>JASDDO010000010.1:371483820-372702620 GCA_030015575.1 Agapanthus africanus
ATTCGTCTCTCCCGGTATAGGGAGTTGATGTTGCGCAGTGCTCGATTGGCTATAACAGGAAGTCCTTAGCCAAGGCTGCTTTAGGGATTTACTGGTAAGTGTTACCAGTAGTTTCTCGACCCGTTATGAGCCTCATATCGACACGACTTATCGAGTTATTGGGGTCTGACGTTTACCACCCCTAGACGAGATATGCGACATATCAGACGAACAGACCGGACTGTATGGTAGTGTTACTCGTTGGATTCACTGGAGTGTGAGCGGGCTTGCTCGTTGGTCTTTTGATCTCTCAATACCCGGGTGGCCGTTACGTTTAGCAGACCGCTTGTGTCTTGTGAGTGTTTGATATGATCATCACCTGCTGCCGGCGTATTGACGAGTCTTTAGAGTCCTACACAGGTGTTTCCTGGCTCAAGTGAAACGAAATAGGAGCGCATATGAGATATGTGCGGGACCGAGAATAATACAAGTATGTGATATTGTATTCTATTCTCGCGATTTGTATCATCGGACAGTTATATGTGATATAGCCGGGTTACCGAATCAAGTATTGATTCGATACATTGATACACTTGATATTAGTCGGTTATATGCGATATGACCGAATCGTTAAATCAAGTGTTGATTTAATGATTTAATGTATAATTATATATTTGATATTTTACTTTACATTAACTAATATTGGTTCACTTAAGATTGATTTTCTCACTTGAATGTGCACATTGTTTATATGTGATATATGCAAGTGTACATATTTGTATCATGCTTGATGATACAAACAAGTTGTGTGTATGAGACTTGAACCAAATCAAGGTTAGATTAAGGTTTATTATTTTCTTAAGCATATAACAAAAGAGTGTGACTTTGGTCAAAGTTATCAAGCTTCATGAAGCTTGATAAACATTGACAAAGTCAACTTTTTTGTCATATGTTTTTATATATTAGTTAACTCAACCTTTAACCTAATGGTTTGGTTAAATCTCTACATGAGTTAAGCATGAGGGCTTAACTCAACCATGGTACCATCATTCATCTGGATAAGTTTCACTTTGGATATTATTCATATGATTCTTTCTTCTTCTTCATCTTCATCAAGCTCACAAAAGCTTGAGAGCTCCAATGGTGCCATGGTAAAAAGAGTGAGAAATCCAATTCTAAAGTGAACCCACTTCCTATTTCTTCATCCTCTACCACTTGCCATGTAGTATAGGGTGTTCTCTTCACAAATTTTTCGACCAAGTGAAGGAATAGCTTGAGTTTGAGTCTCCCCGACGTAGATCATCTTCGGCCTCGAAGTCAATGACCTAGCCCGCTCATTTCTCCGACGAAACCATCGCTAGAGTCCGGGATCCCGATGATCGCAGCGGAGGGACATCAACACGGAGCTAAAGAAATGGTGGAGCGGATCTACAAAGGTTGTAGTCCCTTTCACTTAGCAATAAAGTCGGTTACTTGCTTGCTTTTCGCCTTTACTTCTAGTTAACGATCTAGTTTAGGGTTTCTCGGCACCGGAAAATTTTTGTTTGGCATGGTTGATGCCTTGTGGAACCTCCTTAGTGTGCCTAGGAACCCTACAGGTACATAGTGTTGTATGCGGTCCCATGTCTACGCATGCCAGGAACGGTTCTTCCTACTTCATTACATTCACTGACGATCTCTCTAGATTCGGACATGTGTTCTTGACGAAACACAAATCTGAAGCTTTTGAGAAATTCAGAGACTATAAGTACGAAGTAGAGAATCAAACGGGTAAAAGTATTAAGATTCTTCGATCTGATCGAGGAGGTGAATACTTAAGCAATGAGTTCCTAGATTATCTAAAAGAGAATGGGATTCTCTCTCAGCTTACTCCTCCTTATACACCACAGCACAACGGTGTATCGGAACGGAGGAATCGCACCCTATTAGATATGGCGCGCTCTATGATGAGCGAGGCTGAGTTGCCTATTTCCTTCTAGGGTTATGCGTTTGAGACAGCAGCATACCTATTGAATCAAGTTCCATCTAAATCTGTGCCTACCACACCATATGAGATATGGAGTGGGAAGAGACCATATTTTAAACGAGTTAAGATATGGGGTTGTCCGGCCTATGTCAAACGGCAAAATCCAGACAAACTCGAGGCACGGTCAGTTCTTTGCAAGTTTGTGGGATATCCTAAGAATTCCCAAGGATATTTTTCTACCACGCTGAAGAACAAAAGGTGTTTGTTTCTCAATATGCCACCTTTTTAGAAAAGGAATTTCTTGCAAAAGAAATTAGTGGCAAAGAGGTAGAGCTGGAAGAGGTTCCAGAAACACAAAATGCAACTGAAGATTTAGTAGAACCATAGGATTCAGTAGTACCCGACGAACCTCAGCCTCTCCGCCGATCTAGTAGGGTTTCTCGTCCACCTGAGAGATACTACGGTTTTCTGCATCATGGAAGATGATGACCCGACTAGTTTCGAGCAGGCCATCACGAGTGGTGACTCTGTGAAATGGCTGGATGCAATGCGATCTGAGATGGAATCCATGTACACTAATAAAGTATGGATTTTAGAAAATGCTCCTGAAGGGGTAAAACCCATTGGGAGCAAGTGGATTTTTAAAAAGAAATTTGGTGTAGATGGAAAAGTTGAGACTTTCAAAGCTAGACTTGTAGCAAAGGGATTTCGTCAACGACCAGGTGTGGACTATGACGAAACCTTTTCTCCAGTGGCTATGCTTAAGTCCATCCGAATCTTGCTTGCCATTGCTGCATACCATGACTACGAAATCTGGCAAATGGGTGTTAAGACCGCCTTTCTAAATGGTGATTTAGAAGAGTGCGTGTACATGACTCAACCAGAGGGCTTCGTAGATAGTGGGAGTAGCGGAAAGGTGTGCAAACTGCTTAAATCCATTTATGGGTTAAAGCAAGCATCGCGGAGTTGGAACATCTGTTTTGATGTAGTAGTCAAAGAGTTTGACTTCATCAAAAACATAGATGAACCTTGTATCTATAAGAAGGTAGCAGAGAGTAAGGTTGTCTTCCTCGTATTGTACGTGGATGACATACTCTTGATAGGAAATGATATTCCTATGCTACAATCAGTCAAGCTCTTCTTATCACAAAGATTCCCAATGAAAGATCTAGGTGATGCCTCATGCATATTGGGGATAAGGATCTATAGAGATGATCCAAACGGATATTGGGATTGTCCCAATCCAGGCACATTGACACCATACTAAAGAGGTTTAGTATGGAAGAATCCAAGCGTGGGAACCAACCCATGATCTCTGGACTCACTCTCTCCAAAGAGATGTCTCCCAAGACTGATTTGGAGAGAGCTCGCATGCAAGGGATACCCTATGCTTCGGCAGTAGGCTCTATCATGTATGCGATGCTATGTACCAGATCCGATGTAGCATACTCACTGAGTGTAGTGAGTCGGTATCAAGCAGATCCTGGAGAGAGTCATTGGACGGCTGTGAAGAACATTCTCAAGTACTTACGAAGGACTAGAGACATGTTCTTGGTGTATGGTAACGGAGAACTCCGGGTGGAGTCTTTTACCGATTCCAGCTTCCAAAGTGATAAGGACGACTCAAAGTCACACTCGGGATTTGTCTTTACCCTCAATGGAGGGGCGGTATGTTGGAAGAGCTCCAAACAGGATACCGTTGCAGACTCGACGATGGAGGCTGAATACATCGCTGCCAACGATGCTGCCAAAGAGGCTGTCTGGATGAAGAAGTTCATCACTGAACTTGGTGTGGTTCCATCCATTGAACATCCAATACCTCTGTATTGCGATAACAATGGAGCTGTGGCTTTGGCCAAGGAACCCAGATCCCATCAGAAATCCAGACATATTCTGAGGCGGTATCACCTGATCAGGGAGATAGTTGATCGCCGGGAGATCGAGGTCAGGAGAGTAGATACGAAGGACAACACTGCGGATCCACTCACGAAGGCCATTCCCCAGATACAGTTTGAGAGATTATTCGGGATGCTAGGTATGAGATACAACAGCAGCTGGCCTTAGTGCAAGTGGGAGATTGTTAGTTATGTATATGCCCTAGAGGCCATTGTTGTACATATGATGTATATTATGATGGATGCTTGGATATATACAGAGAGGACTTTCTTGCTCGTCATGATAGTATGCTATTTGGTTTCACTTTATCTTAACATGTTGACTTGTATTGGTTTATTGTCTTTCTCTCACATGTTGATAAAGCCCTTAGGATCTGTACTCGACTACTGGGATTATGATGAGATCATACTAGTGGGGCCACGGTAGTCGATGAGTACATCCTATAAATGTTCCTAGTCGAGGGTATATCGAGACAGGGCATCGATACACCAGAGTAGACTAGCGTATACGCATCTTGACCCATATGATGGGCGATGGATGATCCCATATCCATCGGTGTTTGACATCAAGGATGGTGTACGGGTGCTCAGTGGAGACTGGGTACACTGGACGGACTCGCCGAGAACTCCCAGTTGGTGATATACCACACGTCAGATGGCAGTTCTCCGGTGACACTGGTACAGGGTAGTCTGTAGACCCGAGATCGTCATAGAGTCTTGTGTGATTCCCACTGTGCTTTGATTTCCACCTTACCACGTCCAAGAGGGCGTGCAAAACGGTGGCTTTTGGGTACAGTCCCGAATCACATGGAGGCAATGAGCGATAGGAGGGGATTCGTCTCTCCCGGTATAGGGAGTTGATGTCGTGCAGTGTTCGATTGGCTATAACTGGAAGTCCCTGGCCAGGGCTGATATAAAGATATTCTGGTAAGTGTTACCAGTAGTTTCTCGACCTGTTATGAGCCTCACATCGACACGACTTATCGGTTACTGGGGTCTGACGTATACCACCCCTAGACTTGATATGCGACATATCTGACGAACAGACCGGACTGTACGGGAGTGTTACTGATTGGATTCACAGGAGAACGGACAGGCTAGCTTATTGATCTTCTGATCGCTCAATACCGGGGTGGCTGTTACGTTTAGCTAACCGCTTGCAGCTTGTGGGTGTTTGATATGATCATCACCTGCTACCGGCGTATTGACGATTCTTTAGAGTCCTACGCAGAGGTTTCTTAGCTCAGGCAAAACGAAGTAGAGGCACATATGTGATATGTGCAGGACCGAGGATAATGCGATATGAGATACCATATTATATTCTCGCGATATTTAGATATGAATCGGGACATCGGATCAAGTGTTGATTCGATGAATCGGTACATGATATATTAGTCGGTTATATTCGATATAGCCGGATCGTTAGATCAAGTGTTGATTTGATGATTTAATGTATAATGATATATATGATATATTGTATTACATTATCTAATATTGGCTCGCTTTATTATTTCATTTTCTCACCGGATTAATACATTGATATATATGAGATATATGTTAATTGTATTATTTTCTTTTGTTGCAAATATATAATATATATGTGATATATATTATTGTGACATGATATGATTTATTATAAAACATGTTTAAGGATAATAAAAAGGGATTAGGGTTTGATTAGGGTTAGCTCTTTCAAGTTCATTCTAGAAGGATTCTATTTTGTCTTGGTTAAGATATTATGGTTGATACTTATCCTTAACCTAACCAAACCCTAACTCTAGTTTATTCTCTACAAGTTTTATCCTATCATCCTTGACCATGGTTCTATAATCAATCATATACACTTGACTACTATTCATCACAAAAGGATTTTATTCTTTATTCTTCATCTTCTTCTCACTTGAGTTTTGAGAGAGTGCTCACTAGAAATTCCTTATGTGATGATTTATTGTGAGAAAGTGAATTAAAAAGATAGCATAAATACTACTCCATCATCCTCATCTAATCTAGCCCATTAGATTAGGGTGTTCATCTCTTTAGAGTGAGAAAGCTTGGGTTATAGCAACTTCTACGTAGATCATCGGAGAATCGGAACACTTCAAGCTAGCATGGATCGTTCGAATCATGGAGCCTCTCTTGAGTCTGAGAGATCGTGGATCGCGGCGAAGGGACTTCTACTCAGAGCTTATGAAGCGAAGGAGCGGACTACAAAGGTTGTAATCCCTCATACTTAGCTTTAAAGATATCATCTAGCATGCTAAACCCTAATAATCTAGCAAAGATCCCGTCTTTGGGTTGTTCGGCACATGTAAAATTTTATTCGGGCATGTTTGATGCTTTATGAACCTTCACAAGTGTGCCTAGGAACCCTACAGTTTACACTCTCCCACTGTAAAGATTTTTCAGCGAAATCTTCTAAAAATCTCCAGGCTTCACCATCATCTTTAGTCATGAAGGTGCCTTGACACATGGATTCAAGTATCTGTTTTTTTGTAGGATTAATGCCCTCATATACGATTCTGCACAGATCCCATCTAGGGATTCCGTGATGAGGACATTGAACTAACAGATCCTTGAAGCGTTCAAAACACTTCGAAAATGGTTCATTGGGAAGCTGGGTAAATTGATTTATTTCGCTACGGACTCGAGCTATCTTATGATTAGGGTAGAATTTCTTTAGGAAAGCTGTGACGAATTCCCCCCAGTTTGAAATAGAATGTGCGGCTGTGTTATAAAGCCACTTCTCGGCTATATCACACAAAGTGAATGGGAGAAGACGTAATCTCATAGCATCCACAGAAAGCTGTGAAGTACCCATCATAGCGCATACATTTTCAAATTTGGTAATAAATACGTATGCGTCTTCAGACTCGAGACCGTGATATTTTGGTAAAAGATTGATGTAGTGGGGTCTAATTTCAAAATTATCCCCATTGACTGGTGGAATAGATAGACAAGTAGGAAGTGGACCACGGATAGGATAGCATCTCTCTTGGAGAGAGATGCACGGTGGATTCTGCTCACCTACGGGCGGTGGCAGCATGGTATTATAATTTGATGGAGTACCGTCCATCTCGGTCGTGGTGGTGGATGGTGGAGGAAAAGAAAATGAAGAAGCACCGACTTCGGAGTCGATAGCAGGAACGCTGACAAGACGGGCACTAGAATCCCGTATCCAGCCAAGCATGCACTAAACGGTTTTAGCACAAGTGGCAGCATGTGTGTTATTTAAAATTGGTTTGTTTTTGAAAAAGTGTGATGGACTTAGACAAATCACACAAAAAATGCACAAACAACCCTGAAACTAAGGTTACCTAGGTCAAATCTCTAGACCGCTCCTAGACTTCCAAAGGACAAGCCGTAGGATCAATCCTCTACCACCTCTTTACTACTCTTGTGGCCAGGTAAGTGTCGGGTAAGTGGGAGGTATCCGCTTTACGAATCACCGAAAATAGCGGGCCTAATTAAGTAACCACTTACCTAGACACACTTGCATAGGCACCACATAAGTAATGCGGATAAGTGATAGATTACCCACGACCTTCCTCTATCCTTATTGAGCGCGACAGTCCTTAGAGTCTTGGTCTAGATATATTTTAAATTAATGTAGGGTTGATGCGGATGCTTGATTTATGATTTGTGGGGCTTAGGAAGGGTGATAAAATCCCTACCTAATCTGAATTTGGTCTTTGCCCCTTAAAAATCCGTATTAAAATATGAATAATCAAACCAATTACAAAACTTTGCAAAAAAATTTTTGAGCGGCAATATTTTGCAAAGAATCCAGCAGAAAAGATATTTTATTGGATTTCAGAGGAGAGAGAAAAACTTGAGAAATTTACCAGAGAAGTTACGGCCCCTAATACCTCAAATCAGCCGCGCTTCCGCCGCCAATAAGCTCCTTCTGCCACGGTTCCGCCGCAAGAAAGATGGATCAGGTGTAGAATTTTGCTATGTGGCCTCCTGTACTCCTCTGGACCTTGACGAATGTCTCTGGCTCTTTATTTCCTCAAGTTTGTGACTCCAGATCTCCTTGCAAAATTCACACACAAATCGTTAAATATACAATTTGCTGTTTTGTTTTAATTCTGATATAGATCGAATAAGAATTCAACACAAATAGTAAGAATAAAAAATTGCGCACGTATCCCCGGCAACGGCGCCATTTGATTGATCTAGATTTATGTGTAGTAGTTAACCGCAATCAGAACGGTGTCGCGCGTAGCTAAACCGAGGTGAGTACGGGTTGTCCTCAGGAAAACGTTGAACCTTTTATTCTTACTTTAGGCGTATTGAAAAAGAGAGAGGAAAAATAAAGAATGGTGAAGAATGGTTGTAGGTTCTAGATCTACGTTAAACACGGATGCAAGATATAGATCTAGATTAGCTACGGATGTAGATTTAAAATTAAAAGGGGGCTTGTATGGTTCATTGAGATTTAGTAGTTATGGAATTAAAAATTACTCTTTTTATCCTTTAATAGATTTAAAACTAGAACGACAGTGATGCATGTAGATTAGGGTTTCTGGAGGGAAAAGGGTTCCCACTCTTAACCCCTATCTCGATATGGAACTCCGTTCATATCTAGCCTTTACCAAAACAATTGGTAATATAATCTCTAATCGCGGTCGAAACTAGCAATGAATTGGTAGCACGCCCAATTAGGATGTTAACTATTCTTTTGATAAAGTTTATAAACTTTCTAGGACTTAAAAAGAGTTTAAAGATCTTCATCATCCATTAATCTACCCTAATCCTATGAACCCTAACAAGCAAAGAATTACTCGTGCATGTTAGGAGAAAAAGAGATGGAGAGGGAAATCATATTAAAACTACAAAGAGATAGAATAAGAAAACAACCACCTTTATTAATCAACAAAATTCATTTACACTTTGTTTCCTTAGAAAATGATTACAAAATACTAGTTTGCTTCTCGATCTCTTTTAAGGAGGTAGATGAACAGTTGATGATAAGCCTGAATGCGTGAGCCTGTCGTGGACTTCGTGATCTCTTCAGCTTGATGAATTTTCGAAGAGGCTCTCGGTCCTTATTTATAGTCCTAGAGCCAGAACCCTAGTTTTCTAATATGGAAACTAGTGGTTAAGATCCCAACAGAAAAAATCTCATGCCCTAACTACCCTAGTTTCCTAATATGGAAACCAGTGGTTAAGATCCCAACAGAAAAAATCTCATGCCCTAACTACCCTAGTTTCCTAATATAGAAACCAATGGTTAAGATCTCAACAGAAAAAATCTCATGCCCTAACTACCCTAGAAGTGCGGTGGAACCGCGGCGTAATGGTGGGTTTGGCCGCGGATCCGCAGTGGATTAAGAGGATCGTGGGTTCGTTTCTCTTGAGGCTTCTTTTGGTGACACATGTAGACTATTTTGGTATCTGGAATCTGAAAATCTTCTCTACGTCTCTGCTAGAATTGATTTCTTCAATTTACTTTACTACTTCGGCAGATTTGATCTCGATAACTCGAATTTCCTTGATTCCAGTCCTGAAATAATTTCTGCACAATTATCTCAATAAATAATGTTAGTAGAATTTGTTTTTATTGAAATATTATTTTTAACCATTTGTCATAATATTTTAGTTTTAAGAGAATTGGTCAAAGATATTTAATAAGGTAAGCATATTTAAATAAACCAAATGTTACATGGATATTATATGCTTACTTTTTCCTACATAATGATAATTATAATATATAAACACATGAAAATAGTATTTTTGCAAATAAACCTTCATATGTGTCATATTTATAATAAACACCTATTACTATATAGAAATAGTAGGGAAAATGTCATATTAAATGTGCAGTTTTATCAACTGAACAAACAGCAGTGTTAGTTTCCACCGTTGGAGCTGGTGGGGTAAGCCCAGAAGGAGAGTTGCCCCTAGCTTTCCTCACTCGGCGCCAGTGGCGACGTCGATCATGTCTTGCGGATGGGATCACCTTAGTTGTAGAAGCGACCTCGTCATTCCCTTTGCTTTGATGAGAGGCTACTGTTGGTGCCAACCTGTCGAAAACTGACGTCCGTTGAGAGGGAACGTCTAACCTGTCGAAGACTGACTTTCGAATATGTGAAGCACTTATAACGACCTCACCTATAGAAGGAGTTAGAACGGCCAATCTCGTGAAGGCCGATCCCTTAGCAGGAGAACCCCCTTTAACGACTTCGTCTACCGGAGCTGGAATGGCTATCCGCTTCGGGATAAACCCTTCATGTATTGCAGGCCTCTTTACGGGCCCACTGGAGCCTTGGCCCAGTCTGTTAAAGACTGAGGCGTTGGAATTGGTCGACCCGTTGAGAGGGCCCGTGGTAGTTGCAAGCCGATCGAAGACCGACTTCTTTGGAGCCTCATGTGATGTCACTAAAGCATTGAAGCTCATTGCCGGGAGCATGGTCCTGAAGAACAATCCAGCGGTGGCCTGAGTCACCTGCTCCACTGGCATCGCAAAGATGGAGGCCGCTTGGGGCCTATAAGTCACTCCTCCAACAGGGACGGAGTGGTAGTTGTTGTTGCAATTGGTGCAGTTGGAAGCCATCCATGTCATCTTCTCTTCTGCATGGAGCAAGACACAAAATCTTAGTACCTCGAATCCAGGGGCAACCATATTAAACCGCGATTCGTTCAAGAACACGACACACGAAGTGTGGAGTGGAAAGAGGAAGAGGTCCCACCGGGCGTGCCAGAATCTGTTTACCACCGAAAACAGAAACGAAACCGCGTAGGTCGTCTTGCCTGAATTTGGGGGCAGATGCTATTTGGATTTATCCGTCCACCTCTCCTAAGATGCCAAGTTGATTCATGGCACCGTGTATCGGAGGTCTGGACGGATGCGGCCGTTGTAGCAGACTTCGTCAGATTCCCCCTCATTTCTGAGGGGGTTTTGATTGTGGGGACGCTCTTCCCTGCAGGCGCAAGCCCCTGCAGTTAATTACGTTACCGCGTAGCGATAACAAATTTCTCCTGCTCCAGATGTTCACTTCGTGTCGTGTGTGTTTGTTTTATTTTTGGTTTCCCGTGGATTGTATACGGAGATTAATTTGTGTTGTCGCCCATAGGGCGTGGATTAGTCCAAATCCGTATTTTCTTAGATTTGGGTTTGGTCTTATTTAAGGATCGTTAATCTCGTTTGAGATTAAGACCAACTTAAATGTTTATTGAGGATACGTTAGTCTAATTTTAAACTAAGATCTACTCAGCAGGGGTTTTGGATCATTCAGACCCAACAAAAGAGCATTTGTGCTCTATTTCTTTAGTTTAAGGATGTTACGGTCCATAGATCACCATTTTTGGTATGAGAGTTTAGTTTAGGGACGTTGCAGTCCACAGCTAGTTTAAGGACATTACGGCCCATAGCTAGTTTAAGGACATTACGGTCCATATTGGGATGTGCCCGTCAATTTGGGAGTACACTAAAGAGTTGTTGGTTATCGGGACCCACCACCTCTCTGAAGACGTTGAAGAATTACAACGACATTTATCAGAGGTGTGAGGAGATGTACCCTTGAACCAATGTCCGTTGGAAGATCAATAGTCGTGTTTGGGACTGAGACCAATTTGGAAAATGGTGAGCATATGGGCTCGGTTGATCTGAATTAGGGACTTTTGGTCAACTTGGACTCAGCCCACTTAGTCTTTGAATAAAGTGTTTAACACTTGTTTGGGCTCAGTCCCTTCTCTGTGTTGAGCATTGATATGGGCTCTGATACTCACCATTTACTTTATCCTCTTTTTTTTTTGTTTTTATGGAGTGTTAAACACTCTTTATGGCGCGCACGTATGGAACACGTGAGGCGCTTGGCGCTGAGCGCCAAGCATTAAGTGCTGAGCACTCTTTATTTGGGCAGCGCCCACGTGATGGGCACGTGAGGCGCTTGGCGCTGAGCGCCAATCATTGAGTGATGAGCACTCTTTATTTGGGCAGCGCCCATGTGATGGGCACGTGAGGCGCTTGGCGTTGAGCGCCAACTATTGAGTGCTAAGCACATTTTATTTTAGCAGCGCCCACGTGAGGAGCACGTGAGGCGCTTGGCGCTGTTTCTTTCATTGTGCATTTTTCTTAAAATGTTCAATTCTCTGTTCTCCCCTGGATCTTCGATCCCCAAGAACAAATTCGTCCCCATGAGAAATAAATTCTCATTTGTGGGAGACTTGTCTCATGGATATCGGATCCAGGGGAAAGAACTATGTTCTTTATGAGGGTTAAACCCTCGAATATGCAGATGAGATACTATGATCTCTATTATCTTTAATTACCTTGAAGAAAGTTCTTCTTCCTTCTTCTCTTTTAAAGCTTTTTTTTGCTTGCTCTTTTTCTTGGACTTGAAGTTTATTGGGGGGGTTCTTCTGTACAAGACTTGAGGTCTTAGGGCCTTTATATAGTGGATGCAAGTTTGTTGATTTAGTTAAAGAAATCTCTCGTTGAGAGATTCTTAATTGATTTGGGGATTTTATCCACCGTTGGATCTTTGATCCAAGGACTTCTATTTTACAGAAGATATTTTTTTGTTTTTAACAAGATTGGGAAAATATTTTCCATACAGAGCTTATTCTGTAGCTTCGTGATTTTTAATCACCCTTGGATCTTTAATCCAACGGTGCTCTATTTTACATAGCATAATCTTTCTTGTTTAGAAAGATTGGGGAAATATTTTCCCATACAGAGCATATTCTGTATCTTGGTAATTTTTTAATCACCATTGGATCTTTAATCCAATGGTGCTCTGTTTTACAGAGCGTAATCTTTCTTGTTTAGAAAGATTGGGAAAATATTTTCCCATGCAGAGCTTATTCTGTAGCTTGGTGATTTTTAATCACCCTTGGAATTTTAATCCAACGGTGCTCTATTTTACAGAGAGTAATCTTTCTCGTTCAGAAAGATCTGAGGAATATTTCCTCAACAGAATTTAATTCTGTATTTTGATGATTTACTATCTCCATTGGATCTTTGATCCAACGGCAGAGAACTTTTAGTTCTGCCCTCGGCGCCTTTGTACGGGACACGTGAGGCGCTGCCTCAGAGTTTTTAACTCTTGGCGCTGGCGCCCTCGTGCAAGGCACGTGAGGCGCTGCCTCAGAGTTTTTTTTTTGCGCTGGCGCCCTCGTGGAAGGCACATGAGGCGCTGCCTCGGAGTTTTTTAACTCTCGGCGTTGGCGCCCTCATGCAAGGCACGTAAGGCGCTGCCTCTTTTCAAATTTTGAACAGAGCAGTGCTCTTCTATTATTGGGGAAACAGTTGAGTGGGGACGGTCAATCTTTCGAAGGTTGACTTTCTGGTTTGGGAAGCTTTTTTGATGACTTCACCCGTAGCAGGAATTAGAACAGCCAATCTTATGAAGACTGATCCTTTAGTAGGAGAAGCCCCTTTGACGACTTCTCCTGCCGGAGCTGGAATGGCTATCCGTTTCGGTAAAACCCTTTCAGGTATTGCAAGCCTCTTTGCAGGCCCACTGGAGCTTTGGCTCAGTCTATTGAAGACTGAGGTAGAAGACTTGGACAACCCGTTAAGAGGGGCCGTGGTGGCTGCAAGTTGATCGAAGACCAACTTCTTTGGAGATTCCTGTTATGGCACTGGGGCGCTGAAGCTTGCTGGCGGGAGCATGGTCCCGAAGAACAATCTAGTGGTGGCCTGAGTCACCTATTCCACTGGCATTGAAAAGGTGCAGGCCGAATTTGGCCTGTATGTCACTCCTCCAGCGGGGACGGAGCGGGATTTGCTGTTGCAGGTACACTTGGAAGCCATTGATCTTCTTTTCTCTGCACAAGAGCAAGACACCAAATCTTAGTATCTCGAATCCAGTGGCAACTATAGTAAACCGTAATTTTTTCGCAAACACGACACACGAAGTGCGGAGTGGAAATAGGAAAAGGCCCCACCGGGCATGCCAGAATATGTTCACCACTGAAAACGGAGACGAAACTGGAGACGAAACTGGATGGATCGTCTTGCCTGAATTTAGGGGCAGATGCTATTTGGATTTATCCGTCAACCTCTCCAAAGATGCCAAGTTGATTTATGGCACCGTGTATCGGAGGTTTGGACGGATGCGGCCGTTGTAGCAGACTTCGTCAGATTCCCCCTTGTTGTGAGGGGTTTTTGATTGTGGGGACGCTCTTTCCTGCAGGCGCAAGCTCCTGCAGTTAATTACGTTATCGCATCACGATAACCACTTTCTCCTACTCCAGAAGTTCACTTCGTATCGTGTGTGTTTGTTTTATTTTTTGTTGCCCGTGGATTGTATACGGAGACTAATTTATGTTGTCGCCCGTAGGGCGTGGATTAGTCCAAATCCGTATATTCTTAGATTTAGATTTTGTTTGATTTAAGTATCGTTAATCTCGTTTGAGATTAAGATCAATTTTAATGTTTGTTGAGGATACGTTAGTCCAATTTGAGACAAAAATCTACTCAACAGGATTTTGGGATCATTCAGACCCAACAAAAGAGCATTTGGGCTCTATTGCTTTGGTTTAAGTACGTTTCGGTCCGTCGTTAGTTTAAGGACATTTCGGTCCGCAGATCACCATTTTTGAGGTGGGATTTTAGTTTAAGGACGTTACGGTATGTTGTCGCCATTTTGGGAAGTGCACCCAAAAGCAGTTGGTTGTCGGGACCCGCCAACTATCTGAAGACGTTGAGAAATTATAACGACATGTATCAGAGGTGTAGAGAGATGTACCCTTGAACCAATTCCATGTTTGAGGGAAAATGAATTGATGGTCGATCCCAGAAATCATTAGTCGTATTTTAAGACTAAGATTTCTTCATTAGTTTGGGAAGTCATGAGCATAGAGGCTCGGTCTATTTGGAGATCGAAGATATTTTAATCTCAAGAAAACTTAGCCAACTTGAGGCTGGAGTTGATTTCCCATTGTATTAAGCACTAGTATACGTTCAACACTCACGTGTTCCCACGTGAGGTTCTAAAGCAGTGTTAAACACTGGATTCCGGGGGCGCTCATGTATGGCACGTGAGGCACCTTAAAGCTGGCGCTGTACATTGGGTTCAAGTCCCCGTTTATATATAAGTGTTAAACACTTAATTCTTGTGGCACTCACATGTGAGCACGTGAGGAGCCCCAAAGTTGGGTACTGCCTTTTAGAGTTTTACTTCCCTCTTCTTTTATAAGTGCTAAGCATTCGGCTCACGTGTGAGCACGTGAAGCGTCCGAAATGGAAACTGTTCTCTGGATTTTATTTCTCTTTCTTTTATAAGTGCTAGGAACTTAAACCCTGTGGTGCTCACGTGCGAACACGTGAGGCGCCTCTAAAATGTGAGCGATGTTTTTGGGTCTTTTCCCCTTTTCATATAAGTGCTAAGCACTTGATTGGGGGTCGCGTGGACAACACGTGACTGCCCTAGAAGGCACTTCTTGTTCTTTTTAAATGTTCGCGTGTGAAACACGTGACTCGATCTCAGCCATTCTTTTTTGTTCATCAGATGTGCTCACGTGGGGAAACACGTGAGGTTTCGTTATAGTGTTGAACACTAATGAATCATCAGTCTTTTATGTGCATGAAGGTTTTGATCTCATATTAACGATGCTGGGATCTGAGTTTAGAGAATTTCAAGTTTCTTGTTTTATAAGAATTAAATTCTTATAACAGGGTTAAACCCTAGTTTTATCAGAGGAATAAAATTCCTATATACTTTTGTAAGAATTAAATTCTTTGAACTTAGTTCTTTCCCCTAAGTTTTGAATCTGCATAATAGAGAAGAATCTCCCTGATGAGAATTAAATTTTCAACTTGTAGGGAGATCTGCTTCTGCAGACTTCAACCAGAAGAAGAACTAAGTTCTTATATGAAGGGTTAAACCCTTAAAGAGGCGAGGAAGGGATAAGATAATCTCTATATTTTCTTCTTACCTAGGGTTTTTTTTGTTTAAGAAGGGGATCTTCTTCTTTTAGATAATTGAATTCTCTTTCTCTCTTTTTTCTCCTTTTTTTATATGCTCCCTTCTGTCCCTTCTCTTTTTTAACTTGAAGTCTTGGGTTCTTTATATAGTGGAGAGAAGTTTGTTAATTAGTTTTAGAAAATCTCTCATTGAGAGACTTCAATTGATTTGGGAGTTTTACCCGCTGTTGGATCTTTTGATCCAAGTGTTTCTGTCTTACAGAACATATTTTCTTGTTTCTTAAACAAGATTAGGAAAATATTTTCCCGTACAGAATTTATTCTATAGATTGATAATTTTTAATCACCGTTGGATTTTTAATCCAAGGGTGCTTGGTTTAACGGAGCACAATTTTTCTTTGTTTTAAAGAGATATGAAAAATATTTTTCCAACTCATGGGATCTTTGATCCGCCAACTTTCTGTTTAACAGAAAATATCATTTTCCATTTAAAAGTTCGATAGAATTGAATTCTATCATCATTGGATCTTTGATCCAACGGTTCCTTGTTGAGTAGAATTTTAATTCTACGTAGGGACGTGCCCTCACGTGTTTAACATGTGAGGCTTATTAGCCTGGCCACCGCATATAGGCACTCACGTGTTAAACATGTGGGGCTATTTTAGCCTAGAAATTGTTTTAATTGTTGTGCCTATATGCGTTGCATATAGGCACTCACGTGTTAAACACATGGGGCTGTTTTAGCCTGGCAATTATTTTAATTGTTGTGCCTATATACGTTGCATATAGCCACTCACGTGTTAAACACGTGGGGCTGTTTTAGCCTGGCCATTGTTTCAATTGCTTGTGCCTATATGCGTTGCATATAGGCACTCACGTGTTGAACACGTGGGGTCGCATATAGGCACTCACGTGTTGAACACGTGGGGTTGTTTTAGCCTAGCAATTGTTTTAATAACGCATATAGGCACTCACGTGTTAAACACGTGGGGATGTTTTAGCCTAGCAATTGTTTTAATTGCTGTGCCTATATGCGTTGCATATAGGAACTCATGTGTTAAACACGTGGGGCTGTTTTAGCCTAGCAATTGTTTTAATTGTTGTGCCTATATGCGTTGCATATAGGCACTCACGTGTTAAACACGTGGGGCTGTTTTAGCCTAGCAATTATTTTAATTGCTGTGCCTATATGCGTTGCATATAGGCACTCACGTGTTAAACACGTGGGGCTGTTTTAGTGAGGAGCTTTCCCTCATCTCTTTTTTATAAGGGAACACCTCTTATCGCTCATTGCCTCCATGTGACTCGGGATTGTACCCAAAATCCACCTGTTTGCACGCTCTCTTGAGCGTGGTAGGGAGGAAATCAAACACAGTGGGAATCACATAAGACTCTATGACGATCTCGGGTCTACAGACTAACATGTACCAGTGTCACCAGAGAACTTCTATCTGACGATAGGTATAATACCATCTAGGAGTTCTCGGCGAGTCCTGTTCGGTGTACCCATTCTCCAATGAGCACCTTTGTACAATCTTTGATGTCAAACGCCAATGGATGTAGGATCATCCATCGCCCTATACAAGGTCAAGAAACGTACACACTAGTCTACTTTGGAATATCGATGCCCTATCTCGATACTCTCTCGACTAGGAACAATTAAAGGATAAACTTATGGACTACCCTGGCCCAACTAGTATGATCTGCATCATAATCCTGGTAGTCAAGTATACATCCTAAGGGCTTTACCAATATGTGAGAGCAAGATAGTATCACAATACTAGTCTACATGTTAAGATAAAGAGCAACCAGATAGCATAGTATCATGTCGAGCAAGAAAGTCCTCTCTATATATGTCCAAGCATTCATTATAATATACAATCAGGTACAATAATGGACACTAGGGCATACATACAACTAACAATCTCCCACTTTCACTAAGGACAGTTGTTGTAGTATCTCATACCCAACATCTCGAAGAGTCTCTCAAATTGTATCTGGGAATGGCCTTCGTAAGTGGATCCGTCGTGTTATTCTTCGTATCAACTCTCCTGGCCTTGATCTCCTGACGATCAACTATCTCCCGGATCTGGTGATACCACCTAAGTATATGTCTGGATCACTGATAGGACCGAGGTTCCTAGACCAAAGCCACAGCTCCATTATTATCATAATACACAAGCATTGGATGCTCAATGGTAGGAACCTCATCAAGTTCATCTCATGAACTTCTTCATCCAGACAGCCTCTTTGGCAGCATCGTTGGTATCGATGTATTCAGCCTTTATCGTCGAGTCTTCTACGGTATCTAGCTTGGAACTCTTCCAACATACCATCCCTCCACTGAGGGTAAAGACAAAACCAAAGACTGACTTTCAGTCGTCCTTATCACTCTGGAAGCTCAAATCGGTAAAGGACTCGACATGGAGTTCACCGTTACCATACACCAAGAACATTTCTTTAGTCATTCTCAAGTACTTAAGAATGCTCTTCACAGCCATCTAGTGTTTCTCCACAGGATGTAAGAGGCATCACCCAGATCTTTCATGGAGAAACTTTGTGATAAGAAGAGCTTGACCGTGTGTAGTATAGGAATATCGTTTCCTATCAAGAGTATGTCATCCACGTACAGTACGAGGAAGAAAACCTTACACTCTACAACTTTCTTGTATATACAAGTTTCATCTACGTTTTTGATGAAGTCAAACTCTTTGACTGCCACATCAAAACAGATGTTCCAACACCGCAATGCCTGCTTTAATCCGTAGATTAATGTAAGAAGCTTGCACATCTTTCCGCTGCTCCCACTATCTACGAAGCCCTCTAGCTGAGTCATGTATATGCTCTCTTCTAAATCACCATTTAGAAAAGCGGTCTTGACGTCCATCTGCCAGATTTCATAGTCATGGTATGCAGCGATGGCAAGTAGGATCCGGATGGACTTAAGCATAGCCACTGGAGAAAATGTTTCTTCATAATCGACACCTGGTCGTTGACAAAAACCTTTTGCAACAAGTCTACCTTTGAAAGTCTCAACTTTTCCATCTACACCAAGTTTCTTCTTAAAGATCCACTTTCTCCCAATGCGCTTTACCCCTTCAGGAGCAACTTCCAAAGTCCATACTTTGTTGGTGTACATGGATTCCATCTCAGATCGCATTGCATCGAGCCATTTCACAGATTCCCCACTTGTGATGACCTACTCGAAACTAGTTGGGTCATCATCTTCCATGATGCAATCCTCGCTCCCACCGTCAATGAAAAAACCGTAGTATCTTTCAGGTGGATGAGGAACCCTACTAGATCTGCGGAGAGGCTGAGGTTCGTCGGGGACTATTGAATCCTCCGGTTCCACTAAATCATCAGCTGTAGTTTGTGTTGCTGGAACTTCTTCCAGTTCTACCTCATAACCACTAATTTCTTTCATAAGAAATTCCTTTTCTAAAAAAGTGGCATTCCGAGAAATAAACAACTTTTGTTCCTCACCGTGGTAGAAGATATACCCTTGTGAATGCTTGGGATATCCTTAAAACTTGCACAGAACTGACCTTGCCTCGAGCTTGTCCGGATTTTGTTTTTTGACATAGGCCGGACAACCCCATATCTTAACTCGTTTAAGAGATGGTCTATTCACATTCCATATCTCATATAGAGTGGTAGGCACTGATTTGGTTGGAACTCTATTCAATAGGCATGTGGCTATCTCAAACGCATAACCCCAAAAGGAAATAGGCAACTCAGCAATACTCATCATAGAGCACACCATATCTAATAGAGTGCGATTTCTCCACTCCGATACACCATTGTGTTGTGGTGTATATGGAGGAGTAAGCTGAGAGAGAATTCCATTCTCTTTTAAATAATCTAGGAACTCCGTGCTCAAGTATTCTCCTCCCCGATCAGATCGAAGGATTTTAATACTTTTACCCATTTGGTTCTCTACTTCGCACTTATATTCGTTGAATTTCTCAAAAACTTCAGATTTGTGTTTTAACAGGAACACATGTCCGAATCTTGAGAGATCATCAGTGAATGTGATAAAGTACGAGAAACCATTCCTGGCATGTGTAGACATAGGACCGCATACATCACTATGTATTAGTCCTGGTTGTTCAGTAGTTCTTTCTCCGTGTCCAGTAAACGGAATTTTGGTCATTTTGCCTTTGAGATATGACTGGCAAGTTTCATAAGATATAAATTCAAACGGGTTTAAATATCCATCCTTATGAAATTTAGCTAGTCGTGTCGCATTGATATGACCCGGTCTACAATGCTACAAGAAGGATTCGTTCATTTCTGAACTTTTTCTCTTGTGTGTGTTATGTACATTAAGAACTGCATTTTGATTTAGAACATATAAACCGTTACATAACGTACCAAACCCAATCAACACTAAATTTAGGAAAATGTTCATAACATTTTTTCTACTATAAAATTATATCCTTCTTTATCTAATAAAGAAATTGATATTAAATTGCATATCATAGATGGTAAGTAATAACAGTCGTTCAAGAACAATGTATTCCCATTTGGTAATACAAAGTGATATTCACCAACTGCTTTGGCTGCACCATTCCCTACTTTTAGAGAATGGTCACCTTTTCCCAGTTCTCCGCCTTTCTTTAGCTCATGTAACATATTACATATGTGGGATCCTGATCTGGTATCTAATACTCAGGACGTAGAGTGTACTGAGAAACAGTTCTCGGTAACGAACACACCAGAAGAAGATGCATCAACATGCTCATTCCTCGTTTGGGTGGCGTAGGAATCCGGATATTCCCTTATTTCCTGCTCATACTTATAACAGTTATAAGATAGAGTGGAACCAACGTTCCCCAGCTCAGTATAATAAGCAGGTTTGGTCAATACATCCATATTATTATCTTGATTAAGGCATGTCATGGTCGCTACCTGGAGAGAGAGAAGAAAAAACTTTAGCGTATGCTCTTGCAAGATTAGATTGGTTATTATCTTATCTAATCAGGATGGCTCCCGCTTTTTTTATCAAATCTTCCTTCAAATCCTAAAAGGTAAGACAAGCCGGGATTAATTACACCCTACAAGTTCGCTAACTGGTCAGCCAGGCCAGTGTCGGTACTTTGAGGGAGGTTCCCCGTGCTTTCGCACGGACCTAATTAAAATAAACCTCATTTTTCCAGAAGCATAACCCCATTGACATCTTTCTAGACACCTGCTGGATTGGCTAATTGTAAAGTGCAAAACTCTCCCAGGAGTAACTCTTACTCGCAGTGGGTATCGGGATCCAACTATCTCATAGAAGGTATGCAATCTCATTGCAAATTTCAACACTTGAAATTCCTAATAATGTTTTTGCCCCTAGCGTCTTATGACCTTGACGCAGGTCAACAAACCATAGTCCGCTAGTCAAGTTCAACCCATACATTTCGTGATTGAATTAAACCCACCCGCACGACCCATGACGCAGGCCAACAAAGTCGCACGACTATCCTAATCCAATCGCATCACATGCTGCAGATAAGCACTAATTAGCTACCACACACTACGCCTTGACATAGGCCAACAAACATAGCACGAATACTAAATAATACTTATCTGAAATGACAGAAGGCTATGAAAGGTTTTTAAGAAAACCTTTTGCGTAATGAACTTGATATCGTTGTAGAATAGAGTGATTTAGAAAAGGGGTGGTTTAAGCTCCGCTTTTAAAATCGAATAGTTTTCAAAACAAACCGAATGGGTTATAGCATTTACCAGCTTTTGCTAAAGAGGCCATTCCCGGTGAAGGGATCTCGGCTCTTTGCTCATCGAATGAGGTGCTGGATATTCATAAAAAATACCGCTATGCAAAGCAATAACTAGAGCTACCTTTTTGAAAATTTGATTCTACAACATCTTTAGGTTTCTTTCTTTTTCATTAATCTCATTAATGAAGTCCCATCATTTATGCTTCCTAAGCATCACAGATAAAGAAACGAAAATACAACATACGCTTATGCCGTTCGCATTCGCCACGGGGTCCCGTCATGCACCATTAGGTTAGTTAACTAACGGCAGAGCGGGATCAAGACTAGCGCGGATGCAAAACATAAGCAACGTTTATTATATATCATATATATAATATAAAGTATTCATCTCATGCAGTTATATGATCTCATCGCAGAACATTGCAGCAGAAGTCAACATATGAAATATTGGATATACTAGGAGGTCCGTATTTTAAATTAAGCCAGTAAAAAATACGGATTCCACGGTCATGATGAATAGCCAAACCCATATCCCTAGACCCCTACGAGAGCGGCAAGCAACCCTACCAATTATAGAGTTAGGAGACCCGGACTCGACTCCTCGAGATGGTCTCCCACTGGACTCTAGAACCCAGTTACTTATGCTCCCCGCCTTGGGTCTATCCTAATGCGGAAAAGTAAATAATATACATCAATGGTGACATCATCCTCAACCCGGAAGTGTCCCAATAAAAGAATATTACATACAAATTTTTACATGAATGAAAATGAAAAACTCTCATCTCACGCAAAAACCCCCGGCTATTCAAACACGACGGTCCAATATAACATATCCCAGCAACACATAACATCACATGTCATCAACGTAAGTAAACATACGTATCTCAATTGTCGTTGACGTATAGCAATGAAACCGGCGATACACCACATATTACACTTATGGCCGCAGAAAAGAAATAAAAATTACAATAATTGGACTCCGCAACCACTTTAGACATCATAAAACCGAAATATCACATATTTCGGATTTCATGCCTAACCATATAAATTCCTTAGATATTATAAACCCGGAATATCACATATTCCGAATTTCATGCCTAACGTTAT
Organism: Agapanthus africanus; assembly: GCA_030015575.1. Lineage (NCBI taxonomy): Eukaryota > Viridiplantae > Streptophyta > Magnoliopsida > Asparagales > Amaryllidaceae > Agapanthus > Agapanthus africanus. The sequence goes on from JASDDO010000010.1 coordinate 371,506,372, forward strand.
AAACCCGGTATTTTAGTCTCAAATTGAAAACATTTTTCAATATCCAGTCGGGCAATTCAACAAGATTCCCAACAGTTGATCGAATGCTCGTCGGAAACATTAGTAGACGACCGCACCCCCGATGCAGTCGACGAAGTGCACTTAGGCGGAACAACGCGGCCGCGAGCACCTGTACGGATTCTTTTGGCAACGGGGTTCTCCTACAGTCACTTGGTCGGGGCTATAGGGCGTGGCTATCGAATAGTGTTACCCGAAGAGTGTTCGTGTACTATACGAGATTGCGATGGAGTTTTGATCCAAATCAAAACCCCATGGTAATCGATCAAAAGAGACTAGATTGCTAGATTTACAAAACACTGATTAGTTTTCACAAAACTAATTATTGTGGATTCCAAATATTGTATCACAATCAGAAAAACTAGGAGATATTAAACATTTCGATCGATTAATCAAACACTCAAAATTCCCAGAGACCTCAACACTTGAGTCACTGTTAAGAAAACCCAGAGAGTGCCCCCAAGTACTTACGGACCAACACAAGAAAGCACGCTCCCTGCCTCACCAACGGCGCCACGGAACCGCCGCCAAAAGCATGTTTTGGCCGCGCTTCCGCGGTCGTTTGGTCGAGTTAGGCCGTCGTTTTTCTTAGGGATCCATAGAAAACCCTGCACAATTTTCTGAATATTTTTAATATGAAAAATTCCAAATTTAAAAAAAATTTCAGCGAGCATGTAGAAACCCGGTTTCGATGTTCAATCGAACACTTTAACTTTGCCTAGACAACTCCTAATGCTCTAACCTGGCTCTGATACCACTGCTGGGTTTGCTTAGCACCCCTGCTATGTTTCAGCATGCATCAAGTATGCTATTTCAAAAATCTAGGGTGCCGAGCGAGCCCAACCAAGGATCTAACTAAAGAATTTGGGTTTTTAAAGCATGTAAACAACTTTACACTAAATGAAATAGGAATACAACTTTGTAGACCGGTCCTTCACTTCTAAAGCTCCATGTAGTAGTCTCTTAGCTCCAAGTAGTGGTGTCCCGGACTCTCCTTATGCTCCATTAAGCGAAAGAAATGAGCTTTCTCAAAGATTTTCGAAGCCGAAGATGATGTACCTTGAGGAATCTCTAACTCAAGCCACCTCTTCACTAATTGAGTAATTAGTGAAGTAAACAACCTATACTAAATGGCTAGTTTGGTATAGATTGATAAAGTAGGAATTTTGCTCACTTTAGAATTAATTTTCTTTCTTTCTTTTTCTCCTCTCTTTAAAAGCTAGACAGCAAAGAAGACGAAGAAGAAGATGAATGAATGAACCATGGTGAGAAAATATCACAAGTGATATTAGTAGAGACTTAACCATGGCTAAAGATAATGGTTGGGTTAATAAATATCTAGAGTAAGACAAAATTAGTGGATTTAAGTCAAGGCTTCTCCATGCTTCTACAAGCATCTTTAGCCATGCAAATTTCCACATAATTTTGATTTTTCCCTTAATAAATAAACACTCAAATTATCTTTAGTTAGGTATGAGCCTCATACACCCAAGTCCAATGTATCATCAATCATGACACAAAAACAAATACATTAATATATATCACATATATATTTATATGTATTTAAAGAAAAGAAATTCTTAAGTGAGCTAATATTAGTTAATATATATTAATATATCAAATATATAATTATATATTAAATTATTAAATCAACACTTGATTTAATAATCCGGTTCTATCACATATAACCAACTAATATCATTTATATCAACTTATCGAATCAACACTTGATTCAATAACCCAGATATATCTCATATAACCGACTGATATCATATATCGCGAGATTAGAATACGGAATCACATACACATATTAAGCTCGGTCTCGTACATATCACATATGTTCCCTACTTCGTTTCGCTTGAGCCAGGAAACCTCTGTTTAGGACTCTAAAAACTCGTCAATACGCCAGCAGTAGGTAATGATCATATCAGTTACCCATAAGCCGTCAGTGATACTAGCTGGACGTAACGGCTATCCAGGTATTGATCGATCAAAAGATCAACAAGAAAGCTTGTCCATACTCCCGTGAATCCAGTAAGTAACACTACCATACAATCCGGTCTCTTCGTCTGATATGTCGCATATCGAGTCTGAGGGTGGTAAACGTCAGACCCCAATAACTTGATAAGTCATGCTGATGTGAGGCTCATAACGGGTCGAGAAACTACTAATAACACTTACCAGTAAATCTCATCATCATCCCTGGCCATGGACTTCCTGTTATAGCCAATCGAGGACAACGCAACATCAACCCCCAATACCAAGAGAGATGAAACCCCTCCTATCGCTCATTTCCTCCATGTGACTCGGGACTGTACCCAAAATACAGCTATTTGCACGCTCTCTTGAGCGTGGTAGGGAGGAAATCAAAGCACAGTGGGAATCACACAAGACTCTATGACGATCTCGGGTCTACAGACTAACCTGTACCAGTGTCACCAGAGAACTGCTATCTAACGATAGGTATAATACTATCTAGGAGTTCTCGGCGAGTCCTATTCGGTGTACCCATTCTCCAATGAGCACTTGTGTACAATCTTTGATATCAAACACCAATGGATGTGGGATCATCCATCGCCCCATACAGAGTCAAGAAACGTACATACTAGTCTACTCTGGAATATCGACGCCATGTCTTGATACTCCCTCGACTAGGAACAATTAAACGATGAACTTGTAGACTACCCTGACCCTACTAATATGATCTGCATCATAATCCTGGTAGTCAAGTATACATCCTAATGGCTTTACCAACATGTGAGAGCAAGACACTATCACAATACTAGTATATATGTTAAGATAAAGAGAAACCAGATAGCATACTATCATGTCAAGCAAGAAGGTCCTCTCTATATATGTCCAAGCACCCATTATAATATACAATCATGTACAATAATTGCCTCTAGGGCATACATACAACTAACAGATCTCCCGGCGATCTACTATCTCCCTGATCAGGTGATACCGCCTAAGAATATGTCTGGATCACTGATGGGACCGGGATTCCTTGGAAAAAGCCACATCTCCATTGTTATCACAATACACAGGTATTGGATGCTCAATGGATAGAACCACACCAAGTTCATCTATGAATTTCTTCATCCAGACAGCCTTTTTGGCAGCATCGTTGGTAGCGATGTATTCAGCCTCCATCGTCAAGTCTGATATGGTATCTTGCTTGGAACTCTTCCAACATGCCGCCCATCCATTGAGGGTGAAGACAAAACCCGAGACCGACTTACTGTCATCCTTATCACTCTGGAAGCTCGAATCGGTAAAGGACTCCACCTGGAGTTCACCGTTACCATACACTAAGAACATCTCTTTAGTCCTTCTTACGTACTTAAGAATGTTCTTCATAGCTTCTAGTGTTTTTCCCCAGGATCTGATTGATACCTACTCGGTACACCTAGCGAGTAAACTACATCCGGTCTGGTACACAACATCGCATACATGATTAACCCGACTGCCGAAGCATAGGGTATCCCTTGCATGCGAGCCCTTTCCAAATCAGTCTTGGGAGACCTCTCTTTGGAGAGAGTGATTCCTGTACAAGCGGGTAAATTACCATGCTTATAATCTTCCATACTAAACCTCTTTAGTATAGTGTCTATGTACCTGGATTAGGACAATCCCAACATCCGTTTAGATCTATCTCTATAGATCTTTATCCCCAAGATGTAGGAGGCATCGCCTAGATCTTTCATGGAGAACTTAAGTGATAAGAAGATCTTGACCGAGTGTAGCATAGGAACATCGTTTCCTATCAAGAGTATGTCATCCACATACAATACGAGGAAGACAACCTTACTATCTACAACCTTCTTGTATATACATGGTTCATCTATATTTTTTATGAAGTCAAACTATTTGATAGCTTCATCAAAACAGATGTTCCAGCTCCACGATGCCTGCTTTAATCCATAGATTGATTTAAGCATCTTGCACATGCTTCCGCTGCTCCCAGTGTCTACGAAGCCCTCTGGCTGTGTCATGTACACGCTCTTTTCTAAATCACCATTTAGAAAAGCGGTCTTGACGTCCATCTACCAGATTTCGTAGTCATGGTATGCAGCAATGGAAAGTAGGATTCGGATGGACTTAAGCATAGCGACAGGAGAAAATGTTTCATCATAGTTGACACATGTTCGTTGACGAAAACCTTTTGCTACAAGTCTAGCTTTGAAAGTCTCAACTTTTCCATCTACACCAAGTTTCTTCTTAAAGACCCACTTGCTCTCGATGGGTTTTACCCCTTCAGGAGCAACTTCCAAAGTCCATACTTTGTTGGTGTACATGGATTCCATCTCAGATCGCATAGCATCCAGCCATTTCACAGAGTCTCCACTTGTGATGGCCTGCTCGAAACTATTTGGGTCATCATCTTCCATGATGCAATCCTTGCTCCCACCATCTATGAGAAAACCGTAGTATCTCTCAGGTGGATGAGGAACCCTACTAGATCTGCGGAGTGGCTGAGGTTTGTCGGGGACTATTGAATCCTCCGGTTCTACCAAATCATCAGTTATAGTTTGTGTTGCTGGAACTTCTTCCAGTTCTACCTCATTACCACTAATTTCTTTCACAAGAAATTCCTTTTATAAAAAGGTGGCATGTTGAGAAACAAACACTTTTTGTTTCTCGGTATGGTAGAAAATATATCCATATGAATCCTTTGGATATCCCACAAACTTGCACAAAACAGACCTTGCCTCGAGCTTGTCCGGATTTTTGCTTTTTATCATAGGCCGGACAACCCCATATCTTAACTCATTTAAAAGATGGTCTCTTCCCATTCCATATCTCATATGAAGTGGTAGGCACGGATTTGGTCGGAACTCTATTCAATAGGTATGCAACTATCTCAAGTGCATAACCCCAAAAAGGAAATAGGCAACTCAGCATTACTCATCATAGAGCGCACCATATCTAAGGGTACGATTCCTCCGCTCCGAAACTCCATTGTGCTGTGGTGTATACGGAAGAGTAAGCTGAGAGAGAATCCCATTCTCTTTTAAGTAGTCTCTGAATTACGTGCTCAAGTATTCTCCTCCCCGATCAGATCGAAGAATTTTAATAATTTTACCCGTCTGGTTCTCAACTTTGTACTTATATTCCTTGAATTTCTCAAAATATTCAGATTTTTGTTTCATCAGGAACACATGTCCGTATCTTGAGAGATCATCGGTGAATGTAATAAAGTACGAGGAACCATTCCTGGCATGTGCAGACATAGGACCGCATACATCACTATGTATCAGTCCCAAGAGTTCAGTAGCTCTTTCTCCGTGTCCAGTAAATGGAGTTTTGGTCATCTTGCCTTTGAGACATGACTGGCAAGTTTCATAAGTTGTAAATTCGAACAGATTCAAATATCCATTTTTATGCAACTTAGCTAGTCTTGTCGCATTGATATGACCTAGTCTACAATGCCACAAGAGGGCTTCGTTCATTTCTGAACATTTCCTCTGGTGTGTGTTCAGTATGTTTAGAACTGTAGTTTGATTTAGAACGTATAAACCGTTACACAACGTACCATACCCAATTAGCACTTGATTTAGGAAAACATTCACAATATTTTTGGTACGAAATAACAATTGCTAAGAATCATTGTATTACCACTTGGTATTACAAGGTGATATTCACCAACTGCTTTGGCTGCAACAATTGCACCATTCCCTTCTCTGAGGGACATATCACCTTTTCTCAGTTCTCTACCTCTAGATAACCCATGTAATAAATTACATACATGGGATCCTGATCCGGTATCTAATACCCAGGACGTAGAGCAAACTGAGAAACAGTTCCCAGTAACGAACACACCCGAAGCAGATGCATCAGCATGCTCCTTCTTCGTATGGGTGGAGTGGGAATCCAGGTATTCTATTATTCCTTGCTTAGACTTATGACAGTCATAAGATAGAGTGGAACTTAGCCCAGTATAATAATTGGGTTCAGTCAATACATCCATATTATTATCTTGATTAAGGCGTGTCATTGGTTGCTACCAGGAGAGAGAAGGATAATCATTTTTGCGTGCGCTCTTTGCAAGATTAGATTGGTTATTGTTTTATCTAATCAGGATTGTTCCCACAGTTGTTATCAAATCTTCCTTCAAACCCTAAAAGGTAAGATTAGCCGGGATTAATTACACCCTACAAGTTCGACAATCGTTCGGCCAGGCAGGTATTGGTACTCCGAGGGAGTCTCCCCTTGCTTTCACATGGAACTAATTAAATAATCTCGTTTCCGCAGGGGCATAACCCTATTAACACCTTTCTTAGACACCTACTTGATCAGCTAATTATAAAGTGGAAACTCTCCCAGGAGTACTCTTACTCGCAGTGGGTATCGGGATCCAACTATCATATAGAAGGTATGCAATCTCATTGCAAATTTCAACACTTGAAATTTCCAATATTTGTTTTTACCCCTAGCAACTTATGACCTTAACAAGGTCAATAAATCATAAGCGCTAGCCAAGTTCAACTCGTCATTTCATGATTGAATTAAACCTACCCGTACGACCCTTAACAAGGACAACAAAGTCGTACGACTACCCTAGTCCAATCGCATCACATGCGGCAGATAAGCACTAATCAGCTACCGCACACTATGCCTTGATAATGTCAACAAACGTAGCACGAATACTAAATAGCACTTATCTGAAATAACGGAGGGCTACGACTGGTTTTGAAGAAAACCTTTAACGTAATGAACTTGATATCGTTGTAGAATCTAATGTTTTGAAAAGGAGTGTTTTTTGTAGGTTTTGCTAGTTTTGCTAAAGAGGTCACTCCCGGTGAAGGGATCTCGACTCTTTCCTCATCGAATGAGGTGCTGGATATTCATCAAGGAATACCACCATGCAAAGCAAGAACTAGAGAAGCTATAAAAACAAAACCGAGTAGGTTGTAGCATTTGCTAGTTTTGCTAAAGAGGTCACTCCCGGTGAAGGGATCTCGGCTCTTTCCTCATCGAATGAGGTGCTGGATATTCATCAAGGAATACCACTATGCAAAGCAAGAACTAGAGCTACCTTTTTAAAATTTCGATTCTACAACATCTTTAGGTTTCTTTTCTTTTCTTTTCATTAATCTCATCATTTATGTTTCCCTAAACATCATAGAAAAGAAACGAAAATAGAACGTACGCTTATGCCATCCGCATTCGCCACGGGGCTCGTCATGCACCGTTAGGTTACTTAACTAAAGGCATAGCGGGGGCTGGATTAGCGTGGGTCCAAAACATAAGCAACGTTTATTATATATCATATATATAATATAGCATTCGTCTCATGCAGTTACATGATCACATCACAGAACTAAGCAGCAGAAGTCAACATATGAAATATTAGATATACTAGGAGGTCCATGTTTTAAATTAAGGCAGTAATGAAAAACACGGATTCCACAGTCTTGATGAATAGCCAAACCCACATCCCTAGACCCCTACAAGAGCGGCAAGCAACCCTGCCAATTCTAGAGTTAGGAGACCCTGTCTCGACTCCTCGAGATGGTTGTTAGTTATATATATGCCGTAGAGGCCATTGGTGTACATATGATGTATATTATAGTGGATGCTTGGATATATATAGAGAGGACATTCTTGCTCGACATGATAGTATGCTATTTGGTTTCACTTTGTCTTAACATGTTGACTTGTATTAGTTTACTGTCTTGCTCTCACATGTTGATAAAGCCCTTAGGATATATACTCGACTACTGGGACTATGATAAGATCATACTAGTGGGGCAACGGTAGTCTATGAGTACATCCTATAATTGTTCCTAGTCGAGGGTGTATCGAGACAGGGCATCGATACACCAGAGTAGACTAGCGTATACGCATCTTGACCCATATAATGGGCGATGGATGATCCCATATCCATTGGTGTTTGACATCAGAGATGGTGTACGGGTGCTCAGTGGAGACTGGGTACACTGAAAGGACTCGCCGAGAACTCCCAGATGGTATTATACCTCACGTCAGATGGCGGTTCTCTGGAGACACTGGTACAGGTTAGTCTGTAGACCCGAGATCGTCATAGAGTCTTGTATGATTCCCACTGTGCTTTGATTTCCATCATACCACGTCCAAGAGGGCGTGCAAAACGGTGGCTTTTGGGTGCATTCCCGAATCACATGGAGGCAATGAGCGATAGGAGGGGTTTCGTCTCTCCAGGTATAGGGAGTTGATGTTATGCTGTGTTCGATTAGCTATAACTGGAAGTCCCTGGCCAGGGCTGATATAGAGTGCTACTGGTAAGTGTTATCAGTAAGTTCTCGACCTGTTATGAGCCTCACATCGACACGACTTATCGGTTACTGGGGTCTGATGTTTACCACCCCTAGACTAGATATGCAACATATCAGACGAAGAGACCGGACTGTACGGTATTGTTACTAATTGGATTCACAGGAGAATGTACAGGCTTGCTTGTTGATCTTCTGATCTCTCAATACCTGGGTGGTTGTTACGTTTAGCTGACCGCTTGCAGCTTGTGGGTGTTTGATATGATCATCACCCACTGCCGGCGTATTGACGATTCTTTAGAGTCCTACACAGAGGTTTCTTGGCTCAGGCAAAACGGAGTAGGAGCATATATGTGATATGTGCAGGACTGAGGATGATACGATATGAGATACCGTATTCTATTCTCGCGATATATGATATCGGCCGGGTATATGTGATATAGCCGGGCCATCGGATCAAGTGTTGATTCGATGAATCGGTATATGTTATATTAGTCGGTTATATGCGATATAGCCGGATTGTCGGATCAAGTGTTGATTCGATGATTTAATGTATAATTATATATATGATATATTACATTACATTATCTAATATAAGCTCGCTTTATTGATTCATTTTCTCACCGGATAATACATTGATATATATGTGATATATGTTAATTGTATTATTTTCTTTTGTTACAAATATATATTATATATGTTATATATAATATTGTAACAAGTTATGATTACAAATGCAACATGATTTGTGGAGATTAAACATGGTTAGGGTTTGATTTGGGTTACCTTTTTCATGAAGCTTCTAGAAGCTTTATTTTTGTTTTAAGCATAGATATTTTGTGGAGATATTTGTTAACCCAACCCAAACCCTTTACCCTAGTTAATTCTCTACAATGGTTAAACCTTTTCTTTCTTAAGCAAGGGTTGCAATTGTAACCAAAGCAATAATTTCATTATTCATCACAAAAAACTTCTTCTTCTTCTTCCTCCTTGAAAAGCTTGCTAGCTTTTTGTAAAGTGAGAAATTGAAAATAAAAGAGAGCTAAATTCATATTTCATCATCCTCGTCTATTCTAGCCACTTAGATTAGGGTGTTCACTTCTCTAATAAGTTGTTTAGTGAAGTGTAAGCTTGGGTTAAAGATTCTTCAAGGTATATCATCTTCGAAAAGGAAGACTTCAAGCAAGCATGGATCATTCGGCTTGTGGAGCCTCTCTAGAGTCTGGAAGTTCATGGATCGCGACGAAGGGACTACTACTCGTAGCTTATGAAGCGAAGGAATGGACTACAAAGGTTGTAATCCCTTTCTCTTAGATGTAAAGATATTTACATGCTATGTTAACCCTAATTATCTAGCAAAGATCCTCGCTTTAGGTTGTTCAGCACTTAGAAAATTTAAATTCGGCATGGTTGATGCCTAATAGACCCTTGTGACAGTGCCTAGTAACCCTACAGTGGTATTAGAGCCTATCTAGAGCATTAGGCGACGTGTATACGAAGTTAAAAGTCCGATCGAACCCCGAAACGTCAAATTTGACCCCTTCTCTAGAAATTTTTTTAAAAGGTGATTTTTTTCTCTATTAAAAATACTCAGAAAATTAAGCAGGTGATTCTATGGATAACTATGAATTACGAGCTCCTAACTCTCTTAAGTCGCCGCGGAACCGCGGCAATACCATGCTTTGCGCGACGGTTCCGCGGCCATACTTGGGTGTCAGGGAAAGTAATTTCTTGGGTACATCCGTAGGTATTACTACATGCTTCTAGGAATTTTTAATATTACTCGTGTGTTGAGTTTTCTGGAGATCTATAAAATTCGTTGATTCGATCGGAAAGTTTAACTTCGTTTAGTTTTTCCGGATAATTTAGAACGTGTTAAAATGTTCGAACGGATATCAATAACTCACTTTTTCCCGACACGAAAAAATTTCAAGTGTTGAATTTTTCAAGAGTTTGAATCTTTCGGAAAAACATGCAAGCATATCTGTGGACCCTCTAGAAGAACGTAACCTTAACTCGATTATGTGACCGTCGAAACTGCCACTGAACCCTAGGGTTTGTGGTAGTTTAGCGTTTCCACATGTGAGGCGTTGGTTTGACCCTTCTACGGCTGGTTCATTGGGGCTGTGACATGTTCTGGGATTTTTGAACTCCGCTCAAGTGTTGATTTATTTGGGAAATCTTATGTTTTTGACTATTCGATCGGAAAGTTTAACATTGTCTATTTATCTGGAATGTGATACAATATGTGGAATTCATAAAGTTAGGCATGAAATGCAAAGTATGTGATATTTCGGATTTATGATGTCTAAAGTGATTGTGGATTCCAAATGTTGTAGTCTTACACTTTCTTTTCTGTGACCGTAAGCGTAGTATGTGGTGTATCGCCGGCTTCGTTGCTATACATCAACGACAATCGGGATACGCATACTTGCTTACGTTGATGATATGAGATATTATGTGTTGCTGTGATATGTTATATTGGATCATCATTAACTGAATAGCCGGGGTTTTTTTTATGTGAGATGAGGATTTTTATTTTCATTCATGTAAAATTCATTGTATGTAATATTCTTTTATTGGGGCACTTCCGGGTTGAGGTTGATGTCACCATTGTATATTATTTACTTTTCCGCATTAGGCAGACCCGAGGAGGGGAGCATAAGTAACCGGGTTCTAGGGTCCAGTGGGAGGCCATCTCGAGGAGTCGAGACCGGGTCTCTTAACCCTAGAACTAGCAGTGTTACTTGACGCTCTCGTAGGGGTCTGGGGATGTGGGTTTGGCTATTCATCGCGACCGTGGAATTCGTGTTTTATACAGGCTTGATGTAAAACACGGACGTCCTAGTATATCCAATATTTCATATGTTATCTTCTGCTGCAATGTTCTGTGATGAGATCATATAACTGCCTGAGACGAATGCTTATACTATATATATATATATATATATATATATGATGATATATAAATATTACTGCTTTCGTTTCTTCTGTGATGCTTAGGAAGCATTTAATGATGGGATTTATTAATAAGATTAATAAAAGAAAAGAAACCTAAAAGATGTTGTAGAATTAAAACTTTATAAAAAGGGTAGCTACAGTTTTGCTTTGCATAGAGGTATATATGATATACCCTGCACCTTATTCGATGAGGAAAGAGCCGAGATCCCTTCACCGGGAGTGACCTCTTTAGCAAAACTGGCAGATGCTACAAACTCGCTGTTTAGTTTTTGACAGCTTCTATAATTCTTGCTTTGCACCGCGGTATATATGATATACCCTGCACCTTATTCGATGAGGAAAGAGCCGAGATCCCTTTACCGGGAGTGACCTCTTTAGCGAAACTGGAAAAGCCTAAAAAACACTCCTTTTCAAAATCACTTGTTTCTACAATGATATCAAGTTCATTACGCTCATGGTTTTCTGAAAAACCCGTGTAGCCCTCCGTCATTTCAGATAAGTACTACTTAGTATTCGTGCTACGTTTGTTGACTATGTTAAGGCGTAGTGTACGGTAGCTAATTAGTGCATATCTGTTAAAACATGAGATATGATTGGATTAGGGTAGTTGTACGACTTTGTTGACTATGTTAAGGGTCGTACAGGTAGGTTTAATTCAATCGGTAAATGACGGGTTGAGCTTGGCTAGCAATTATGATTTGTTGACTATGTTAAGGTCATAAGTTGCTAGAGGCAAAAGCATTATCGGGAATTTCAAGTGTTGAAATTTGCAATGAGATTGCATACCTTCTATGAGATAGTTGGATCCCGATACCCACTGAGAGTAAGAGTTACTCCTGAGAGAATTTTACACAGGACAATTAGCCGGTCAAGTAGGTGTCTAGAAAGGTGTTAATGGGGTTATGCCTCTGGGAAAACGAGGTTTATTTTAATTAGGTCCGTGCGAAAGCATGGGGAACCTCCCTCAAAGTACCAACACTGATCTGGCTGAAAGATTGGCGAACTTGTAAGGTGTAATTAATCCCGGCTAGTCTTTCCTTTTAGGGTTTGAAGGAAGATTTGATAAAAACAGTGGGAGACATCCTGATTGGATAAGATAATAACCAATCTAATCTTGCAAGAGCACGCTAAAGTGTTTTCTTCTCTCTCTCTCTCTCCAGGTAGCGACCAAGTCAGGCCTTAATCAAGATAATAACATGGATGTTTTGACTGAACCCGCTTATTATACTGAGCTGGGGAACGTTGGTCCCGTTCTTTCTTATAAGTGTTATAAGACCGAGCAGGAAATAGGAGAAAATCTGGATTCTCAAGCCACCCAAACGAAGAATAAGCATGTTGATACATCTTCTTCGGGTGTGTTAGTTATCGAGAACTGTTTCTCAGTTCACTCTACGTTCTGGGTATTAGATACCGGATCGGGATCCCACATATGTAATATGTTACGTGGGCCACATAAAGGTAGAAAACTGGGAATGGGTGATCATTCCGTAAGAGTAGGGAATGGTGCAGATGTTGCATCCAAGGCTGTTGGCGAATATCACCTTGTATTACCAAGTAGTAATACATTGATTCTGAACGAATGCTATTATATACCGAACATGATATGCAACGTTATATCAGTTTCTTTATTGAGTAAGGAAGGATATAATTTTGTAATACAGGATAATGTTATGAACATCTTCCTAAATCAAAAGTTGATTGGATCAGGCTTGTTACATAATGGCATATACATTCTCAATCAAACTACAGTCCTTAATATACAAAACACACACAAGAGGAAGAGTTCAGAAATGAACGAATCCTTCTTGTGGCATTGTAGACTTGGTCATATCAATGCGACACGACTATCTAAGTTACATAAGGATGGATATCTGAATGCGCTCGACTTATCATATTATGAAACTTGCAAGTCATGTCTCAAAGGCAAAATGACCAAAACTCCGTTTAGTGGACACGGAGTAAGAGTTACAGAACTCTTAGGATTGATACATAGTGATGTATGTGGTTCAATGTCTACACATGCCAGGAACGGTTCTTCCTACTTCATTACATTCACTGACGATCTCTCAAGATACGGACATGTGTTCCTCATGAAACACAAGTCTGAAGATTTTGAGAAATTCAGGGAATATAAGCACGAAGTAGAGAACCAAACGGGCAAAAGTATTAAGATCCTTCGATCTGATCAAGGAAGAGAATACTTGAGCAATAAGTTCCTAGACTATCTAAAAGAGAATGGGATTCTCTCTCAGCTTACTCCTCCTTATACACCATAGCACAACGGTGTATCGGAGCGGAGGAATCGCACCTTATTAGATATGGTGCGCTCTATGATGAGCACTGCTGAGTTACCTATTTCCTTCTGGGGTTATGCGCTTGAGACAGCAGCATACCTATTGAATCAAGTTCCACCTAAATCTGTACCTACCACACCATATGAGATATGGAGTGGGAAGAGACCGTATCTTAAACGAGTTAAGATATAGGGTTGTCCGGCCTATGTCAAAAGGCAAAATCCGGACAAACTCAAGGTTCTTTGCAAGTTTGTGGGATATCCTAAGAATTCATAAGGATATTTTTTCTACCATGCTGAAGAACAAAAAGTGTTTGTTTCTCAATATGCCACCTTTTTAGAAAAGGAATTTCTTGTTAAAGAAATTAGTGGCGAAGAGGTAGAACTGGAAGAGGTTCCAGCACCATAAATTATAACTGAAGATTTAGTGGAACCATATGATTCAGTAGTTCCCAACGAACCTCAGCCTCTCCGCCGATCTAGTAGGGTTTCTCATCCACCTGAGAGATACTACGGTTTTCTCGTTGATGGTTGGAGCGAGGATTGCATCATGGAAGATGATGACCCAACTAGCTTCGAGCAGGCCATCACGAGTGGGGACTCTATGAAATTGCTGGATGCAATGCGATCTGAGATGGAATCCATGTACACCAACAAAGTATGTACTTTGGAAGTTGCTCCTAAAGGGGTAAAACCCATTGGGAGAAAATGGATCTTTAAGAAGAAACTTGGTGTAGATGGAAAAGTGGAGACTTTCAAAGCTAGACTTGTTGCAAAGGGTTTTCGTCAACGACCAGGTGTGGATTATGACGAAACCTTTTCTCCAGTGGCTATGCTTAAGTCCATCCGGATCTTACTTGCCATTGTTGCATACCATGACTACGAAATCTGGCAGATGGATGTTAAGACCGCTTTTCTAAATGGTTATTTAGAAGAGAGCGTGTACATGACTCAGCCAGAGGGCTTCGTAGACAGTGGGAGTAGCGGAAAGGTGTGCAAGCTGCTTAAATCCATCTACGGGTTAAAGCAGGCATCACGGAGTTGGAACGTCTGCTTTGATGTTGTAGTCAAAGAGTTTGACTTCATTAAAAACGTAGATGAACCATGTATATATAAGAAGGTTGCAGAGAGTAAGGTTGTCTTCCTCGTATTGTACGTCGATGACATACTCTTGATAGGAAATGATGTTCCTATGCTGCAATCGATCAAGCTCTTCTCATCACAAAGATTCTCAATGAAAGATCTAGGTGATGCCTCATGCATACTGGGAATTATGATCTATAGAGATAGATCTAAACGGATACTAGGATTGTCCCAATCCAGGTACATTGACACCATACTAAAGAGGTTTAGTATGGAATAATCCAAGCGTGGGAACCAACCCACGATCTCTGGACTCACACTCTCCAAAGAGATGTCTCCTAAGACTGATTTGGAAAGAGCTCGCATGCAAGGGATACCCTATGCTTCGGCAGTAGGCTCTATCATATATGCGATACTATATACCAGACCCGATGTAGCATACTCACTAAGTATAGTAAGTAGGTATCAAGCAGATCCTGGAGAGAGTTACTGGATAGCTGTGAAGAACATTCTCAAGTACTTGAGAAGGACTAAAGAGATGTTCTTGGTATATGGTAACGGAGAACTCCAGGTGGAGTCCTTTACCGATTCAAGCTTTCAAAGTGATAAGGACGACTCTAAGTCGCACTCAGGATTTGTCTTTACCCTCAATGGAGGGGTGGTGTGTTGGAAGAGTTACAAACAGGAAACCGTTGCAGACTCGACGATGGAGGCTGAATACATCCCTGCCAACGATGCTGCAAAAGAGGCTGTCTGGATGAAGAAGTTCATCACTGAACTTGGTGTGGTTTCGTTCATTGAGCATCCAATACCTTTGTATTGTGATAACAATGGAGCTGTGGCTTTGGCCAAGGAACCCAGGTCCCATCAGAAGTCCAGACATATTCTGAGGCGGTATCACCTGATCCGGGAGATAGTTGATCGCCGAGAGATCGAGGTCAGGAGAGTTGATACGAAGGACAACACTGCGGATCCATTCACAAAGGCCATTCCCCAGTTACAATTTGAGAGACTCTTTGGGATGTTGGGTATGAGATACTACAACAGCTGGCCTAAGTGCAAGTGGGAGATTGTTAGTTATATATATGTCCTAGAGGCCATTGTTGTACATATGATGTATATTATAGTGGATGCTTTGATATATATAGAAAGGATATTCTTGCTCGACATGATAGTATGCTATTTGGTTTCACTTTGTCTTAACATGTTGACTTGTATTAGTTTACTGTCTTACTTTCACATGTTGATAAAGCCCTTAGGATATGTACTCGACTACTGGGACTATGATAAGATCATACTAGTAGGGCAACGGTAGTCTATGAGTACATCCTATAATTGTTCCTAGTCGAGGGTGTATCGAGACAGGGCATCGATACACCAGAGTATACTAGCGTATACGCATCTTGACCCATATAATGGGCGATGGATGATCCCATATCCATTGGTGTTTGACATCAGAGATGGTGTACGGGTGCTCAGTGGAGACTGGGTACACTGAACGGACTCGCCGAGAACTCCTAGATGGTATTATACCTCACGTCAGATGGCAGTTCTCTGGTGACACTGGTACAGGTTAGTCTGTAAACCCGAGATCGTCATAGAGTCTTGTGTGATTCCCACTGTGCTTTGATTTCCATCATACCACGTCCAAGAGGGTGTGCAAAACGGTGGCTTTTGGGTACAGTCCCGAATCACATGGAGGCAATGAGCGATAGGAGGGGTTTCGTCTCTCCCGGTATAGGGAGTTGATGTTGTGCTGTGTTCGATTGGCTATAACTGGAAGTCCCTAGCCAGGGCTGATATAGAGTGCTACTGGTAAGTGTTATCAGTAGGTTCTCGACCTGTTATGAGCCTCACATCGACACGACTTCTCGGTTACTGGGGTCTGACGTTTACCACCCCTAGACTAGATATGCAACATATCAGACGAAGAGACCGGACTGTACGGTAGTGTTACTGATTGGATTCACAGGAGAATATACAGGCTTGCTTGTTGATTTTCTGATCGCTCAATACCTGGGTGGCTGTTACGTTTAGCTGACCGCTTGCAGCTTGTGGGTGTTTGATATGATCATCGCCCACTGCCGGCGTATTGACGATTCTTTAGAGTCCTACACAGAGGTTTCTTGGCTCAGGCAAAACGGAGTAGGAGCACATATGTGATATGTGCAGGACCGAGGATAATACGATATGAGATACCGTATTCTATTCTCGCGATATATGATATCGGCCGGGTATATGGGATATAGCCGGGTCATCGGATCAAGTGTTGATTCGTACATGTTATATTAGTAGGTTATATGCGATATAGCCGGATTGTCGGATCAAGTGTTGATTCGATGATTTAATGTATAATTATATATGTGATATATTACATTACATTATCTAATATAAGCTCGCTTTATTGATTCATTTTCTCACCGGATAATACATTGATATATATGCGATATATGTTAATTGTATTATTTTCTTTTGTTACAAATATATATTATATATGTGATATATAATATTGTAACAAGTTATGATTACAAATGCAACATGATTTGTGGAGATTAAACATGGTTAGGGTTTGATTTGGGTTAGCTTTTTCATGAAGCTTCTAGAAGCTTTATTTTTGTTTTAAGCATGGATATTTTGTGTTGATATTTTGTGGAGATATTTGTTAACCCAACCCAAACCCTTTACCCTAGTTAATTCTCTACAATGGTTAAACCTTTTCTTTCTTAACCAAGGGTTGCAATTGTAACCAAAGCAATAATTTCATTATTCATCACAAAAGACTTCTTCTTCTTCCTCATTGAAAAGCTTGCTAGCTTTTTGTAAAGTGATGAATTAAAGTGAGAAATTGAAAATAAAAAAGAGCTAAATTCCTACTTCATCATCCTCATCTATTCTAGCCACTTAGATTAGGGTGTTCACTTCTCTAATAAGTTGTTTAGTGAAGTGTAAGCTTGGGTTAAAGATTCTTCAAGGTAGATCATCTTCGAAAAGGAAGACTTCAAGCAAGCATGGATCATTCGGCTTGTGGGGCCTCTCTAGAGTTCGGAAGTTCATGGATCACGACGAAGGGACTACTACTCGGAGCTTATGAAGCGAAGGAACGGACTACAAAGGTTGTAATCCCTTTCTCTTAGATGTAAAGATGTTTACATGCTATGTTAACCCTAATTATCTAGCAAAGATCCTCGCTTTAGGTTGTTCGGCACTTAGAAAATTTAAATTCGGCATGGTTGATGCCTTATAGACCCTTGTGACAGTGCCTAGTAACCCTATAATGGTCTTCTACTGGACTCTAGAACCTTGTTACTTATGCTCCCCGCCTTAGATTTATCCTAATGCGGAAAGGTAAATAATATACATCAATGGTGACATCATCTTCAACCCAGAAATGTCCCAATAAAAGAATATTACATACAAATATTTACATAAATGAAAATTGAAAACTCTTATCTCACGCAAAAATTCCCGGCTATTCATTCATGACGATCCAATATAATATATCACAGTAACACATAACATCACATGTCATCAACGTAAGTGAATATGAGTATCCCAAATTCCGTTGACATATAGCAACGAGATCGGGGATACAACACATATTACAATTATGGTCGCAGAACAGAAATGAAAAACTACAATATTTAGAATCCGCAAATACCATAGACATCATAAACCCGGAATATCTCATATTCCGAATTTCATGCCTAGCCCTATAAACCTTGCATTTTAGTCTCAAACTGAAAACTCTTTTCAATAAGCAGTCGGATAATTCAAAAAGATTCCCGACTGTCGTTCGCGTACTATACGCGATTGCGACAGAGTTTTGATCCGAATCGAAACTCCGTGGCAATCGATGAACCGAGACTAAAACGATAGATTTATGAAACACTAACTAGTTTTCTCAAAACTAATTGTTGTGGATTCCAAATATTGTATCACATATCATCATAATCTATACAACGCTAAACATTTCGATCGATTTCTCAAACACTCACAAATTCCAGAGACCTCAACAACTTGAGTCTCATTAAAAACATCTAGAAAGTGCCAAATATTAAAGTGGAGCAGCAGAAGAAAACAAAATCCCAAAAATCCCTAAAAGTGCGGCGGAACCGCGGCCAAACAATGGTTTGGGCAGCGGTTCCGCGGTGTTTTGTAGGAGTTAGGGGTTCAAATTTCTTAGGGCTCCATTAAAAAGCCTGCACGATTTTTTGCATATTTATAATCACTAAAATTTCAACTTTTGAAAAATGGATAGAAACTTGAGAAAATCCGGCTTCGAAAATTTGATCGAACACTTTAACATCGTAAAGATCTTCCCTAATGTTCTAGCTTGGCTCTGATACCATGAAAGTCTACCCTAGCACCACCATTTGGTCAAAACCGACATCAAGCATGCAATTTTAAAAATTTCTAGGTGCTAAGCTAGACTAACCTAAGATCAAACTAGAATATTAAGGTTAACCATGATGATATCACAAAAACTAGCTAAGAGAAGAATGCTACAACCTTTGTAGACCGTGTGCTTCTCTTCTCAAGCTCCGTGTAGTAGTCCATGCGACTCCACTAGGCTCCACTTGAAGTTGGATCGAGTTTCCTTTGCGATCTTCATGCCTAAGATGATCCACCCGAAGCTCCGCTAATCCAAGCTATCTCTTCACTAAACTCTTTAGTGAAGAAAAAACACTACACTTAATTGCTAATCAAGTATAGGATGGTGAAGTAGGGGTTTTGTTTGCTCACTTGGGTTCTCACAAGCTCAAGGTTTCACAATTCATGTGAGGGATTAAGCTTGGAGGAGGTGAGGAAGAAGATGGAGAGAGCTAGAGAGGAGAACTCATCATATGAGCTCAAGAAAAAATGGCTAAGGTAAAAATGAACCAACCCCAAAAATGGCTCTACACTTGCTCACTTACTGAAGCATGGATAAATTTCCAATAAATTTATTCAACCATGCTTCAATAGTGTTGCAAGACCAATATATAAATAATAAAAGTCATGCCTTGCCCATCCCTTAAAAGTCTCCCCATTTTCACCTCATTTTCTATTTTCACAAAATAAAAAATCTAACCATGCTTCATATAATATATATATATAAAGAAAACAATTAGTGAGCATAATATTAGTTAACATATAATTATATTTGTTCTCCGCCGAAAGATGCGACCGGGACGTTGTGATGTCCGGGCCTGAATTACGAGGGCAGATGCTAATTGGTGCTATCCGTCCATCTCTCCGAAGATACCAAGTTGATTTATGGCACCATGTATCGAAGGTTTAAACAGATGCAACCGTTGTAGCAGACTTCGTCAGATTCCCCCTCGTTTGAGGGCTTTTTGATTGTGGGGACGCTCTTCCCTGCAGGCACAAGCCCCTGCAGTTAATTACGCTACCGCATCGCGGTAACAACTTTCTCCTTCTCTAGATGGTCAGTTTGTGTTGTGGGTGTTTGTTTTATTTTTGGTTGCCCGTGGATTGTATATGGAGACTAATTTATGTTGTCGCCCGTAGGGCGTGGATTAGTCCAAATCCGTATCTTCTTAGATTTGGGTTTGGGGTTGGGTTTAAGGATACGTTAGTCTCATTTGAGACTAAAATCAACTTAAACGTTTGTTAAGGATACGTTAGTCTAATTTTAGACTAAGATCAACTTAACAGTTTGTTAAGGACACGTTAGTCTAATTTTAGACTAAGGTCGACTTAACCATTTGTTAAGGATACGTTAGTCTAATTTTAGACTAAGATCTACTTAACAGGATCATTTAGATCCAACAAAAGAGTATTTGGCCTCTGCTGTTTAGTTTAAGGACATTGCGGTCGATTACCAGTTTAAGGACATGGTGGTCCAATGTTAGTTTAAGGACATCTCGGTCCAATGTTAGTTTAAAGACATCGCGGTCGAGGTTAAAGACATCATAGTCCGTGAGTTTAAGGACCCCACAGTCCGATGTTAAGGACATCATAGTCCGTGAAATGTGTAGTTGTCGGGACCCGTCACCTCTCTGAAGACGTTGAAGGATTACAACGACAAATATCATAGGAGTGAAGAGATGTACCCTCGAACCAGAGTTTATTGGGTGATCTGTAGTCCAATTTGGAACTAAGATCCATTAATTAGATTATGAGCACATTGGCTCAGTTAAGTATGAATTGAGGACTTATGGCCAACTTGGGCTAAGTCCAATTAAATTTGGAATATTGGCCTTTTGGACCATTAGACATTTGTCTGGGTTCAGCCCCTCATCATTCAGCAATGCTCAAACAAGAGTTTGAGGGCTTTGGTAACATTTTTATCTTCGACTGATCATTAAACATTATAGCTCTGAATTTTACTCAATTCTGAGATTCAGTTGAAGGGGAGGCTTTTGCCTCTGGAAAAATTAGCCAATTTGTTTAAAAATAGTGTTAAACACTAGAGAACAACAGTGTTAAACACTAGAAATAAAACTCTCAAATTAGTGTTAAACAATAGAAGACAACAGTGTTAAACACTGAAAATAACATTCTCAAATTAGTGTTAAACACTAGATAGGAAGGGGTCACGTAGGGACACGTGAGGGCACCCAAAGGTGGGGCCAGATCTCCTTTACTTTGTTCTGCAAACAAGTGTTAAGCACTTTTAATTTTCATAGCCATCACATGTGGGCACGTGATGTGTACTCATGCCCTGATTTATTAGAACATTTATTAGGGGTCACGTGGTAACACGTGAGAGCGCCCAAGTTAGAATCTGCCTTTGCTTTTGCTCCCTATATAATGAGGGTCACGTGAGAGCACGTGAGGCATTGCCTCAAAGCTTTTTCTTCTCATTTTTTTGGGGATCTGTTTAGGGATCACGTGGAGCCACGTGACCTTAGTTCTTTGTATGCATGGAGATCTTTCAAGTCTCTTTATTTTTAAGAATTAAATTCTCTGTAGGATTAAACCCTAATTATGGTTTTAGAGGAATTAAATTCCTATGTATGTGAAAGAATTAAATTCTTATATAGGGTTAAACCCTAGTTCTGTCTTGAAGGAATTAAATTCCTATGATTTTGGGAGAATTGAATTCTCATGCAGGGTTGAACCCTAATTTTATTTGGAGGAATTAAATTCCTATAAACTTAGGAGAATTAAATTCTCATATAGGGTTGAACCCTAGTTTTATCTTGGAGGAATTAAATTCCTATAAATTTAGGAGAATTAAATTCTCATATAGGGTTGAACCCTAGTTTTATCTTTGGGAGAATTAAATTCTCTAAATTCAATTCCCCCTCTAAGTCTTGGATCTGCATGGCAGAATCTCAACCCGATGAGAATTAAATTCTCAACCTATGGGGAGATTTGCTTCTGCAGATTTTCAACCAGAGGAAGAACTAAGTTCTTTTTGCAGAAGAGTTAAACTCTTAGATTGAGAATTAAATTCTCTTTTTTGAAGTTTTTATCCCCTTCCTTTTCTCACTTAGGGTTTTCTTTCTTGAGAATTAAATTCTCCTTTCTTTTCTCTCTGCTATTTGCCTTTAGAAAATTTCAAGATCCCAAAAATTCTCTTTCTTTCTTCTCTTCTTGGCTCCTATTTATAGGAGAAGGAAAAGAATCAATTTGTTTAGTAAATCTTTCATTGAAAGATTTTGTTTGTTTTTCGTAACTAATATGATCTTTTAGATCACTCAGTGAATTTTATTCACCATTGGATTTTTAATCCAAAAGATATTCTGTTTGTTATTTTTGGTGAAATTTAGGGAAATCTTTCCTTGTCTAAAGTCTTTCCATAAATTGGTTATTTTTAATCACCATTGGATTTTTAATTCAACGGTGCTCCAGTTTACAGAGCACCATTTTTTTTGTTTGGAAAAATTTAGAGAAATATTTTTGCAGTTAGGGTTTTTGATTCCCTCTTAATTAGAATTTAATTCTATTAATTCATACATCTCTAGGAACCCATCACGTGTTGGCACGTGACCCTCCTAATTAAGTATTTGACCAAAATTTAATTTTGTTGTTTTAAAGAACTCAGGAATTATCACGTGTCAGCACGTGACCCTTGGTCACGTGTTGGCACATGATGCCCCATTGGGATTTTTCGTTGTTATTTTATTATATCTTTAATTCTTTTCAGTGGGTTTAAAGACCCATCACGTGTTGGCACGTTACCCCACTGATTAATTATTTCCAATTATTTATTTTATTCAGTGCGTACAGGCTTTGCCTGTAAATGGTCACGTGTCTGCACGTGATACCCGGTCACGTGTGGGCACGTGATGCCCGGTCACGTGTGAGCACGTCATGCCTCATAACTTTTGATCCCGGATGAATTATGAGGCCCATAATATATCAAATCGAAGGAGTTTTCAAGACACTTTTGATACCATTAGAATTTAGCTATTTCTCATTCGGGGGTTTGTCAAAATGCAGCTTGGAAAATACTGGTTCGCATTTTCTTCCTCAGATTACACGTGCATAGCATATTTGCTCATAACGTTTGATCCCGGATGAATTATGAAGCCCATAATATATCAAATCGAACGATTTTTCGAGAAGCTTTCAATATAATCAGAATTTAACTATTTCTCATTCGGGAGTTTGTCAAAATACAGCCCGGAAAATACTGGTTCACATTTTCTTAAACGTATCGCTGCCATTTGATACCTTGGGCTCTTTTGCGCAGAATTTTTTTGGCGGGAAAAAGTGCCCCCCACTACTTCGCCCACGTAAGTATATACGTGGGTGAAGTAGTGCAGAGTAATTCATATCGTATGACCAGTTTTGGGTTGGTATATAATCTTCATGATCTTGATCTGAGAAAAAAACGAGCGGAAAAAAACGTCGTCATTTATCATTGACTCAAATCTCGACTCTTAAGGGATATAGTTCCAAACCCTCAGCTCCATGAGCCACACCTTTCTATTTCTTTATGTCTTACTCTGGCATGAAGTAGTTTATATGCTTCATGAGTAACTTCTCCATTTCAGTGGCATGTAGCTTTGGAAAGTGTAGCCCATAGATGGTAAATAACAGTTCATCTTAAACTCTTTATAAGGTAGCGATGGCTTAGGAAACAGGGTTAGGATCTGTTACCTAAGACTTTCCAACTTTATGAGCCGTGAGGGTCTCACAAAGGCTTTTCTCCCTACGAGTCGTGAGGATCTCGTAAGTGTCTTTTCTCCTTAGGAGTCGTGAGGACTCCTAAGTGCGTTTTCTCTTGAGAATCGTAAAGATCCCACAAGAGAATTTTCTTTATACTTAGGGACACTAATTTTCCCGCAAGTTGAGACGAATCGAGAGATTCTCGCAAAGACACTGATTTCCTTGCGGGTCGAAACGAATCGAGAGGTTCTCGCCAAGGACGCTGATTTCCCTGAATCGAGATAAGAAGCGATGGCTTAGGAAACAGATTCAGATCTGTCGCCTAAGACTTTTCAACTTTATGAGCCGTGAGGGTCTCATAAATATTTTTTCTCCCTACGAGTCGAGAGGATCTCATAGGTGTATTTTCTCCTTAGGAATCGTGAGGATTCCTAAGTGTGTTTTCTCTTGAAAGTTATAAGGATCTCACAAGAGAATTTTCTTCCTTACAAGTCGAGAGGACTCGTAAATGATTGATGAGTTGACCTACTCCCGAGTTAAAGCATTGCTTCAACAGGAAGGTCGAGGGTTGACTTTGGTTTGTCTGTACACCGCTGAGTCATGGAACTGGGAACTTTGTCACGGTTCCGCTTTGCTGACGTTGTATATTCCTGCAGAGACACTGATTTCTCTGTGGGTCGGCGCGATTCGAGATGCTGATTTCCTTGATCGAGGTATTTGCCAAGGACACCGATTTCTTCGGAGTTGAAACGAATCGAGGTATTCCTGCAAAGACACTGATTTCCTTGCGGGTCGACGCGAATCGAGATGCTCTCGCCAAGAACGCTGATTTCCCTGAATCGAGGTTTTGCCAAGGACACTGATTTCCTCGGAGTTGAGATGAATCGAGGTATTCCTGCAAAGACGCTGATTTCTCTGCGGGTCTACGCGAATCGAGATGCTCTCGTCAAGGACTCTGATTTCCCTGAATCGAGGTTTTTCCAAGAACACTGATTTCCCTGGAGTCGAAACGAATCGAGGTATTCCTGCAAAGACACTAATTTCTTTGCGGGTCGACGCGAATCGAGATGCTCTCATCAAGGACGCTGATTTCCCTGAATCGAGGTTTTTGCCAAGAACACCGATTTCCTCGGAGTCGAAACGAATCGAGATATTCCCGCAAAGATGCTGATTTCTCTGCGGGTCGATGCGAATCGAGATGCTCTCGTCAAGGACGCTGATTTCCCTGAATCGAGGTTTTTGCCAAGGACACCGATTTCCCTGGGGTTGAGAGGAATCGAGGTATTCCTGCAAAGACGCTGATTTCTCTGCGGGTCGACGCGAATCGAGACGCTCTCATCAAGGGCACTGATTTCCTGAATCGAGGAGGTTGCCAAGGACACTGATTTCCCTAGGCTTGAGACGAATCGAGGTATTCCTGCAAAGATGCTGATTTCTCTGCGGGTCGACGCGAATCGAGATGCTCTCGTCAAGGACGCTTATTTTCCTGAATCGAGGAGGTTGCCAAGGACACTGATTTCCCTGGGGTTGAGACGAATTGAGGTATTCCTGCAAAGAAGCTGATTTCTCTGTGGGTCGACGCGAATCGAGATGCTCTCGTCAAGGACGCTGATTTCCCTAAATCGAGGTTTTGCCAAGGACACTGATTTCCCTGGAGTCGAAACGAATCGAGGTATTCCTGCAAAGACACCAATTTCTTTGCGGGTCGACGCGAATCGAGGTGATCTCGTCAAGGACGTTGATTTCCCTGAATCGAGGTTTTTGCCAAGGACACTGATTTCCCTGGGGTTGAGAGGAATCGAGGTATTCCTGCAAAGACGCTGATTTCTCTGTGGGTCAACGCGAATCGAGATGCTCTCGTCAAGGACGCTGATTTCCCTGAATCGAGGTTTTTGCCAAGGACGCTGATTTCCTCGGAGTTGAGACGAATCGATGTATTCCTGCAAAGACACTGATTTCTCTGCGGGTCGACGTGAATCGAGATGCTCTCATCAAGGACGCTGATTTCCCTGAATCGAGGAGGTTGCCAAGGACACTGATTTCCCTGGGGTTGGTTGACTTTTTTCCGAGACGGAGCATTGATCCGGCAGGGAGGTCATTGGTTGAATCCAGGTTGTCTATGAACCATAGAGTCTTGGAACCAGGGACTTTGCCGTGGCTCCGTTTGGTGATGTTGCGTCCGAATCCTGTTGGAATAAGGAGGCACACCGTTGTTGGTCTCCAGGCTGTAGATGTGGCTATTGAGATTTGGAACTAGGGACTTTACCATGGCTCCGTTTTGTTGCGACTCTGAGGTCAGTTGTTGACGTCACGTCTGCATCTGGTTAGAGTGAAGAGAAACGCCGTTGGTGATCTCTAGGCTGTCTATGAACCGTCGAGATTTGGAACTAAGAGACTTTGTCATGGCTCCGTTTGTTGATGTTGCGTCTGCATCCAATTAGAGGGAGGAAGAACGCCGTCGTTGATCTCTAAGTTGTCGATGTTGACGTCGAGACCCTGAAGCTAGGGATCTTCCTTCGCTTCGTTTGTTGACATTGTGTCTGCAATATTGCGACGCACGTCGAGGTTTAGAACTAGGGGACTTTGCCATGGCTCCATTTGTTGATGTCGCGCCTGTATCCTGCTGGAAGGAAGAAGAACGCTGTTGTTGTTCTCTCGAGATGCAGATGTTTCCATCGAGACTTGGCCCTCTTTCTGATGGAGCCTGGTAGGATGACACGGTTCCCTCTTTGTTTGTGCCCCTGGATTGTATACAGGGATCGATGTGATCTCACCTGTAGGGCAGAAAGTTTCATTTCATTTCATTTTTTTAATTCTTTCCACGATGCTCTATCATTTTAGCTTTTTACATCGCGCAAGTCGCGATTGCCCAATCATTTCGGCTATTTTTCGCGATGCCCAATCATTTCGCCTATTTGTTTTATTTACTCGCTGCTTTTTATTGCGAGTTGCCCAATCATTTCGGCTGTTTTTGTATGCATACATTTTTACTTGCTGACTTCGTTGCAAGTTGCCCCATCATTTCGGCTATTTCATATGCATTTTTGGCTCGCTGATTTTTTTATCGCGAGTGTGGAACTTGTGATCTGATGCCAATCTTAGCATCAGCATCGCTGCGACTGGAATATTGCCATGAGCGAATCATCATTTGCCATGAAAGGACTTGGAATTTGATAGCGATTTAGGCATCAGCATCGCTACAACTGGGATATTACCAGGAGCGAATCATCATTTGCCTCTGTCGATGTCGAACAAAGGTGGCTTAGCAAACAGGGTTAGGATCACATCGACTAAGGCTTTTGACTTCATGAGCCGTAAGGGTCTTATAAAGGTGTTTCTCCCTACGAGTCGTGAGGATCTCGTAGGTGCTTTTTCTCCTTAGGAATCATGAGAATTCCTAAGTGTGTGTTCTCTTATAAGTCGTAAGGATCTTACAAGAGTATTTTCTCCTTGCAAGTCGAGAGGACCTACAAGTGTTTGTTCACCGTGTGAGCATATCCTTAGTTGCTGGTAGGACTCTGTTAGGGAAATGTTCATTCGTGCCCGTGAATTGTATACAAGGGTCAATATTGAACCGCTTGTATAGCAGCATTGGAGTTTGTGATTGCTTAAGAACAGGTTCAGATCCCTGTAGCTTAAGGCTTTTGAACCCTATGAGCCGTGAAGGTCTTAAAGGAGAATTCTCCTTACGAGTCGTGAGGATCTCGTAAGCGTAGTTTCTCCTTAAGAATCGTGAGGATTCCTAAGTGTATTTCTCCTTTGTGAGTCATAAGGATCTCACGCAGGTGGTTTCTCCTTACAAGGTCGAGAGGACCTTGCAAGTGTCTTTTAACGAGATTGCGCCCTTTCGGGTTTTCACAAAACTCTCCAGTAGTCCTGTTGTTTTTACTCACGGCGCCCTTTCGGGTTTTCATCCGTGCCCATTTTGCTTGTGGACATACCGATTTTTTTTTACGAGTCTGCACCCTTTAGGATTTTCACAAACATCGCCGGTAGTCATGCAGTTTTTACTCACGGCGCCCTTTCGGGTTTTCATCCGTGCCCATTTTGCTTGTGCACATACCTTTTTTTTACCACGTCAGCCTTGGGATGCTGCGGTCCATAGTAGTTTATAGACGTCTCGGTCAACTGCAATTTTTAGGACATTGTGGTCCATCGTTAGTTTAAGGACGTTTCGGTCCGCTGTAGCTTTGAGGCAAAGTTTCGCCGGATGCTTTATGAACAAGTAGGTTTCCCCTTGATAGACCTTGTCACATAATCCAAGGGTTTTGGCACTGCTCCTGTCCCCAGCTCTTCTACGTTATCTCCTAACGCCGAGTGAGCTGCTTTGTAACTTAACGACAAATGAGCGATCATGTGGCAACTTGCTACATAATCTTCGGATTCTTCTGACAAGTCGTCTCCCTCATCATTGTCGTTATCTTCATTCTCAAGGATGTGACTGAGGAACTCTTAAAGCGTGACTGGGGTTCGCGCCCTCTGGTTGTATTCTTTCAGCGCGTCAATATTCTTTTACAAATCCGTGCGCTTGTCGTTAGACAGCGCCGGCTTTTTGGTCTTCTTCTTTTTCTTCGAAGACTGTGACGGCTGTTCCTGGGTGCTTTGCCCATTGCTATTAATTCCCGATGTTGGGCGTGGTTTCAGCATCCCGTCGATGATCTCCGGCTCTTGCGGGCTTTTCCACCTGATCGCCGGACATGTTTGAAGATCTTTCACCATTTTTTTAGTTTTTTCCGAAAGAACAACTTCCCATGGAGCTTCCTTTATGAATGAGCACGATGCCCCCGGCATGTCCATCTTTTTCGAAGCATGTGGTTGTTGCGGATTTACCTTCCAGTTTTTGGACAGCGCGAACTTGCCCTGTTGATACTGGTCTTCAACCCAATTTTTGAAGACGTAGCAGTCTTCGATCGGATGGCCCAATACTCGGTGGTAGGGGCAGTAATTAGGATCGTTGACATCGTTCGGTTGCGGTAGGTGTCTCGACTCCGGTAGAGTAATGAGCCCATTGCGCACTGCCAGTTCAAACAGTTTCCTTGTTTTATCCTGGGGAAATGAGTAAGGTTGTCTCAACTTCTCATCAAGAGACTGCCGCTTGTTGCTTTGGCGAACAACCCGTCTCGGGCCACTCGGTTGTTGTCGAGCGTTGGCGACGAAGGTTGCTTTCCCTTTGCCCTTTTCATTCCAAGGCTCCGTCTTTGAAGAGGAAGGCCTATGGCCCATCTGGTCCATTTGAGCTAGCTTGTCAATCAAGGCCTGGAAGGTGGTCGGCTTAAAGAACATCATGAATTGGGATATGGTTGCATGAGGGTCTAGGGTGCCCACGAACATGCACATCGCTGGTGCTTCTTCGATACGCTGCTCGCACTTCGACCATAGATTCCGCCACCGTATTGCATACTGGACCCATGTTTCTCCTGGCTTCATTCTGGCATTGATCAATGCCGTGATTGGAGTGCGTTCACTAGCACTCGCGAAACGCTGGGTGAATAGCAACTCCATCTCTGCGAATGTCTTGACATAGTCATTTGGGAGTTCGGAATACCACTCGAATGCCGTCTCCGACAAACTGCCAACAAACTGGCGGAGCAGTAGCTTATCGTCACCTCCAGTGTTGCCGCATAAGGCTCTGAATTGAGCGACGTGCTGATGCGGATTTCCTGTCCCCTTATATACGTGAAATTTGGGGATCGTGTATCCTGGGGGGGTACTTTATTTGGTCGTACCAATCCGGATAGGGTCGTCCCGTTTTAACAATTTGCCCAGCCGCTTCATTCCCCTGATGACCCCGTATCTGCTGAGTGATGTAATCATCCAGGGCAGCTTTGGAAATTGTCTCCTCCTTGGCTGTTGACAGAGCCGGCAGAGGATTTGATGTCTCTCCTCTATCATCTTCAATTATTATTGGAGGTTCTTCAGCTGGAGGGTCCGGGTGGATCATCATGCCCACCATATCTTGGAACAGAAGGGCCATTTGTTTTATATTGGCCGCCTGTTCCGCGGCCTCTTTGTCATTCCTCTCAAGCATTCTCCAAAGGAATTCGGCATCAGTTTCCTATTCACGGCGCTGCTCTGAGGATGTCTCTGGGCTTGCTTTCGGCCCTGTGAGTGCGGCCATGGCTGTTAGCATTTCTTGGAGCTTTTGTTGTTGTTGCTCCTGAGCCTTAGTCACTGATTGGGTAAGCGGTCGATGACCCGTAGAAGCACGGCTTTCCTCTTTTCCGGACACCATATAGACGGTATGCACCACCATGCCCCCAGACTTAGGGCGTTTGGGTTCAGTGGTCTTGCGATTCATTGCAGACTCAGGGATTTTCTCCGGCCTTCTCCTCTTGTGAGTGATCGAAGTTGAGGGGGCCGTTGCAGTAGGCACCCAATTAGCTGTCGCCTTCTGTGGCTTGACAGGGTGATCCTTCTCTTGCCTAACCTTCATCTTTTTCTGTCGGTGAGAGTAATCCTGATCAATCACTGAGTTTTGGACTTGACGCCAGATTTTGTAAATTTTAGAGGACAACCACTGAGCGGGCTGCTCCAGCTTCTCCTTTGGGGCATTCTCCATAGGTGGAGGGGATCTTTTCAGCACGGCAGTTGGCGAATTCCCGCGCGCCCTGTTAAGTAGTTCAAATCTGTTCCCAGTTGGAACAGCAACATCGATTTCCACCGTTGAAGCCGGCGGAGTCAGTCCAGAGGGAGAGTTGCCCCAGCCTTCCTTACCCGACGCCAGTGGCGACGTCGAGCATGTCGAGCAGTTGGGATTATCTCAGCTGTAGGAGTAACTTCCTCATGCCCCCTACTCTGATAAGGGGCTGTTGTCGTCGTTATCCTGTCGAAAACCGACGTCCGCTGAGAGAGGATGGCCAACCTATCAAAGGCATACTTTCAGACAGGGGTCGCAGCCTTGGCGACTTCGCCCGGAACGAGAGTTGGAGCAGCCAGTCTTGCAAAAACTGATCTTTTAGCAGGAGAAGCCATTTTGACGATTTCTTTCACTGGAGCCGGGATGGCTATCCGTTTTAGGATGGCCACTTCAGGTATCGCGGGCTTCTTCACGGGCCCACTTGAGCTTTGGCCCAGTCTGCTGAAAATTGAGGCGCTGGACTTGGACGACCCGTTGAGAGGGGCCGCAGTAGTTGCAAGCCGATCAAAGACCGACTTCTTCGGAGCTTCTTGCAATGGTAAAGGAGCTCTGAAGCTTGTTGGCGGGATCATAGTACCGAAGAATAGCCCAGTGGTGGCTTGAGTCACCTGTTCCACCGGTATAGCGAAGATGGAGACCGCTCGGGGCCCGTAAGTCACTCCTCCGGACGGGACGGAGAGAGAGTTGCAGTTGCAGTTCGTGCAGTTTGAAGCCATTGATCTTCTGTTTTCTGCACGGAGCAAGACACCAAATCTAAGTACCTC
Organism: Agapanthus africanus; assembly: GCA_030015575.1. Lineage (NCBI taxonomy): Eukaryota > Viridiplantae > Streptophyta > Magnoliopsida > Asparagales > Amaryllidaceae > Agapanthus > Agapanthus africanus. The sequence continues at coordinate 371,537,488 of JASDDO010000010.1, forward strand.
GAATCCACAAGCAACCATAGCAAACCGCGATTCGTTCGCGAACACGACACATGAAGTATGGAGTAGAAAGAGGAAAAGGTCCCACCGGGCGTGCCAGAATCTGTTCTCCGCCGAAAGACGCGACCGGGACGTTGTGATGTCCGGGCCTGAATTCCGAGAGCAGATGCTAATTGGTGCTATCCGTCCATCTCTCCGAAGATGCCAAGTTGATTTATGACACCATGTATCGAAGGTTTAAACGGATGCGACCGATGTAGCAGACTTCGTCAGATTCCCCCTCGTTTGAGGGGGTTTTGATTGTGGGGACGCTCTTCCCTGCAGGCGCAAGCCCCTGCAGTTAATTACACTACCGCATCGCGGTAACAACTTTCTCCTTCTCTAGATGGTCAGTTTGTGTCGTGGGTGTTTGTTTTATTTTTGGTTGCCCGTGGATTGTATACGGAGACTAATTTATGTTGTCGCCCGTAGGGCGTGGATTAGTCCAAATCCGTATCTTCTTAGATTTGGGTTTGGGGTTGGGTTTAAGGATACGTTAGTCTCATTTGAGACTGATATCAACTTAAACGTTTGTTAAGGATACGTTAGTCTAATTTTAGACTAAGATCTACTTAACAGGATCATTTAGATCCAACAAAAGAGCATTTGGCCTCTGCTGTTTAGTTTAAGGACATTGCGGTCGATTACCAGTTTAAGGACATGGTGGTCCAATGTTAGTTTAAGGACATCTCGATCCAATGTTAGTTTAAAGACATCGCGGTCGAGGTTAAAGACATCATAGTCCGTGAGTTTAAGGACCCCACAGTCCGATGTTAAGGACATCATAGTCCGTGAAATGTGTAGTTGTCGGGACCCGTCACCTCTCTGAAGACGTTGAAGGATTACAATGACAAATATCATAGGAGTGAAGTGATGTACCCTCGAACCAGAGTTGATTGGGTGATCTGTAGTCCAATTTGGAACTAAGATCCATTAATTAGATTATGAGCACATTGGCTCAGTTAAGTCTGAATTGAGGACTTATGGCCAACTTGGGCTAAGTCCAATTAAGTTTGGAATATTGGCCTTTTGGACCATTAGACATTTGTCTGGGTTCAGCCCCTCATCATTCAGCAATGCTCAAACAAGAGTTTGAGGGCTTTGGTAACATTTTTATCTTCGACTGATCATTAAACATTATAGCTCTGAATTTTACTCAATTCTGAGATTCAGTTGAAGGGGAGGCTTTTGCCTCTGGTAAAATTAGCCAATTTGGCTAAAAATAGTATTAAACACTAGAGAACGACAATGTTAAACACTGGAAATAAAACTCTCAAATTAGTGTTAAACACTAGAAGACCACGGTGTTAAACACTGAAAATAAAATTCTCAAATTAGTGACAAACACTAGATAGGAGGGGGTCACGTGGGGACACGTGAGGGCATCCAAAGGTAGGGCCAGATCTCCTTTACTTTGTTCTGCAAACAAGTATTAAGCACTTTTAATTTTCATAGCCATCACGTGTGGGCACGTGATGGCTACTCATGCCCTGATTTATTAGAACATTTATTAGGGGTCACGTGGTAACACGTGAGAGCGCCCATGTTAGAATCTGCCTTTGCTTTTGCTCCCTATATAATGAGGGTCACGTGGGAGCACGTGAGGCATTGCCTCAAAGCTTTTTCTTCTCATTTTTTTGGGGATCTGTTTAGGGTTCACGTGGGGCCACGTGATCTTAGTTCTTTGTATGTATGAAGATCTTTCAAGTCTTTTTATTTTTAAGAATTAAATTCTCTGTAGGGTTAAACCCTAATTATGGTTTTAGAGGAATTAAATTCCTATGTATGTGAAAGAATTAAATTCTTATATAGGATTAAACCCTAGTTCTGTCTTGAAGGAATTAAATTCCTATGATTTTGGGAGAAGAATTCTCATGCAGGGTTGAGCCCTAATTTTATTTGGAGGAATTAAATTCCTATAAATTTAGGAGAATTAAATTCTCATATAGGGTTGAACCCTTGTTTTATCTTGGAGGATTTAAATTCCTATAATTTTGGGAGAATTAAATTCTCATATAGGGTTAAACCCTAGTTTTATCTTTGGGAGAATTAAATTCTCATATAGGGTTAAACCCTAGTTTTACCTTTGGGAGAATTAAATTCACTAAACTCAATCCCCCCTCTAAGTCTTGGATCTGCATGGCAGAATCTTAACCCGATGAGAATTAAAGTCTCAACCTATGGGGAGATTTGCTTCTGCGGATCTTCACCCAGAGGAAGAACTAAGTTATTTTTGCAGAAGAGTAAAACTCTTAGATTGAGAATTAAATTCTCTTTTTTGAAGTTTTTATCCCTTTCCTTTTCTCACCTAGGGCTTTCTTTCTTGAGAATTAAATTATCCTTTCTTTTCTCTCTGCTATTTGCCTTTAGAAAATTTCAAGATCCCAAAAATTCTCTTTCTTTCTTCTCTTCTTGGCTCCTATTTATAGGAGAAGGAAAAGAATCAATTTGTTTAGTAAATCTTTCATTGAAAGATTTTGTTTGTTTTTCGTAACTAATATGATCTTTTAGATCACTCAGTGAATTTTATTCACCATTAGATTTTTAATCCAAAAGATATTCTGTTTGTTATTTTTGGTGAAATTTAGGGAAATCTTTCCTTGTCTAAAATCTTTCCATAAATTGGTGATTTTTAATCACCATTGGATTTTTAATCCAACGGTGCTCCAGTTTACAGAGCACCATCTTTTTTGTTTGGAAAGATTTAGAGAAATATTTTTTCAGTTAGGGTTTTTGATTCCCTCTTAATTAGAATTTAATTCTATTAATTCATAGATCTTTAGGAACCCATCACGTGTTGGCACGTGACCCTCCTGATTAAGTATTTGACCAGAATTTAATTCTATTGTTTTAAAGAACTCAGGAATTATCACGTGTCAGCACGTGACCCTTGGTCACGTGTTGGCACGTGATGCCCCATTGGGATTTTTCCTTGTTATTTTATTATACCTTTAATTCTTTTCAGTGGGTTTAAAGACCCATCACGTGTTGGCACGTGACCCCACTGATTAATTATTTCCAATTATTTATTTTATTCAGTGCGTACAGGCTTTGCCTGTAAATGGTCACATGTAGGCACGTGATTCCCGGTCACGTGTGGGCACGTGATGCCCGGTCACGTGTGAGCACGTGATGCCTCATAACTTTTGATTCCGGATGAATTATGAGGCCCATAATATATCAAATCGAAGGATTTTTCAAGACACTTTTGATACCATCAGAATTTAGCTATTTCTCATTCGGGAGTTTGTCAAAATGCAGCTCGGAAAATACTGGTTCGCATTTTCTTCCTTAGATTACACGTGCATAGCATATTTTCTCATAACTTTTGATCCCGGATGAATTATGAAGCCCATAATATATCAAATCGAAGGATTTTTAGAGAAGCTTTCTATATCTTTAGAATTTATCTATTTCTCATTCGGGAGTTTGTCAAAATACAGCCCTGAAAATACTGGTTCATATTTTCTTAAACGTATCACTGCCATTTGATACCTTGGGCTCTTTTGCGCAGAATTTTTTTAGCGGGAACAATATCAAATATAAATATATATCAAATTATTAAATCAACACTTAATTTAATAATCCGGTTATATCACATATAACCAACTAATATCATTTATCTGTATATCACATTATCAAATCAACACTTGATTCAATAATCCGGATATATCACATATAACCTAACCAATAACAAATAACCGCCAGATTAGAATACGGTATCACATACTCGTATTTAATCTGGCCCCCGCATATATCAGCATATGTGCCCTACTTCGTTTCGCTTGAACCACAAAACTTCTGTGTGGGACTCTAAAGACTCGTAAATACGCCAGCAGTAGATAATGATCACATCAGTTACCCACAAGCCGTCAGCGGTACTAGCTGTACGTAACGGCTACCCATGTATTGAGCGAATAGAAGATCAACAAGCAAGCTTTTCCAAACTTTCATGAAGCCTATAAGTAACACTAACTGTACAGTCCGGTCTCTTCGTCTGATATGTCGCATATCGAGTCTAGGGGTGGAATCGTCAGACCCCAATAACTTGATAAGTCATGCCGATGTGTGGCCTAAAACAGTACGAGAAACAACTGATAAATCTTACCAGTAAATCTCATCAACAGCCCTGGTCAGGGACTTCCTGTTATAGCCAATCGAGTATAGCACAACATCAACTTCTTATACCGGGAGAGACGAAACCCCTCCTATTGCTCATTATCTCCATGTGACTCGGGACTGTACCCAAAATCCACCTGTTTGCATGACTCCTTTGAGCTGTGGTAGGGAGGAAATCAAAGCACGGTGGGAACCACACAAGACTCTATGACTATCTCGGGTCTACAGACTAACCTGTACCAGTGTCACCAGAGAACTACTATCTAACGATAGGTATAGTACCATTTAGGAGTTCTCGGCGAGTCCTGTTCGGTGTACCCATTCTCTAATTAGCAACTGTGTACAATCTTTGATGTCAAACACCGATGGATATGGGATCAACCATCGCCCCTACAGGGTCAAGAAACGTACACATTAGTCTACTCTGGAATATCGATACCCCGTCTCGATACTCCCTTGACTAGGAACTGTTAAAGGATGTGCTTGTAGACTACACAAGTCCCAGTAGTATGATCTGCATTATAGTCCTGGTAGTCAAGCAAACATCCTAAGGGCTTTATCAGCATGTATCAGAGAGACAGTATAATAATACAAGTGTACATATTAAGATAAAGAGCAACCGGATAGCATATTATCATGTCGAGCAAGAAAGTCCTCTATATATATATGTCCAAGCATCCACTATATCATACAATAATGGCCTCTAGGGTATACATATTCCTAACAATTCCATGTTCGTACAGCGCTACACATTCATATAAAGTCAGGCATCTTTGTGGAATGCTGCTCTGGACGGCAGTACAGAGCCGCATTCCCAGTCAGTTCTCGTTGCTATGATCAATCGGTATCGAAGAATAAACTATATAGGGTTCTAGCTTATCGAGTCGGCTTCGATATGAGCCGTAGAACATTACATTCCGACATGTATCTAATTTAATATCAGTTTAACACTACGACATGTACAGTTAAACCCAGATTTGGTGTCGCCTATTTGGGGCGACGTTTCATTATGATATTCTCAACATCTTAAAATTACATCACTACACAATAGTTATCAACAGTAACGGAATTCAACGTTCCCAAAACATAGGCATGTTAAATAGGATTTTCATTCGGTTAACCTATCGAACATCTAAGTAAACGTTCGGTTATCAATCGTAATTCCCGTTTCATTTAGCCACACTAAATTAGATAATGACCATATGACTCCAACATGATGCCAAACACAATAATAAGCCCTAGTCATGCTCCAATCAATAAGATGGTACTATAGTTCGCTACACAATTTCAATAAAGTCGGCTATCTAATTATATATATATATATATAGTTGTTGTAACTATCACGGCTAAAGTTTGTAGAAGCATGATAAACAAGTGAACGTTTCACTTGCCTTCGGTCGCTGATATAGAAACGACACCACGTGCAGGATTCGTCCCGACACACGAGACGGTGCGATGCTGGACACGGTGCATGGCGCGTATGCGATGCGTGGTGACCCGGTACTGGACGCTGTGGCGACATGAGCGTGATACGGTAGTGGGCGTTGTGGCGATGCAGGCGTAACATGGTACTGGGTACGGTCTTGGCTTGGTGCGTGCTGCGGGTGTGGCATGGCGCGACACGGTAGTGGATGCGATGCTGGTGTAGAAGTGGACACGGTGTGTGCACTGGACCGGGGCATAGGGTGGCACGGAGGCGAGCACGGTGTGGCATGGAGGCGGGCATAGGGTGGGAAGGAGGCGGCACGGCTCTGGACGTGGTGTTAGGCACTACTGGGCATGGAGATGGTGTGGTAGTGGCGTGGTATTCGATGAGGAGGTGATAGTGTTGGCAAGGGGTCGCCGGCGGTCGAGTTAGACGGTGGCAGTGGTCGTCGGTGGTGCTGGGTTGTAGTGGAGCTAGTGGTCAACGGCGGAGGTTGCAGGTGCAGTGGGTTTTGGAAGAGTAGAGGAGACCTCGATGGTGGGCTCATCGGTGTTGAGATGGGGTCGGCAGTTGAAAGGAGTTGGGTAGAAGATAGAGGTGACGAGGGACAGTGAGGGCTCTGTGAAGTTGGTAAGGAGAGGGGAGTGGGGCTCTGCTCGTGGTGGTGGAGGCGAGGCTGCTCGTCGGCTGAGTTTGCTAGCGAAGCTCGGGTGGTCGGAGATGATGGTGCTAGGAGCCGTGGTCACCGACGGTGAGAAAAAGGGGGAAAGGTGTTATGGAGTGAGAGCGAGCGAGAGAGAGAGAATGAAATTAAGAAGGAGGGAGGGAGAGGGGATGGAGGAGGTGGCCGCGTAGATCACGGGGATCGTTGGCGTGGCGAGGACGAGGTCGGGGGCGAGTGCGAGAGAAGGGGGAGGGGAGCCGTGGGGGAGAGAGGGGGAAACAAGGGGGTGAAGAGATGGGCATCGGGGATCACAGGGGTTGTTGAGATCGAGACGAGGTCATCGTGGAGGTGGGCGCGAGTCATAAGGTGGCGGTCGCGAGGAAGGGGGACATTGGAAAAATTGGAGGGAAAAGAAAAGGGAAAAAGAAATGGAAGAAGAAAAAGAAGAAGAAGGGGAAAACGGGTCGGGTCGGGTTGGGTTATTGGATTAGGGGAAAAATAAATAAAAAATATAAGAAAATAGGAAAATAATAGGAAATTTTTTTGGGAAAATACAGGAAAAATATATATAAGGAACTGGGGATTTACACCATACCCTTCTTACAAAAATTTCGTCCTCGAAATTAAAAAATGAAAACAACGGAACAAACAACAACTACTCAAACAGGTGCAGAAATGGTGGACGGATGACCTCCTCGCGCTCCCAGGTAGACTCTTCTGGAGAAAGACCGCCCCAAAAAGCTCGAACTAAGGGAATGACTTTGATCTTTAGCACTTTTTCCCGACGATCGAGAATGGTGGTAGGCTGCTCCTCGTAAGACAGATCGGTGCCCAACGTTAACTCTGAATGGTCCAAGATATGGCTGTCATCCCGAACGTAGCACCTCAACTGAGATACATGGAAAGTATTGTGCATACCAGCTAGCGATGGAGGCAAGGCAAGTCGATAAGCCACCTCTCATACTCGCTCTAGCACCTCAAAAGGTCCGATGAATCGAGGACTGAGTTTCCCTCGACTACCAATCCTGATCACTCTCCGAGTGGGTCATATCTTCAAAAATACGTGGTCACTGACAACAAACTCCAACGACCTTCTGCCAGTATCTGCCCAACTCTTTTGTCGGTCCTGAGCAGCCTTGATACGTTTCCTGATCGTCTGAACCTTGCTCAATGTCTGTATTATAAGCTCAGGGCCCAGCAACCTTCATTCACCCACGTCATACCAACAAAGAGGAGATCGAAACTTCCGTCAATACAGAGCCTCGAATGGTGCCATCTGGATGCTAGCTTGGTAGCTATTGTTACATGAAAACTCTACCGGATGGAGGTGATCTTCCCAAGAGCCCTGAAAATCAAGCATGCATGCCCTCGGTATATCCTCGAGCGTCTGGATAGTAAGCTGGGATTTCCCGTCCGTCTGCGGATGATAGGCCGTGCTGAACTTGAGATGAATGCCTAAACTCTCTTGCAGGCTCTTCCAAAAATGGGAAATGAATCTAGTGTCTCGATCAGACATGATACAAACGGCCACTCCGTGCAGTCTCACAATCTTCTGCATATATTTCTCCACAAGCGGCTCCGTCAATTGTCCGACTCAGAAAGGTATGAAATGTACTGCCTTCATGAGATGATCAATAATAACCCAGAAAACATTGTTGCCTCTTAGACTTCGAGGTAGTGCCATTACAAAATCCATGGTGATGTGCTCCCATTTCCATTCTGGCACTGCAAGCGGTTGCAACAACCCAGCTATTCTCTAATGCTCGGCTTTCACCTGTTGGCATACCAGACACTCGGAGACAAAGCGAGCAATTTCCCTCGTTCCGTTCCATCAGAAGTGCTGCCTCAGATCTCTGTACATCTTGGTGCCTCCTGGGTGCACCGAGTAAGCGGAACTGTGTGCCTCGGCAAGAACTTCATCTCGAATACCCGCTTTGGAACACACAGCCGACTGCCAAATTTCAGGGAATCATTTTCGTGAATTTGCAAATCCGTCCTCAAACCAGCCTCAACTAACCCTCTAAACTTCTGCAACTGAGAGTCTCTAGCCTGTGCCGCTTTGCGATCTATAAGCGATGATTGAACTTGTAACTGCCAAAGATGTCCGGGCACGCCCGGTGTAACTACCTCCAACTCAAATCTCTGAAGGTCATCGAGAATCACTTTCTGACAAGTCAGCAACATGGCTGACGACCTGCGACTAAAAGCATCAGGAACAACGTTCACCTTCCCCGGGTGATACTGCAGATCAATATCATAGTCTGCCATCAATTCCAACCACCTGCGTTGTCTCATATTCAGCTCCTTCTGAATGAACACGTATTTCAAACTTTTGTGATCCGTGTACACTTCCACTCTTTCTCCTTGCAAGTAATGCCTCCATATATTTAAAGCGAACATAACGGCCGATAATTCCAAGTCATGCATAGGGTAGTTCTTCTCGTGAGTTTTCAGCTGACGAGAGGCGTAAGCCACCACTCGACTGTGCTGCATCAAAACACAACCTAAACCTTTTCCTGACGGATCATTATGAACAACCAAGCCACCGAAACTATCTGGCACAGTCAGGATTAGGGCCATGGTCAACTTCAGTTTCAATATCTCGAACGCCTGGGTGCACTCCTCTGACCAAATATAAGGCACCTCTTTCCGTGTAAGTTTCGTCAAGGGTTCTGCTACTCTGGCAAAATCTTGGACAAACCGCCGATAATACCCAGCCAATCCCAGGAAGCTTCTTATCTTAGCAACTATTTTTGGTGTCGACCAGTCTTTGATAGATTCAATTTTCGTTGGATCCACTAAAATTCCGTCACTCGAAACGACATGCCCCAGAAATTGTACCTTGTCGAGCCAAAAATCACACTTGCTTAGCTTAGCATAGAGCTTATCCTCCCGTAGAACTTGCAAAACAATTCGTAGATGCTCGGCATGCTCTTCTCGACTCCTGGAGTAGACTAGAATGTCATCGATGAATACAACGACAAACCGATCCAAGTACTTGGAGAAAACCCTGTTCATCAAGTCCATAAATATGGCGGGTGCATTGGTAACACCGAACGGCATCATAAGAAACTCATAGTAGCCATATCGGATTCAAAAGACCGTCTTGCATACATCCTCTGCTATAAACCTGATTTGGTGATATCCTGACCGATGATCTAGTTTAGAAAATACCCCAGCACCACCCAGCTGGTCAAACAAATCATTGATGCGGGGAATGGGATACTTGTTTTTTACGGTCACCCGGTTCAACTCACGGTAGTCGATGCACATGCGCAAGGAACCGTCCTTCTTTTTAACCAGTAACACAGGAGCACCCCACGGGGAAGCACTTGGACGGATATATCCCTTGTCCAGAAGATCTTCTATCTGCTTCTTTAATTCTGCCAACCCAACTGGCGCCATCCTGTAGGGAGCCTTGGAGACTGGCGTCGTCCCTAGAATTAGGTCGATCTTGAAGCCCAATACGCAAGGCGGGAGTAGACCAGGTAGATCTTCGGTGAACACATCAAGAAACTCTCGAACTACCTCCGGTGCTGGCTTCTCGTCTATCTCTATAGCGATCAAGGTCTTTGGCTTCGCTCGGAACTTAGCTGGTTCCAAAGACTCACCACCACCCACAAACACGAACTCCGGATGATTAGGAATGCAAAATGTCACACTCTTAGCCCGGAAGTTAATAACAGCATGGAACATGCTCAACCAATCCATCTCCAGAATGGCGTCGTAGCTACCAGTCCCAATCAAAAGGAAGTATGCATAAAATTCTCTGCCACAAACCACCACAGGGAATAATCTACACTCTTGGCTGGACACAATAATTCTGTTACCCGTATGTATCTCCCAACCCTTGGTCAACGACTTGTGAGATATAGAGTGCGTGTCAACAAACCGTGCAGAAATAAAGTAATGTGTAGCACCCAAATAAAAAAGAACTATAGCTGGTACAGAATAAACAAGGAGAGTACCTGCGACCACTTCTCCAGAAGCCTCTGCATACTCGGTGGTCAGGGTGAAAGCCCGCCCCTGACTCCAACTCGTATCACTCTGCCACAGATCGAATAATCATTACTGGGATACCATAGGTGTACCCTTCTGAGATGAAGTGTTGTACGACGGCTGTTGTTGCAGGAACCCTACCTATAGCTCGGATCTCTGGGGACACCCACTGACCCTGTGCTTGCTAGATCCGCAAATCAGACATTGCCCCTTGGCTCTGCGAAAATCTCTCTGCATGTGCCCTGGCCTCTGGCAACAGTCGCAAATCAGTGCCCTCCGCCGCGGTTGCTGAGGTGAGAAAGTACGCTTCATCTACGTAACACCCGGTCTGTGAACTGGGATCGCTCTATGAGGGGAAATGGTAGTTCGTGATGGAACTACATGGGATCTCCTATCCACCGATCGTTGGCCCTTGGCCTTCTCCGCCAATCTTTCCTGTACTCGAGAGCGAAGGTCTGTAGGTCGAGAGACGCGATAAGCTGCTGCAGTTCAATATCGAGCCCCTGCTGAAACCATCTAGCCCTGGTGGCATTGGTAGCTACCATGTACGGTGCGAAGCGACTCAGCCGGTTAAACTCTGCAGCGTAGACATCTACTGAGCATCCATTTTGCTTCAATATGATGAATTTCTCCTCCATCTCGGCCTTGAAAGTGGCCGGTAAATAATGATTTAGAAAGCACACGGAGAACGTGTCCCATCCGATAGGTTTCTCTAGCCGGTTTTTCTCTACGGACCACCATGTGCGAGCCTCGTCCACCAGCTGAATCTTCACCATGCTCACTCTGTCATCATCAAGGACCCGAGCAGCTGTAACATTTCAGAAAAATAAAATATTTTTTTGGGAATTTAAAAAATTAAAATAATAAATATTTTGAATATTTTAATGATGTGATACAATTATATACCGATAGTTTGGAAAATATTGGAAAATTAAATTTGCATGGTGATTTTTGGAGAGATTTATGTGATTTAGGCAAATTATAAATTTTTATAATTAGTTATATACAAGTTTATTTCTAAACGTGATTAATCTTCACTAATCATGCATTGATTGTGTTTTGTGCATGTGACATGCACCATATCATATTTGCTAGCATTTGTTACATTTATTCTACCATGACTTTCTCTTTTATTGTAGCATGGCTTTGTTTTTTTTTATATGAGAAGAGAAGAAAAGAAAAAGGAAAAAGAAAAGAAAAAGGAATAAAGAAAGAAGTATGGGCATGAGAGAGAAGAGAGATAGAGAGAGAGGTGAGGGGTTCATTGACCTTGGCTCCCATTTGTTTTTCCCTTCATCATCTTCATCATTCTCTCTCCCTCTCAACCCTTGGCTGCCCTCTCTCCTCCACCACCTCTACCCCTCACAACACCATCAAAAATACACCAAAACACTTCATCCCCTTCATTAAAAGTATGCATAATCTCACTACAAGCATAAGAGATCAAGAAAAATTGGATTTTGAGCACTTAGAGCAACTCAAGAAAATTCTTGAGTTGCCAAATGAAGTATTTTCTTCACCATTAGCGTAGTAATCCATTTACTTTAGCATATTTACATGTTTAGAAGTGTTTTAGTGAGATTAAGTGAACTTTGAAAATTCCTAGAAGAGGTTTGAGGAATTCTTGAATTGGGGTGGGGCAATTGAGGTGTAGTAGTGATCTTAAACCCCTTAGTGCTAGAATTTTGAACTAAAACAAAGACTAGAACCCCAAACCCCAAACTTAGAAACCACGATATCGGATTTTGTTAACTTTGGTGATGTGTTATAGAGATCTGCAATGACCCGGGGGATCTGAAAAATATTTAGCGATTACAGAGAGTCATGCAGGCAAACTAGAAGCTACCCTGAAGACCCGAGACCTTAACCCCAAACCTTGGCCGCAAATATTTCCTTTCTGGCCGCAATTTGCGGCCGGTACTTGGCCCCTGGACCTCGTTCTTGTTTTGTGTCTCCCTTATCTGTAAATTAGACCCTCCACATATGCAAAATTGGCTAATTTCACCTGGGGTAAAATCTGGAGCTGTTTTACATCGTTTCTCATTTCGGTTTTGCGAATTCTGTAACTTGAATTTTGGGTATTTTTGTTTGTCTCGGTCACTTGACGTTTGTACGTCGATGTCGAGGGTTATTTGGCTCTTTCGCGTAAGTAGACCATAGGTTTTAACCTATGTGTGATTCGTGCGCCGTTTTGATTTTCGTGCGTGATTTCTGTTTACAATACTATGTGTTATATGTGTAGGCACCATCACGTGGACTTCGAGACGGAGAGGAGAGCGTGTCGTCATCGGCTCCGGCAAGCGAGGATCAAGATGGGTAGATATATATCTACGGGGAAAGTCGGGTGGATGGCGTATAGCACCCCCGCAATTTCGTAGCTTTTGATGCGTTATGATATATATATATATATATATATATATATACACACACACACGTGTTATATTGAGATGTGCATACATAGCAAGTAATACTTTAGGTGACTTTGGGTTAATGTTAGCGTATTCGGAAGATAGTAACTTAGTTTAGTTTCTTAGTCACGAAACCCTAGAGTAAAAATTGCCGCACACGCACACACGCACGCATACATTTGATTTTCTTGTGCATATATGGGGATATATATATATATATATATATATATATATATATATATACATATACATATAAGTATATGAGTATGTAAATATATATGTGTGTGTACATATACACGGCTGATGAGGTGTAACACCTAAGAATGTGTTTTGTAGCTAATTATATTTTTATATATGGTTTTTATTAAAAAGTTTACCAATTTGGTTTTTAATTATTTTATCCTATTTAATGAATATTTTATTATATTTTTCCTAGGCTTGCACACACTTGTGCATGATAACTAGGTTGTTAAGTGTGGTTTAGCCATTTCTTAATCTAGTTTTAATTAATATTGTTTAGGTGTTTTGGGTTAAATAGTTATGGTTGTTTTAAAAATGAAAATGAATTTAAAAAGGATTTCTAAATTGGCTTCATGGTTGACTTTGAGAGAGAGAGGGCATGGGGCATTATGGCTCAAGCCATGCCTCATTAAATGAAGTGAGAGAGAGTGAGAATAGGGGGTTTGTTTGTGTTCTCTCATTTCACTCTTTACTCTCATTCTCTCACTCTCATTCTCACACACACACACACTCACCTGAACCCAGCAGCAGCAGCAGAAGGCAACAGCAGCAGCAGCCATCGGCATCAGCACCAGAAGCAATAGCAGCTGAGGCAGAATCAGCATCAGTAGCAGCAGACAGCAACAGCATCAGCAGCTGTAGCAGCAGCAGCCCCAGCACTTGCAGCAGCTCCTCTCACTTATTCTCCTGCTTCTTAGGATCCTTTTGGGTATATTTCTAAACCCTTTTCCCTAGTTACTTAGCTTGTGTGTTTATTAGCGTCGGTTTGTGTTAAATTGTGAGTTTAGTGCTAGTTATGGTGTTTTATGTGGAATTTTGGTTGGAATGTGTTAGAGTTGATTAACCTAGCTCATTCTAGTGTTGTTAGGTCACCCCAACTGAGATTTAACCCCAGATTACACTAAAATACCATAGGGTTTTCCTATTGTGCAAACTGGTGATTTTAAAGTGATATATTGGGTAATTGTAATCTACTTTTGACCCGGACCCTTCAGGGTAAAATTGAGAAAACTGGAACATGTACACTAGGTCTAGATACCACCACCTGAGCACGACCCCCTTATTCTCTACCCAGGCCGCAGTTTTATTAGGTTTGGCCGCAATTTGCGGCCAAGTTGGAGACTTTGGTGTTGGGGTCTTGGCTAGGGTTGTCTGTAGTGTTGTCTAGTGTTTTGGCATGTCTAGTTTTGTAATATTTGACCTGTAGGAAAATCTGGGATCATATATCGTTTTTGGTGTTCGTTGTGTTTGCGCGATACGCGCGATACGTGAGAGGGTTCTGTGATCCAGCGTATCGCGGCGTGTCGCGATTGTTTTAGACGCGTACACACACGATTCAGCGTATCGTGCACACGCGCGTTTGAATCGCGACGCGAGTTTCTCGTTTTGGTTCGATATCGCGTTTTGCGAGATATTTGGCTTATATATGATTTTCATGTCTTATTTGCAGGTTTGCAGGCAAGGACTACGGACACTGCTACAGGGGGGAGCACATGGTAGGATTCACCTAGCGTGGAGTGTAGGTGAGTAGATTTAACATCTACAGGGGAATCGCCCGCATGGCGTTATGCGTATGGGCTAGGATTCTAATATTTGTCGCATATTCTACGTCATTGTTAGAATTGCGCTTTTACTTTATTTACTTGATATAGTTGTACTGTGACTAGCAGCCGTAGGACACCACACACATTATTAACGGTTCATGTTGCACGAGCACGGATTGTATGCTACACACACACCGTCAATAATTGCCATGTCACACACAACCCTTTATAGATACTATATTGCCTATCATACTTGACATCTACCTTATTGGTATACCTATAGTGTATCTTACCTTTAGTGATAAGTACATCTACACCTTGCGATACAGCTACAGGTATACCTTGTACATATTTTACTTATACCCAGTGGGGTATACCATATCATTTGCTTATAGGTAGACACCTATACTTAGCTGTACCTTTTTGATTTCGCATACATCTGGTTTCAGCTACATATTTTCATTCATATGCTTGCATTTCGGATATATCGCACATATTGTTCCTGGATTTGCGCATTTATTTATCTGGATTTTACATGGTGTTTTCGGGATTTGGGAACCGTGGGAGTTCATGAAATTATGCATAAATTGAAAACCCCGGTTTCCTTGATATGATATTTGCGCGTCCACCATGAGTTTTATCGGTGCTGATTATATACTCCATACGAGGTGTGGTTGCCGTATGAGAGTACATGGTGGGCCCGGTATGGTTCCCCTCGGCAAGAAGATCGATGGATTTTGCCGTTTGAGCCTGGAGGCGGGCGAGTACCTACCGGTGACAGTACCCATGACTCGGTGGGGGATCACGGAGACACCGCTGGGAGTCATGTACGTATGCATACGTCGAAAGGCGAGGGTCAGAGCTAGGCACTCGTGCTTTCCGGATAGCGTATGATACGTGATCAGGATTTCTGTGTCGATGCTTGGCACATTGTTTTCATGATATTTCTTTTAATACCTTTGTATATATAACAGGGGATTTAGCCGTTGTTATATATACCCTTACACCAATATTAGTGGAATGGGACGCTAATATATGTGTATTGCCCCCATCATATTTATTTCTGTATATATACCTTTAGGATGTTAGATTCTTACGGGAGATTTGACTTGGGTTATTAGGTGATTCATTGAGATTGGCTATTGGACATACCTATGTGATTGTTGATTTGTACATTCGGAATATAGGAGATTACTCGATATTGTACATTGAGGAGATGTGAGACTTATATGATGTGAGAGCCCAGTTTGGGGGCTGATTTGAAGATTTGTGGATTGGAGTGTCTTGATGGATTGTGATCCTGCCACGATGTCAGGTTTCCGTGGAAATGACATATTCCACCCTATACCTCACACTTATCTATTTTATGCACAGTTTAATATATTGGTAGTACCTGTTAGTGTACCCTTATGATAGTTGCATATTTGCTTTCTCATATCCCTATTGCATAGTTATTGCATACTATTATCATGTCATCATTGCTTCACATATTGATTGTCCCTGTTAGTGTACCCTTATGATAGTTGCATATTTGTTTTCTCATATCCCTATTGCATAGTTATTGCATACTATTATCATGTCATCATTGCTTCACATATTGATTGTACCTGTTAGTGTACTTTCCACTATTCTGCATTCACATGACATGTTATTACTGTAATCGCGTATCTTAGATTCATGCTGTACGTACATTCCTGCGATTACCTGCATATGTTATTTACTATTCACGAGTTGGCAACTCACCCCCGTTGTGCCACGGGTGTTTCAGGTTGTTCCCCAGAGTAGTCGAGGCAGGCTATTCAGTATCCATCTATCATCTTTTGCTACAGATACCGCATCAGCTCACAGTACTATTTTGCTTAGGTGGGTTAAATGATTATCTGTATTTCATATTGTATATTCGTTGTATTTTGTACTCTCCATCTACTATTGTATTGTTGACTTAGAGACTTGGTGAGGACGTTATTGTATATTATTTGTGGATTTGTTGTCTTTTATATACAGCTTTCTCTCTATTGTCTCTTATTTCTTCGCTACGGCGTCGTATATTTATGATGTTATTGTTTTCCGTCTTGAGCTAGTTTTTACAAAAATGGGTGTTGCCAAAATTTTAAAGAAAGAAAGTGGGACTTTTAAAGAATCTGGGTTGTGATTTCAAATGTTTCAAATACTATACTATCTTTTCCGTATTTTCTTGGTTTAGATTTCTGGGTTTTGGCTTTCTTTTACTGCGTTACGTCTTTTGGCGTTGCGTAGTATTAGGGCCGTCACGGGCCAATTTTGGGTCGTGACATGAGGATAGTATATGATACTTGGAGATGAGTCGATGTGATTGGGCATGATGCCGTGGGATCGGTGATATGATTTGGGTCGTGTTATGAGATACGACATATTATATTAGCGGATTGATGGGCAATGTGTTTTCATACACACGCAGATATATATTGATAGTATCGGTATGTACTAGACTTAGATCAGTACCATGTTCATGATATTATGATAATGATACCATATGGATATTGAGGTATATATGATAGGCGACCCGTACCCCGATTTTGGGATGCCGTACGATGGATTTACCGTACGATATATAATTATGATAATAGATCCGCACTCTTGACTCGAGGATGTCGTATTATATATATTTTATCGTATGTGACGCTATTGAGGCGGGATCACCGACTACTAGATATATATATCGACTCAGACTTAGGTGGACTTCCGTACCCTTTGGTTAGTCTCTTAGCTTGTCATGTAGTTTACTTAGCGGATGTTAGAGTTGGGCGTGAGTCATACTTATTTCCAAAACTAACGAATGATGAGTATTTTAAAGATAGGCTAAGGGATACTACGGATATTTCAAAGGACGTACCTTTTCTTAAAAACACCGTAGCCCCTATTTTCTAAACACCACGATTCGTGCGATTTCAGACAACAAAAACTGTATGACTCGTATATAGAAATGTATATTCTTTATTGTTGCGTTTACTATTCATACTCCGTTTATTCATGTTCTTATCATCGCATTGCATGTTTAATGTGTACTTTAGTGATTATGAAACCCTCCTGTCAGGATACCAACACCATTACCAATGATACGTATGCTCCACGTACACTTGCTTGCCGGCTCACACACATCATCATCGGTAATTTTCATGTCACGTACACATTAGAAACCTTTATTTCGTAAGTATAAATTGCTAGCTGGTAGTTGTAATATAGTACTAGTACATTGCTTTCATATGCTAGTTTGACATCGCATTTCTTACTTAGACACTTCGTGCATGCATATGTATATTCATTGTTATGAAATATTATGGAACTTTACGCCGGTATTTCACTGCTATTTACTTTGGAGTTGGGATTTGGATTTTCTATGAGATTTATGGATTGGGGGAAACCATAAGGATTTTATAAACTGATTATCATTTCTAAAAATAGAAAATGCGGTTTTCTCGTGATATGATGTGAGGTATGTCCACCATGAGTTTTCTCGGCTCTTGAGCGATATCATACAGCCGATTCGAGGAGGAGGAGGAACCGTCTGTGGGTGCATGGTGGACCCGGTGCGGTACCCCAGGGCAAGATGGTCGCAGATGATGGCGTTGAGCCTGGCAGGGGAGCACTACCGACCGGTTATTTGTGACGCGGCGGATATCCATAGGATACCGACATAGTCGTGAGAATGATATTTGGGCCAGTCCGGATTGCCGGAGCCCGGGGCCAGTCCGGATTGTCGGAGCCCGAGATATTGAGGCTTGAGGTAATGAGATTATATGATATGGGCCAGTCCGGATTGCCGGAGCCCGAGATATTGGATATTGGGATATATGTTTTGTGTCGATACTTGTCACGGATTCTATGTTGATTTCATTGATGATACCTCGATTTTTATATACAGAAATCTCACTAAATAAAGAAAACAGTTTTCCTCTTTCATGATTTGTTCTGTTTTCATTTTAATGCATTCATACATCATATATATATATATATTGTGTTGCTACCTGAGGCACTGACACGAGCACTTGATATTACACTTATGTGTAGATGGTTCAAGTTTATATATTGAGGATATATGTTATCGTATGACCTAGGATTGTGTCATACATGCGATTTCTGCTCTGTGATGTTTTCTACTCACGAGTTGCAACTCATCCCCGTTGTGCCATAGTTTCTTGCAGGTTTTGCAGTACAAGTTTCCTTGGCGGCTTTGCTGGCACACTGCTTCCTTCCGGGTGATTGCTTTGGTAGGTGGGTTCACTCGTATCGTGATCACCATTGTACCTTATTTATATTCCAGTTGTATCTAGTAACTCCATCAAACAGACTTGTATTATTTATAGACTTAGAAGTCCAGTGTATATTCTTTCAACCTTAGAGTCGCGCTTGTATTATTATGGTTTTCTTGAGGATATTGGTTTTCTTTCTGATTTTTTATCCTCGCCCTTCGGCGTTGTATATTATATTGCATTGCGTGGTTTTGTCCGCCAATTGGTGAAGAGCTAGCTCCCACTTGGGGATGCCTTTATATTATGCATGTTTGTATCCGTTTGGGGCCAGTATTTACAAAGGAAACTCTGCCAAAATTTTTGGAAAAAGACTTGATGTTTTAAAAATGATTAGTACGGCTTATTTTGATAAAACACTTGCTTAAAAACTGAGTTTTCCTTCACTTCTAATTTAAATGGTTTAGATTTCGGGGATTTTTAGCTTACTTGAATTAGATGGGGTCCTATAGACTTTATATGATTCAAGTGCCAGTCACATGCCGTTTCGAGTCGTGACAAAGTTGGTATCAGAGCGCTAGGTTTAACCTTGGTTTGAGTCTATGTTTAACTATGTGGCGTATATATATTCGGAACTTAGGCTTGACCTTACGGAACTTAGACTTGGTCGAGAGGGTATTAGACCCGAACTTTCGTTGCATAGGTTGACCTTGGTTGATGGAGTAGGTGACTTAAGTAGAGTGACGTACCGTGTGTATGTTCCGCGGCATACTTACGATACGCTACTCCGCTTAAGAAGCCTTAGGATATACATTTCCTTGCACAGTATTACATTCATTCCTATGATCTATCCTCATCGATATCGGTTAGTGGTTTTGTTACCACGATTGCATGGGCAGAGAGAGCTGCGGCTAGAGTTGCGGTCAGCATGAGCTCGTCTTGGACGAGGACTGACCAGGACGTAATTCCAGTGACACACGATTGCATAGATGTGTCGTTTTATTGTGTTTCTCGTGCCATGAGCGTTTGATGGATTGCTTTTACTAAAATTTCTCGAACGTGCAGATCAGCACCAGAAGATTAGGCTACTGTTAGAAGCCGGCTTGAATATGATGGCCGTCAATGCACCATTATTCTTGATGATTGAGGCACTGTTTAGTGTTCGTACGAATGAGCCAGTTGTTGCTGCGAATGACAAGATATCGCCCCAAATGTTTGAAGCTATTGCAACACGAGCTTGTACTTAGGGATATGATAGAAGATCGCTAGTCACCATGGATGGATGATTAGGACATGTGGTTCATTTGCATACCCCGATGCGAGGTCATCAGATCGATTGATTCCAGCTAGAGAAGACTTCACGCAAATACGTTGAGAGTCGATAGAAAACGATCGAATGTCAGAAGCCCATTTTTTCCAAGTTTAAGGTATTCGGAAAAACATGCAAGTAATTCCGTGGACCCTCTAGAAGAATAAAACCCTAACTCGATATAATGACCATGGGAATGCTTTTGAACCTTAGGGTTTGCGGCAGTTCCGTGGTGCCATTAATGAGGCTTGGGTTTGCCCTTCTATGGTTGGTCCATAGGTACTGTGGCATGTACTGGATATTATTAAATTGTACTCAAGAGTTGAGCTCTCGGGGAATTATGGGACTTTGACGAATCGCTCGAAAAGTTTGACGTCGTCCGGATATCATGTGATGGGATACATTACTTGGAAGACTCTAGGTATGAGTATAGCTGTTGTAGCACAGTCCATACAGCTACAAAGAGACGAGTCCGAATCAGTCGACATTAGAGAAAAATGGACTAAGAGGTTCGTACCAGATTTTGATGAGATGGCGTTCCACTCTGTTGACATCAGAGATGCGATACGCATGCAGAAGCATTGAATGTGGATATATCTTCCAGAAGGAGTCGCGATGAGTATGCAGCCATTCCGGAACAAGAAATGGATTTAGTAAAGGGTGATAACTTCCAGGCAGTTCAGCAGAAACGAGAATTGGGAGATACCCTGACAGAATCTTCTGGAATACTAAACGAGAAGACTTGGACCTAGGATCGGTCGTATTACGCACACCCAATAGGCCAGAGTTCGGCATCGTCGACGAGACATGTTATGAGTGACCGTGATAGTTAGCCAGAGATTTTTAGAGGATGTGACAGAGCGGAACTGTTCCGTCATCATTTCCATATCGGACCATTGAGCCGAGAAGCTATGTGACTGGCAATTCGCAGTGAGAGATGAGAGCCTAAGGGCACAAGGAGCCAGACCATGAACAGGAGGCAAGTGGATATCTTGATCTGCTAGCTTTGGATGCACCGACACCTTCCTGATTTTTGAAGGAAGGACATATCGACGATAGAGTTTACAATTTGCGACTTGGTGTTTCGAATATCACGTGTCCGTCATTTTGGATTCCGGTATTTTGGGCGATTTATTGGCATGATGGAGTTTTCGTGCACCACAGTTGCACTCGGTTTCGATCTGATATCATTCGAGATGTTTGATTTTGATTTCATGCCTATAGTGTGTATGTGATTTGACTTGTGCCTTCGGTGTAGTTTTCATGTACTTCTAGTACTTTGATTCGATTTTGTGCACGCTGATGCACGTAGTTGTGAGGTTTTTATATACCACGGTATAACTAACTTGGATTGAGGTTTGTTGTATACCATCGATTTAGATTGTGATACTCGATATTAGTTTTCGTGCACCTTGTGCACTCGATTTGGATTCTTGCGCATACTGACGCACTTGATGCGATTTTGGTGCACACCAGATGCACTAAATCGGGATTCTTCATGCATATCAGATGCACCTGATATTGCTGTCAGGCACACCCGTTGCCTTTGACAGGTGTTTTCGTGCACACCCGTTACACTTAGGTTTTGTTCTGTGCACATGTATGGCACATTCATTGATGTCGATTTCTGTGCGCACCAGACGCACGTAGCATTCTTATACACATTTTGGGATTTGTTCTTTGGAGCAATATATTTTATGACATTTACTATTTGGTATAGTAGCTGAGCAGGACTAGTCCGAGGACAGTACCTGAATATATTTTTTCATGCATTGATAGTTATCGAAGGGATTGCCAAAAAGGAGTGATAGCCTCAGTATTTACCTACGTGTCCGAGATGACACGAAACATTTACAAAGGAAACCCTTCTAAATTATTTTCAAAACGGTAGGACGTGTATGTTAAACAAGGATATATATATATATACATATATATATATATATATACATATATATATATATATATACATATATATATATACATATACATATATATATATACATATATATATATATAGTTAGTTAGTTAGTTAGTTAGTTATTTTCTTACAATAAACGTCCGCTGCTTGTGCCGTGATGCGCGCATCGCACAGCGATTTGGAAAAAGTTTGGCATGCATTTCTTTCAGATGTTTTGACGAGTTTATAACGATGCGTACTATATACATGTTATAGTTTTTGTGTATATCATGTTGGTTTTCATATTGGACTTTGACATTGGTGTCTTCACCATAACTCCGATGATTGTGGGATGCTTGACGGAGTTTTGATTTTGAGTTATATACCCGTTTTTCATGCGCATGCATTGCGCTACGATATGTTTTATGTATGTATGATTTCGGAGCCCCGATGACTTGATTATTTTACTGAAATGTTTTAGTATTTCGGGGGTTTAAATTTAAATTTGGGAACCGAATTTATTTAAGGGGGGAAGACTGTAACATTTCAGAAAAATAAAATATTATTTTTGGGAATTTAAAAAATTAAAATAATAAATATTATGAATATTTTAATGATGTGGTACAATTATATACCGCTAGTTTGGAAAATATTGGAAAATTAAATTTGAATGGTGATTTTTGGAGAGATTTATATGATTTAGGCAAATTATAAATTTTTATAATTATTTATATACAAGTTTATTTCTAAACGTGATTAATCTTCACTAATCATGCATTGATTGTGTTTTGTGCATGTGACATACACCATATCATATTTGCTAGCATTTGTTACATTTATTCTTCCATGACTTTCTCTTTTATTGCAGCATGGCTTTGTTTTTTTAATATATGAGAAGAGAAGAAAAGAAAAAGGAAAAAGAAAAGAAAAGGGAATAAAGAAAGAAGTATGGGCATGAGAGAGAGGTGAGGGGTCATTGACCTTGGCTCCCATTTGTTTTTCCCTTCATCATCTTCATCATTCTCTCTCCCTCTCAACCCTTGGCTGCCTTCTCTCCTCCACCACCTTTACCCCTCACAACACCATCAAAAATACACCAAAACAATTCATCCCCTTCATTAAAAGCATGCACAAGCTCACTACAAGCATAGGAGATCAAGAAAAATTGGATTTTGAGCACTTGGGGCAACTCAAGAAAATTCTTGAGTTGCCAAATGAGGTATTTTCTTCACCATTAATGTTGTAATCTATTTCCTTTAGCATATTTACATGTTTAGAAGTGTTTTAGTGAGGTTTAGTGAACTTTGAAAATTCCTAGAAGAGGTTTGAGGAATTCTTGAATTGAGGTGGGGCAATTGAGGTGTAGTAATGATCTTAAACCCCTTAGTGTTAGAATTTTGAACTAAAACAGAGACTAAATCCCCAAACCACAAACTTAGAAACCCCGATATCGGATTTTATTGACTTTGGTGATGTGTTATAGAGATCTGCTATGACCCGGTGGACCTGAAAAATATTTAGCGATTACAGAGAGTCATGCAGGCAACCTAGAAGATACCCTGAAGACCCGAGACCCTAACCCCAAACCATGGCCGCAAATATTTCCTTTCTGGCCGCAATTTGCAGCCGGTACTTGGCCCCTGGACCTTGTTCTTCTTTTGTGGCTCCCTTATCTGTAAATTAGACCCTCCACATATGCAAAATTGGCTAATTTCACCTGGGGTAAAATCTGGAGCTGTTTTACATCGTTTATGATTTCAGTTTTGCGAATTCTGTAATTTGAATTTTGGGTATTTGTGTTTGTTTCGGTCACTTGACGTTTGTACGTCGATGTCGAGGGTTAATTAGCTCTTTCGCGTAAGTAGACCATAGGTTTTAACCTATGTGTGATTCGTACGCCGTTTTGATTTTCGTGCGTTATTTCTGTTTACAATGCTATGTGTTATATGTGTAAGCACCCTCACGTGGACTTCGAGACGGCGAGGAGAGCGTGTCGTCATCGGCTCCGGCTCCGGCAAGCGAGGATCAAGGTGAGTAGATATATATCTACGGGGGAAGTCAGGTGGATAGCATATAGCACCCCCGCAATTTCGTAGCTTTTGATGCGTTATGATATATATATCTATATATATATATATATATATATATATATATATACATACGTGTTATATTGAGATGTGCATACTTAGCAAGTAATGCTTTAGGTGACTTTGGGTTAGTGTTAGCGTATTCGGAAGATAGTAACTTAGTTTAGTTTCTTAGTCGCGAAACCCTAGAGTAAAGATTGGCACACACGCGCGCGCACACGCATACATTTGATTTTCTTGTGCGTATATGGGGATATATATATATACATATAAGTATGTGAGTATGTATATATGTGTGTGTGTGTGTACATATACACTGCTGATGAGGATAGTATAAGATACTTGGAGATGGGTCGATATGATTGGGCATGATGACGTGAGATCGGTGATATGATTTGGGTCGTGTTATGAGATACGACATATTATATTAGAGGATTGATGGGCAATGTGTTTTCACACACATGCGGATATATGTTAATGGTATCGGTATGTACTAGACTTAGATCAGTACCCTGTTCATGATATTATGATAATGATACCATATGGATATTGAGGTATATATGATAGGCGACCCGTACCCCGATTTTGGGATGCCGTACGATG
This sequence comes from Agapanthus africanus, assembly GCA_030015575.1. NCBI lineage: Eukaryota > Viridiplantae > Streptophyta > Magnoliopsida > Asparagales > Amaryllidaceae > Agapanthus > Agapanthus africanus. Next base: position 371,562,046 of record JASDDO010000010.1, read on the forward strand.
GATTTACCGTACGAGATATAATTATGATAATAGATCTGCACTCTTGACTCGAGGATGTCATATTATATATATTTTATCGTATGTGACGCTATTGAGGCGGGATCACCGACTACTAGATATATATATCGACTCAGACTTAGGTGGACTTCCTTACCCTTTGGTTAGTCTCTTAGCTTGTCCTGTAGTTTACTTAGTGGATGTTAGAGTTGGGTGTGAGTCATACTTATTTCCAAAACTAACGAATCGTGAGTATTTTAAAGATAGGCCAAGGGATACTACAGATATTTCAAAGGACGTACTTTTTCTTAAAAACACCATAGCCCCTATTTTCTAAACACCACGATTCGTGCGATTTCAGACAACAAAAACTGTATGACTCGTATATAGAAATGTATATTCTTTATTGTCGCGTTTACTATTCATACTCCGTTTATTCATGTTCTTATCATCGCATTGCATGTTTAATGTGTACTTTAGTGATTATGAAATCCTGTTGTCAGGACACCATCACCATTAGCAATGATGCGTATGCTCCACACACACTTGCTTGCCGGCTCACACACATCATCATCGGTAATTTTCATATCACGTACACCTTAGAAACCTTTATTTCGTAAGTATAAATTGCTAGCTGGTAGTTGTAATATAGTACTAGTACATTGCTTTCATATGCTAGTTTGACATCGCATTTCTTACTTAGACACTTCGTGCATGCATATGTATATTCATTGTTATGAAATATTATGCAGCTTTACGCCGGTATTTCACTGCTATTTACTTTGGAGTTGGGATTTGGATTTTCCATGAGATTTCTGGATTAGGAGAAACCGCAAGAATTTTATAAACTGATTATCATTTCTAAAAATAGAAAATGCGGTTTTCTCGTGATATGATGTGAAGTATGTCCACCATGAGTTTTCTTGGCTCTTGAGCGATATTATACACCCGATTCGAGGAGGAGGAGGAACCTTCTGTGGGTGCATGGTGGACCCAGTGCGGTACCCCGGGACAAGATGGTCGCAGCTGATGGCGTTGAGCCTGGCAGGGGAGCACTACCGACCAGTTAATTGTGACGCGGCGGATATCCGGAGGATACCGACATAGTCGTGAGATTGATAGTTGGGCCAGTCTGGATTGCCGGAGCCCGGGGCCAGTCCGGATTGCCGGAGCCCGAGATATTGAGACTTGAGGTATTAAGATTATATGATATGGGCCAGTCCGGATTGCCGAAGCCCGAGATATTGGATATTGGGATATATGTTTTGTGTCGATACTTGACACGGATTCTATGTTGATTTCATTGATGATACCTCGATTTTTATATACAGAAATCTCACTAAATAAAGAAAACAGTTTTCTCTTTCATGATGTATTCTTTTTTCATTTTAATGCATTCATACATCATATATGTATTGTGTTGCTACCTGAGGCACTGACACGAGCACTTGATATTACACTTATGTGTAAATGGTTCAGGTTTGTATATTGAGGATATATGTTATCTTATGACCTAATATTGAGTCATACATGCGATTTCTGCTCGGTGATATTTTCTACTCACAAGTTGGTAACTCACCCCCATTGTGCCATAGTTTCTTGAAGGTTTTGCGGTACAGGTTTCCTTGGCGGCTTTGCTGGCACACTGCTTCCTTCCGGGTGATTGCTTTGGTAGGTGGGTTCACTCATATCGTGATCACCATTGTACCTTATTTATATTCCAGTTGCATCTAGTAACTCCATCAACCAGACTTGTATTATTTATAGACTTAGAAGACCGGTGTAAATTCTTTCGACCTTAGAGTCGCGCTTGTATTATTATGGTTTTCTTGAGGATATTAGTTTTCTTTCTGAGTTTTGATCCTCGCTCTTCGGCGTTGTATATTATATTGCATTGCGTGGTTTTTTCCGCCAATTGGCGAAGAGCTAACTCCCGCATGGGGATGCCTTTATATTATGCATGTTTGTACCCGTTTGGGGCCAGTATTTACAAAGGAAACTCTGCCGAAATTTTTGGAAAAAGACTTGATGTTTTAAAAATGATTACTACGGCTTATTTTGATAAAACAATTGCTTAAAAACTGAGTTTTCCTTCACATCTAATTTAAATGGTTTAGATTTCTGGGATTTTTGGCTTACTTGAATTAGATGGGGTCCTATAGACTTCATATGATTCAATTTCCAGTCACGTGCCATTTCGGGTCGTGACAGCGGCCGTCAAAAGGTTCTCCACATTGATGAGCCATTGCTCGGCCTCGAGTGGATTTGTTGATCCCGTGAAAACCGCTGGATGAAGCCTCCTAAAATCAGAAACGGTACCAACCCTAGCCTATGTAGTCGGTATGAGGGCGCCCTCGGGGGCGGCAGGGACAGCCGTAGATCTCTCCAGAGCGGTAATTGCGGTCTCCTGTACTGCCTTCAATCCCTCAGCCAAGAGATCAGTCTTCCTCTATTGAGCCTGGGCTAGGGTCGTCGGTGTGCTGAGGATTTTCTCGGTATGATCGTGGAAACCGGCACCTGAGGAGTTACCTGAGGAGTCCATACCTTTGAAAGATGATCAAGAAAAGAAATCAGATTCAAATAAGGATTTCATGATGATTCAACGAGGATTAAAAAGTGAAAATGAAATGTAATAAAGCATATATCAAGGGTGTAACTCAATCTAGGGATCTCTTGATGGAACTGTAATTTCATCCAAACCTGGCTCTGATACCAACGAAACTATGTCACGCCCCACTTCCCAAAATACGGAATGCGAGGGGTGACTAGGCCATGCATGCTCCTACGGTCACGGAATGATCCTGCCGTAGTCATATTTCGGCTTCTAGCATTACATGGTAGTCAGTAAACAGTACTAGAGTAAAGGAAATCACAGTTCACAACTTTATTACATTAAAATAACAGAGTTCTGGATACATTTATTTGCTTGAAAGAAATCACTAACCAAAGAAGTAATAGCGTTCTTTTAGCAAGCAAAAAGGTGATGGTGCTGATGTCACGGTCTAGACCTCCGTGATCTCGAATGGAAGGTCCTGCTTCTAAGCTGGGTCCACTCCGTCCTCTGAGCATACACACTCAGGTCGTCAGGCGACACGTATAGCAATAAATATATAGTGTGTGTACAATGTTAATAAATATGAAGTGCACAACAAAATAAAATAACACGAGAATAAATAACGTTAAGTGAATATGAACAACGCGTTATTTGTAACATCCCTAAACTTTCTGTACAGATTTTTCAAAAAAAATATATAGAAAGGGGTACTTGAGTCTGAGCACAAGTTATAAGTTTGTTCTGCTTTTTAATAGCAAGAAGGAGCTTGTAACTCATTGGTAATATCTTGCACTGCTGAACCAAAGCACCAGAATTCAAATCCCATCAGCCACATTATTTTTTTATATTGATTTCTTTTAATCTTTTTAGAAGCCCAAGAGTGTACACGTGCTTAACCTAAGGTCACACTAAAAACAAACTGGTCCACGAGAAAGACCAAGAGGCAATGAACACGTAGCATCGGGGGGGCCCAACTCGGCATGAATCGGCCGGCGGCGCCGGCCGAACTCGTCCAAAACCCGAGTTGGCCTTCATGAGTTATGTGCCTTTTGGTCTTCTGGTAACCCCTGTATAGTTTATTTCACCTGCACAGTAACAGAGAAATTAAAAAACTCCATTAAACCATTTTTTAATACAAATTTCATACAATTTTCAATACAACCTTTTATCTACCCTTAAACCCTAGATTATCCTATAAATACCACTCCAATTCACACACCCCTCACTCATAAACTCGGTCCAAACTCAAGAAAAATCCTTAGAACTTTTGTGTACAAGTAGAGTTAGCGAAGGGCGAAGCGCCGACGAACTTCCGACGACGACCCTAGGAGCTCCCGGCGACGAAACAACGCACCGGCACCTCCTACCACTCCCTTTTCCACTTTTCTAATCTACAATCCAGTAAGTCCCTCTTCCCCTTTCTCTTTTCTAATCTAAAAACTTGTATTTCTAAAACCCGACGAAAGCGGAGTTAATCCGACTTCCGATTCGGTTTTCTTTAAAAAGTTCCAATTTTCTTAAATAAAACAATACCAAACTTGCACATCCTGACCATTAAACAGTAACAAGACATATTGAATAAGTTCCATATCAAAATACAATTTTACATATAAATACCTTTTACTATTAAAACCTTTTTCTACAAGATTATGTATTTTAAACAAATCTTTGCAAAGCACCACTACAATCCATTTGGGGAACCCGATCGGGATGGTGCGGATTATCGCACATCCTCGAGCTTAGTAGTGCGAGATGCAGACCTCCGCAAGGAGCATACGGTCTCGAAAGATTTAAAAATACAAATATCTTAAGAAAATGAGATTTCTAGAAAAATAATAAATTAAATTATTTTATAAATATATATATGTATCATCAAAATATCTATTTTTGATATAGTATAAATATTCCAACTTTTCTAAATAAAAAAGAATGGTTTTACATGAAAATACCATGCAATTCCATAGAAGTTCAATACATTACAAATAAATACCAAGTATTATGAAAAATAGGTTTATTCACTAAAAATGTCACAATGGTAAAATATACATCAATGAAAACTCTAAAGACAATAATAAAATACTTGAGGTGTATTTTGAAAATTATACAAAATTATTTTTACATAAAACCCCCTCAAGTTATACTAAATTACAATAAGGACTCTAGTAAATATAGGTTTAAGTGGGACCAGTCTCTTGAGCCTCAGGGAGCCGGAGATATGGGTGCTTGCCTATTTAAGGTAGACAACTTAACAAACGGTGTTATCAACACGGTAATCGTCTTTGAAAAAGACACAAATCCTTCCGTACATGTGCAGCGGTTACCGATAACATCAAAACTTAATTCAGGATTTCAATTTCTTTTCTAATTGTCTGACTCAGACTGAGTCTCAATATAATCAATCTAACTTGAATGAGATTCAAGTATATATATAACAAGTCAACATGAATCCATGAATCCATATATTCAATCTATTCAATCTGTATTGACCGAACCGAACCATGGATATACATCCATCTACATGATTCTCCAGTTACATCCATTTACTGATATCATGGTTTCGGCAAGTCATCCATCTATACAATCTATAAGACAATACAATATAATACAATACCATCAGTACAATCAATACTATCAATAAAATAAATACACGGGGTGTTGGGGTAGTTCATGTATGAATCTAACAGAATCTCAAGAGTCCCCCTAGATCATGAATCCATGTCTACTAACACAAGCAAGCTATCATGAGGGCTCGTGTTTCCTTTCTCCTAGATTACAGCCTATTGAGTTTGGAATAATTCAACATTAGGTTGAAGTTCTGTTACTAACATTTGATTTGGGCCCGTGGTTCCCTACCCCTGGATTACAGCCTGTTGGGTTCGAGAACACTCTTGAGATTGGTTAACATTCACCCTTGAACTTACGTTAACAACCGCGTTAACACTAAATTCAACATTATAACAATATAATACAACTTTAAAAGGTACACTCTCTCTCTCTCTCTCTGCCTATTCTATTTCTCCCTTATCTTTGGGACTTACCGAGCGATTGTTCGCTGACGACATTCCTTCTCTTTCTTCTTTGGAATGTTGTCAGGTGATTCGGACCTTCAGGAGATCGAGCCCACCAGCGAGGATTTGGACCAGCTAGCTTACGACCCGGAGCTCTAGATACTTATACACATTTCATTTCACTACTTTCCATTTCTGTTATGCCACTGTTTAGGCATTGCTTTTCATTCCATGTATTTACTTTTCCATGTACTGTAAAAGAATGTTAATAAATAAAGTTGTTGTTCTTTACTTTTGTCTCTTTTGTATATTTCTTTTATATTGCTTAGTTACGCTTAGCGTATTTACTTCTGAGTAAATACATAACGGCCAGTAGTGTCCCCTTCGCCGTACACCGGAAGCAGGGCGTAACAACCAAAGAAATGTAACACAAGAACCAGCAATATAACACAAGAACCAGCAACTGAAAACATTCCTTACAATACCTATTCCTTGAATCTTATCATTTCATATAGTTTGAATCTGTCCTAACCTAAATTTTCTTTCAAGGTTATAGATTCCCCAAACAACACCAGCACGAATGTCAAAAACACTCCACCTCCCCTACCAATTACACCTGCCATAGCTGCTCCAATCAATGAGCAGATGGTACTGCTTGAGGCGATCTGCAGCCTCCTGGAAGGACAGCAGCAGTAGACTGCTATTCTCTTGAACCGTCCAGAAGCGAAAACACCCGGAGTGAAGCAATTTCGGGCACTGCACCCCAAGAAATTTTCGGGAAAAGAGAGCCCTCTGGAAGCAGAGGAATGGGCTCAGAGTATCGAGGATGACCTGGCAGCAGTACAAGTGCCAGAGGTCGCTTGGGCTCGAGTTGCAAAGCTGCAGCTCACTGACAATGCACGGGTCTGGTGGAAGGCGGAAGAGAGCCGTCTTGACCAACCTATCGAATGGAAGACTTTCCGCGACATGTTCGATGCAAAGTACTTCCCTGAGACAGCCCGATTTGATATGGAACAGCAGTTCATCCATCTGCAACAAGATTCAATATGAACCAAGTCAGTAGATGAATATGACGCTGAGTTCACCATGCTCAGTCGGTTTGCGACCCATCTCATACCGACTGCTGAGATCAGAGCTAGAAGATTTCAGTAAGGGTTGGACCCGGAAATCCAAGCTGCATTAGCTACAGGGGATTTCCCAACCCATGATATGGCTTTGAAAGCTGCCCGAAGATATGAGGCGGTGGTGAAGAAGAAGGGCAGACCTCAATCTGCAGGAGTGAACCGCCCTGCCAACCAGATGGCAGGAGAAGCCTCATCAGGACCACCATTTGTACCAAGGAGACCGGGAGTACCAATCAACAGGCCCAGCCCAGCCTTTTGTACATACTGCAAGAGAGCTGGACATATGATGAAAGATTGCCGACAAGCAAACGGTTTTTTCTTGATATGTGGATCATCCTCACATACCATAGGAACTTACCCACACAACCGAATTGACCCTAATTCCGCAGCTAGACCAGCTATCCAGGCTCCACCTACTCGATTAGCTCTTCCTGCACCACCTCCATGTGGACCACCTTTACCTCGACAACCATCGATGTATCAGCATGCACGAATAAATGTGCCGAGACGCCAGGCTTACACTTTGGCGGCCGTAGAAGCTGAGACGGTTGGCTAGGGTAACCCTAGTAATTCTCTTCAACCTTTTTCAAACTTTTGCATCACTTTGTAATTATTCACATACTATCAAGTACTTCTATCACCAAACTTTCTGTACAGATTTTTCAACAAAAAAAAATACAGAAAGGGGTACTTGAGCCTGAGCACAAGTTATAAGTTTGTTCTGCTTTTTAATAGCAAGAAGGAGCTTGTAGCTCATTGGTAATACCATGCACTGCTAAACCAAAGCCCCAGAGTTCAAATCCCATCAGCCACATTATTTTTTTATATTGATTTCTTTTAATCTTTTTAGAAGCCCAAGAGTCTACACGTGCTTAACCCGTAAAACCAAAGGTCACACTAAAAAAAACCGGTCCACGAGAAAGACCAAGAGGCAATGAACACGTGGCATCGGGGGGGGCCCGACTCGGCATGAATCGGCCGGTGCCTCGGCCGAATCGGCTGGCGCCTCGGCCGAACTCAGCCAAAACCCGAGTTGGCCTTCATGAGTTATGTGCCTTTTGGTCTTCTGGTAACCCCTGTATAGTTTATTTCACCTGCACAGTAACAGAGAAATTAAAAACTCCATTAAACCATTTTTTAATACAATTTTCATACAATTTTCAATACAATCTTTCATCTACCCTTAAACCCTAGATTATCCTATAAATACCACTGTCCAAACTCTCAAGAAAAATCCCTAAAACTTTTGTGTACAAGTAGAGTTAGCGAAGGGTGAAGCGCCGACGAACTTCCGACGACAACCCTAGGAGCTCCTAGAGACGAAACGACGCACCGGCACCTCCTACCACTCCCTCTTCCACTTTTCTAATTTACAATCCAGTAATTCCCTCTTCCCCTTCTCTTTTCTAATCTAAAAACTTGTATTTCTAAAACCCGACGGAAGCAGAGTTAATCCGACTTCCGATTCGGTTTTCTTTAAAAAGTTCTAATTTTCTTAAATACAACAATACCAAACTTGCACATCATGACCATTAAACAGTAACAAGACATATTGAACAAGTTCCATATCAAAAGAATATATATTGTAATTTTTATCGCATCTTTTCAGAAAAATACCATGTAGTTTAGTTTCGACATTAAACATCATAATTCCTTGCTATACCTTTAAATAGATCATGAGGTAATGACCTACCTCCTCACAACACTCATATGCAACATAGCACGATACCTTTCGGGAACATAGAATACGAAAAAATACAATTTTACACATAAATACCTTTTACTATTAAAACCTTTTTCTACAAGATTATGTATTTTAAACAAATCTTTGCAAAGCGCCGCTACAACCCATTTGGGAAACCCATTCGGGATGGTATGGATTATCACACATCCTCGGACTTAGTAGTGCGAGATGCAAACCTCCGCAAGGAGCATACGGTCTCAAAAGATTTAAAAATACAAATATCTTAAGAAAAAGAGATTTCTAGAAAAATAATAAATTAAATTATTTTATAAATATATATATGTATCATCAAAATATCTATTTTTGATATAGTATAAATATTCCAACTTTTCTAAATCAAAAAGAATCGTTTTACATGAAAATACCATGCAATTCCATAGAAGTTCAATACATTACAAATAAATACCATGTATTATGAAAAATAGGTTTATTCACTATAAATGTCACAATGATAAAATATATATCAATGAAAACTCTAAAGACAATAATAAAATACTTGAGATGTATTTTGAAAATTATACAAAATTATTTTTACATAAAACCCCCTCAAGTTTTACTAAATTACAATAAGGAGCCTAGTAAATATAGGTTTAAGTGGGACCAGTCTCTTGAGCCTCAGGGAGCCGGAGATATGGGTGCTTGCCTATTTAAGGTAGACAACTTAACAAACGGTGTTATCAACACGGTAATCGTCTTTGAAAAAGACACAAATCCTACCGTCCATGTGCAGCGGTTACCGATAATATCAAAACTTAATTCAGTATTTCAATTTCTTTTCTAATTGTCTTACTCAGACCGAGTCTTAATATAATCAATCTGACTTGAATGAGATTCAAGTATATATATATAACAAGTCAACATGAATCCATAAATCCATATATTCAATCTATTCAATCTGTATTGACTCAACCGAGCCATGGATATACATCCATCTACATGATTCTCCGGTTACATCCATTTACTGATATCATGATTTCGACAAGTCATCCATCTATACAATCTATAAGACAATACAATACAATACAATACCATCAGTACAATCAATACTATCAATAAAATAAATACACGGGGTGTTGGGGTAGTTCATGCATGACTCCAACAGAATCTCAAGAGTCCCCCTAGATCATGAATCCATGTATACTAACACAAGCAAGCTATTATGAGGGCCCGTGTTTCCTTGCTCCTGAATTACAGCCTGTTGAGTTTAGAACACTTCAACACTAGGTTGAAGTCCCGTTACAAACATTTGATTCGGCTCGTGGTTCCCTACCCCTGGATTACAGCCTGTTGGGTTCGAGAACACTCTTGAGATTGGTTGACATTCACCCTTGAACTTACGTTAATAACAGCGTTAACACTAAATTCAACATTATAACAATATAATACAACTTTTAAAGCTACACTCTCTCTCTCTGCATATTCTATTTCTCCCTTATCTTTGGGACTTACCGAGCGATTGTTCGCTGACGACATTCCTTCTCTTTCTTCTTTAGAATGTTATCAGGTGATTCGGACCTTCAGGAGATCGAGCCCACCAGCGAGAATTTGGACCAGCTAGCTTACGACCCGGAGCTCTAGATACTTGTACACATTTCATTTCAGTACTTTCCATTTCTGTTATGCCACTGTTTAGGCATTGCTTTTCATTTCATGTATTTACTTTTCCATGTACTGTAAAAGAATGTTAATAAATAAAGGTGTTGTTCTTTACTTTTGTCTCTTGTGTATATTGCTTAGTTACGCTTAGCGTATTTACTTCTGAGTAAATACGTAGCGGCCAGTAGCGTCCCCTTCGCCGTACACCGGGAAGCGGGGCATGACAGTATTGGTATCATGTCAGAAAACCAGGAAATGTGTATGCCACTACTTATCAGTCACTAAGTCAATGAAATCATTGGTGGAAAGGATGCTCGTGTTTAACAAGGGTCTCATGCATGCCCGAGACTATGGTCCACTGTTGTCCGGGACATAACCCTGCAGCCGTGCCGCTAGGCCCACGACCTAATGTGTGTATGTGTGTATCACTAATATCGAATGATCATCCTCTAAGTCACTGTACCTCGCTAAATACGAGTTCAATTTCACCTTCATTTCCCTATTCCCCAGGTCTCATTAACTATAAGTATAGGATTAATTGTATACTAGCACACGCCAAATCACAGTCTTACTCATTTTCACTGCAATGTTCACTTTCACTATCAATCACTTATCACTGGCGGACTTGATACAACTAATCCAATACCACTCACATTAGACAATGAAATGTTCTTTATAAGTCACTATGACGTTCGCTATCACTGAAGGTATCGCGGTCGGGTAAAATACAAGAATGATGCAACATAGCGAGTCATGTGCGATATGAAACACCATGCACCTTATGATTTCAGAAAAAATGTATTAGTCTACACGATATAATTTAGACAAAATGTTACAAAATAGGTAAAAGTAAACTCTAACAGAGATCTAACAAAATTGGTTCCATATCAAACGAGTTTCAGGTTTGCGAGATGCGGTCGTTTCATTTTAAGTTTTCAACGCTGAAATTTCAGTTCCTGAACTGAAAGTCCAATTCGCGACACACTTTTCACCATGTTGGGATCATAATTAGGCAAATACAAAGTTGATTGAAATTTGTATCTTTTAATTAGGTTTCCAACGTACCATACGGATCGACAATATCCACTGTGTGCTGGGAGATACGTTCTGTTCAAGGTCAGAACATCCGTTCTGTTCCTACTTGGGACTGCAGTACACTTCGACAGTTTAAATTGCTATTAAAATACCGAACGGTGGTAAAATTAAACGAAACCAAAATCAATAGTTAGCTAACAGGATTATATTTACAACGGTATAAGGTTACGCATAATTCCAAGTCCGTACAGCGCTACACATTCATATAAAGTCAGGCATCTTCGTGGAATGCTGCTCTGGACGGCAGTCCAGAGCCGCATTCTCAGTTAGTTCTTGTTGCTGTCATCAATCAGTATCAAAGAATAAACTATAGAGAGTTCTATATTATCGAGTCGGATTCGATATGAGCCGTAGAACATTACATTCTAACATGTATCTAATTTAATATAAATTTAACACTACAACATGTACAGTAAAACCCAGATTTGATATCGCCTCTTTGGGGCGATATTTCGTGACGATATTCTCAACATCTTAAACTTACATCACTACACAATAGTTATCAACAGTAACGGAATTCAACGTTTCCAAAACATAGGCATGTTAAATAGGATTTTCATTCAGTTAACCTATTGAACATCTAGATAAACGTTTGGTTATCGATCGTAATTTCTGTTTCATTTAGCCAAACTAAATTAGATAATGACCATATGACTCCTACATGATGCCAAACACAGTAATAAGCCCTAGTCGGGCACCAATCAATAAGACGTTATTATAGTTCGCTACACAATTTCAATAAAATCGACTATATATATATATATATATATATATATAGTTGTTGTAACTATATAACACCCTAGTGCATTTATACGATATTTTATTTGGGTATTTTCCTAATCTTGCGACAACTTCTCGATTATTATCGTTTTTGGGTGCGGATAGTGCAATTGGTATATGTGGTTAGCATCCGACCCGACCCACATGCTTGAAACCCATCTTGGTTCTAGATTACGTCATATTTTTCTTAGTACAGAGGATCCGTGCAGATTTAGATTTGATATACACTTGTATAATATAATTGGTATCTGTATAATACAAATAATAGTCAAATAATATATTTTAATATCTAGCATGGCTTGTAATCATACCCCATATCACATGGTCGCATCCATATATCGTGTTCCTGTCATGATTGATAAAACGGACTCGTTTGGATCGCTACGTGTATTTACGTATATTCATTCTTGGGGGTATGTATTTTTATTAACCGGATATCGCATTATAGTTTTAACTGATACGTATACTATCCATATTTTAAAACTAGAATTTTATAAGAGACCCGGGTATTTTTCGGAGTATTTTGATATTAGCTGTTAAAATCCAAAATATATATATATATAATAATATTTAAATACTAACAGTTATAATTATATATATAAATATATATATACATATAATATAATATTTAAACAAACTAAATATATTCCTCATGGCTCTCTCTCCTCTCGTATTCTATATATATATATATATCCATGTCTCTCTATCTCTCTTCTCACTCGCCCCCTCTCTCTCTTTCCCATATATATTTATATCTATATATATATATATATATATATATATATATATATAATAAACACTACTCATCTCTCTCATCTCTTTCTTCTCCCCTCTCGCAACGAGAACAGAACCCTAACCCTTGCCCCTCACATCGCCTTCGCCGCCGACCTCCTCACAACCTTACCACCCTCACCAACTTCACCTCCTCTCCTCTTCTCCACCCCCGACTACAACATCCCTAAGAACCCACAACCCAAACTCCTGACGAACTCAAACCCCTTCAACCCAAGAATCCCACTGCCCTTGCCGTTACCCATCGCCGTCGACTAGCCTTCGCCGTCGACCTCCCCACAACCTCGTCACCACCACTATCTCGATCTCCTACACTTCCTCCACTTCTCCCATCTCCTCTCCTCGAGATCCCTGCAATCCAACCCCGGTAACTCAACCCAAGAACCTGCACCTCTCACCACCAATCACCTCTCTACCGACCTCGCCCTTGTTCCCTCGCCGTCACCACCTCCTCCTCACCCTCACCACTTCCTCCCCCCTTCATTTCCCGACCATCCCTGCAAACCCGACAACCCCCGGCGACCACAGCAGAAACCCAACCTCATCGCCGGAGACCTCTTCGTCATCACCACCATCACCTCCTCCTTCTCCTCACTTCCCTCTCCAACTTCCGACACCACCATCACCATCAACCCTACATCCTCGACCTCAAACAACATACCCGACAACTGCAACAGCAACTCGAGATCCTTTTACCCATCGCCGTAGACTTCGCCGTCGACACCAACCCATCGTCGCCGTCGCTCTATCCTCTGTCCCCTGAGTCCAGAGCCCGACACCAGCAGCTACAAACCCCCTTCTTCTTCTTTTTCTCTTCTTTCTTTCTTCTTTCTTTCTCTTTTCTTGCTTTCTCGGTCCTTGACCGTTTCGCCAGAGTCGCGCATGTTGCCGATGATCCGGACGACCCAGTCATCGTCGTCGTCCTGCGTAATCACGTCATTGATTATCCAGGTCTAGTCCTGTATGTGCATGAGTTTGCATCGCAACGTTTATCCGACGTCGAACGTGACATACGTACCCCGTCGTGAGATCTGATCAGGCAAGTTTATCTTACAACATGCTATGTTAATATATGTATTTATTTATGAATAAAAATAATACATGTATTTCATTATCAGCAAATATTATAGTTTTACCGTTTTACAGTATCCGTACGTATTCGTGCTAATCATAGATTCTCTAGTTGCATGCCGGAACGTCTTGATATCATTTTACAATTACATTATTATAACGTGTTATCTAGATTGCATCATACATAGTCATGGACGTATAAAAGGTTATTACAAATAGATACATATGCATCCTGATATCAGTCGTGCTTACCGTGTTCAGATATTCGTTACAATTTCACATTTGGAATCTATTTGATACATATGCATCATATGACATGTTCACGACACACTATTTAACTCATTACTTGGATCTTGTAACTAATGCCAACAATCCTGACATGCTGTCCTGACGGACATAACCTGTTGTCTGCATAGATAAGAATTGTATCTGATTGATCCTGTGTTGGCATTAGATCTATATTAGCAATACCTGACTTGAACACAAACCTGGGGGTAAAAGGGGAAATCAAGAATGTAACCGAAACGTAACTCAAAAGGCTATTATTACATTGTTTGCCGTTTTTCCGGGCGTTACGGAATAATCTTGTTTGCCGTTTTTCCGGGCGTTACGGAATAATCTTGTTTGCCGTTTTTCCGAGCGTTACGGAATAATTACATGTTTGTCGTTTTTTTGGCATTACGGAATAATCCTGTTTGTCGTTTTTCCAGGCGTTACGGAATAAATCCTGTTACCGTGGTCCCGTGGGGAAAAAACGGTGCATAGACTGTTGGGTTACGATGAGAATTACATTAATTGATTTCAAAGACTTTTAGAATAGATAACCTAGAAGCACAGTTTTAGGTTACACATCACACATCATTTTCATGCACATACCTTACTGTTTATATCTATATTATTTATTTATATTCATGTTCACCTATCTGTTACATCCTGGTTATTACTGCTATTTTGATATTATGACGCACTGACATCTGAGTTTTGCATGACCCAGTTCCTTTATCTTTATCGCAGGCTGAACAGGAGTACATTAGCCATCAAGCCGAGCAGTGAGGAATTGAACATGTGTTATTTAGAGATGTTTAGTTTAGTTATTTGTTTTCCGCGGTTTATTTCTTGATATGAGCCCATATTGGGACAAGTTTTCAGATGTTGTTTATTGGATTTGATTCGTTTCCGCGTATACATTTTCTTGACTCTTTTTATTGTGGCAAATGGACATGTACTGACTAGATATATTTTACTGTTCTTGATATCCTATACATAGCTATAATGTGACTGTGGAGGGATGTTTCTTTGCCACATGTAGCATGATTAGCTCTGTCACGTGCCGTAATTTGCGCACTCTGGAAAGCGAGGCGTGACAGGGTTTGTTTGGTATCAGAGCCATAGGATTTAGGATTAGTCAGGTTTGGTTCTTTTGTAGTTGGGTATTGAACCCAATACACTGACCAAAAAACCCGTAATTAGGAACATGTCATGCCACATTACTTTCTTGCCAGTCTTGAATCTATAACTATCTTGTTTATCGAATCCTGTTTACCGTTGCTAATTTTCTTCAGTGTCTTGGCTTCAGAATCAAGGCGGATAGAGATTTGTGATCGTACCAGAGGCATGTTGATGACACCGCATTGCTTGGAGTTATACGTGGTATGCTGGAAAACCAGAAGCGGCTAACCGAGCTGAATCAGCAGCAAGCCGAGAGTTTCTAGGAGGGCCTGCAGACAAACCGGCAGTCCGTAGTTGCAGCAGTATCCGGACCAGCACAGCGTGAGGGCATCGTAGCAGACTTCAGAAGGCTTGGTCCGTCCACATTTATAGGATTGGAGGAGTCATTTCCAGCGGAGCAATGGATAGTTGACACAGAGAATCTTCTTGTTGCCGCGCAGATTCCAGATGAAAAAAGGGTGGATGTAGTACGCATCCAATTGGTAGATTACGCTCGCGGGTGATGGTTCGTAGAGGAGACCCGTCTGCCCAAACTGATCAGCTGGGCAATTTTTTCGTGAAGTTTCTTGGAGAAGTTCTTTCCGCGGTCTGCTCGGGAGGAAATAGAAGAGAAGTTTATTAAGCTAAAGCAGAATGGCGGATCCGTTGATGCGCATGCTGCTGAGTGGACTCGGCTCAGTCGATTTGCGGGGCCTTTGGTTGCCAACGAGGTAGATATAGTACGAAGGTTCATGCGTATCTTGGATGTGGAGATTCAGATACATATTATATCTCTGGGATTGACCACCTTCTCCCAAGTTCTCAAGGCAGCCAGGGAGCAGCAGAGTCTATCGGTGAAAGCGAAGAGTATGCAACAGCAAGCCATCGTAGTGCGGAAGCCGGCGTTTACACCAAACCGAGCTCCTATATGCAGAGGCATTCCGGTGAACAAGCGCGGCATTGTACGTATGAAGAAGCTCGTTGTACCCGATCAGAGAGGAAGTGTGTTTTGTGACTACTGCCAACGACCGAGTCATTTCCGGAGAGAATGTCGAAGGAAGCTTAGACTCAGCTTTGTTTGCGGATCATCTAACCATACCATCGATGCTTGTCCTTCAAAGCTATGATTGAGGGGAAATATTCAGAAGCCACCGCAGAAGCAGATTCATGGGCAGAAGCAGATTACTCAGGGGCCTAATCAATCATGGGCCTTCACTTTGAAGAACGATGAGGCCAAAGCTTCAGACGAAGTTGTTTCAGGTTTCCTACTCGTTTATAATTTTCCCGCATTGGCATTATTCGATTTAGGTGCATCACATTGTTTTATGTCGTCCAAGTTTATTAGTGCACACTCGATTCCACACGCGGTCCTGTCTAGTTGCTAAGACATACACATTGGGAATAAGAAAATTATATCTAGCAGTGAGTGCAAGGTTTGTCCGATTGTTATATGTGGACGAGAGTTATTCATGGATTTCTTGGTGATCGATACTAGCGGCTATGATGTTGCCTTGGGAATGGACTTTCTTGGCACTTTCCACGCTCACATCAATTGTAGAGCAAAGAAAGTGATTTTCCAGATTTCCGGACATTCGGAGTTTATATTTTTAGGAGGTAGCAGATCTGTCAGGCCAGTCGAATATAGGGCTAGGCTGACAAATGTCGTTCTTTTATCGATGGAAGTGGATAAGGAGGAAGCGCCAGCAGTAGTTCGAGAGTTTATGGATATATTCGAGGACATCTCGGGTTTACCGCCAAAACGAGATCTGGAGTTCGCGATTGATCTTCTTCCTGGAGCAGTGCCGATTTCAAAGGCGTATTATCCAATGGCACCGGTAGAACTAGAAGAAGTAAGGAAATAGGTCGCTGAATTATTGGAGAAGGGTTGGATTTGCAGTAGTAATTTATCATGGGGAGCTCCAGTTCTTTTAGTTAAGAAGAAAGATGGCACAAGGAGGATGTGCATTGACCATTGAGAATTAAATCGGGTGACTATTAAGAATAAGTACCCAATCTCTCGCATCAGCGAATTATTAGATCAACTCAGTGGCGCGAGGGTATTCTCGAAGCTGGATTTGCGATCTGGATATCATCAAGTTCGGGTAAAATCAGAATATATTTGCAAGACAGCGTTCCGAACTCGATATGGGCATTATGAGTACTTAGTGATACCATTCGGAGTCATGAACGCACCAGCAATATTTATGGACTTGATGAACCGAATCTTTTCACTGTACTTGGACCAGTTCGTAGTGGTGTTTATTGATGACATTCTGGTCTATTTGAGGAGTTAAGAAGAGCATGCATAACACTTGAAGATTGCACTGCAAACGTTGAAGTAAGAAAGGTTATATGCTAAGATGAGCAAGTGCAAGTTTTGGATCGAAGAAGTGAAGTTCTTGGGTCATGTTGTATCCGGAGATGGAATTGCCGTTGACCCTGAAAAGATTGCAGCTGATCATGATTGGCCGATTCCAAAGAACATAGCGGAGATCAGAAGTTTTCTTGGGCTTGCCGGATACTATAGAAGGTTTTTGGAGAACTTCGCTCATATAGCGGAACCATTGACCAAGCTAATACGAAAAGAGGTACCGTTCGTATGGACGAAAAAATATGCGTCAGCTTTTGAAGCGTTGAAACAAAGATTGACCACCGCTCCTATCTTGACAGTGCCAGATAGTTCCAAAGGGTTGGTTATTCACAGCGACGCATCTGGGAAAGGCTTGGGATGTGTTCTAATACAGCATGGGAAGGTTGTAGCCTACGCGTCGAGACAATTGAAGACTCATGAGAAGAACTACCCAACTCATGATTTGGAGCTAGAAACAGTGATTTTTTCTTTGAAGATTTGGAGACACTACTTATTAGGCGAAAGGGTAGAAGTATTTACCGATCACAAAAGCCTAAAGTATATGTTCACACAGAAAGAGCTCAACATGAGGCAGCGTAGATGGTTAGAGCTGATGGCTGACTATGATCTTGATCTAAAATACCATCCGGGGAAAGTTAATGTAGAGCCGGATGCGCTAAGTCAGTTGCCAGCGATACGGATGTTGACTGCACAAAAGAAGATTATAGATGATTTTCAGAGATTCGAATTGGAGATTGTACTATCGAATTCTTCGGGACAGTTGATGCAGTTGTAAGTACAGTCATCCTCGATCGATAACATTAAAGCAGCGCAGTCGCACGATCCAAGGATGCAGAAGTTTCGAGAAAAAGTAGAAGCGGGACTTCGATCGGACTTGTTAATTCATGAAAATGGTTCGTTACGATATGGGAGTCGTCTATGTGTGACGAAAGGAGATGTTTGGGAAGAAGTCATGAAGGAGGCTCATAGTTCCGCATATTCCGTACATCCAGAAGGCACAAAGATGTACCGAGATCTATGATAGCATTTCTGGTGGGAAGGCATGAAAAGGGAGATTGCTCGCTATGTATTGAAGTGCTTGATGTGTCAGCAGGTCAAGACTGAACATCAAAGGGTAGCTGGTTTATTACAACCACTTCTGATTCCTCAGTGGAAGTGGGAACATATAACCATGGATTTCATGACAGCTTTACCACCTTGTTCAAAGGGCAATAATGCAGTTTGGGTGATTGTTGATCGATTGACCAAGGTAGCTCATTTTATACCGTTTCGAGTTGGTCAGTCGACGGATGTTTTGGCAGAACGGTACATGCAGGAGATTGTGAGATTACATGGAGTACCTGTGAGCATTGTTTCCAATCGTGATACCCGATTTTTATCGCACTTTTGGAGAATTCTATAGGAAAGTTTAGGGACTCGATTGAAGTTCAGCACCGCCCATCATCCTTAGACAGATGGCCAGTCAGAAAGAACGATCCAAACTCTTGAAGATATGTTGAGAGCGTGCATGTTAGACTTCAAGGATTCATATGAAGATCATTTTCACTTGGTGGAGTTTTCGTACAATAATAGTTTTCAGGAAATTATACAGATGGCTCCATTCGAAGCATTATATGGTCGTAAGTGTCGCTCGCCCGTTTGTTGGGATGATATGGAGAAAGAAGATTATTGGGATCAGATCTTATTGTGTAAACAGTGGAGAAAGTCAACGTGATCCGAAATCATATGAAGGCGGCACAAGATCGATAAAAAAGTTGGGCCGATACAGGACAAAGACCTCTGGAGTTCGTAGTTGGTGATCTTGTATTCTTGAAAATATCACCGACCAGAGAAGTGATTCGATTTGGTAGTCGAGGCAAGCTTAGTCCTCGATTCGTGGGGACTTTCGGTATTATTGAGCACGTTAGAGAAGTAGCTTATCGATTGGCTTTACCACAATCCTTGGCGAGTGTTCATGACGTGTTTCATGTATCTTAACTCCGCAAGTATGTTCGAGATGAGACGCACGTCCTAGATCATTCGAAGCTGATTGTAAGAGAGGACTTAACATAGGAGGAACGACCGATAGCGATTGTAGATCGACGAGATATGGTCCTCAAGAATAAAATTATCCCTCTAGTGCTTGTTTCATGGGGGAATCGTTCACACGGAAAATCTACTTGGGAACATGAAGACGAGATCCGACAGAAGTTTCCACACCCCTTTTCTTAGATCCGTGTTTTCTTATCTTTTCTTGTTCCGTAAATTTCAAGGACGAAATTCTTTTGTAGTTGGGTATAATGTAACACCCTAGTGCATTTATACTATATTTTATTTGGGTATTTTCCTAATCTTGCGACAACTTCTCGATTATTATCGTTTTGGGTGCAGATGGTGCAATTGGTATCTGTGGTTAGCATCCGACCCGACCCGCATGCATGAAACCCATCTTGGTTCTGGATTACGTCATATTTTTCTAAGAACAGAGAATCCGTGCACATTAATTTAGATTTGATATACACTTGTATAATATATTTGGTATCTGTATAATACAAATAATAGTTAGATAATATATTTTAATATCTATCATGGCCTGTAATCATACCCCATATCACATGGCCGCATTTATATATCGTGTTCCTGTGCTGACTGATAAAACAGACTCGTTTGGATCGCTACGTGTACTTACGTATATCCGTTCTTGAGGGTATATATTTTTATTAATCGGACATCGCATTATAGTTTTAACTGATACGTATATTATCCATATTTTAAAACTAGAATTTTAGAAGAGACCCGGGTATTTTTCGGAGTATTTTGATATTAGCCGTTAAAATCCAAAAAATATATATAATAATATTTAAAATACTAACAGTTATAATTATATATATAAATATATATACATATAATATAATATTCAAACTAACTAAATATATTCCTCACTGTCTCTCTTTCTCCTCCCATACTCTCTCTCTCTATATCCCCCCCCTCTCTCTATATATATATATATTAACCCTAATATAATAAACACTACACATCTCTGTCCTCTCTTTCTTCTTCCCTCTCGCAACGAGAACAGAACCCTAACCTTAGCCCATCACCTCGCCTTCGCCGCCGACTACCTCACAACCTCACCACCCTCATCAACTTCACCTCCTCTCCTCTTCTCCACCCCCGAATACAAAATCCCCAAGAACCCACAACCCAAACTCCCGACGAACTCAAACCCCTTCAACCCAAGAATCCCACCGCCCTCGCCGTTACCTATCGCCGGCAAATTGCTTTCGCTGTCGACCTCCCCACAACCTCGTCACCACCACCTCTTCGATCTCCTCCACTTCCTCCACTTCTCCCTTCTACTCTCCTTGAGATCCCTGCAACCTAAACCCAAGAACTCAACCCAAGAACCTGCACCTCTCACCGCCGATCACCTCGCCCCCATTCCCTCACCGTCACCACCACCTCCTCACCCTCACCACTTCCTCCTCCCCTTCATTTCCCAACCATCCCTGTAAACCTGACAACCCCCAGCAACCACTGCAGAAACCCAACCTCATCGCCGAAGATCTCGTCGTCGTCACCACCGTCACCTCCTCCTTCTCCTCACCTCCCTCTCCAACCTCCAACACCACCATCACCATCAACACTACATCCCCGACCCCAAACGATAGACCCGACGACTGCAACAGCAACTCGAGATCCCTCTGCCTATCGCCGTAGACTTCGCCGTCGACGCCAACCCGTCGTCGTCGTCGCTCTATCCTCTGTCCCCTGAGTTAAGAGCCCGACACCAGCAGCCACAAACCCCCTTCTTCTTCTTCTTCTTCTTCTTATCTTCTTTCTTTCTTTTTTCTTTCTCTTTTCTTGCTTTCTCGGTTCTTGACCATCTCGCCAGAGTCATGCACGTCACCGATGACCCGGACAACCCAGTCATCATCGTCGTCCAGCTTAGTCACGTCATTGATTAGCCAGGTCCAGTCCTATACGCGCGTGTGTGTTTGCATCGCGACGTTTATCCGACGTCGAACGTGACGTACGTACCCTGTCGTGAGATCCTATTAGGCAAGTTTATCTTGCAACATGCTATGTTAATATATCTATTTATATATGAATAAAAATAGTACATGTGTTTCATTATGCAGCAAATATTATAGTTTACCGTTTTAGAGTATCCGTACGTATCCGTACTAATCATAGATTCTCTAGTTGCATGTCGGAATGTCTTGATATCATTTTACTATTACATTATTCTAACGTGTTATCTTGATTGTATCATACGCAGTCGTGGACGTATAAAAGATTATTATAGATATGCATTCTGGTATCCGTCATGCTTACCGTGTTCAGATATTCGTTACAGTTTCACATTTGATATCTATTTGATACATATGCATCACATGACATGTTCACGACACACTACTTGACTCATTACTTGGATCTTGTTACTAATGCCAACAATCCTGACATGTTATCCCGACGGACGTAACTTGTTGTCTGCATAGACAAGAACTATACCTGATTGATCCTGTGTTGGCATTGGATCTATATTGGAAATACCTGACTTGAACACAAACCTGGGGGTAAAAAGGGAAATCAAGAATGTAACCGAAACATAACTCAAAAAGCTATTATTACATGTTTAACGTTTTTCTGGAGGTTACGGAATAATCCTGTTTTTGTCGTTTTTCCGGGCGTTACGGAATAATCCCGTTTGCCATTTTTCCGGGCGTTATGGAATAATTACATGTTTGTCGTTTTTCCGAGAGTTACGGAATAATCCTGTTTGCCGTTTTTCTGGGCTTTACGGAATAAATCCTGTTACCGTAGTCCCGTGGGGAATGAACGGGGAATAGACTGTTAGGTTACTATGAGAATTACATTAATTGATTTCAAAAACTTTTAAAATAGATAACCTAGAAGCACAGTTTTAGGTTACACATCACACATCACTTTCATGCACATACCTCACTATTTATATCTATATTATTTATTTATATTCATGTTCACCTATCTCATTGCATTCTGGTTATTAATGCTATTTTGATATTATGACGCATCGACGTCTGGGTTTTGCATGGCCCAGTTCCTCTATTTTTATCGCAGGCTGAACAGAAGTACATTAGCCATCAAGCCGAGCAGTGAGGAATTGAACATGTGTTATTTAGAGACGTTTAGTTTAGTTATTTATTTTCCGCAGTTTATTTCTTGATGTGAGCCCATATTGGGATACGTTTTCAGATGTTGTTTATTGAATTTGATTCGTTTCCGCTTATACATTTTCTTGACCTTTTTATTGTTGTAAATGGACATGTACTAACTAGATTTTATATTTTACTGTTCTTGATATCCTATAGACAGCCGTAATATGACTGTGGAGAGTTGTTTCCTAGCCATAGGTAGGATGGTTGGCTCTGTCACGTGCCGTAGTTTGCGCATTCTAGGAAGCCGGGCATGACAAACTATCATGACTAACGTTTGTAGTAGCATGATAAACAAGTGAACGTTTAACTTGTCTTCGGTCGCTGATATAGAAGCGACACCGCGTGCAAGATTCGTCTCAACACACGAGACGGTGCGATACTGGACACGGTGCATGGCGCGTGCGCGATGCGCGGTGACCTGGTACTGGACGCGATGGCGACGCGAGCGTGATACAGTAGTGGGTGTGGTGGCGATGCGGGCGTGACACGGTACTGGCACGGTCTTGGCTCGGTGCGTGGTGCGGGTGTGGCACGGCGCGACACGGTACTGGACGCAATGCTGGTCTGGGAGTGGGCATTGTGTGTGCACTGGACCAGGGCACGGTGTGGCACGGAGGCGGGCACGGGTCTGGACGTGGTGTTGGGCACTAGTAGGCATGAAGATGGTGTGGTAGTGGCGTGGTATTCGACGAGGAGGTGATGGTGTTGGCGAGGGGTCGCCGGCGGTCGAGTTAGGCGGTGGTAGTGGTCGTCGATGGTGCTGGGCTATAGTGGAGCTGGTAGTCTACGACGAAGGTTGCAGGTGCAGTGGGTTTTGGAGGAGATAGAAGAGACCTCGATGGTAGGCTCGTCGGCGTTGAGATGGGGTCGATGGTGGTCGGCGGTTGAAAGGAGTTGGGTAGAGGAGAGAGGTGACGAGGGACGGTGAGGGCTCGGTGAAGTTGGGAAGGAGAAGGGAGTGGGGCTTTGCTCGTGGTGGTGGAGGTGAGGCTGCTCATCGGCTGAGTTCTCTGGCGGAGCTCGGGTGG
Source organism: Agapanthus africanus (assembly GCA_030015575.1). NCBI lineage: Eukaryota > Viridiplantae > Streptophyta > Magnoliopsida > Asparagales > Amaryllidaceae > Agapanthus > Agapanthus africanus. Next base: position 371,585,814 of record JASDDO010000010.1, read on the forward strand.
CCGAAGATGATGGTGCTAGGAGCCGTGGTCGCCGTCGGTGAGAGAAGGGGAAAAGGTGTTATGGAGTGAGTGAGTGAGAGAGAGAGAGAGAATGAGATTAAGAGGGAGGGGGAGAGAGAGGAAGTGAAAGGGGATGGAGGAGGTGGCCGTGCAGATCGCGGGGGTCGTTGGCGTGGCAAGGACGAGGTCGGGGACAAGTGCGAGAGAAGGGGGGCTGTTGGGGAGAAAGAGGGGAAACGAGGCAGTGGAGAGATGGATGTCGGGGATCTCGGGGTTGTTGAGATCGAGGCGGGGTCGTCATGGATGTGGGCATAGGTCACGAGACGGTGGTCGCGAGGAATGGGGAGGGACGTTGGAAAAGTTGGAGCGAAAAAAAAGGGAAAAAGAAATAGAAGAAAAAGAAGAAGAAAAAGAAGAAGAAGGGGGAAACGGGTCGGGTCGGGTTCTTAAATTAGGGGAAAATAAATAAATAAAAAATTATAAGAAAATAGGAAAATAATAGGAAAAAAATATAAGAAAATACGGGAAAAATATATATAACGAACTGAAGATTTACATCGTGTTGGAGATAGTGCCCTCATAGTCAATTATTGGATCGCAGGTACGTGATTGCAATGATTGCGGAGGACCTATCCCGGTAGGACAGTCTTACTCGAGATGATAGTATGCTATCTGGTTTGCCTTTATCAGTCGTGTACATGTTCAGGTGACTGATTGCATGTTACACTTTGATAGAGCCCTTAGGATCTTGCTTTACTACCAACAGTATGATGGCGATCATATACGTGAGAGTTGGGTAGTTTATATGCATATCCTTAATTGTGGTCCCTAGTCGTGGGAGTTTCGAGACAGGGCATCGATACTCCGGAGTAGACTAGTGTATACAGTCGAGACCCCGACGAGGGGCGGTGGCCGGTCTCACAAGCCACTGGTGTCAGTTGGATCACCTAAGATGTATACAGGTGCTCATTGGGTTATGAGTACACCGGACATGACTCGCCGGGAATCTGCTAGTTAGTATTATATCTACCGTCAGATAGCAGTTCCCTGGTGACATGTGTACAGGTTAGTTCATCGACCTGAGGTCGTCATTTGTCTCGTGTGAGTTCCCACTGTGCTTTGATTTCTACCCTACCACGGCTCAAAGGAGTCGTGCAAACAGGTAGCTTTTGGGTACAGTCCCGAGCCATATGGAGGCACGTGAGCGGATCGGCAGGGGATTCGTCTCTCCCGGTATTGGGGGCGAGATCGTGCTGTGTCTAGGAGAGCCATTACACAAAGTCCATGGCCATGGCAGGAGATTTACTGGTAGGTACTCCAGTAGTATCTCAGGGTGTTATTGGGCTTCACTCCGACACGACTTATACTGCTATTGGGGGTCTGACGTTACTAGCCCCCTAGGAGGATATGCGATACTCATTGACGAACGGACCGGACTGTATATACATTGTCACTGTTAGGCTCAGTAGGGTTTTCGGAGGAGTTCGCTCATCGGTCTCCCTTGAGTTCGCTCCTCGGCCACCCTTGAGGTCAGTCCATGGGCAGCCGTTACGCATAGCTAGTGTCGCTGACGGTTTGTGGTTAAACCCACTGCCAGGGTGCTGACGAGTCATTAGAGTCCCCCACAGACAGTTTCCCAAGTTCGGGCGAAACGTTGTAGAGGCCGTATGGTTTTATGGCAGGGTTCGGAAAATGCACGTGCGTTTACGCACGTGTCAGTTTTCGGGCAGATGATACTGGTCGGCTTTGGTTTAAGCCGGATCCGAGTATTATATTGAGTAGGTATAATATCTTTGTCTCAGTTGCATTTGTATTCGGTCGTAATACAAATGCGGGTATATTTATACAGTTTCGGGGTTATCCTGAAAGTCGTTTCAGGATCACTTTTGGAAGTTGCCAGTTTCCAGTTTTCTATCAGCCGTCTTTTAACATTCGGTTAAAGACGGATTTATCTTTTCTTCTGTTGAGGTAAGTCAGTATTCTAGAAGATTCTAGATTAGGTGACTAGGATTATTTGGTGTTATGTTTTCATTGGTTGCAATTAAAGCATGATGAGGTGTATTTGTGAGTCATGCTTTAGGTTTAATGATTCTTGTTTTGGTTAAGATATTTCTTCTTGATCTTTTAAGTGAGAAGCTTTCTTGTGGTCACCCCCCTCTCCTACGGTCACCTCCCTCCATCATATAAAGAGGCCGGCCTTCTCTCTCCTCCTCACTTCACTTGTTGATTTCATTTTAGAGAGAAAAGATTATGATAGGTTTTATCGGTGTATGGAATTTCACAGTCCATTTCATTCCATCACCCGATTCCTTCGGCAACTTCATTAACCGATCGTCCACGGACTTGGACGAAGTGAGACAAAGTCATCTACTCATTCTCTACATCATTCTTGGTCGTCTCTTTTAGCAAACTTGACGATCGAGTTGCCTCGAGTCAGAGGCGGGAGCCCGTTTAAAGAACCGATCATGTGGTGCCACCTCGACGAGGAGATCGGAGATCGACGAGATCGGAGCAGCCGCAACGGAGCGTGGGATGATGGTTGAAGAACGAAGGACTCGGATCGTTCGGTATAACCATTCTACACTCTTTACAGTTTGTTAGTTTAGCAATAATGACAGATCCGGGTTAAAGTATACGATAGCGCCAAGTTTAAAAGTTTTTGTTCCGCATTTGGCATCTGTAGACTGCCGGGGCGCTAGCGTAGACTTACAGTGGTATCAGAGCCTCACCATTTTGCTATACTAACTTGTGCTAACGCGTTTAAAACATCGATCCGACCGAAAATCGAAAACTGCAAAAATCCAAGCCGACAGTTTCTGTTAATTTTAAACGGTCTCAAAATTCATTTTTGTATATCTTAAAAATCCGTACAGGCATATTTAAGAACCACGACAAAATTTGGGGTCGTGATCCCTCCAAGCTGCCGCGGAAGGGCGGCCAAACCCATGGTTTGGCCGCGCAACCGCGGCCACGTGGGGAGCACGTGCTCCCAAATTTTGTCAGTAGGTTCTGTGTTGGATTTTGGGGTTTTTGGTATATATCATTTTTGCCCAGGTTTTGTTACTGTTCACCAGTAAGCCGTGGGGCCCACTTTTTGATATTTGGTCGATCGAAATTTAAACACGTTAGTTTACAGTGCTTACATTATATCTCCGACCGGGAATGTCATTTGATCGGTAAACCGTGTTTGACTGCTATAGTTCTTTTAGACGGGTTTGCGAACGTGACATTCGCGTTGATGTTCTGTGTTGTGCTGTGATGTTGCGGATTTGTCGTGATGGATAGCAGTGTGCAATGATAGTACAGTTTGTGTTTATTTGTACATTTGATATTGCGGGGCGAGCGTCCAACATGTGGACTGCCGTCACTGCCTGTTGTATAATATTCTTTTTGGGGCACGACCAGGTTGCGGTCGATGTACCTATTGTACTATTTTTCATTACTGTACTAGGTTTTGCCCCGAGACGGAGTGCACGGATAGCCGGGTTCGGGAGGGCAATGGGTCCGCATCTCATGGCTTTGAGAGGCAGAGGGGTCCCACTCTAGAATTGGCAGACTATTCGCCGCACTCGTAGGGGGTACAGGTTGACCCAAGGAGGGGTGCTCAATTTACCGGATTCCGTGAAGTGCCGGGTGTTCCATTCACTATGCTGTGGGGACTACCTCGCTTCAGGTTTTGGCGGGTAACTTGCCGCACCCGTAGGGGTCTAGGTTTCATTGCACAGGCTATCCACACGACAGGGGAACGTCGGGTTTCAGCAGCGGCTCTGTGAAACCCGGGGATCCCAGATTATCTGTATTGTTCTGTGATGCTTATTACTTTTCTGTAATGTTGCATATTATCACGCCTGGAGCGATTATTGTATATTGGTTTATATACTATTAGATGTTGTATATGTTTTACACCCGCGCTAGTCCAGCCCCCGCTCTGTCGTTAGTTAAGTAACCTAACGAGTGATGACGGGACCTAGTGACGAATGCGGATGGCATATACGTACATTTTATTTTCGTTCTTTTCTGGTGTGATTAATGATGGGACTGCGTTGATTCTGATCAATGCAAAGTAAAACAAACCTGTATACAGTTGTTGGAACAATTTAAAAAGTGTTGTTACAAAGACGTTTCCTTTTGTTGTGCATAGCGGTATTCAGTGGAATATCCTGCACCTCATTCGACGGGGCAAGGGCTGATATCCCTTCACCGGGACTGACCCCTTGGGCAGAAGTTTGCGTCAGCGTAATTACTTCACTATAGTCGATTACAAGTTGCTTTGCATAGCGGTATTTAGTGGAATATCCTGCACCTCATTCCACGAGGAAAGAGCTGAGATCCCTTTACCGGGAGTGACCTCTTTAGCAAAAGGTTTTCGCCACTATATTTTAAAAAAAGCTATCAGGTTCCTTCAGCGATATCAAGTTCACTACGCTAAAGGTTTTTCGCCAAAAACCAGTCGTAGCCCTCCGTCACTTCTTTTGGGTATTTAGTAGTATTCAAGCTATGCATTTTAGCCAAAGTTAAGGCATAGTGTTTGGTAGCTGCTGGGTATTCAATTGTTGCATAGATAGATGAGTTAGTTTGGGACAGTCGTTCTGCCGATTGGCCAAAGTCAGGGGCATGTGCGGGTGGGTTCAAATTGACAAGATAGTGATGGGTAGAACTTGGCATGTGACTTATGACATTTTGACCAAAGCCAAGGTTATAAGAGCATGGGGCAAAAATCATATCAGGAGTTTCTAAAGAAACTGAAACTTGCCGAGTATGCGCATACCTTCTGGAGTATGAGTAACGTGGATGCATTCCATCACGTTATCATGCGATGAGAGTTGGATCCTGATTCCCACTGATGAGTTGGTTTACTCTTCGGGTGATCCCGATTGATTCTTCTTTAGGTTTGGAGGAGAATTTGACAGGACAGTGGGAGGTTTCCGGATTAGATAAAGTGATGACCATTCTGATCTAGGTTAGAGTGCACGCAGAGTGTTTCTTTTCTCTCTCTCTCTTTGGCAGCGACCTTTGACCGACCCTAGACTATGACTCAGTGACCAGGTTGACCGAACCTTCTTAAAATACTGGTTTTTGGATTGTCTGAGTTGCATAAGTCATTGCCACTCCTTCTTTTACCCTTTGCATTTCTCAGAACACCCGTATTACTACGGATATCTACTTCCATTGGATAGATCCATCGTATGGTTATATACGAACTCGAAGGGACTTCTTCGGGGATGGATCCAGGTTCAGGAGAAATAGAATTGGTTTATTCAGTTGTCTTTTATTATCACCTTCTCTCAGGTTGCGAGAGCTCCTTGGTTTAGGAGAGTACACCTATTACGCCTATTGGATAGTCTTATTCCAAACCATAGGCTGGTGCCGAAAGGTAGGGAATGAAGAAAACCAATTAGCCTAAGTAGGGTGTGCAGAAGGTAATATGTAAAGACAAAATAAAGGGATTAGAAAGAGGGCAAAGTAAATTGCGACTGATATCATTCACGACCAAAACCGCGTACTTCATCGCCACTCCTATTTCACCTTTAAAAAGAATAAGGTATTATTCAGTTGTCTTTTATCATCACCTTCTCTCAGTTGCGAGTACTCCTTGGTTTAGGAGGGTACACCTATTATGCTTACTGGATAGTCTTCTTCCAAACCATAGGCTGGTGCCGAACGGTAGGGAAGGAAGAAAACCATTTAGCCTAACGATGGTGTACAGAAGGTAACGACTAAAGACAAATAAAGGGATTTGGAGAGATGGCAATAAAATGTACGGTTGAAGTCATGAATTGGATTATGGAAGAGGCATTGCTATTAATACCAGGATACCCCTACGAAACATTTTCATGTTTCAGTGCATTGTTAAAGGAAAAACTGTTTTCCCGATTAGACACTTACTCCAAGGGTATGTATTTACCAGGTTTCATTCTCATATCTGTATGGTTTTACAGATGATGAGTGGGAGTAAGATATTGGGAATTATGTGATCATCCTCATTATATCGAAATTCGTTGTAATTGGTGATATTTGAGGAAATCGCCAGGGTACAGTTTTCCACCTACAACGCACAGGTTTTGAGTTGTTTAACTCAGCGGACTTATACAGAGTATTGTATGTTGTCCAAGTGTCCATCAGGACAAAGGGGTCGGTCCTCGTACTATGTTCTGTTCACTTATAACTTCTCTAGTATTTAGACAAGTGTTTCGTAGAAATACAAGGTCTAAGTTTTGAGAAGTTGTGGGTATAAGAATAAAGTAGAGAACCAGGTATCACAAGTATCGGGATTCTTCAAAGAGATCGAAGATGTAGATTCTTGTGATTGGTATTCAGATGATAGTGATGGTTTTGAGAAACGTGTTTCTCTTTCAGGTTACTCATAATTGGATGGATTCCTAAGTTGAGTAATGCTGATTAGCCTCTTTCCATTAAGTTGATATGCACTGGAGACAGCTGCATGATTTGAATATGGTTCCAATTAAATAAGTGCCAAAGTTTCTATATTGGATATAGAATAGTTCATACCTTAAAAGATATTAAGGTACGGGGAGTTGTCCAGCTTATGATTAAAACCAGACACTGGATAACTCAGGGCACGTTTCTGTAATGGCCGTTTGTGGGTTGACCCTGGCTATGACGAGGGTTAATATTCTACCATTTGGAAGATCAATAGTGATATTGTTCTTGACTCGCCACAGTTTTAGTAAAATGGATCTTTTTCAGAAAACAGTAGTGGGAGTATGGTAGAACTGGAAGTGATTCCAGAACCGCGAACGATTACGGAAAATTTAATAGGACATATACATTCAATCAAGTTTGACATTCCAATAGCCACTCCGCAGGTATGGTAGGTAACCTCAGACACCCGAGAGGTACTTCGGTAGGCTCAAGGACGGTGACAGGGAGGTTCTTATCTACCAAGACTTGACACTACTGTTGTTCCAGGATATGAGACCCGGTAGGAGGGTTGTCGTAGTCAGTGGGAGCAACGGAAGCATGGTGGGCAAGTAGCTTATGTCTATTGATAGACTTGAGCAGTTATAGCGGAGATAGATCATCTAATTTTGATGTGACAGTCATGGGTTTGACTTCAATCAGAATAGGGGATGGATCAGTTAAGAAGGTAGTAGGGTGTGATGTCATGGTATCTGGATGACATACACAGAGTAGGAAGTAAAATTCCTATACTACGATCGGTTGGACTGTGGTCGTCACACAGTTGTTTCTCCAGACAGGATATGGATATAATATTTGACATTCTGGTTTCTAGATCTATGGTTTTAGATCTGGATTTGGGTAGTTTCCCAATGTGGGTACTTTGACAGATATTCTAATGGTTTTTGGAATAGTTGACTCCTAGCATGGTAGTGTACCTGCAGGTGATGGAGTCACCCTCTCTAAAGGTGTCGTATAGACTAAAGGGGAGAGGGATGTGCATGATTGGCAGATCACTTGCTTAGGCAATTGAGTCAATCATGAGATGTCAAGTACCGCACCAAATGTTGTTTTTGCACTAGATGCAATAAGTTTGTATTAATCCAATCCTGGAGAAACATAAGGAAGCAGTTTTAGAACATTAGTACATGTTCTACGGATTTGATAACGGCAGCCTCTTTCGGGAGACGGTTATCATTCCAGGCTTCAAAGGTGACATGCATGACAGAGTGATTGTCAGAGTTTTTTAGTTTTTCCCTCTGACGAGGGACAGTATTATGGACAGATGGTTCCGGAGGATACTGTGGGTGGCATGGTGCCGGATACTGATTAGGTTCAGTGATCCATACAGTCTAAGAAGTTTGGATATGGAGTTCATTTATGAACTAAGGTCCCATCAGATATCCAGACATATTCTAAGACAGGTACTACTCTATTCGGGAGATGGCTTTCTCCGCGAATTTGAGATTAAGAGAGATTCAGAAAGAAACTTCTAGGCGGATCCACTCACCGAGGCTATTTCTCGAACACAATAGTTTTACAAACGGGCTTTGTGGAACTGATTAGTAGAGGAGTTGGATGTTCGGTTTCACACGGGCTGTGAGTAGTCGACATCGCAATATTAGCCTTGAGTGCAAGTGGGAGATTGTTGGAGATAGTGCCCTCATAGTCAATTATTGGATCGCAGGTACGTGATTGCAATGATTGCGGAGGACCTATCCCGGTAGGACAGTCTTACTCGAGATGATAGTATGCTATCTGGTTTGCCTTTATCAGTCGTGTACATGTTCAGGTGACTGATTGCATGTTACACTTTGATAGAGCCCTTAGGATCTTGCTTTACTACCAACAGTATGATGGCGATCATATACGTGAGAGTTGGGTAGTTTATATGCATATCCTTAATTGTGGTCCCTAGTCGTGGGAGTTTCGAGACAGGGCATCGATACTCCGGAGTAGACTAGTTATACAGTCGAGACCCCGACGAGGGGCGGTGGCCGGTCTCACAAGCCACTGGTGTCAGTTGGATCACCTAAGATGTATACAGGTGCTCATTGGGTTATGAGTACACCGGACAGGACTCGCCGGGAATCTGCTAGTTAGTATTATATCTACCGTCAGATAGCAGTTCCCTGGTGACATGTGTACAGGTTAGTTCATCGACCTGAGGTCGTCATTTGTCTCGTGTGAGTTCCCACTGTGCTTTGATTTCTACCCTACCACGGCTCAAAGGAGTCGTGCAAACAGGTAGCTTTTGGGTACAGTCCCGAGCCATATGGAGGCACGTGAGCGGATCGGCAGGGGATTCGTCTCTCCCGGTATTGGGGGCGAGATCGTGCTGTGTCTAGGAGAGCCATTACACAAAGTCCATGACCATGGCAGGAGATTTACTGGTAGGTACTCCAGTAGTATCTCAGGGTGTTATTGGGCTTCACTCCGACACGACTTATACTGCTATTGGGGGTCTGACGTTACTAGCCCCCTAGGCGGATATGCGATACTCATTGACGAACGGACCGGACTGTATATACATTGTCACTGTTAGGCTCAGTAGGGTTTTCGGAGGAGTTCGCTCATCGGTCTCCCTTGAGTTCGCTCCTCGGCCACCCTTGAGGTCAGTCCATGGGCAGCCGTTACGCATAGCTAGTGCCTCTGACGGTTTGTGGTTAAACCCACTGCCAGGGTGCTGACGAGTCATTAGAGTCCCCCACAGACAGTTTCCCAAGTTCGGGCGAAACGTTGTAGAGGCCGTATGGTTTTATGGCAGGGTTCGGAAAATGCACGTGCGTTTACGCACGTGTCAGTTTTCGGGCAGATGATACTGGTCGGCTTTGGTTTAAGCCGGATCCGAGTATTATATTGAGTAGGTATAATATCTTTGTCTCAGTTGCATTTGTATTCGGTCGTAATACAAATGCGGGTATATTTATACAGTTTCGGAGTTATCCTGAAAGTCGTTTCAGGATCACTTTTGGAAGTTGCCAGTTTCCAGTTTTCTATCAGCCGTCTTTTAACATTCGGTTAAAGACGGATTTATCTTTTCTTCTGTTGAGGTGAGTCAGTGTTCTAGAAGATTCTAGATGAGGTGACTAGGATTATTTGGTGTTATGTTTTCATTGGTTGCAATTAAAGCATGATGAGGTGTATTTGTGAGTCATGCTTTAGGTTTAATGATTCTTGTTTTGGTTAAGATATTTCTTCTTGATCTTTTAAATGAGAAGCTTTCTTGTGGTCACCCCCCTCTCCTACGGTCACCTCCCTCCATCATATAAAGAGGCTGGCCTTCTCTCTCCTCCTCACTTCACTTGTTGATTTCATTTTAGAGAGAAAAGATTATGATAGGTTTTATCGGTGTATGGAATTTCACAGTCCATTTCATTCCATCACCCGATTCCTTCGGCAACTTCATTAACCGATCGTCCACGGACTTGGACTAAGTGAGACAAAGTCATCTACTCATTCTCTACATCATTCTTGGTCGTCTCTTTTAGCAAACTTGACGATCGAGTTGCCTCGAGTCAGAGGCGGGAGCCCGTTTAAAGAACCGATCATGTGGTGCCACCTCGACGAGGAGATCGGAGATCGACGAGATCGGAGCAGCCGCAACGGAGCGTGGAATGATGGTTGAAGAACGAAGGACTCGGATCGTTCGGTATAACCATTCTACACTCTTTACAGTTTGTTAGTTTAGCAATAATGGCAGATCCGGGTTAAAGTATACGATAGCGCCAAGTTTAAAAGTTTTTGTTCCGCATTTGGCGTCTGTAGACTGCCGGGGCGCTAGCGTAGACTTACACATCGGTCATCGCCGGTCGTTCACCTTCCGGCCCGCCGCCGGCCGACCGTAGTTTGTCGTCGGTCGTACTCCACCGGTCTCGCCACCGGTCTCGCCACCGGTCGACAGTTGCACATTCATATATTACCGGGGATAATTAAATTATACCAAGTAAGTTAATACAAGATTTCTTGGAATTAGATGTCCTGTCATCCCATTTCCGGGAATGCGAGAATTCCCGGTAATATTCTATTCCATTTACCAAGCGCAGCCATAGGCATTTTCCCAAAATGATACCATGAACTTTTAAAATGATGGATTGATATCATGAACTTTCAAAAGTATCAAAAAACACACCTGAGGAAAAATACAAAATTACCTAAATACTCGTTCTTTTTTGCAAACCTAGTGTTTTTTATTATATGAGAGGGTATTTTAGCAATTTTATAATTTTCCTCATGTGGTTTTATGATACTTTTGAAAATTTATGGTATCAATCTATCATTTTGAGAGTCCATGGTGGCATTTTGAGAAAGCACCTGCATGTAGCGACTTGAAATTTAGACAATCTTAAATGAAATCTTGGTTCAGTTTGATTTTGTCCTACATGACATGAAATGTTTTGTACTGGACAAATATCAACATTGTATTAAATATTTGGCTAAATTGCAAAAAGAAAAAGAAAAAGGATAACTAAGCTAAGCCCATCTTTATCTCAAAACACGCTTCATTAAATCAGATTTTTATACTCCTAATTTTCCGTTATTTAATTTCATTAAATCAGATTTTTATACTCCTAATTTTCCGTTATTTAACTTCTTCTATTTTTTAATTGATGATTGGTAATAAATATTCTTATTGTGCGGTTTTTTTTGAATAAAAGTTTGACTTTATGGGCCGATTCAGCATGATGGAAAAGTGCAGGTTTGGAAAAGAGAAGTGTATTTTCTGCTATACGGACGAAAGCGAAGGGTGTCTTCTGCAATATAGCCCATAGCTTAAATGGAAATTACAGGTTCATGTGAGGGTGCCGACCACGACGCAGCATGCTGGCGTGGCTTCTTTACCCATGTTCATTTGGGCTGGGCCTTGTGGGGCCCATTTCATCCATTAACCTTTAACATTTTCTTAGTAGGGTCCACTCTCTGGCTTTATTTAGTTTGGTTGTAAACCCAACTGGGTTCTTGTGATGGTTATGGCCTCCGCATCTTCGAGCGTACTGTAGGGCCTTTTGGGGAAAAAATGTGGGGCCTATTTTATATCTTTCAGAAATTCCGTTTGCATCAGGTTGAGATCTAATATAAAATAAGAAAAAAAGAGACAATCCTCTACTTTGAAAATAAAAATAGAAAGAGATAAAGAGGGGAAATAACGATTATGTGATATAGAGAAGAATAAGAATACAGGCCTCAAAATAAATACCAATTTAATCCATAAAAACGTCCTCATAATTTTAAGAAATGTAAGAAATCATAAAAGTATTTATTATAGTAGCTAATGATCTTTAAAATTAGTATTAGATATTTTCGAATATCTAACATATCGTATCTGAAGGCGCATCGCACATGCAAAATACTAGACCATTTTTAATTAACTGAAACCATAAAAATCTTCTAATTTTATTTCTCGCGTCTTATCAATGCCAATAATTTAAAGAAATCGTAATTTCAAAAGCTGGATTATGCATCGCGCATGGTATGCAGAGGATCCGATTTTCTTTATAATAATTTTTTATGTTCTACCAATTTTCTCACTCAAAATGTTAATAAATAAAGTGTAGATTGTCTATAGACAAAAGCAAGCAATGAAGTGGTGAAATGCATGGGAGCACTAGAAGGGGACATGAAAAAAAAGTAAAGAAGAAAAATTAATAGCGGGAACAAGAGGAAGTGGTAACTAAAAATAGTGGAAATGGTGACAAATAGCTATGGTTATAGTAATAAAGAGCACTATCAACGCACTAGCCTCTTCTTTTGCTAAGTATTAATCAATGTCCTTTTCTAGTGAGCTAGTATAGGATGAACCGGGCTATATTTATTTATTATTACCGGTCGAGCGAGCGTGAAACCATCGCCAAGACGCTTTCTTCAATTTGAGAAGTTCTTCAAAACCATTCCCTTAGGATCCATTCAATAACTAGTTAAAACAAGATTTATTTCTCATTTTACGTCAAGTCAAGTCCAAGTAGCCGAGCTAGTTTATAAAGAAAACCTCGCCTGATCTGATTAAGGGAATTCGACCTCTTGTCAAATCAAGCTGAGACAACAATCAACCTCCAAAACTTAAAAAGGATGTCCAAGAGTTTAATTTTGGGTCAAGGAGGATGAATCATATGGGACATGCTTCTCTTGTTTTTGAGAAGCATGTTATGTGTGAAAGGAATTATTTAGGGTAAAACTATAAAGCTAATTTATCATGCAAACCATTCTTGAAACGAATTATTACTAAGACTAAAGAAATTATTCAGTGTGTTGGGTATAATACATCCGGACAGGGATGAGAGAAGAGGGGAAGTTTTGGACAGCCTTAGCAGCGTATGAGACCCACATTTTTGTTTCTTCTCTCTCTTACTCGGATGTATACGGCCAGCACATGGAATAATTTTTCGTAAGACTATAAAGCTAAAACGTGTTGGCCCACTTGCAATTAGGAGAAATTAATATCGTGCATGAAATTTAATTTCATGTTAATTTATTAAATATTCCTATCAAAAATTTTATCAATTTTTTTTCTTTTGAAAGAGCCTTGGCTCCATTGATATTATTGCTCAAGCTAGGAAGGGCAAGAATTTCATTGATAATTGATAAGGACAGAAAATGGAATCCATTGTGGACCCCGAGTATCACCGTAGCCTAGAGAAATACAATGTTTGGCCAAAGAGTGACCAGCCTTGTAGTGATCCCTGTGTTGATAACTAACAGATAAATTATGATGCTCACAGAGCAAGAATTTTGCTTCGTTTAACAGATGTCTAAACTTCCAAGGAGGTTTTACGAGGGGATCCGTAAGCCAGGATACCGTGTTAGCATAATCGTCTTCTATAATAACCAGGATACTGTGTTATCATTTAAACATCCTTGGAACAACATCCTTAGAACCACTTTTTTTGATTAGTTGATCCGATATCATTTACTTTTATGGCAAGGTTATTAGTTTTCTTTTCTTCCAAAGCACTCATCAATGTTTATCCAAACACACTGTACTATTTTCTATTTTTCTTACTCGAGCAAATTGTTAATACACTCTGGCAACTTTTTCCGCGGTCAAAACCCCTCCGGTCTCAAAACTCTCGTCAAAACTTCCCTAATACATCAATACTTTTCAAACCATCATGTATGTAATATGGAAGCTTTGACTTTCTTTTTTTGGTGGATGCCCCAAATCACCCTCCCCTAACTCACGCTCTTTCTCTCTCCCCTCAAACGCACGATCCCAAAATTCTCCGTCCATCTCCTCCCCTTCTATTCCTTCTACTCCTATTCAAACCCTAACCCCGACCAAATTATTTTGTTCTTATCTCCCCCTCCTTTCTCTCCCTCCTCTACTTGATCTCCATCTCTCTTCTCTGTCCCTAAGCCACCGCTCCATCACCACCATCGCCATTCGGATTCTTTACTGATAACCTCGACAACTTCCTCCATCTACTCCTCTCTCACTTCCTCCTCTCCTCAAACCCTTACCCCAACTCGAAGCTCATCATCGTTTTTATCTCTTTCTCCTCCTCTTTCCTCTTACCTTTATAGTTATGCATTTTTTTGTATTTGTGTTATGGTTATTCGTTTTTTATATTTGTAATGTATTGTCTTTTTGTTAGTGAATTTATTAATTTGATAAAAGTGGCTAGACATGTCAAGAAACTGTGTAGATATATCAAGAAACTCAATAAATATTACATTTTCTATCATATTGAAGTGATATTATAGATATCTCAAGAAAAGCAGGGGATATTAATTGTGTTGATATTGATTTAAATTAACCAAGATTTGGCCCAATATTTAAAGCCTAGATCGAGTAGGAGTCGATGACTGAGATTTTAATTAATTCTTAATTTAAATCTTAAGCTTATCTCTTTATTATCCTAGTTTAAATCTAAATCTTATCACTAAATTGATGTAGGCTATAAATATAAAGTCAAATAGCCTAGAGTTTTAGAAAAAGATGGTTGCCAATATTTTTCCACAATTAAAATGAGGCAGCTGTAAAACCAAGAGAAAGGAAGATAAAGGAAAGGTTTTTGTGAGGGTTAGAGATTACTTTGTATTGGGCGGTGTCCTGTGAGAGCGTTCTCGTGTAATTCTTTCTTAATAGTGGAAGTTTCTCGTTGTCAGATTGCAGGATTAGGTTTAGTTGCGCCGAACCTGGGTAAAATCTTATGTTTTATGTTGTTTGGTGTGCGCTTCTCATAATTTGCGGTGTTTTGGTAGATTGTTCGGTTAGCCTTTTTCAAATAGCCTGTTTGCATGCAATTCTGATAAATTTTCCGCTGCGACTCTTGGTGTGGTTTCCGATTCCTTCAAGGATCAAGAGTATAGAAATTACAATAAGTGGTATCAGAGTATCAGATTCAATGTTTTCTAAGGAGATCGAATCTACACATTAAAGGTGGCTAAGTTTGATGGGCAGAATAATTTCGGCCTTTGGAGATTGAAGATGACAGCTATTCTCAAACAACAAGGGGTTCAGAATATTGTATTTGCAAAAGACGGTATTTCGAAGATGACCATGGAGGATAATAAAGAAGAAATAGAGAACAAAGACTTCTGTTCGATATAGGTTCACTTGGCTGACGAAGTTCTTTGTGTGGTCGAGCAAGATACTACGGCAGCGGGATTATGCAGCAAGTTGGAGTCCTTATACATGAAGAAATCGCTCACAAATCGTCTTTATCTCAAGCAATGGTTATACACATTAAAGATGAAGGGGGAGACGCCCGTCAAAGATCACCTGGACGAACTCAACCAGATCGTAAAGGACTTGTGGAATGCGGAGGTAAAGATAGAGGATGAGAATCAGACGATGATTCTATTTTGTTCATTGACCTCAGAGTAAAGGCAGTTCATCAAATTGATGGTGTATGGCCGGGATAAACTATCCTTAGAGTATATCAATGTAGGTCTGCACAGTGTGGTGTGGAAGGAGAAAGTGGTAGGTGAAAAGAGTATTCAGAGTGATACGTTGTCCGTTCAATATCGTTTAGATGGAGACACCAAGGGAAAATCGAGAAATCGCGAGAATGACAAGTGCTTTATTTGCAAGGAGAACGGGCATTGGAAAAGGTATTGTCTGAAGCGCAAGGAAAAAGGCAAGCAGATGTCTTCCAGTACTGCAGTTACGGTAGAGGATTCGAATGAGTGCGGTGATGGTTCAATTCTGTCGGTATGTGCGACTTTAGACGCTCATGGATCATGAATGTTGGATTTGAGGTGTTCGTTCTTTATGAATCTGAATCGGAGTTAGTTTGCGACGTACCGTTCAATTGATATAGGCTTAAACTTTATGGGGGAACAGTATGCTGAGCAAATTTGTTGGAATTGGTACAGTTCGGATCTAAATGCATGATGAGAGAGTTCGAACATTGACAGATGCAGGGACGTGCCAGATCTGAGGAGGAGCTTGATTTTATTAGGTGTTTTAGACTGGGTGGGTTGCAAGTGCGTGATTAATAGAGATTCCATAATGATTTTTAGGGGTGCTCGTATTTCCATGAATGCAAAGAGGGTAAGAAATCTGTATTTTTTCAGGGACGGACTGTCTTAGGATATGTTGCTAGAGCTTCTACTAGTTCAGATGGATTCCGTCAGGGTGTGGCATCCACAATTGAGCTCTATGGGCTAGGCGAGTTTAGAGAGACCTTGAATGAGGCAATCATTTAGAGATTTAGAGATTGGCATGAGATATCATTGGGAGGACCGTATTCAAGGGAAGAAGACAGAGATGATTTCAGCACAGGTTGTTCTCAAGGTAGAGTTAGACATCATGATTCCTTCATTGACGACTTTTTGAGGAAGTTGTGGGTGTACATTCTTAAGCTAATCATCTATAGTGTTGAAATATTCAGAAAGACTGTTGTGGAGAAGCGGTTTGAGAATTGCGTGAAGATTCTTTGTTCTGATCATGGTAGAGGGTTCTGAAAGTCAGGAAGGATTGTGCATCACAACAATTTTTCATCCTAGGTATATTGGCGGAGCAAAGCAAATGGTTCGAACAGTGGTTAGGAAGAACATGTATTCACGGTTTACGGCTGGAGTTCCGAAAGTGTTTCGTACGGAGTCCCTATCTATTGCCGAGTAGCTTATCGATCGGTCACCATCGACGGCGGTAGACAGGACAATTCCTATGGAGGTATAGACTGGAGAGGCTAAGAATTACTTAGGACTTGGTGGTTCTAGAAGCAGAGCAAAACGGTACAGGTTATGGTGCCCTGGTACTAAGGATGGAGTAATCAGCTGACATTTGATAGTTGTTAAGTCTGTGATGTCTCGGAAAAAATAGACTCAGACAGATGCTGAGTAAAGAATAGGGTCACCGAGCCAGGTGGGGTTCGAGACTTCAGGCCAGGTTATAGAAGATGAGGTGGTCGCTACTTCGATTCAGACAGAGAGTCTAGTACAACCGTTTATGCTGAGGCCAATAGGAGTTAGGGGCACAAGAGAGGCTAGGGACAAGTTTCCGAGGATAAAGAATCGGGAGTTCGACGAAAAGTCTACATGGAAGATTCATGGCATGGATATTGTCATAGATGGAGAGTTGCACACATTGCAGCAGAGTATCAAGTAGTTTCTCACTCGATATGAGATGGAAGAGACTGAGCCCATGTTTTCTTAATTGGTGGCGCACTTTAGATTAGTGTCATTATCAGGGATAGTCGGCGATGAGGACAGATGGAGGTCGAGGACGGGTTTTAGGGACACGGATATAGTGTCAGGTAGATCGAAACTTCATATTGTTATTACGACATCAACAGTGGAGACATGGCTGTCAGCCGTCTTGGAGACGGTTAGGGAGACAAGTATTTACGGAGATTGTTGATTTTGGGTGTTCCACAGGAGGTGAGAGAGTGTTCTTCTTGGAGGACAAGAAGATGGATGTGGCTCTTACGAAGATTGGTACCCATGAGAATCCGACGGTTGCATTTACGGAGATGGTTCCGGATATCAAGTTGAAGCAGTGCTTGGACTTGATTTGCCTAGTTGATTGATGAAGGCACGACAACAACGAGAGCATGCATTCATTTTTTTCCAAGAAAGTGTCGAGATTGTGGCGATTTTAAACCAAGGTGGAGATTGTTGATATTGATTTAAATTAGCCAAGATTTGTCCCAATATTTGAAGCCTAGATCGAGTAGAAGTCGATGACAAAGATTAAAATTAATCCTTAATTTAAATCTTAAGTTTATCTCTTTGTAATCCTAATTTAAATCTAAATCCTATCTCTAAATTAAAGTAGGCTATAAATATAAAGCCAAATAGCCCGGCTTTTAGAATAAAAGTGTTGCCAATATTTCTTCAAAATTAAATGGAGGCAATCGTAAAACCAAGAAAGATGGAGATAAAGGAGAGCTTTTTGTCAGTGTTAGAGATTACTTTGTATTGAGCGGTGATTGGTGAGGGCGTTCTCGTATAATACTTTTTTAATAGTGGAAGCTTTTCATCGTCGGATTGCAGGATTATGTGTAATTGTGCCGAACCTGGGTAAAATCTTATGTGTTGTGTTGTTTGGTGTGCTTTTCTCATAAATTGCGGTATTTTGGTAAATTGTTCGGTTAGTCCTTTTTAAGTAGTTTATTTGCACGTGATTCTGATAGATTTTCTGATGTGATTCTTGTTGTGCTTTGTAATTCCTTCGAAGATCACAAGTATAGAAATTACAACAAATTTGATATTAGACATTTTGGAGAAAAATGAGGTTGTTGGAGAGAACTATCTATTTTTAGAAAGGAAAGTTAGAGTGGATCATTTAAATCTAGTAATTTGATGAAACATGCTAGATATGTCAAGACACCGTGTAGATTTCTTAAGAAACTCAATAAATCTTGCAGTTTCCATCATATTGGATGGATATTATAGATATATTAAGGAAAGTAGTGGATATGAATGTTGGCAATCGGTGGTAGAGTCACAACACTTACGGATCGCTGTGGTAATATAGAACAAAAATTCTTAAACATAACACCAATTACAAACCCAAAAATCATCCATTTACTTTCATTTGCACAAAAAAATAGAAGAAAAACAAAGGTTTAAGGGCTATAACCTTTATAGCGTGTCCATTCTCTAGTGGAAGACCCATTATAGGTTTTTTGCGCATTCAGAATAAGCTTGTTGGCCGATCGTCTCGCCGGAAATGATCCACGATGAAAGAACCAACCCAAACTCTAACTTCATTTGAGAACACTTCTCCGGTGAAGTAACTAGTTCTAACCTTTGCTAATGGATAGAGACAATGATGATATGAAGGAAAAACTCTCTCTTTTCACTCTTTTCTTTTCTTTTCCTCACTCCCAAAAAATGAAGAGAGGAAGAAGAAGATGAAGCATGAAGAAGAAGAAGATTAATGAAGACTTCACTTTTCTTTTCTTTTTCTATCTCTCTGTAATTATCAAGAGAGTTTCCTCTCACCCCCTCTCCCCCTTCATAAGTGTCAAGTGTAAAGACTGGTGGACCCCACCTCATCACATGCACCCAATTTGTCTTCATTTGACAAAAAGAGAGTGTATTTATATCAAATAAAAATACAACAAATACTATGTGTCCCATACATACAATGAGAGAGAGAATAGTGTACATGTATCATATATATATACAATATTATGTATCTATATACATAATATATAATTATAAAGAGAGAGAATATATGTATTATGCATATATATTATGTATTATATATATAATAAGAAAGAGAGAGAGTGTGTGTGTATCAATATACACAATACTAGCTACCATATCATGTATACGGTAATTAAGTCAACACATGACTTAATATTTTGGTTTATAAATAAACCGACTAGTATTGTCGAACGTTCGATTAATCAAGCGTATCACATACACGTGTTTAATCGAACTCCCACATGTATCCCCACATACATGACACATCATCATTTCGCCTGGGCAGACACTTTCGTTGTGGGATTCTAAAGACCTGACAATACGCTGGCAGTAGGTTAAACATGATCATATCCGATTGAATCCGAAACACTTTCAGATTCAATACCCTCACGGGTTAACCCAAAAGCTCGTCAGCGGTACTAGTTAGACATAACGGCTACCCAGGTATTGATCAAGAGCGCCAATGAAAAAACTCATCCGAACCCAACAAAACCTATAAGTGACAAATATCGTACAATTCGGTCTCTTTGTTAAAGAGTATCTTATACTGGGTCCGTGGGTGGAAACTGTCAGACCCCCAATAACCCAATAAGTCATGAAGATATCGAACTCATAACCAACAGAGACACAACCGATAATACTTATCAGTTTATCTCAACTATCATGGCCATAAACTTCTGGTTATAGTCATGTCCTATACAGCATGACATCGACTTCCTATAATGGGAGAGACGAATCCCCTCGACCGCTAACTACCTCCATGTGCTTCGGGAATATACCCCAAGATACTATGGCAATCTCAGGTCAAGGGACTACCATGTACTATCATCACCAGAGAACTGCTATCTAACTTTAGGTATAATACTATGTAAGAGTTTTCGGTGAGTCTATTCAGTGTACTCATTCCCCAATGAGAACCTGTATACAATCTCGATGTCAAAGACCAGCGGCTGTGGGATCAGCCATCGTCCCGGTCACGGTCAAGAAGCAAATACACTAGTCTACTCTGGAGTACCGATGCCTTGTCTCGATACTCGCACGACTAGGAACATTTAAGGATGTGCTTATAGACTACCCAGGCACTAAAGTATGATCTCTATCATAATCTTAGTAGTCAAGCAAAGATTCTATAAGCTTTATCAACATGTATTAGCGATACGTAATAACAAGTAAGACATATACACATGAGGATAAAGACAAACCAGATAGCATACTATCATATCGAGCAAGAATGTTCTATCCATACAAGTTATGTACAATTACAATAATTGCCTTTAGGACACTTATATCCAACAATCTCCCACTTGCACTCAAGGCCAATTATTGTAGTATCACATACCTAACTTCTCTAATATCAATTTCAAAAATCATATTTGAGAAACAACCTCAATGAGTGGATCCACTGCAATGCCTAATCTCTAATATCTTTTTCTTAATCTTACGGAGATCAACTATGTCCAGAATCAAGCAATACTTGCTTTAAAATTTGTCTGGATACCTGATGTGACCAAGTTCATAAATGAACTTATTTATCTAGACATCTTCTTGATAACTTATGGATTTCGATGATCGATTTATTTAATTTTGATAATATTTTAAACATGAATAGTTCGTTTAGTGTCACTTGCTTATCTTACTTATCATATCGACACTAAACTTGTACACACTTGATGTTTAGCTTGCTTATCCTATATCTTGTGTATACCAAATAATATATCAATATCTCATGCTATACTTGTGTTATATTCTTTATATCAATATTACTCTCATTCATTATTTTTGTAATTCACAATATGAATTTGTATATACATATGATCTAATATCTTGCTCTTCATGTAACATGTATATATGTTTGGTATATCAATATCTTACGCTTTGCTTTTGTTTTTTTATCTTAATATTAATATACTATTTATAGTTGTGATATCGAAATAACGAATGGTCATATACTTGTATTTATTAACTTACTTATATCTCATAACATTGTATATGATGTGCTCGGTCGTTTTGAGATTGCTTTTAAGAATATTCAGAATATCCCACGACGCAAGCGTATAAAGGAGGATGGAGGAAATTGTGCTTAACCAATATATCTAATAGAGCTTGGGGAATATGGACGAGAGCTTTTCAATATGCATATTCAAGATTCATGATTTTAAGAAGCCATGGTTCAAGGAATTCAAGAGTTCATGCTACGAATAGCCAAGATGCTAGAAGCTAAGTCCAAGTTTGAAGCGTTAAAGATCGAAATCGAAGCGAAGTTCTTTTGAAGATCAAATATCGACTTCAAGATGCAAGTGAGTGAAATGGCATGTTTGAGTTTAAAACGTCAAGTTTCGAAGCCAATTATAAGATCAATCGACCAACGCAAGTTCAAGCGAAGCGCCAAAATTTCAAGAGCTCGAGTCGAGACGACAAAGATTCAAGAATTTGAAAATTTACTAAACCGACAAAGAAATCCTTTTAAGTACTCTAAAAATTATGATTATATCATTTAGAGCTCTTAAACACTCACACACGATTACACAAACATTTTACAAATATCAGGTTTTTCGTTTTCTAAGTTTTCATTTTTCAAGAAACAAACTGTTATTTTTGTGCTAGGATAGACATATGCCTCGTTGAAGTTCAGACGTCTGTGCACTGTTGTTTTTTCTGATATTTGAAAATATTAGAAACCCAGAGAGACAACAGACGTCTGAAGGTCAATTTGACAGACGTCTGAAGAAGGTTTTGAAAATGGATATTTTATACCTTTGGACGTCTATCATTTGTAATTCAGACGTTTATGCTAAAGTCTTTGGTTGGTATTTGTTCGTCACGTCTGCAGTTCAATATGACAGACGTCTACTGAAGGTTTTGAAAAAATGAATTTTAAAGCTTCAGACGTTTGCTTTGTGAACTTCAGACGTCTGGTTTTGGCTCTATGCTTTCCAGTAAGAAACACAGACGTCTGCAGTTCATCGCGGCAGATGTCTGATGTTATGTTTTTGCCCAAACTTTTTCTTCTTCAGACATCTGCCTATTTGAACTTCAGATGTCTGCAGTTAAGTTTTTTTGAAAAAATATAGCCGTTGGGGATTTGTTTCATATGAGGCCAGACGTCTGTGCTCTATAACTTCAGATGTCTATCGTGTGTTTAAACTGCTTGTCCCCACTTATTTTTGAGTTGTTTTTCCTTGGGTTATAAAAGGGTTTTGGATTGGATTTTTCTTGGCATCATTTATCATCACTAACAAAATTTCTTAAGCTTTTATATTACAAATATTCAAGTGATCTTCAAAAGAAAAACCCACATCTTGTGAGAGTTTTAAAAGAGATTTTCATTAGCTTATCTAATCACTCTCACATACAAAAGATTCAAGAGTTTTCATTTGACTATCCATACTTATAAGACTATTAGAGAGAGAGCTTGAGAGAAATTCCTAAAGAGTATTATGCTTCAAGGGTAATCTCTTCTTTCTTTGTGTTTGGAATCTTGAGTGCAAGATTGTCATTGTAAGAGAGGAGAGTGTCTTTGAAAATAGCAGAGAAACGAGCTTGTAAGGGAAGTGTTTTTCATAGTGACGAACAACGTATAGTTTTTTGATAAGACGTGTTGGTTAGGTCTCCACCGGAAGCGGGGTTGTGGGTTACTTACGGACAACGTATTTGTCTCCAAGAAAGACGTGTTTTAGTGGAATAGGCTCGTACGCCTAAAGAAAGCTAGGGGATCTCCCGAACCACTTTAAAATCGACTCATGTTTGCGTTTGCAATTTCTCTTATGTTTTATATTTCAATTTCTTAGAAATTGCATGCTAGGTTTATATTCCTCTTTATATGCTCTTTATTTGCTTGATTGCTGATCTATTGCTTGCTATATGTTTATGTGTTCACAATTGTGATTAGCTTAGCCACCCATCTCTATTGGTATATCTATTGGTTGAGCTATTCAATCGTGTTATCTTTGAAAGTATAGTTGATATAATTTTTAATTTGGGCATATCGATAGCTTATTCCTATTCACCCCTCTAGGAATGATTTCACTTCTTAGGTTGTATCATCTACCGAGTCATACTCAGGATCCAGCAGCATGTCTGCCTCAGTACCCTACTTGGAACCTTTCCAATATACTGCTCCTCAAAATAGGGTAAACTTATACCCGTGCCAGACACTCTGTCAACTATATCACTTTGGAAGATGGAATCGGTAACCGCTTCCATTTGGAGGCTGCCATTACCATACACCAAGAACATCTTTGTAGTGCTTCATAAGCACTTGAGAATGTTCTTCACTGATATCCTTTAATTCTTCAAGATTGGACCGATATCTACATACCAGGGTAAGTGCATAAGATGCATCTGGTCTGATATATAACATCGCATGATTGGCCCTACTTTCGAAACACGTAGAATATCATTCATGCGAGTCTCTTTCCTCATCAGTCTGGAAAATATCTATTTAGAGAGGGTGACTCCATAATATACGGGTACACTACTACGCTAGGAGTTGTCCATTCTAAACCCCATTAGAATGGTGTTAGAGTACCCGGATTAGGACAATCTCAAAATCCTTCAAGATCTATCTTTATAGATCTAGTCCCTAGATCGTTTGATATATTGCTCGAATCCTATATGAAGAAACTAATGTGACATCCATAGTTTGACCAAATCGTAGCATAGGAATATTATTTCCTATTAGGGGGATGTCATCCACATACAATATAAGGAATCCAATAATACTCGCTGCTTCCTTCTTACAAATACTAGATTTATCTACAATTTGGATGAAGTCAAACACTTTGATATTCACATCAAAACAAATGATCCGTCTGCAATACCTGCTTTAGTCTATAAATGGACTTGAGCAACTTGCACACCTTTCCGCTGCTCCCACTGACTACAAAAGCCCTCTGAAAGATTCATATATACGCTCACTTCTAAATCTCCATTTAGAAAGACGTTATTGACTTCCATCTGCCAGATGTCATAGTCCTGAAAATCAACAATGGCAAGTGTTATCCGAATGGACTTTAGCATAAACTCTGGAGAAAAGGTTTCATCACAATCCACACCGGGTATTTGATGAAAACCTTTTTCTACCAGTCCATCTTTATTAGGTAACTACCTTTCCATCTGCACCGATCTTATTTTCGGAAGATCCACTTGCTCCTAATTGGTTTTAGCGTTTCAGGAGCTTCCAACAAGGTCCATACTTTGTTGGAGTGCTTGGAGTCCAACCCGGATAACCCGGCATACAGCCATCAGTCGGAAGTCACTACTCTCTATGTCCTGCTGATAAGTAGTTTATTTCAGGTGACTGAGGTCCTATACCAGATCTGCGGAGTGGCTTAGGTTTGTCGGGTAGAATTGAATCCTGAGGGTCATCTAAATCTTCAGTAATAGTATGTGGTTCTGGAACTCTTCCAGTCTGCCATACTCCCACTAATTTCATTTACAAAAAATTCCTTTTCTGAAAAGGTGGTGGGTTGAGAACAAAATATCTTTCGTATCTCAACGCGGTAGAAGAATTACCCTAGCGTATGCTTGGAACAATTCACAAACTTTTACATTACTGAACGTGTCTAGAGTTTGTTCGCCATCTGCTTTTTAAGACATAAGCTGGAGGACAACACCATATCATAACAGATTTAAGAAATGGTCTCTTTCCATTCTATATCATACATAGAATCCTAGGCACTTATTTAGATGGAACCTTATTCAATTAGCACGCAGCTGTTTCTAGTACATACCCCCAAATGAAAAGGACAACTAAGGAATACCGAGTTTAAATATTCATCTCCTCAATCACATCGAAGAATCTTGATACTTCAGACGACCGGACTTCTACTTCATTCTTATACTCTATGAATTTCTCAAAATCTTTAGACTTTACGTTTCAACAAGAACATGTGTCCAAAATTAGAAAAACTTATAGGTAAACGGAATGAAGTATGAGTGCCTACCCCTTGTCTGTATAGACATCGAATCACATACATCACTATGTATAAGTCCTAAGAGTTCAATAACTCTTGCTCCGTGTGTTGTAAATTGAGAACTGTATTTTGGTTAAGGATATCTATACCATTATCCTATACACCTTACCCAATTAACATTTGATGGAGGTAAATGTTCATAACATAATTTTCAAAATTTGAATATTCTTCTTTATCAAATAAAGAAATCGGATATTCATTTTTATAAGTAAAGTTGGTGCACGATAATAGTTATTCAAAACTAAAAGTTTGCCACTAGGAAAACCAGGTGACAGTCCCCAATAGCAACATTTGCTCCAAATTACGACTCTGAGAATCAAATCACCCTTTACCAATACTCTGCTCATTTTCAGCATCTATAACACCTTATAGATGTGGGATCCTGATCCGGTATCCTATACTCAGGAAGCAAAGTTAATTGAGAAATAGTTTTCAATTACTAACCATTAAAAGATTAAGCATCAAAATGCTTCAAGGGAATGGCCAGGTATTTCCAGTAATATCTCTTCCACTGCACAGGCTAATGACAATAGTTGCAATTTCCTTTCCTTTCATTTGCAACCCCTTATTATGTCTCTACATCTTACCTTCTGTATACCGAACTTAGGCTGGTTGGTTTTCTTCTTACCCTTCCTTTCAGCTTCAGTCTTAGATTTGGAAGAAGACTATCCAACAAGCGTAACTGGTGCATTCTTCTTATTTAAGGAGCTTTCAACTTGAGATAAGGTGGAGGGTAGAGACAAATGAATTTTATCAATATACAATTCACTTTTCCAGAACCAGTGGCCATTCTAGGCTGAAACAATTTCTCCGAGTTCGTATGTAACTATACGAGATGGCCTTCCAAGCAATATTATGGATCTTTGTATCTAATACAGAAGGTTTAGGAGTGAGTAAAGGGGATGAAGGAGCATCAAGGACATATGCGACTTCGTCGTGAATTAGGGAAATCTTGACATACCAAAGCCAATGATAGTAAAAAGGTTCGGTTAATTTGGTTTTACGAGTTTTAGTTTCTGGTCAGTCATGATCACTGCTAGAGAGAGAAAAGAAGCACTCAGCGCGCTCTCTTACAAGATTAGATTGGTTTATTAATTTATCTAATTAGGATGACTCTCACTGTTTCGTCGAATTCTCTTTCAAACCCTAAAAGGAGAATTAGCCGGAATCATGTACACTTTATAGGTTCGCTTACCGGTCGGCTAAGACAGTGTAAGTACTTCAAGGGAGGTTCGACGTGCTCTCGTACGGACCTAATTGAATAACCTCGTTTCCTTAGAGGTGTAACTTTGTAAATACCTTTCTAGGAACCTACTAAGTCGGCTAATTTTGAAGTGAAAATCTTCCGGGAGTAACTATTACTCACAGTAGGAATCGGGATCCAACTATCACATAGAAGATATGCAATCACATTGTAAGTTTCAACACTTGAAACTCCCGATATGCTTTTTATCCCTAACAGCTTATTACCTTGACAGGGTCAACAAACCATAAGTCGCTAGTCAAGTTCAACCTATCATTTCGTGATTAATTTAAACCCAAATGCACGAGCCCTTAACAGGGTCAACAAGGTTATGCGACTGTCCTAATTAACCGCATCATATGCAGCAGAAATGCATCACTCAGCTACCATACACTACGCCTTGACAGGGTCAACAAACGCATCACGAATACTAAGTACTCCACTAATCTGAAATGATAGAGGGCTAAGGATTGTTTTCAAGAAAACCCTTAACATAATGAACTTGATATCGTTGAAGGAACCGAGTATTTTGAAAAACATGTAGTTTTGAAAATCGGATCCTACAACATCGGTTTAGGTACATTTTCTTTGCATTAATCATATTACCGCAATCCCATCATTTAGATAATAACACTTATTATCTAGCATCCCATCACACCAGAAAAATATGATAGGAAAAAGAAAATATAGTGTTTTTATATGACATTCGCATTCACTACGGGGTATCAGATCTTCACTGTAAGATTACTTAACTTACGCAGGGCTGGTACAAATGTAAAACATATAGAAACACTTATATATATATATATATATATATATATATATATACATATCATACACTTATATACATCATAGGCAAGTAATCATATTACAGGCATGCGGAAAAACATCAAGTAAATGGAATAGTTCGGATATCTTAGGAATCCCACATTTCGTTTGAGCCGCAAACAAACGCAACATTCCACGGTCGCGTTAATTTCACGTACATAATCAAACGAACACCCCTACAAGTGCAATGACCAACCCACCAATCCTAGAACTTGGCGACTCGGCCTTAACACCTTAAGGGGGCCACCTAGCTCATTCTATGATCCGGTGGCTCGAGCACTCCTCCATGGGGCGGCTGTAAGTTGCTATTGCTCTTGCTGTTACAACTACGGCCTTTGTAGAATCAAAAATTTTAAATTTAAAGTGAGGACTAGAAACTAAGACCCTAAAAATCGAATCCAAATACTAAACTAATAAAACCAAGATAGTTATACTACTCGGTTAAGAACTACAAAGTTTGAAGACGTGTCCTCGAGTCTTGTGTGGTCCTTTTCTTGAGCTCCTAGGGTTCCTTGATCAGGCTTGCGAAAAAGTCTTCCTACGTCAAAGATGATTCACCTGAGGATGTCGGTTTAAGCTCTAGCTTCAACTAGTAAACTGATGAATCAACTAAAGATCAAGACTTACTAAGACTTGATGCTTAGAGATGTAGTGTTATGTTTCTCAAGATTGTTGGTGTTTGGTGCTCGCGCTGCGGAAGCCGCGGCCAAGGTGGAAGCGAAAACAAAAATTTACGCAAGCACCAAACATGCATACCCTAGGATTCGATCCAAACATCTAAAACTAGAAAGCTAAACAAGCATGGGTATAGAAATACAACCTTCGACGATTGCCCACCTAATTGTGGAAGACCCCTCCAAGCTCCTATATATGTAACGCCTTAGATTTCGGTTAGTGTTCGTTTAGACGTTAATGCGGGTTTACTGTAAAAAGTTTACCAATTTGGGTTTCTCACATTTTATAACATTTAATTAATAATTTATTATTATTTGTTATAAGCATGCACGCACGTGTGCACGTAAAAGTGAGGGTTTGTTTGTGCTAATTTTTGTTATTAGCAACCTTGACCCTTAACCCTAATCTTATCTCTTTGCTTTAATCCACCCTTTTCCTTAATCCTTTTCTTTTATGAGAATAAGTGAGAGAGAGATATTATTTTGTGTGAGCATGGTGCATTAATGGTGAGACATGGCTTGCATTCAATGCATGATACACTCACTCTCTCATTCTCCCTACACTCACCTCCCTCTCTCTTCTTCATTTCTTCTCTTTCTTTTCTTTTCCTCATTTCTTTATCTCATTCTCTCTCTCTCAAAATTCTGAACACTCTCCATCCTCTTCACAAAATCCATCAAAATTCACCCAAGTCTTCACAAAATCACTTTTTCCTTCACATTTTCCCTCATGGATGCCTTGGAGTGCTCAAAGCTTGGATCTTTGGCTTCTTTTGAATAGGTAATGTTTCTTAGCTATTGTTTAAGTTATTTTTGTGTAGCTTAGCTTTAAAGTTGATGTTTTTGTCGCGTATCGTATCGTTTCGAATAAAAACCGTATTTTTTAGTGTCGTTTTATGGTCTCGGATGATCTGCTGTGAAACTAAAATTGTGTTGCAAAAATTGACTGGACAGTAATCTAGTATAGAGACCTAGAACCTACCCACCAAATTCGAGCCAATTTCACCTTGTCATGGCCGCAGATTTATTGAATCTGGCCGCAATTTGCAGCCAGACTGGGGAATTAGGGTTGGGGTTTTGGGGTAGGGGGTCTCTGGGGTTATTTGTTGGCTCATGGTACTTGCAATTTTTACAATTGGTTAGCACAGAAAAATCTGGGATTATTTTGCCTATTTCTTGTGTTTTGTTTCGTGCGATATGTTATCCGATACGATGCGTGTTATGTGTTGCTGTTGCGCTGAGTTAGTTTTGTAGTGTAGCTATACGCGTTAGCTACAATACGAATCCTTTAGTGTACGTAGGTGTGTCGTATTGGTCCGTGTAGATTGTGAGTATTTTAGGTTATTATTAATATATATTTGTTTTATTGTTATTGTTGCAGGTTCGCAGGTGGGGACTATGGACACTACTACCAAGGGGAAACAGGTTGCAGGTTTCACCTAGCTTGGAGCGTTGGTGAGTAGATTTAACATCTACGGGAGAATCGCCCGCATGGCGTTATGTGTCAGGGCTAGAGATTTTATTGCTTGTCGCATATTCTACGTTATTGTTAGAATTACTCATTTACCTTATTACGTAGATGTAGTGTGCCTGGACTAGTAGTAGTAGGACACTGCACATATTATTGACGGTTCATGTTGCACGAGCACGGATTGTATAATACACACACACCGTCAATAATTGCCATGTCACATACAACCCCTTATAGATACTATATTGCTTGGTTAGGGACCTTGTGACATTGATTTGTATTGCTTATCACACATGACATCTAGCTTGTCGGTATACCTATAGTGTATCATATCATTAGTGATAGGTACATATACACCTTACGATACAGCTACAGGTATACCTTGCACATATTTTACTTATACCCAGGGGGGTATACGACATCATTTACTTATAGGTAGACGCCTATACTCAGCTGTACCTTATTGATTTCACATACATCTGGTTTCAGCTACATATTTTCCTTTATATGCTCGCATTTCAGATATATCGCATATATTTACTCCTGGATTTGCGCATTGTTTATTTGGATTTTACATGATGTTTTCTGGATTTGGGAACCGCGGAAGTTCATGAAATTATGCATACATTGAACAACCCGGTTTCCTTGATATGATATTTGCGCAGCCACCATGAGATTTATCGGTTCTGATTATATACTCCATACGAGACGTGGTTGCCGTATGAGGGTACATGGTGGGGCCCGGTATGGTTCCCCTTGGCAAGAAGATCGATGGACTTTGCCGATTGAGCCTGGAGGCGGGCGAGTACCTACCGGTGATAGTACCAATGACTCGGCGGGGATCATGGAGATACCGTGGGAGTCATGCACGTATGCATACGTCGAGAGGCGAGGGTCAGAGCTAGGCACTCATGCTTTCGGGATAGCGTATGATACGTACCTATCAGGATGCTAGTCTTGGCGACGGCATCTGATAGATCAGTATTTCTGTGTCGATGCTTGGCACATTGGTTTCATGATATTTCTAATTACTCTTTGTATATATAACAGGGGATTCAGCCGTTGTTATATATACCCTTACACCAATATCGGTGGAGTGGGACGCTGATATATGTGTATTGACTTCATCATATTTATTCTGCATATATATATATTTTAGGATGTTAGAATTTTACTGAAGACTTGATATTGTACATACGGGATATGTGAGATTTACTTGATGTCATACATTCGAGATATACGAGATATACTTGATATTGTACATTGAGGAGATGTGAGACTTAGATGATATGAGAGCCAATTGGAGGCTGATTTGAGGAATGGGGTTATTGAATGTCTAGATGGATTGTGATCCCACCATGATGTCAGGATTCCGTGGGAATGACATACTTCACTCCATACCTCACAGTTATCTGTTTATGCACCGCTTCAAGTACTAGTAGTACCTGTTAGTGTACCTTTCATGATTGTTGCATATTTATATCCTCATATCATTATTGCATGATTATTGCATACTATTGTCATATCATTACTACTATATATATTGGTTGTACCTGCTAGTGTACTTTCCATTATTCTGCATTCATATGACCTGTTATAGCGGTTAATTGCATATCTTAGATTCACGCTGTACGTGCATACTTGCGATTACCTGCATATGTTATTTACTATTCACGAGTTGGCAACTCACCCCCGTTGTGCCACAGGTGTTGCAGGTGTTCCCTAGAGTAGTCGGGGCTGGCTATTCCTCTATCATCTTTTGCTACAGATACCGCATCGGCTCACAGTGTGTCGTTTTGCTTAGGTGGGTTTTGGTGGTTATCTATATTTTGTATTGTATAGTCGTTGTATCTTGTACTCTCCATCTACTATTATGTTGTTGACTTAGAGACTTGGTGATGACGTTATTGTATATTATTGTGGATTTGTTGCCTTTTTATACAGTTTCCTTTTTTTTGTCTTTATTTCTTCGCTTCGGCGTCGTATATTTGAAGTGGTGTTTGTTTTCCGCCTTTGGGCGTGTATTTGCTCCCATTTGGGAATGCTTTATTTATCTTTATTGATTGTACCCTTTTTGGGGCTAGTTTTTACAAAGGAGATACTGCCAAAACTTTAAAGAATGAAAGTTGGGCTTTTAAAGAATTTGGGTTGTGATTTCAAATGTTTCAAAAACTTTTATTATCTTTTCCGTATTTTTATGGTTTAGATTTCTGGGTTTTGGCTTTCATTTACTGCGTTACATCTTTAGGCGTTGCGTAGTATTAGGGCCGTCACGTGCCATTTTCGGGTTGTGACAAGATATCGGGAACGCGCTTGAAAGGAGACCACACTCACCAAAGAAGATCCACCCGAGGGAAACGAGAAAAGACTCGGACCAACGATCCAAACTTGCTAAGGATAGATTGTGGGTGATGTAGGAATTTTTCCACTAATTTCTCTCTCAAAAATCCATGCTCAAGAGAGCAAGAAGGAGAAGAGGAGAGAAAAGTTGCTAAGTCTTGCAACCATGAAGCATTGTGGAATGAATAATCAAAAAACCCTTCATGTAGAAAAGAATGGCTACTAGCTTTAACATCTATGGTTCAATAAATGCAACCATATTTCAATAAATGCACATATTAAAACCAATGCTATACTTTCTACATGCACAACCATGCCTCATGCCACCTCATCCTCAACCCCATTTTCCAAAAAGAAAATCAAATATGAGGTTTCCTTCTTCTATAAGCATTCCCGTATAAATACAGAATACTTCACACGGTATACGTATCGCTACATATATGCGTATTCGTATAAAAATACGGATAGCACCAAAAAGAGAAAATGAATAGTGAACAATAATACTAATATATATATATATATATATATATATATTATTAAATCAAAACCTGATTTAATAATTCGGCTTAATCGTAAGCCGGCTAGTATTATCAACCATCCGATTAAAGTCTGTGTATCCCGTACACGTATTTAATCGGCCCCTGCACGTACCAATGTACAGGTCTTCCATTTATCGCCTGAACTGGGAAAACCCTCTTTGAGGGACTCTAAAGACACGACAATACGCTGGCAGTAGGTTTAACCACAAGCACGTCAGCGGCGCTAGCTGTACGTAACGGCTACCCAGGCACTTACCGAAATGGGGGTCAACAATCAAGTGCTTCCTTAACCTACTGAGTTTGAATGTGACAATCTCCGTAGAGTCTGGTCTCTTCATCAAAGAGTATTGCATATCGGGTCTAGAGGGTGGATAACGTCAAACTATTACTAACCCGATAAGCCGTGTCTGAGTCAAGCTCATCACCAACAGAAATACTATTGATCAACTATCGGTAAATCTCATCCACCATGGCCACGGATTTCTAGTGATAACCGACTAAACACAACGCGACATCGACTCCTAATACCAGGAGAGACGAATCCCTGACAATCGACCACTGCCTCTATGTGGCTCGGGACTGTACCCAACTAAAAACTGTTTGCACGAATCCTTTGAGCCATGGTAGGGTAGTAATCAAAGTACAGTAGGAACTCATAGGAGGCAAATGACGATCTCAGGTTAAAGGACCAACATGTACTCATGCCACCTGAGAACTTACATCTGACGATAAATATAATACCATCTAGAAGTTCTCGGCGAATCCATCCGGTGTACTCACCTCCAGTGAGCACCTGTATACTATCTTCGGTGACACAACCACAATGGCTTGTGAGACTGGCCATCGCCCCTCGTCGGAGTCTAGAAACGTATAAACTAGTCTACCAGAATATCGATGTCTAGTCTCGATACTCTTACGACTAGGAACATTTAAGGATGTGCTTATGGACAACCCAGCTCCCACACATATGATCGCCATCATAATGTTGTTATACCTGTATAGATCCTCATTCAATTATTATAATCGCCTACTTGCAATCACAATAATTGTCTTGAGTATACTATATCCAACAAAGATTGCTCTCTCCGTCTCTCTCTTTCTTTCTAAAACTCAAGTGAGAAGATGATGAAGAGAATGGCTAACATAATTAATCTCATCTCTTTCTTTTTTCTCTTCTTTTATTTAAAAAGACCAAGTGAGTGGATTTGTGACTCACCGGTGTGAGTCACAAGTCCACACACATCTTTAAAACTCAAGAAAAGATGAGAAGAAAAAGATAAGCCACCTCCCTCATGTACACATATACATACATATATATAAACACACACACACACATCCGTAGGTACCCGCATTTATAATAAATACGCATACACGTATTCGTATCTAAATACAAATACCCGTATTTGTAACAAGACACAAAAATACCGTATACATACAAATAGCCATATTCGTATAAATACTGTATTTGTGTTAAAATAAAAATACCCTTAAAGAGAGCAATATAATACTAGCTCACATATCCGGCTATCTTTCAAACCTGCTAGTATTACCATAACGTTCGATTAAAGTATGCGTATTAAATACACGTATTTAATCGAACGCCCGTGCGTATCAAAATACGCATACTATATCGTTTCGCCTAAACCGGGAAAACCCTCTCTGTGGGACTTTCAGGACTCGACAATATGTCGGCGGTGGGTTTAACGTGAGGCATTGAGTTTTCACCTATGGGCGCTCACATGGGAAGCACAAGAAGCATTGAGTTAATTTTTTTTGGCGCTCATGTAGAAAATACGTGAGATGCTGTGCTCTTTTCTTTATTGAGCGCTCACGTGAGAAACACGTGAGACGCTGAGCTTCTCTTTTATGAGTGCTCACGTGTGCTTCACATAAGGCTTTGGGTTCCTTTAGAGATTTAATATCTTTTTATAGAAGTTTAACTTCTATTTCATGCCATTTTGGCCATTAATGATCACCCAGATCTATATTTTGAAGATCTGGGATCGATGTTATTTAAGAACTATGTTCTTATGTTTTTTTATAAGAACTAAATTGTTTATGTAGGGTTAAACCCTATTATTATTTTTGAAGGAATTAAATTTCTGGAATCTGTGTATTTCTCTCTTTTCTTTTATCTAATTATTTTCCATAGATTTTGAGTCTGAAGAACAGAATCTCCCTATGAGAATTAAATTCTCAACTTGTGGGGAGATCTGTCGTATAGATCTCAGACCCAGATAAAGAACTAAGTTCTTTTTATGAAAGGTTAAACCCTTGTTTTTCCTTTTTTTATTTATACTAGGCAAAGGAGATATATTTATCTCTGATTTTCTTTACCTAGGGTTTGAGAGAGGGGGAATCTTCTTTTTCGAGGAGAATTAAATTCTCGGTTTTCTTAGAGAAGCTTATGGGGTTGTTTCTTGATATGAGACTTGAAGTCTAATAACCTTTATATAGCAGAGGCAAATTGTTAATTAGTTTGAGAAAATCTCTAATTTAAAAGATACTAGTTGATTTAATTGGCCTAAAAAATTGTTAGGGGGATTTTATCCACCGTTGGATTTTTGATCTAATGAATTTTTGTTTTACAGAATATATATAATCTTATTTTTAACAAGATTAGGGATATATTTTCTCATATACATAATTTAATTCTGTCATACGGTAATTTTTTAATCACCATTGGGTTTTTAATCCAAGAAATCTCTATTTAACAAAGCACATCTTTCTTTGTTCAGAAAGATATAGGAAAATATTTTCCCATCTCATTTGATATTTGATCAAAAGCTTTCTGTTTAACAAAAAATATCTTTCTCATTTAGAAAGATAAGGGAGATATTTTCTCCAAATAGAATTTAATTCTATATTCGATGACTTTTAATCATCATTGGATCTTTGATCTGATGGTTCTTTATATAGAATTTAATTCTATGAGAAGATAAAAGTATGTTCTCACGTGTTTAACACGTGAGAACAGTGTGGGTTTTAATCTGCTTATATTTAACGCTCATATAATTTGCATATGAGCGCTTACATGTTTAACACGTGAGACTGGTTTGCCCTCTTTTGGCTGTTTATTCTCAGCGCTTATATGTTTTGCATATGAGCGCTCACGTGTTTAACACATGAGGCCAGTTTTCCCTCATTTGGTTGTTTATTCTCAGCGCTTATATACTTTGCATATAAGCGCTCATGTGTTTAACATGTGAGACCCAAACTGTGGGAATTTTTTTCTTCTTTCTTTCCCCCCTCTTTTTATAAGGGAACAAATTCCCTCAGCATTACTCTCATGTGACTTACACGTGAGTGCCACGATGTCAATCTTTACCACCGTTGGATCACCTAGGGGAGTGGGGAGTCGAACCGATCCCATCATATCCTATAAATGGGGTCTTTGGCCTTTGACAGGACTGCTGTTTTTTCATCTTCTTCCCTGAATTTTCTTTCTTTGAGAATTCAATTCTCGTTTCAGAACTTAGATCCCTGCTTTCAAAATTCTTTTGAACAGAGTTAAACTTTGCCAATTTTTTTTTGGTGAGGACTACGAACATAGCTTAGCTCTTAACATCTTTTGGATATTTTTTTATTTTGGATTTTAAATCCACTAACATATTTGACAGAGCTTAGCTCTTTTCTTAAATCGATCACTTGGAGATCTTAAAAAAAGAACCTTTTTAATGTAGATCGTGGATCTTGATGTCTATATCAAGATTTGAGTCAATGATCATTCTACGAGAATCGTTGATTCTCTCCTTAGGATTTTACCCTATTGTCAATCTTGACAAATGAGTTTTCTGTAATTTGATTCCATTGAGTTTACTAACATGGGGATTTCCGGGATTTAATCCCATCATTTGGGGGAATTTAATTCCTTTTTTTCTTGGCAGAGCTTAGCTCTGGTTCGATTCTTAAAAACTTTGGGAATTTTATTCCCTTTAACTTCTTTTTACTGTTCTTGGATATTTAGGATTTTTAAGATTTTAATATCCTTTTCATAGATTTGAATTTGTTCTTGTTTTTAAAAGAATCTTCTTTTCAGGGATATTGGGAGTTTTAACTCCACTGTTCATTTAATGAGAACTATTCATTTAAGGAGAATCCTTTTTAATTTTCACAATGGGCACATGTCTCATCATTGATGAGCCGCCACTTTGATTTTGTGGGATCCACTAGTTTTGGAGTTTGTAATTCCACCAGATGAACTCACATCCTTTTGCTGATGGTTCTTTTGTTCTTTTTCAGGTATAATGGCTACACTTCCTTATTTCCCCTATACTCGTTTAGAAGTCTCTTTCTCACAGTCACCATCAGATAAGAAAGCAATGGTTATGATTAGAAGATATGACAAGGACAAAAAGAGCCTTCGCTTATAAGGGATCTGGTACAGTCACATTATAAGGTGCCATCGTAGCTTTACTAGTGGAGTACCAACAGAACCCATCCGCTCAATTCAATTCATAGAGCATCCGTGTATTGCTTACATAGTGGAGGCGGCTACTGTACTTCTGAGGGTCGGCTTGAACCATTGACGACGGGGATACCTAATCAACCCTTGGTGGCTATCGACATTTTTGGATGCCGGATATGCCAAAGTGAAGCTCAACCCTGGGGGCAAGTATATAAGATAGGCGTCACCCCGTGGCATCCAGTGGGCTACCTTTCTTGGGCTCGGTATATTCTCTCCTCCCAACGCTCGCGGTTGTAGAAAGTTGGACTGTACCAGGCGGTGTATGTGTCGTGTTCTACTACCATGCTCTCCATATCTGGTGGGTTAAGGCTTTTATAAACCAATAGAATCTTCTCACACATACGTTTCTATTAGGGGATCGAGAAGTTTCTATTTTGCTGGAGGAGTTCCGAGAAATTTTCGGACTGCCAATCAAGGGAGAACATTACGAGGAGTTACTACCCCCAGACAAGTACGTTTTTACTACGGTGCCAACTATACGAGAAGTCTTAACAACTGAGAATGTCGTTCAGCACAAGCATCCAAGTTTAATCAAAGCACCGAGCATTTATGAGAGCCTGTTTGTGGCATTGAAAGGGCAATGGATCAGTTTTGAAGATTTTATCGCCCGCTTTCTTCGTGGCGATGTTCTATCCAAGAAGGCTTCGAAAATTGCAAAGGTCAAAGATCCCTTCGGATTTGGCTTGGGTAAACTTCCGACCAATGCGGAAGATTTTCCGCTATTTTATATTCCAAATACACCGATCGTGGCTTTTGAGGAGATCTCCACTCCCGGCATAGACAAGGAAACATTTTTTTGTAGGTTTCATCAATCTTTAGCTTAGCTGGTTCGCAATGTCTATGCATCGACGTTTTATAAGAGCCTCTGTCTTCTACCGCGCACACCGCATAGCTGAGAAAGCACGACTAGCTGTTAGCGTTGCAGGGTTATCACACTTGTATCTGGAGTACTGCGGTTAATACTTTGAATCTGGGTGTGGACACCGTGAACTTCTCTCTCCATTACTTCACGTCTTGGATTGAGATGCACGTGTTAGGTGCGTTCGCTGTGCCCCAGCGGCCTGATTTCTATGAGTCCTATAATTTCCCACGAATCATGAGACTGGTTAATGCTTCCGCTCCTGATCCGATTCAGTTGGGGGCTTATGCGTGCTGCTCAACCCGTATTCCAATGAGGGTGGCATGGTTTTCAACGATTGGGTTCTTTCTATGCCAACGGGGCCCACTCAGCAGCTTTTTGATTTGTTGAAGAATGAAGAGCCTTCTCTGAAACATAAGGAGATCATGCACTTGTACTCGATCAAGCCAGGGTACTTGGTGTTTCGACTGAACGATGCCACTCTCTTCATGCAATATAATCCGCACCGTTTTGCCTAATAGTTGGGTTATAACTAGGGTATGCCCCTTGAGACGTTTTTGGTCGAGCCTGCTTCCTCACTGGAGATTGCCCGTGATGCTATTCATCATTTTATGCGTCTAAACACCAGCTCTCTCTTCATGACCCCCGAGCCTAATTACATTCCGAGGCCTGTAGGACCTTTTAAGGGATGGTATCATCACAGGGTAAGTTGGATCATTATGGAGGAGAGACGGATGATTTTCGAGCGCAGGGCCTCGGTGCCTGCCCCGGCCATCAACGTTCCGCTATAACCACGATCGGTCGTTTGTTCCCTCTGAGAGGCAGTGACGCAGTAGTTATCCAGAAGGTTTCTCGAACGGTATCGACCTCCCGTACTGCCGGTATGCCAGTTCGCATTGAACATGGCATAAGAATTTCGAATACTACACAAGCTACGGTGTTACCAGAGTCGGATCCTGAAAATGAAATTGGGCAATGTCGTCCAAAGGTGCCTAGGGGAAGGAAACGTTCTTCTAGAGTGCTAGCTCAGGCCCCAAAAAGAGGAAGAAATCTGTTGTGCGTTTAATTGATGCCTTACTCGAGCTTGAGCCTCTTTTTTATGATGAGTCCATACCTGCACATGAACCAGGTGACGGACTCCTTTTTCCGGATACGTTTACTGAGGAGGCTGCTCAGTTGGTCAAGGCTCTCAAACGGTCACAGGATGAGACCGAGAATGTGCGCCCTAAGAAGGGAGGCTTTCCTCCCTTCGAGTTCCGTGATGTTGATTTAGCTCCTGCTGTATCACTGGCAGTCCCTTTAACGCTGACAGAAAAAAGGGCTTTTAAACAACCGATATCAGCCACGTCTGAAGACGAGGCTGCTCTGAAAGCGGGTAAATCTCTATCTTCAATTGAAGGTCGTCAAGCGTGGTTAACAAGAATAGAGCAGCGGCTCGAAAAAGGTATATTCCAGGCTTCTTGACGTATTGGTATGTACTTTTTTCAAATCCTTTTTAGTAAATAGTTTGTATTGCTCTCATATTGCATTCATCTTTACACATTTTTCTTTTGTAGGGCCTTCCGTGGCGGGCGCAGTTTCTAGCCCAGAGCGCGTTTTAGAGACTCCGGTGATGACTCTTATTCCTTCGACGGAGGTTCATAAACCAACTACAGACTCTGTAAATAACACCAATGGTGTAGCAAAGGACGTAGAGGATATTCTCGATGCTGCCGCCCCTTCGGTCCAGGATAGATGAAGTATTGAAGGTAATCTTATATTTTACTCTCTTTTTTTACTTAACGATCTTTTAATATGGCTGACCCCTTTTTTGTATTTCCAGAGTTGCGGGAGTCAGCATCCTCCATTGTGGATTGTTCCCTAGAAGAAACCTTCTTGCGCCTACATAATATGGCGGACCTGCATGCGATACCCCCCACCTTGTCATCCTCTCTTCCGGACATGGTTGGTATTCTTTTTCTTGCTGTATTATATTTTCTAGAGTGATACTGACGTGCCCCTGTTTTAAACCACATTCTTGCGGCTGACGAAGAGGTCGAGGTTCTAGATGGGTCCAGGTATCTCTCAGATTTGCCTTCTGTGGCCATGGGTGAGTGACACCTTAGTCTCGGTATTCTTTTTCTTGCATATTTCCCATTTGGAGATGTGACTGACATTTTCTGTATACTCACAATTCTGCCAACCCTGACCCCGTTTGAGTCCTATATTTGCATGCCCATGGGTCATTACGCTAGACATATGTCTGAAAGGATGGCGAAGTAGAGTCTACATTCACTAGCCTCTCTTATAGAAGATCTCCGCACCAGCACTTCAGTCATTGCAGAGGAATTTCATGTCGAAGCTAATGCTTTCTTGTTCGTCCTTGTTACCTATCATGACAAGGAACTGGTGCGTACTTGAGTTGAGTACTGCGGGCTAGTGGAGACTTCTCTTCATGAACTTGAATGTAGATGCCTTCCTTCGGACATCTCATCTGTGAAGGCTAGATTGTATGAATGGACTGAAAGGTGTGCTGCCAACCTCCGATCCTGTGAGAAAAGGCTCAATCGGAAATTTTTGGAGAAGGAGCTAGCCTCGAAGGCTTTGGGGATCTTCGATCCTAGTTTGCATCTAAAGCCATTCAGGCCTATGAGATTTGGCGAGTTCTCCAAGAAATTATCACAGAAATGGTGGCTCTGGACAGATTGTCACCTTTACGAAAGAAATGGTGGAAACTCACAAAACTGCCGAAAAGGAGTTTGAACGTCGATTCTCTTTGTATCAACAACAGCAGGAACAGGCAGGAGCTCAGCTGGCGGCGTTGATAGAGTTTGAGGCAGAAGTCCGTCGGAAAAACAAGGATCTGGCTAGCTTGTTGAACCATCCACCGTCTTAGGCTTTCTTTTTTATTGTAACTTTCACCCATTTTGATTTGTGAATAAAAGATATCTATTTTTTATGCTTGCACCTCTCTGTCTCTTATTTGTCCTGAGCTGGTGTGCACTAGTTTATTCACTCATTTCGGAGTTTCTAGTTTATTCACTCATTTCGGAGTTTCTAGTTTATGTACTCATTTCGGAGTATTTTTATTTTACCTCCCTTAGGTTTACAGGAAAACTCTCCTTAATGTTGGATGTAGATAACCCGGGTTTCTTTTATGACAGAGTCCGTTAGGTTTGTGGTACTAGGTTTAAGTCCATCGTAACGTCGCGTTGGTTGATGTATTTCTCGATATGCAGCCTCTCAGGCTGCTATTCGAGTAGCCCCGCGACTGTCGTGTCTCTGATCCATTCTGAGGCTGGACAAGACGTCTTCAAGTAATTTTTTTATGTTACAGTATCTGTATAGCCGTCGGAAGAACAAGCGTTAGGTATTTGCCATGGCGTTTTTTACTTGAGATTAGGCTTAATTTGAAGCCCCGATGAGTCATAACCACACTCTTCTGAAGTGAGATGATCTCCAATGGTTTTTAGACCTTATATGTATTGCCGTCAAGACCAGAAGTTAAGAATATGCCGTCACTTCGTTTTTTCTTTGATGATATCGCGCTAATTCTTCCCTGGAGTAGGGTAAACATCTGAGTGATCTATATGCTGTATGTATCGCAATCAAGGTCTGGATCTAGAAATATGCTATTGCTCCGAATTTATTTGATAGTTGCATCCGCACCCTGCTGGAATGAGGAGGAACGTCAAGATGGTCTCTAGGCTGTAGATATCACTATCAAAATCTGAAGCTAGGATTTTGCCGTCACTTCACTTTTATTTGACGTTTGGGTCCTTTTTGACATCACATCTGTACTTTGCTGGAGTAAGAAGGTCATCCAAATAGACTTTAGGTTGTATATATACCGTCAAGACTTCGAGCTAAGGTTTTATCATTACTCCATCTTGGCTTTGACCCTTGGGTATTTTTGATGATGTTGCGTTTGCATCCTGTTGGAATGAGAAGAACATCGGGTTGATCTCTAGGCTGTAAATGTTGCCATAGAAATTTGGAGCCATTTTGACGCAGCATGGTAGGAAAATATGGTTCCCTTTCTTTTATTTGTGCCCATGGATTGTGTACAAGAGTCGGTATGGAACTACTTGCAGGGCAGAAATTTTTTATTTTATTACATATATTTTTTATTTATTTTCGCGATGCTCTATCTTTTCAGTTTTTATATTGCGAAAGTCACGATTGCCCAATCATTTCGGCTATTTTTCACGGTGCCCAAACATTTCGGCTATTTTACATGCATATATATTTTTTGCTCGCTGATTTTTATTGCGAGTTGCTTAAATATTTCGGCTGTTTCATATACATATATTTTTTGCTCGCTAATTTTTATTGCGAGTTGCCCTATCATTTTGGATATTTTATATGCATTTTTTTGCTCGCTGATTTTTTTGCGAGTCGGGACTCAGGTCTTGATACCAATTTTGGTATCAGCATCGCTACAACTGGGATATTGGCAGAAGTGAATCATCATTTACCGTGATAGAACTTGAAATTTGATACCTATTTAGGCATCAACATCATTACAACTGGGATATTGTCAGGAGCGAATCATCATTTGCTTTTGTCGAATTAAATAAAGGTGTCTTAGCAAACAGGGTTAAGATTCTGTCGACTAAGGCTTTTTGATTTTATGAGCCGTAAGGGTCTCATAAAGGTATTTCTTCCTATGAGTCATGAAGATCTCATAGGTGTGTTTTCTTCTTAAGAATCGTGGGGATTTCTAAGTGTGTTTTCTCTTATAAGTCGTAAGAATCTTACAAGAGTATTTTCTCCTTATAATTCGAGAGGACTTACAAGTGGTTGTTCACCATATAGGGATATTTGGTTGGACTTTGTGGGACTTGGTGGGGAATATATTTATTTATACCCGTGGATTGTATACAAGAGTCGATATTGGACCACTTGTAGGGCAGAAAAATTCCATCGGGTTTTGGTGGTTTAAGAATAGGTTTGGACCCCTGTAAGCTAAGGCTTTTAAATTCTATAAGTCGTGAGGGTCTTATATAAGGTATATTCTCCTTACGAGTCATAAGCATCTCGTAAGTGCATTTTCTCCTTATGAATCGTATGGATTCCTAACTGTTTTACTCCTTTGTGAGACATAAGGATCTCACGCGAGTGTTTTCTCCTCACGAAGTCGTGAGGACTTTGTAAGTGCAATTTTTTTAACGAGTTCGTGCCCTTTCGGGTTTTCACTAGCTCGCCGGTAGTCCTGCTATTTTTACTCACAGCGCCCTTTAGGGTTTTCATCCGTGCCCATTTTACTTGTGGACATACCTTTTTTTCAGGCAGCCCGTAAGGTAACGCACCATTAGTTGTAGGCCCCGATCTATTATGACGGACCGCATCATATAGGACACGGGAGAGCTATGAATTGTTTATGCCCGTGGATTGTATATGATGGTCAATATAGGCTATATGGATGCCTAGCACGACAACAAGGTTTCGAGAGGCATCATCCATGCCGTTTTCAAAAATTTGTCATGCTAAACAACCCTAACCCTAGAATCTTAACTAAAGAATTAGACAATACAACATGTAAACAACTTTACATCTAAGTGAACATGGAATACAACTTTTGTAGACCGGTCCTTCACTTCAATAGCTCCGTGTAGTGGTCCTTTCGCTCCAAGTAGTGATCTTCCGGACTCTAGAATGGCTCCACAAGATGAAAGGAACAAGCTTGCACGAAGTCTTCGAGGCCGAAGATGATCTACGTCGAGGAGACACCAACCCAAGCTACCTCTTCACTAATTAAGGATTAGTGAAGCTAACACCCTAAACTAAATGGCTAATCCAGTAGAGAATGATGAAGTAGGAATTTTGCTCACTTTAGAATTAATTTTCTCACTAATTTTTTTCACCTCTACAAAACCTAGAGAGCTCACTCTTGTTGATGAAGAAAATGAAACCAACAATATTATGGCAACCATGGGTGAGAAATATCTTATATAACTCATGTAAAGACTTGACCATGAGTTTAGATAATGGTTGGGTTAATAAATATCTAATGTAAAACAAAACTAGTGGACTAAGTCAATGGTTCCACAAGCTTCTACCAAGCTCCAACCATGTGACTAATTTCTAACTAATTTTGATTTACTTGAAATAAATAAACCCTACATTATCATAAGCATGGTGTGAGTCTCATACACCCATGTAACATGTGACATCAAGCATGACACAAAAAGAAACACAATTAATATATATCACATATATATTAAATGCATAAGTGAGATAAAAAATGCTTAAGTGAGCTAATATTAGTTAATGTAAATTAATATATCACATATATAATTATACATTAAGTTATTAAACTAACACTTAATTCAATAATTCGGCTATATCACATGCAACCGACTAATATTATTTGTATACAATTATCGAATCAACACTTGATTCGATAACCCGGCTATATCGCATATAACCGACCGATATCACATATCGCAAGAATAGAATATGGTATCACATACTCGTATTAATCTCTGTCCCATATATATCACATATGTGCTCCTACTTCGTTTTGCCTGAGCCAGGAAATCTCTGTGTAGGACTCTAAAGACTCGTCAATACGCCGGCAGTAGGTGATGATCATATCAAGCACCCACAAGCCGTCAGCGGTATTAGTTGGACGTAACGGCTACCCAGGTATTGAGTGATCAAAAGATCAACAATCAAGCCTGCTCATACTCCTGTAAAGCATGTCGGTAACACTACCGTACAGTCCGGTCTCTTCATCGGATATGTCGCATATCTAGTTTAGGGATGGTACACGTCAGATCCCAGTAACCGATAAGTCATGCCGATATAAGGCTCATAACGGGTCGAAAAACTACTGATAACACTTACCAGTAAATCTTTATATCAGCCCTGGCCAGAGACTTCCTGTTATAGCCAATCGAGCACAGCGCAACATCAACCCCCAATAGCGGGAGAGACGAATCCCTTCCTATCGCTCATTACCTCTATGTGATTCAGGACTGTTCCCAAAAGCCACCATTTTGCACGTTCTCTTAAACGTGGTAAGGCGGAAATCAAAGCACAGTGGGAATCACACAAGACTCTATGACGATCTCGGGTCTACAGACTAACCTGTACCGGTGTCAGCAGAGAACTGCTATCTGACGATAGGTATAATACCAACTAGGAGTTTTCGGCAAGTCCGTTCAGTGTACCCAGTCTCCACTGAGTACCCGTATACCATTTTTGATTTCAAAAACCAATGGATGTGGGATCATCCATCGCCCATCATATGGATCAAGAAGTGTATACGCTAGTCTACTCTGGAATATCGATGCCCTGTCTCGATACACCCTCGACTAGGAACAATTAAAGAATTTACTTGTGGACTGCCCTGGCCCCACTAGTATGATCTCTATCATGGTCCTGGTAGTCAAGTACACATTCTAAGGGTTTTATCAACATGTGAGACAGTATCACAATACAAGTCTACATGTTAAGACAAAGAGCAACCAGATAGCATACTATCATATCGAGCAAGAAAGTCCTCTCTATATATGTCCAAGCATCCACTATAATATACATCATATGTACAATAA
The DNA here is from genome assembly GCA_030015575.1 of Agapanthus africanus. Lineage (NCBI taxonomy): Eukaryota > Viridiplantae > Streptophyta > Magnoliopsida > Asparagales > Amaryllidaceae > Agapanthus > Agapanthus africanus. Next base: position 371,630,772 of record JASDDO010000010.1, read on the forward strand.
TGGCCTCTTGGGCATACATATAACTAACGGGATCTACCACAAGGCTAAACATGAAAATTTAAGGACCTAATGGTCTATTATCGCCATATTTTAGGAAGAGTATTTAGTTTAAGGACTTCTCGGTCCATTATTAGTTTAAGGACATCTCGATCCATTATTAGTTTAGGAACGTTTCGGTCCATTATTAGTTTAGAGACGTTTCGGTCCATTATTCCCATGTTTGGGGGAACGCGCTAGTTTAAGGACGTCTCGGTCCATTATTGCCATGTTTTGGGGCAAGTTTTTAGTTTAAGGACTTTTCGATCCATTATTAGTTTAAGGACTTCTCGGTCCATCATTCCCATGTTTTGGGATGAACATCTTTTAGTACTACTTTCAAAGTTCTAACTCAGGAAGACAGCAAGCGAACACAAGTGTCGTCATCTATCATTGACCTAAGTCGTGACTTTTCAAGTGTAGTACTTTTTGAGAAATCTGTCGTTTATTGGCCGGAATGGCCTTTCTCTATGCATATCCATGAGCAGGTAGGCTCCACTTTGGTAGACTTTGTTTATAATATACGGGCCTTCATAGTTAGGCTCGAATTTTCCCCGTTTTGCATGATTGTGAATCATCGGTCTTTTAACAACTAACATAAGTTCGCCTTGGCGGAATGTTCTTGGCTTGGTCAATCTTTCATATGACCGTGTCATCCTTTCCTTATAAGCCTCCAGGTTCTCTATCCGGTGGGTTTCATTAAGGGCGGCGAGCTCCTCAAGCCTAAGATGAGCATTTTCTTCATCGTTCAGCTAGTATCGAACCGCTACTCGTAGAGAGGAGAGTTTTATATCTAATGGGAGTACTGCTTCCGCGTTGAACACCAGTGCGTAATATGTTGTATTTGTGGCCGTCTTGAACGTTGTTCAGTATGTCCAAAGAGCTTCATGCAGCCTTTCGTGCCAGTCTTTTTTGTTTATGGACTTCATCTTTCTTATAATCTTGGTCAAGGTCTTATTGAAAGCTTTAGCCAGACCGTTAGCCCGTGGATTATAGACTGAAAAGTATCTCCAATCTATTTTGTGCTGCTGTGCGAAACGACTTATTTTGTGGCTTCTGTAAGCTGGCCCATTATCCGAGATTATCCGTGACGGAGTCCTGAACCGGTATATGACATGGGTCTTAAAGAAATGGAGGATATTCTCCGTCTTCACCTCTCTTAGCAGTATGGCTTCTGCCTACTTAGAGAAGTAGTCGATTGTTGCCAGTATAAACCAGTATCCTTTGGATGATGCCGGTTCGATAAGGCCAATTATATCGATTCCATACATTTCGAACGGCCAGTTGACCACTGTCGGGTGAAGTGGATTTGGGTGTTGATGTATGAAGTCTCCATGAATTTGGCACGAGTGACACTGCTTCGCATATTCGAGGCAGTCTTGAATCATCATGGGCCAATAGTAACCCATTCTTTTTATTTTCAGCTTCATCTTTATACCCTCCCGATGGGAGCCGCAGAGTCCGTCATTTCTTGGAAGACTTTCCTTACTTCCTCCGGTCCTAGGCACCTTAGCTATAGGCAGTCGAAAGATCTCCTATATAGAGTATCATTGACGAAGGCAAATGACAAAGCTCGTTTCATGAGCTGATGTCTAGACGACGCATTTTCGGGCGTTCTTTGGGACTTGAAGTAGTCTATGAAGACTTCCCTCTAGTCCTTGACCTTTTCTTCGTCCTCTATTTGAAGGGCTACTTGTTCGGTCGTTTCTTTTCCTTCGGATGGCTCTATCAGGTTTTCCGAAGTTATATCTGTTGGAACGAGGACCGTGTGGCTTTGCACAATGATCCTTACGTCATCGAGGTCTTCATCGGCCAATTCCATAGCCAATTTAGCTAGCGCATCCTCCTTACTGCTTTCCGCTCGCGGTATGCTTTTCAGGATATAGGAAGAGATATGTGTTAACAGTTGCTGCATTCTTTCGCCATACCTTATCAGCTCTGCCTTGCATGTTTGATAATCGTTGTTTACTTGACTAACGATCAGCTAGGAGTCTCCATATATGAGGAGGTCTTTGATTCCTATATCGATAGCGGTCTCAAGACTGGCTATTAAAGCATCATATTCCGCTTCATTGTTAGTTCTTGGCTCCGTTAAGGAGAGGGTGTAACGCAATATTCCTCCTTGCGGGGTTAAGAAGATATGACCCACCCCGGTTTTGATTATGTGGGTGTTCTGCTTTCGCCGCTTCATAAAAGATGCTCCATCGAAGTAGAGTTCTCATTGGGAATCATTTTCTTCTTTCTTTTCTTCGATTGCATCGAACGCATGTTCATCCAGCAATTCGCAATTTAAGGGAGAGTCGGCTGGTATCGGATGTTCCGCTAGAAAGTCGGCGGTGGCCTGTCCTTTCACTGTTTTGAGGGGTTGAAACATTATCGAGAACTCCAACATAATGAGGGCCCATTTGGCAAGCCTTCCTGTCAATATGGCCTTTGACATTAGATATTTCAGAGGATCCACCTTCGATATAAGGTAGACCTTATATGCCAAGGCATAATATCTAAGCTTCGTTATTGCGAATATCATCGCTAAGCAATACTTTTCGATGGGGGAATAGTTGTTTTCTGCCTCCACGAGAACTCGACTTAAATAGTACAGAGCTCTCTCTTTTTCTTAATCGTTCTTTTTTGCCCACAATGCGTCTAGAGAACCCTTAAGATTCGTTGTGTATAGGATAAGAGGTGTTCCCTTAATCGGAGCGGCTAATACCAGCAGATTTTGCAGGTATTGTTTGATTTCGTCTAGTGCATTTTTGCACTTCTAATCCCAGACGAACGGGGTCCCTTTCTTAATCAAATGACTGTAGGGACAGCATTTTCCGGAGAGGTTAGCTATGAACCGCTGGGTATACGCGAGCTTTCCTTTGAGAGACCGCAGTTGTTTGAGGGTTCTTGGCGTGGGCATTTCCATAATCGCCTTGATTTTTGAGAGATAGATTTCGATGCCTTGATGATGAATGATGAATCCCAGGAATTTGCCTGAGGAAATTCCAAACGCGCATTTTATTAGGTTCATCTTCAGATTATACTTCCGAAGACGTTAGAACACTATTTTTAGATGTTCCCAATATTCCTCATGAGATTTGATCTTCACCACAAGGTCGTCAATGTAGCATTCGACAATCTCGTGTATGAGGTCATCAAAGATTTTTGTCATGGCCCTTTGGTAGGTAGCGCCGGCGTTCTTCAAACCGAAGGGAGTCACTTTATAGTAGAATATGCCCAACGGGGTCCAGAAAGCAGTGTGCTTTAGGTCTTCAGGATCTATTTTTATTTGATTGTATCCTGAGGATCCATCCATAAAGGAGAATACTTCGTGAGTGGACATGTTATCGATCATCAGTTCGATAATGGGTACTGGAAAGTCATCATTCGGGCATGCTTTGTTGAAGTCCCGAAAGTCCACGCAGATACGAACTGTCCCATTTTTCTTCATCACCGGAACGATATTAGCGATTCAGTCAGGATATTGAACCTCTTCGACAAAGCCGGAGTCGATTAGTTTCTGGACTTCAGCGTTGATACTCATCTTAAATTCAATCCGCATCCTTCTTGGAGCTTGTTTGACTGGCTTTATGTCTGGCGATATGGCCAGTTTATGTACCGCTATTTTTGGATCTAGACCCGACATTTCAGAATAATTCCATGTAAAGCAGTCTGTATACTGCTTGAGCATGTCTTTTGACGTGGCTACCTGTTTTTCAGATAATAGCTCACTGACGAACGTCGGCCTTAGATCATTTTCTGTTCCTAAGCTAATTTTTCTTAGGTTGTCCGCCGTGGTGTGTATCACATCTTCCAGCTCTTTTGGTGCTGGTAGAAACTCTTCGTCCTTGTCTTCATTTTCGAAGCACCTGAAGAAGTCATTCTTACTTTCATGCCCTCCCTCTTTTGAGACTGTTATTATATGGAAGGTATGAGTTCGCTTCCACTCTCGCGATCGAGTTGGTGCGACCCTGACGATATAGGTTCTTTTTGGCTGATGCTTTTGTAGCGGGTTTATCTTCCAACTGTCGGATAACATAAACATACCTTGTTGATACTGGTCCTCTACCCACTCCTTAAACATGAAGCAGTCTTCAAAGGGTGACCTACTGCTCGGTGATAGGAGCAATAATCTGGGTGACGAACCTTATTTATTTGTTCGGGGTGCCGAGACTCAACAAACATGATCATTTAGTGCTTCATGAGAAGGTTGAATATTTTCCCTATCTTGTCCTACGGGAAAGAGTATTCCCGACCCATCTTCTTTATAAAGGATGGGCTCCAATCAACCTTTTCTCGATTGAACGACATCTTGGACCCATTTTGTTGTCTTCAAACATTGTTTGCGTTCTTTACCCTATTTTTACCCCCATTTCAGGATTTTCCCCTTTCGCGAGAACACATAGCGGGCTGGGGATGAAGAGCGTTACGGTATAATTCCTCCACAGATTGTCGACCGAGACGCTGCGTTTTGGCCCTTTCATATATGTCCATTTCGCGGCTATGATTGTCTCGACTCGTTTGACAAGCTTCTTTTATTAGCTTGTCGATTTATTCTTCGAGCGACGGACTTAACATTTTCAAAGCGGGATCTCACTCCGATTCGACATCATGGTTACTTGGAAGAGCGTTTTCCTCTTCACTAGAGCTGTTTACAATGTAGCAACTGTAGATTTGCTTCCGTTTCTTGGACCGAACGTATCCCAGCCTAGTTGTCTCTATCTTCCCGTTGGGCTTCTTTCGATAAGTCCCAGGAGTATCCCAAATCTTTTTGTAAAATTGGGCTTGTCGAATCGTTTGTTTGAAAGGTACGCCTTAGCGTTTTAACAGCTCTTTCAATCCCTCCGCGTATTATCTTGGTAGAAGAATGGGTTGAAAGTTGTCAAGTGCAAAATTGGCACCATGCCAGACTTTTTTTTCTACTTTGGTCTCCATCGATTTGTATAAGAGGATCACCTATTCAGCTCTTCGCCTAGGAGGTACGTAGAAAGTTTGCAGTTCTTGTACGCTGTATGTATTGAGCACATCAAGTTCCTTATAGTGTCAAGGCGGAGCCATTGTAACTTGTAGACTTTGATCAATTTCGGTGAGAGTTTGTATTAACGGGCGAATGGAGAACATTGCATTAGTTTCATCCTCGGAATTGCTGCCAAAGACCAGGATCGGGGTAGATGTTCCAGGCTTATTGTTTTCTTTTTGGGTTTGCCTCGAGTAGACTATTTCTTCTTCTTTCTCGGTATCGCTCCTAAAGATCAGGATAGTGGCGACAGATTTTTGTTTACTCTCTGGCCTGTGACACCTTTCAGTATCCTCAAAGTCTGGCAGAAAGTACTTTGCGTCTTCGTATTTCCGGACTTCGTTTACGGAGAATAGATTTAGCTCACCCATGACGGTGTGCTCCGAGCCATCGTTAAAATACTTCATACATTGATATTATGTAGAAATGATGATGTTGTACTCGTGTAACCAAGTCCTGCCGAGCAAAACGTTATAGCAAGTCTTGGTATCAATAACAAGAAATTTGATGCCGGTGATGAGCAGACCGAAGCGTAGCGTCATTATTACGGACCCAAGTGTCTGTGACGACTGTGAGTCGAACCCGGAGATAGTAATTTTATCTCGGGAAAGGTGCTGAACATTCATGCAAATTTCCTTCAGCAATCTAACATTGAGAAGGTTAACGGAAGATCCGTTGTCGACAAGGATTTTCCCTATCTTGATATCGTGGCAGTACTCGGTGATGTATAACGGGTGATTATGTTCACATGTACCGAGAAGTAGATCTTCATCGTTGAATGTAATATTAGCCATGTGGACCTCTGCTAGTTCATTTTTCATCTCCTCTTATGTGAGGAAAGTTTGGAACCGATCAGGCTCTTGTAATGCCTTGATCAGGGAATCATGTGCCTCTTTGGATAGGGGGAGAGCATCCAATATGCTTAGCTGCGAGGGTATTTTCCTCAGATGTGCTAGGAAGTTGTAATCCACCTTATTTTTCTTAGGCGGGTCCTTTGCGGTGAGCTCTTTTACCACTTCTTCATCGAGGACGATTTTTTCGGGCATTTTCCCTTTCCCTTTGTTTTTTTTCTTTGAACCTTTGTTTGCAAGCCCGAGGTTCTTTTCAAGCAGCGTACGGTTACGCAGCTGAATATTCTCGCAGTTCTTCTCCTCCTCTTATTTTTCGGAAGCGGGGGCATCAAAAAGAGGGTTGAGGGGTGTCTCATCTTCGGAATCGCTCCCGAAGGTGAGAACTTGAGGTTTTTCCCTTCCCGAACTGGTACCAACCATATGACAGTTGCCGGTCATTTCTTTATGCGTTTTCGTCTCGCCACTTTGTCGTTGACAAGTGCGAGTTTCGCGCTTCTCCTTCTTGAAGTGTTTTCGATAGGCAACATATCCATGTCACCACTTCTTGAAGGTGTTGCATTCCTCGATGGGGTGAGCGACCCTTCGATGATAAAGACAATTTTTTGGATGTGATTCTTCTCCATCGAAGCATGGGACTCCGGGAGTGTACCTCGTGAGAGGTGGTATCTTCGTCCCCAGTGATAATGCTTTGGCAAACCGTTTCTCAGTTTTGATCCTGCTCTTATTTGCTTTAGTTTGGTCGAAGCGCTTTATGACTCGTTCTCACCATGGCTTCTTTATTCAGATGCTAATGCTTAGTCTTTTCGTATATGGTCATTTCGCATTCTAGGTCGTCTTTGCTTTTTTGAAAGGCTTCGTTTAAAAGTTTCTCAATCGGGTCTTCTTTTGGCAGATTCGGGGAATTTAGCGCCGATTCTGCCCCCAGTTCCTCTACATCATCTTCTGACGCTGAGGGGGTTTCTTCGCCATATAACGATGAATGGGAGACCATGTGGAAACTTGCTATATAGTTTTCCGCTTCTTCTGATGAGTCATTTCCTTCATCATTGTTACTGTCCTCAAGAATATGCTTGATGAATTCTTCGAGCGTGACCAGTTTCCACGCCTTTTGGTTATATTCTTCCAGTGCGTCTATGTATTTCTGAAGCTCTGTGCGCTTGTCATCATACTCGGCAGGAGGCACGGTTTTTTTGGTCTTTTTAGAGGACTTTGAAGGCTTGACTTGGGGTCTTTTCCCTTATCGGTGGTTTTCGGCACGGGATGGGATTTTAGCATCCCTTCGATTATTTCATATTCAAGTGGGCTTTTCCACCTGACTGCCGGACATGCCTAAAGATCCTTCAGCCTTGTTTTAGTTTTTGTTGAAAGGACTACTTCTCATGGAGCTTCTTCCATGAGTGAGCATGATGCCCCCTGTGCGTCTACCTTTTTAGAAGCGTGCTTTTGGGGCGGGTTTACCCTCCAATTATCAGACAATGCGAATTTTCTCTGCTGGTACTGGTCTTCAACCCAATTTTTAAAGATATAGCAATCCACAATTGGGTAGCTCACTATTCTGTGATAGGGGCAGTAATTGGGGTTGTTGACATCGCCAGGTTGCGCTGGACGCCGTGGGTCTGGCGATGTGATGAGCTTATTACGCATTTCCAGTTTAAACAGTCTTCTCGTCTTGTCGTGAGGGAACGAGTAGGCACGCCCTAGCCTTTCTTCCATGGACGGGCGCGGACGCACGTTGTTTTGGCGAGCAGCCGGTTTTGGGCCACTCGGTTGTTGTTGTGTATTGGGAATGAAGGTCGCTTTCCCTTCACCCTTATTATTTCGAGGGTCCTTATTTGAGGAAGAAGACTCATGGCCCATCTGATCCATTTAGTCCAACCTATCTATCAGTGCCTAGAATGTGGTGGGTTTGAAGAATGTCATGAACTGGGACACAGTCAATTGAGGATCGAGGGTCTCGATGAACATGCCCACGGCAGGAGACTCTTCAATGCGTTGTTCGCACTTAGACCATATGTTCCGCCACTGGATCACGTATTGGACCCAAGTTTCTCCCGTCTTTACCCAGGCATTGATTAATTTTATGATCGGAGTGCGTTCGCTCGCGCTGGCGAACCGTTGCGTGAACAACAGTTCCATTTCTGTGAAGGTTTTCACGAAGTCATTTGGGAGCTTCGAGTACCATTCAATGGCTGTCTCTGACAAACTTCCGACAAATTGGCGAAGCAATAGTTTGTCGTCACCTCCAGTATTGCCGCATAGTGCTTTGAATTATCTGAAATGCTGGTATGGATTTTCCGTTCCTTTGTAGACATGGAACTTAGGGATTGTATATTCTGGAAGGTACTTGATTTGGTCATATCAAGCCGGATATGGTCGCCCGGTTTTAACGAGTTGGCCGACGGATTCACAAGTCTGGTGAGCTCTTATTTGCTGAGCGATGTAGTCATCCAGGGTTGCTTAGGAGATGGTTTCTTCCTTGGCAGCTGATAAGGCCGGAAGAGGGTTTTATGTTTCCCTTATGTCATTCTCGATAACTATTGATGGATTTTCGGCTAGGGGTTTCAGTTGGATCATCATTCCCACCATGTCTTGGAATAGAAGAGCCATCTGCCTGATGTTAGCAGCTTGCTCTGCAGCTTCCTTATCTTTTCTTTCCAGCACTCTTCGCAAGAACTCTGTATCAGTCTCTTGCTCTTGACGCTGCTCGACTTCTTTGTCCGGACTTTCTATTTTTCTGGTAAGCGCTGGCATTTTGATCAGCATTTCTTGGAGCTTTTTCTGCTACTGCTGAGCCGTCGTCAACGACCGAGTTTGCGGTCGGTGACTTACCGAGGCACGTCTTTCTTCCTTTCCTAAGGCCATATAGACCGTATGTATTGTTATGCCCCCAGACCTGGGGCGTTTAGATCATTCTCCATTGGATTTTGCCGCTGGCAGTGGAATTTTCTCTGGCCTCGTTCCTTTATAAGAGGTCGAAGCTGAATGAGCCATTGTGATAGGCGCCTATTTAGGAAGGGTCCCCTATTGTATAGCGGAGGAGCGGTCTTTTTCTTGTCGGCCCTTAGATTTCTTGGGTCGACGAGAGTAATTGTCATCAAGCGCAGAGTCTTGGATTTTTCGCCAGACTCCATGGATATGTGAGGAGAGCCGTTGATGAGGCTGCTCCAATTGTTTCTGTATTGGGGCCTCTGCCGGTGGAGGTGATTTCTTCAGTACCACCATCGGGGAGTTCTTGCGTACCCTCTTGAGCGGGTCAAAGCTATTCTCAGTTGGAACAGCAGCGTTGATATCCACCACAGGAGCTGGTGGGGTGAGCCCAGAGGGAGAGTTGCCCCTAGCTTCTCTCACTCGGTGCTAATGGCGACGTCAAGCATGCCTTGGAGTGGGAATTGCTTCAGCTTTAGAGGCATCTTCGTCATGTCCCCTGCGTTGCTCAGGAGTTTCGGTTGGTGTCATCTTGTTGAAAACCAACGCCTTTGTTGGAGTTGGGGAGGAGTTGGCTAATCTTTCAAAGACCAACCGTTTGGGAGGGGAAGCACTTTTGCTGACTTCACCTGTAGAAGGAACAGGAAGGCTAACCGTTTTAGGGTGGCTCCTTCAGGTATCATGAGCTTCTTTACGGGCCCGCTTGAGTTCTTGCTCATCTTGTTGAAGACCGTGACATCAGATTTGGACGGCTTGCTAATAAGAGTCACGACGTTTGTCAAACGATAAAAAAGCGAACTTCTGGGAGCTTCTTCTTGTGGCGTTGAGGTGCCGAAGTTCACAGGAGGGAGTATGGTCCCGAAGAAGAGCTCGGTAGTGGCCCGTGTGACCTGCTCTACCAGCATTGAGAAAATAGAGGCCGAGTTAGGCCCGTACATCACTCCTCCAGTTGGGATGGGGAGGGAGTTGTTGTTGCAAGTAGTGCGGTGTGAAGCCATTGACTTTACACAGAAGCGAGGCACCGAGTTTTAGTATCTTGAATCCAGGGGAAACCAATATATAGCGAACCACTATTTTGTTCGTGATCATGACACACGAAGTGTAGAGTGGAAATAGCAAGAGGTCCCACCAGGGGTGCCAGAATCTATTTACCGCCGAAGACCGGACTGAGACGCGGAGGACGTCTGACCTGAATTTGGGGGCAGATGCTAGTTGGATATATCCACCCACCTCTCTAAAGATACCAAGTTGATTTATGGCACCATATATCGGATGTTTGGACAGATGCGACTGTTGTAGCAGACTTCATCATATTCCCCATATTTTTGAGGGGTTTTTGATTGTGGGGACGCATTTCCCTGCAGGCGCAAACCCTGCAGTTAATTACATTATTGCATTACGATAACAACTTTCTCCTTCTCTGGTAAGTCACTTCATGTCATGTTATTTTTTTTGTTATGGTTACCCGTGGATTGTATACGGAGACTATTTTATGTCGTCACCCGTAGGGCGCGGATTAGTCCAAATTTCTATATTTTAGATTTGGGGATTAAACTTGGGTTGTATGCATTCCCTTAGTTCAAGGATGTTTTGTTTCATTTAAGAATCGTTAATCTGTTTTGAAGATCGACTTATATATATATATATATATATATATATATATATATATATATATATATATATGTTAGCATTTTGGCTTAATTTATTTTAACTAAGGATACGTTAGTCTTATTTGAGACTAAGGTCAACTTAGCAATATTTTCAGGATCATTAAATTTATTTAAGATCCAACAACAAAGAATTTGGGCTCAGCTGTAATCAACTTCAAAGAGACTTAGCCAATTTGGGCTCGATCTGCTCAGTCTTTTTCCTTTTATTCAGAAGTGCTAAGCACTTGTTTGTGGCTATGTTTGCTCGGTCTTGGGATTTCTCTCTTTATTCAGATGTGGTAAGCACTTATTTGTGGCTCTGGCGCTCACGTGGAAAGCACATGAGGCGCTCAGACATAGACGTTACCCAATCAGCGTTAAGTACTTAGCCATTTTGACCACATATATATAAAGCTCAGAACTTTTATGCAGCGCCCACGTGTGTTTCACGTGAGGCGCTGATTCTTCACCTATGGGCGCTCACGTGAGAAGCATATGAGGCACTGAGTTAATGTTTTTGGGCGCTCACTTAGGAAATACGTGAGACACTGTGCTCTTTTCTTTGTTGAGCGCTCACGTAGGAAACAGTGAGGCGTTGAGCTTCTCTTTTATGAGAGTTTATATGTATTTCACGTGAGGCACTGTATTCCTTTATAGATTTAACCTCTTTTTATAGAAATTTAACTTCTGTTTCATGGTGTTTTGGTTATTAATGATCACCAAGATCTATATTTTGAAGATCTAGGATCAATATTATTTAAGAACTAAATTCTCATTTTTTTATAAGAACTAAGTTCTTTATGTAGGGTTAAACCCTATTATTATTTTTGAAGGAATTAAATTCCTAGAATTTGTCACATTTCTTTTTATCTAGTCCTTTTTCTCTAGATTTTGAGTCTGAAGAACTGAATCTCCCGATGAGAATTAAATTCTCAACTTGTGAGAAGATCCGTCTTACGAATCTCAGACCCAGAGAAAGAACTAAGTTCTTTTTAAGAAGGGTTAAACCCTTGTTTTTTCCTTTTTATTTATACCAGGCAAAAGAGATGTGTTTATCTCTACTTTTCTTTACATAGGGTTTGAGAGAGAAGGAATCTTCTTCTTCGAGAAGAATTAAATTCTCGGTTTTTTTTTGGGTCGATTCTCGATATAAGACTTGAAGTCTCGGATCCTTTGTCACGTCCCGCTTCCCAGAGTACGCTAAGATAGGCACGTGACATAGCCAACCATGCTACCTGTGGATAGGAAAAATCCCTCCACAGTTACATTACGGCTGTAGAGATATCAAGAACAGGAAAGTAACTAAACTATCTAGTACATGTCCATGAGCCAGAGTAAAAGAGTCAAGAAATAATATAATATGCGGAAGCAAAAGATCCAATAAATAAAACACCTGGAAAATAAAACTGGATACCAACAGGATCCTCACTGCTCGGTCTAACAGAGACAGTACCCCTGATCAGTCTGCAACAAAGGTAGAGAATCCGGACCATGCAAAACCCAGACGTCAATGCGTCATAATATCAAGCAATACTATAAACAAGGGTAGCAACACATGCAGGTTTAAGTATAAATGATAAAGCAGGCATAATAGTGGTATAAGTAAGGACAGTGGGGTAATGTGTAGTGAGTAATCTAAACTGATCTATTGGGTTAACTACTCTCAAGTCTTTGAAATCAATTTGATAAATCATCAATGTAACTCAATAGTATCCCGTGCGTGCCCGGGATCACGGTCTAAGACTCTCGGGCTGAAACCGAGACATGCCGCTAGGCACTAAAAGGAAAAGGGTAAAGATGAATGATGTCCATGGCGTCATCCCAAGGCGGGCCTAGCCTCTAAAAGGTAATGGATAACGATGGATGATGTCAGCAGCATCATCCCAAGGCTGGCCCAGCCTCTAAAACTGATCGGTAAAGGTAGCACACTGTCGAGTTACAAGTCAGGTTTCATCATTGATTTCCCCATACCCCCAGGTTGTGTATTCAAGTCAAGTATTTAAATAATCTAGAGCTAATGCCAACACAGGGATCAGGCATGTACAGGTTTGTCTGGATAGACAACAGGAACGGCTCGTAAGGACAACAGGTCAGGTTTGTTTGCATTAGACAAAAGATCAGGTAACAGGTAAGACCATGGTACATCAGGTCAAGCCAGGTAATATATAAAGGTGTCATGTTATGTCAAGAGTTGTACGGTACCATGTCGGGTCAAGTAATAGAGTATCAAGTCGTGTCAGGGGTGCACAAATAACAAGTGGGTGCTCACAATCAAATTATATTAAGCATGGGTATACAAAACAAGTATGGGGTACTAATGGAACAATAAAATGGAACATTGTGATGTGGTATGCAAATAGGTATCGATTCAAACATATGGGTGCACAATCATCGATTAGGGTTACGCTTATAATTCCAATATTAAATAGGATGCAGTTTATTAATCATGGGGTATTACAACCATTGTACTAGGTTATAAATGCGATCGGTAAATGCAGCTATATGTGTTTATTTGATATGGATGCGAATTGATATCATATCACATTTAAATGATAAACTAGTTACTGCACGATGTTCAATTAAACAATGTGGATAGTTATATTCAACTTGATGCGGTATACTACAGTATGATATGTGAAAAGATAGGTTTGTATATGTTAAATATGAAATGATAAGAATGGATGCACACGGTCATTGTAAACAAGTACTTTGGATGCACTGTTTGAAATTTAACTATTATACTTATTAAAATAGAAGCACAAAATGTAATGTAGCATGTAGCAAGATAAACTTGCCTCGGTGATCCACAGATGCACGGCACGCAACAAGAATGCAAGAAACGACGGAAAATTTTCATTGGGGCATTTCGTCGAACACTTTGCGCGCACAAATACAGAACAGAACCAGGCCATGCAAAAATGTGACCACGCAGGCTAGGAACGTCCACTGGGTCGGCATGATCGGCGGCGGCACGGCTGCTTCATTTCTGGTGTGTAGGAGGAGCCCCACACAAGCCGCAATTCCAGGTTTGAGGTTTGCATAAAATTCCTTGAGGTAAACTTCCAGTCCCTAAAGGTTTCCATTCATCCTTGCATAAACTGGAATTTTCCTTTGCATAGAATTCGAAGATCCCCATGCAGATGATAATTCTTTGAGCTAGATTTGCGAAGTTAAGCCCACAAGATGATAGTGAGAGCTTCATCACCACAACCCAATCAATTCAATATTGGCTCTGATTACTCCTCCTTCAGCCCTCATGGTTCATAGGGTTTGAGAAGAAGAAGACTAATGATTTGAGAAGAAAGAGAGGAAGAAGAGAGAGTCGAGGGAGTGGTGCTGACGATGAGGTCTCCGGCGGTGGGGTGCCGGCGATGGGTAGTGGGCTGAGGCAAGAGATGTGGCGAGGGTGACCGAAGCTAGGAGATGCTGGTGAGATGTTTTGAAGGACGCGATGAGATGAGATGACGAAGAAGGTGACGATGAAGCCAGTGACGGTCGTGGCAATGGGTTCTCGGATGTTGGGGTTCAGGGTCAAAGAAGATGGCGATGACAAGAGAAGATAGGTCATCGTCTGGTGTTGGAGGTTGAAGGGATACATGAGAGGAAAGACCGGAGTGAGGAGACGGTGATAGTGGCGCTGGCGGCGAGATTCTCGGCCACTTGGAAGAAGATGAAGATCGGAGGTGGTGACGGTGAAGGAGGTTGAGGGTGATCTCGGTGGAGAAAGGAGGGTGATGAGAGCGAGGAGGAAATGAGGAAGGTGTAGAGATCGACGAAGAGGAGCTAGGGTTTCGGGTTCTCGTCGCGGCGTTAAAAAAATAAGAGACGAAGAAGAAAGAATGAAGGAGAAATGTGAGATTAGTGAGAGAAGGGAGGTGAGGGGATCTCGCGTGAATAGTGATCGTGAGATCTGAGAGAAAGAGAGAGAGAAAGAAAGAGAGAGAGAAAAAGAGAATCTGAGAAAGAGAGAGTGGAGAGAGAAAGTTTGTTAAAATATTTTAAAAAAATATTTATTATTAAAGAAAGAGAGAAAGAGAACTGTTGAGATTTTGAGAGAGAGAGAAAAGAGCTGGATTTGAAAAGATATATATATATATAGTTATAAAAATATAAATAGTAAATTTATATTTTATAGTTATAGTAGTAATATATTAGAATATAATATTAGTCCGTTTTGAGATTTTGGCAAAACCAAACTTACTCTAAAACATGTCCGGGTCGGGTCTAAAAATTCAGATTTAAAATACGAAAAATATATGCGACTTTCAAAATTCAAAATGAATGCTCAGCTATCGAAAATGTATACCCCCAAGAACGGATCCACGTACGTGCGCGTAGCCATCCATACACGTCTGTTTCACTGAACGGGACGAGAACAAGATGCGTGGATGCTACCACGGGATTAGGGGTATCATGCAGGCTATGAAATGCAACTTTAAATTATTTTCTATGACCTAAAATGTTATATGATAAAAGATACGATACCAGATAAAATGCCAGTATGTACTAAACATGAAAATGTACGGTCTATGTAACAAGTCAGGGCAATTTATAAATATTAATCAAACAGGTTCAAGCAAGCGGGTCGGGTCGAATGCAATGTAAAATGTAAAATATCATTCGCACTCAAAACACGATAAATCAAGAAAATACCACAGATAAGTAAATACGAGAACTGGAATTGGTATAAATGAATTCGGTTGTTACATTATACCCAACTACAAAAAGAATTTCGTCCTCGAAATTCCAAGGACAAGAAAAGATAAACAATTCAACACACTACAAGAATAGATGTGGAAACTTCTGTCGGATCTCATCTTCTCGTTCCCCAAGTTGATTCTCAATGAGAGCGATTCTCCCAAGAAATAAGTACGAGAGGGATAACCTTGTTCTTAAGAACCTTTTCTCTTCGATCCATAATCGACATCGGTCGCTCCTCGAAAGTCAAATCTTCTCGTACAGTCAGCTCCGAATGATTCAACACATGTGTTTCATCTCGAACATACTTACGGAGTTGAGATACGTGAATCACGTCATGAACATTCGCCAAGGATTGCGGTAACGCCAAACGATAAGCCACTTCTCCAACACGCTCCAAAATCTCGAAAGGCCCTACGAATCGAGGACTAAGCTTGCCTCGACTCCCAAGATGAATCACTCCTCTAGTCGGTGATATCTTCAAGAATACTAGATCACCAACAGCGAACTTTAGAGCTCTTCTCGATGTATCGGCCTAACTCTTTTGTCGTTCTTGTGCTGCTTTCATATGATTCCGGATAGTGTTAGCCTTCTCAACTGTTCGCACGATCAAATCCGGTCCCAAAAGTCTTCGTTCTCCAACATCATCCCAACAACCAGGTGAACGACACTTGCGACCATACAATGCTTCGAATGGAGCCATCTGAATAGTCACCCGAAGGCTGTTGTTGTACGAAAACTCCACCCAATGTAGATGATCCTCCCAACAACCCTTGAAGTCCAACATGCAAGCTCACAACATAACTTCAAGAGTTTGGATCGTTCTCTCCGACTGGCCATCTGTCTGAGGATGATAAGCGGTACTAAACTTCAATCGCGTCCCCAAACTTTCCTGTAAGCTTCTCCAGAAGTGTGATAAGAAACGAGTGTCACGGTCGGACACGATACTCACCGGTACTCCATGCAATCTTACAATCTCCTGCATGTACCGTTCTGCCAAAGTTTCTGTTGATTGACCAACCCAAAAAGGGATGAAATGAGTTGCCTTGGTCAATCTATCAACACTCACCCAAACCGCATTATTACCCTTTGGACTCCGCGGTACAACCGTCACGAAATCCATGGTTATATGTTCCCACTTCCATTGAGGAATCGGAAGTGGTTGCAATAAACCAGCAACCCGTTGATGTTCAGCCTTAACTTGCTGACACACCAAGCACTTTGCTACAAAGCGGGAAATCTCCCGTTTCATGCCTTCCCACCAGAAATGCTGTCGAATATCTCGGTACATCTTCGTGCCTCCTGGATGTACGGAATATGCGGAACTGTGCGCCTCCTTCATAACTTCTTCGCGGATGTCTCCCTTTGGCACACACAAACGACTACCATATCGCAACGAACCATCTTCATGAACCAATAAGTCCGTTCGAAGTCCAGCTTCAACCTGTTCTCAAAACCTTTGCAATCTTGGGTCTTGTAACTGCGCTGCTTTAATATTGTCGATCAACGACGACTGTACTTGCAACTGCATCAACTGTCCCGAAGAATGCGGTAGCACAATCTCCAAATCAAATCTTCGAAAGTCTTCAATAAGTTCCTTCTGTGCAGTTAACATATGAATTGCTGGCAACCGACTAAGCGCATCCGGCACAACATTAACTTTTCCCGGATGGTATTTAAGATCAAGATCGTAGTCAGTCATCAGCTCCAACCATCTACGCTGCCGCATATTTAGCTCCTTCTAAGTGAACACGTGCTTTAGGTTTTTGTGATCGGTGAATACTTCGACCCCTTTCGCCCAATAAGTAATGTCTCCAAATCTTCAAAGCAAAAAAAATCACAGCTGCTAGCTCCAAGTCATGAGTTGGGTAATTCTTCTCATGGGTCTTCAACTGTCTCGACGTGTAAGCTACAACCTTCCCATGCTGCATCAAAACACATCCCAATCCTTTCCCAGATGCGTCGCTGTGAATCACCAATCCTCTGGAACTGTCTGGCACGGTTAAAATGGGAGCGGTTATCAATCTCTGCTTCAACACCTTAAAAACTGACGCACACTTATTCGTCCACACAAATGGTACTTCTTTGCGTGTAAGCTTGGCCAAAAGCTCAGCCAAACGAGCAAAATTCTCCACGAACCCTCTGTAGTATCCTGCAAGTCCAAGAAAACTTCTTATCTCCGCAACATTCTTCGGAATCGGCCAATCTCGAACTGCTGCAATCTTTTCGGGATCAACGGTGATTCCATCTCCAGACACGACGTGTCCCAAAAACTTCACTTCTTCAAGCCAAAACTCGCACTTGCTCATTTTCACATACAATCTTCGTTGCCTCAATGTCTGCAGTGCGATCTTCAAGTGTTCTGCATGCTCCTTTAGGCTTCTCGAGTAGACCAGAATATCATCGATGAACACCACTATAAACTGGTCCAAGCACGGTGAAAATATTCGGTTCATCAAGTCCATAAGTATTGATGGTGCATTCGTGACTCCGAATGACATCACTAAATACCCGTAATGTCCATACCGAGTTCGGAACACTGTCTTGCAAATATCTTCTGATTTAACTCGGACCTGATGATATCTGGATCGCAAATACAGCTTCGAGAATACCCTTGCGCCACTAAGCTGCTCAAATAATTCGCCAATGCGAGGGATCGGGTACTTGTTCTTGATAGTCACCCGGTTTAATTCTCGATAAACGATGCACATCCTCTTTGTGCCTTCTTTCTTCTTGACTAGAAGAACTGGAGCTCCCCAAGGGAATTACTGCTGCGAATCCAACCCTTCTCAAGTAATTCGGTAACCTACTTCTTGACTTCTTCCAACTCCACTGGTGCCATTGGATAGTACGCTTTAGAGATTAGTGCTGCACCAGGAATAAGATCGATCGCGAACTCCACATCTCATTTTGGCGGTAAACCCGAGATGTCTTCGAATACATCCATGAAGTCTCGAACTACAGATGGCGCTTACTCCTTATTAACTTCCATCGACGAAAGAACATTGTTTGTCGGCCTAGCCCTAAACTCGACTGGCCCGACAGAACTGCTTCCTCCAGCAAAACAAATTCCGGATGTCCGGGAATCTGGAAAATCACTTTCTTTGCCCTACAATCAATGTGAGCGTGGAAAGTGCCGAGAAAATCCATTCCCAAGACAACTTCAAACAAAGGGATGCACCAGAATTGAATAATTCTAATGCGGGAAAGACATGAGCAAGTAGGATACCTGAAACGATTTCACCTGAAGCCAAACACTGAAGAAGATAAGCACGGTAAACAGAATTCAAGCTTGCGATAAAACATGAACTGGAAAGCAAGAGAAGCAAGGCAATATAACGACCATGGAACAAAGAAGTGAATCAAGACTAGGAAACCAAGTTACTTAAATAGAGTACCGCATTGTAACCATGCTGCAGTTTATAGTTACAATCACATAACTCCACTCAAGTCGCTCAAATCCTAGTTTCAGAATCAAGAAACAGGGAGAAGCAATAGGGAACCAAAAATGTTTGAAGTCGAGATGCAAAGTGGTTTACATATCGTCAAGGCAAAGGATAGGAGAAATATATGATTCAGGAATCACGATAACAAGGTGGCAGGACATGTTCCTAATCACGAGTATTCTGATTCGTGTATTGGGTCCAATACCCAACTACAAAAGAATCAAACTCGATTAACCAATATCCTATGGCTCTGATACCAAAAGAACCATGTCACGCCCCGCTTCCCAGAGTACGCTAAGATAGGCACGTGAAATAGCCAACTATGCTACCTGTGGATAGGAAAAATCCCTCCACAGTCACATTACGGCTATAGAGATATCAAGAACAGGAAAGTAAACTAAACTATCTAGTACATGTCCATGAGCCAGAGTAAAAGAGTCAAGAAATAATATAATATGCGGAAGCAAAAGATCCAATAAATAAAACACCTGGAAAATAAAACTGGATACCAACAGGATCCTCACTGCTCGGTCTAACAGCGACAGTACCCCTGATCAGTCTGCAACAAAGGTAGAGAATCCGGACCATGCAAAACCCAGACGTCAATGCGTCATAATATCAAGCAATACTATAAACAAGGGTAGCAACACATGCAGGTTTAAGTATAAATGATAAAGCAGGCATAACAGTGGTATAAGTAAGGACAGTGGGGTAATGTGTAGTGAGTAATCTAAACTGATCTATTGGGTTAATTACTCTCAAGTCTTTGAAATCAATTTGATAAATCATCAATGTAACTCAATAGTATCCCGTGCGTGCCCGGGATCACGGTCTAAGACTCTCGGGCTGAAACCGAGACATGCCGCTAGGCACTAAAAGGAAAAGGGTAAAGATGAATGATGTCCATGGCGTCATCCCAAGGCTGGCCTAGCCTCTAAAAGGTAATGGATAACAATGGATGATGTCAGCAGCATCATCCCAAGGCTGACCCAGCCTCTAAAACTGATCGGTAAAGGTAGCACACTGTCGAGTTACAAGTCAGGTTTCATCATTGATTTCCCCATACCCCCAGGTTGTGTATTCAAGTCATGTATTTAAATAATCTAGAGCTAATGCCAACACAGGGATCAGGCAGGTACAGGTTTGTCTGGATAGACAACAGGAACGGTCCGTAAGGACAACAGGTCAGGTTTGTTGGCATTAGACACAAGATCAGGTAACAGGTAAGACCATGGTACATCAGGTCAAGCCAGGTAATATATAAAGGTGTCATGTTATGTCAAGAGTTGTACGGTACCATGTCGGGTCAAGTAATAGAGTATCAAGTCGTGTCAGGGGTGCACAAATAACAAGTGGGTGCTCACAATCAAATTATATTAAGCATGGGTATACAAAACATGTATGGGGTACTAATGGAACAATAAAATGGAACATTGTGATGTGGTATGCAAATAGGTATCGATTCAAACATATGGGTGCACAATCATCGATTAGGGTTACGCTTATAATTCCAATATTAAATAGGATGCAGTTTATTAATCATGGGGTATTACAACAATAGTACTAGGTTATAAATGCGATCGGTAAATGCAGCTATATGTGTTTTATTTGATATGGATGCGAATTGATATCATATCACATTTAAATGATAAACTAGTTACTACACGATGTTTAATTAAACAATGTGGATACTTATATTCAACTTGATGCGGTATACTACAGTATGATATGTGAAAAGATAGGTTTGCATATGTTAGATATGAAATGATAAGAATGGATGCACACGGTCAATGTAAAACAAGTACTTTGGATGCACTGTTTGAAATTTAACTATTATACTTATTAAAATAGATGCACAAAATGTAATGTAGCATGTAGCAAGATAAACTTGCCTCGGTGATCCATAGATGCACGGCACGCAACAAGAATGCGAGAAACAACGGAAAATCTTCATTGGGGCATTTCGTCGAACACTTTGCGCACACAAATACAGAACAGAACCAGGCCATGCAAGAATGTGACCACGCAGGCTAGGAACATCCACTGGGTCGGCATGATCGGCGGCGGCACGGCTGCTTCATTTCTGGTGTGTAGGAGGAGCCCCACACTAGCCGCAATTCCAGGTTTGAGGTTTGCATAAAATTCCTTAAGGTAAACTTCCAGTCCCTAAAGGTTTCCATTCATCCTTGCATAAACTGGATTTTTCCTTTGCATAGAATTCGAAGATCCCCATGCAGATGATAATTCTTTGAGCTAGATTTGTGAAGTTAAGCCCACAAGATGATAGTGAGAGCTTCATCACCACAACCCAATCGATTCAATATTGGCTCTGATTACTCCTCCTTCAGCACTCATGGTTCATAGGGTTTGAGAAGAAGAAGACTAATGATTTGAGAAGAAAGAGAGGAAGACGAGAGAGTCGAGGGAGTGGTGCTGACGATAAGGTCTCCGGCGGTGGGGTGCCGGCGATGGGTAGTGGGCTGAGGTGAGAGATGTGGCGAGGGTGACCGAAGCTAGGAGATGCTGGTGAGATGTTTTGAAGGACGCGACGAGATGAGATGGCGAAGAAGGCGACGATGAAGCCAGTGATGGTCGTGGCAATGGGTTCTCGGATGTTGGGGTTCTGGGTCAAAGAAGATGGCGACGACAAGAGGAGATAGGTCCTCGTCTGGTGTTGGAGGTTGAAGGGATACAGGAGAGGAAAGACCGGAGTGAGGAGACGGTGATAGTGGCGCTGGCGGCGAGATTCTCGGCCACTTGGAAGAAGATGAAGATCGGAGGTGGTGACGGTGAAGGAGGTTGAGGGTGATTTCGGTGGAGAAAGGAGGGTGATGAGAGCGAGGAGGAAATGAGGAAGGTGTAGAGATCGACGAAGAGGAGCTAGGGTTTCGGGTTCTCGTCGCGGCGTTAAAAAAATAAGAGACGAAGAAGAAAGAATGAAAGAGGGAGGTGGGATTAGTGAGAGAAGGGAGGTGAGGGGATCTCGCGTGAATAGTGATCGCGAGATCTGAGAGAAAGAGGGAGAGAGAAAGAAAGAGAGAGAGAAAAAGAGAATCTGAGAAAGAGAGAGAGGAGAGAGAGAGTTTGTTAAAATATTTTAAATAAATATTTATTATTAAAGAAAGAGAGAAAGAGAACTGTTGAGATTTTGAGATAGAGAGAGACGAGCTGGATTTGAAAAGATATATATATATATATATATATATATATATATATATATATATATATATATATATTTATAAAAATATAAATAGTAAATTTATATTTTATAGTTATAGTAGTAATATATTAGAATATAATAGTAGTCCGTTTTGAGATTTTGGCAAAAAGAAACTTACTCTAAAACATGTCTGGGTCGGGTCTAAAATTTCAGAGAACAAGATGCGTGGATGCTACCACGGGATTAGGGGTATCATGCATGCTATGAAATGCAATTTTAAATTATTTTCTGTGACCTAAAATGTTATATGATAAAAGATACGATAACAGATAAAATGCCAGTATGTACTAAACATAAAAATGTACGGTCTATGTAACAAGTCAGGGCAATTTATAAATATTAATCAAACAGGTTCAAGCAAGCGGGTCGGGTCGAATGCAATGTAAAATGTAAAATATCATTCGCACCCAAAACACGATAAATCAAGAAAATACCACAGATAAGTAAATACGAGAACTGGAATTGGTATAAATGAACTCGGTTGTTACATCCTTTTTATAGGATAGGAAAATTGTTAATTAGTTTGAGAAAATCTCTCATTTAAGAGATACTAGTTGATTTAATTTTCCTCAAAAATTGTTCGGGAGATTTTATCCACCGTTGGATTTTTGATCCAGTGAATTTCTGTTTTACAGAATATATATATTCTTGTTTTTAACAAGATTAGGGATATATTTTCCCATATATAGAATTTAATTCTGTCATACGTTGATTTTTTAATCACAATTGGGTTTTTAATCCAAGGGTTTTCTGTTTAACAGAGCACAGCTTTCTTTGTTTAGAAAGATATAGGGAAATATTTTCCCATCTCATTGGATCTTTGATCAACAGCTTTCTGTTTAACAGAAAATATCTTTGTCATTTAAAAAGATCAGGGATATATTTCCCCCCAATAGAATTTAATTCTATATTCGATGATTTTTAATCACCATTGGATCTTTGATCCGACGGTTCTCTATATAGAATTTAATTCTATGATAAGCTAAAAAATATATTCCTGAGTGTTTAACACGTGTCCCCAGTGTGGGTATTAATCTGCTTATATTTAGCGCTCATATTCTTTGAATATGAGCGCTCACGTATTTAACACGTGGTGTTAGTTTGCTTGCTTTTGGTTGTTTATTCTCAGCGTTTATATGCTTTGCATATAAGAGCATACGTGTTTAACATGTGAGGCCAGTTTGGCCCTATTTTGATTGTTTATTCTCAGCGCTTATATGCTTTGCATATGAACGCTCACGTGTTTAACACGTGAGGCCAGTTTTCCCTCTTTTGATTGTTTATTCTCTGCATATAAGCGCTCACGGGCCCAAACTGTGGGAATTCTTTTCTTCATTCTTTTCTCCCCATCTTTTTATAAGGGAACATACGCGTATCCGTATAAAAATACGAATAGCCAAGAGATAGAAAATAGAAAGTGAACATAATACTATAATATATATATATATATATATATATATATCAAAATATATATATGAATATTATTAAATCAATACTTGATTTAATAACCCGGATTAAACACAAGTCGACTAATATTATCAAGCATCCAATTAAAGTCCATATACCCAATACACGTATTTAATCTGACTCCTGCACGTATCAACATACAGCCTCTATATCGTTTTGCCTGAACCAGGTAAACCCTCCGTATGGGACTCTAAAAACTCGACTATACGCCGGTAGTGAGTTACTGGATAAAATTCATAACCACAAGCACGTCAATGGAACTAGCTGTACGTAACGGCTAACCAGGTATCTGCCGAAAGGGAGGTCGAAAATCAAGTCTATCTGTACCCTACTGAGCCTATAAGTGAAAATCTTCGTATAGTCCGGACTCTTCGTCTGAGAGTGTCGCATGTCGGGTCTAGGGATAGAAATTGTTAAACTCCTAATAACCCGATAAGTCATGCCGATATCCAGCTCATGATCAACCGAGAAACTACTGTTCTTCTATCAGTAAATCTCATCCTCCCTGACCAAGGAGTTATGGTGATAGCCAACCGAATACTGTGTGACATCAACTCCCTATACCGGGAGAGATGAATCCCTTCCAATTGCTCACTTCCTCCATGTGGCTTAGGACTGTATCCATCTAAAACCTATTTGCACGACTCAGTAGAACCGTGGTAGGCTAGTAATCTAAGTACAGTGAGAACTCATATGAGAAAAATGACGATCTCAGGTCTACAAACTACCATGTACTCATGTCACCAGAGAACTTCTATCTGGCGTTAGGTATAATACCATTTAGGAGTTCTCGGCGAGTCCATTCGGTGTAACTCATTCTCTAATGAACACCTTTTGGTGTCCTCATTCTCTAATGAGAAATTGTTTAAAAGCTTTGGTGTCAAACACCAATGGCTATGAGACCGGCCATCACCCCTCGTTGGGGTCAAGAAACGTCTACACTAGTCTAGTCTGCAATATCGATGCCCAATCTTAATACTCCCACGACTAGAAATATTTAAGGATGTGCTTATGAACTACCTAGCTCTCACAAGTATGATCTCCATCATAATACTGGTAGTCAAGCAAGGATCCTACTGGCCTTTTCATTATGTATTAACGACACATAATAGCAAGTAAAATGTATACACAAGAATGATAAAGACAAAGCAAATAATATACTATCATCTCGAGCGAGACTGTTCTACCTGTATAGGTCCTCTTTCAATTACCATAATTGCCTTCTTGAAATTACCATAATAGCATTATGCAATTACAATAATTGCCTTGAGAGCACTATATCCAAAAGTTGGCAATCGGTACTAGGGTTGCAACACTTACGAGCCGCGGTGGAAACATAGAACAAAATTTTTAAACATAACACCAATTACAAACCCAAAAATCATCTGTTTGCTTGCATTTGCACAAAAACAAGAGAAGAAAAGAAAGGGGTTAGGGGGTTGCAACCTTTGTAGCGTGTCCACTCTCTACTGGAAGACCCATGCTAGGTTCTTTGCAAATCCAGAACAAGCTTAGTGGTCGACCTCTTCACCGAAAATGATCCACGGTGCAAAAACCCAAGCCAAGCTCCAACTTCTTTTTAGAATGTTATGAATATAATTAGTTATTAGATATATAATTAATTAGTAGTTTTAGTCCCACATCAGCTATTATTGTAGAGGTGGTCTATGACACTCTATATATATTTGTATACAGAGACTCATAATTTTTTAAGCCAATAAATATTTTCCTCTTGATTATCTTCATGGTATCAGAGCTTTAAAAATAATCAACAGGAAAACCATATTTCCTAAAACCCTAACCCTAATTTCCCTATCCACCGCCCGTTGCCTCTTCTCCCTCCACCACAACCCTCGCAAGCCCTAACCAACCCTCTCGATCCCATTCCAGACCCTCAAGGGTCCCTTTAAATTTCCTAGTGTGTTCGGTTATAAATGTAAGGACCCTGGTGCTCGAGCTGTAAGACTCGCGGCGAAGACGGAAGCGAAAGCAAAAACAAAAATTTAAAGCGAGCACTAGCGACCTATACCCTAGAATCGATACCAAGCACTAACTAGATTACTTAAACATATAAGATTAGGGGACTAGCTACCTTTATAGCGTGTCTGTGCAATTGCGGAATACCCCTACACCGCTCCATGGATTCTAGCTTGGTTCCAAAGTCGTCGAGAACGGGCTTGGTTGCCAGTCTTCCTTATTGAAGATGATCCACCCGAGGGAACCCGGATCGAGCTTTAGCTTCACATCTAAAAACCAAGTGTAGCAACTCACAAACAAAAATTGCTAAGAATTGTTTGTGAGAATGATGTAGTGGTGGTAATCTCAAGTTTCTCTCTTTGCAATTTTTCCTCTCAAAATGGGAGCTCAAAAGAGAAGAAAAGAAGAAGAAGAATGAGTGTATGAAAAAATATCATTAGCCGTTCTCTTTTCTTTTCTCTCTTATCCAAAATGGAGTTATGAAAACTTTGTGTGGCTCACCACATGAGTCATCTCATGAGTCATGGGCCCGCACACAACTCCAAACTTCCAATACAAAAGAAAGGATGCGTGTATCAACACACACACACATAAACTAAGTATGTATCAAAATACATATATCCGTATTCTTATCAAAATATGAATACCGTATTCGTATAAAGATACGAATACCCGTATTCGTATTAAGATACAAATATCCGTATTTATACAAATAGTCGTATTCGTATAAATACTGTATTTGTGTCAAAATACAAATACCGTATTTGTATAAAAATACAAATACCAAAAGAGATATAACGAAAGATATATAATACTAGCTCACATTGATCCGGCTATCTTTCAAACCTGCCAGTATTATCAAAACACCCGATTAAATTACATGCACTAAATACACTTATTTAATCGAACCTTAGTGCGTATCAAAATACGCACGTACTATATCGTTTCGCCTAAACCGGAAAACACTTTATGTGGGAGCAGTGGGTTTAACCACAAGCACGTCAGCAGCACTAGCTGTATATAACAGTTACCCAGGTATTGAACGAAAGGAAGGTCGATAAGTAAACTCATCTATATCTCTACAGAGCCTGTATGTGACAATCTCTGTACAATCCGGTCTCATAGTCTAAAGGGTTCGTATACCGGGTCTAGGGGGTGGACAAAGTCAGACCCCTAATAACACGATAAGTCATGTCGGTGTGAAGCTCACCACCTACCGAAAAACTACTGATCTAAAATCAGTAAATCTCATCCACCCTGCCCAGGGATTTATGGTGATAGCCAACCGAACACAGCGCGATATCGACTCTCTATACCGGGAGAGACGAATCCCTGACGATTGTTCACTGCCTCCATATGGATCGGGACTGTACCTAACTAAAACATGTTTGCACGACTCAGTAGAGCTATGGTAGGATAGTAATCAAAGTACAGTTGGAACTCATACGAGACTTATGACGATTTCAGGTCAACAGACTATTTGTATGCATGTCACATGAGAACTGCTATCTGATGATAGGTATAGTACTATCTAGAAAATCTTGACGAGTCTATTCGGTGTACTCACCTCCAGTGAGCACCTGTATACAATCTTAGGTGCAACACATCAATGGCTATAAGACCTTCCACCGTCCCTCGTCGGGGTCAAGAAATGTATACACTAGTCTACTCTGGAATATCGATGCCTAGTCTCAATACTCCCACAACTATGGACACTTAAAGGAGTGCTTATGGACTATAAAGCTCTCATAAGTATGATCGCCCTGATAACTCTGGTATTCAACAAAAAATCTTACGGGGTTTATCATTATGTATTCGCGATACGTAATAAAATGTTGTTCAGTTGAAAATATTACACTTTTGATATAACATTTTCCTTACTTTTCTTAAATATTTAAAGGTGTTTATTATAAATATAGAACATATGTGGGTTTATCTGCAAAGTCACTCTTTATCATATGTTTATATATTATAATTAACATTATAAAGGAAAATATATGCATATAATATTTATATAATATTTTTATTATGCATATCATATCAAATAATCTTAATTGAATTTCTTAAATATTTATTACCATATAAAAAGATTAAAATACTATCTTTAATTTAACAAATATTACTAATATTATTCATGGAGATATTGTGCAGATTTAGCTCAGATTGGGAGATCGCGATATTCGAGATGTCGGGATCAAAATCTGCCAATAAAATCATAGAATCAATACTGGCATAGACTCAGGAAATATTTGAAGAATCCAGGCATTAAAGAAATCTCCGCGTGTCAACATGAGATAGCACCTGAAATTTAGAACCCTGATCTCCCCAAACCGCCGCCCTTCCGCAACCAATAGGCACAATCCGCGGTGGATCCGCGACCATTTAATGGCCGTAGGATCTGAAAATTTAGGAGTTGGATCGTGATTACATATCTTAACCTATGAGATATAGGGTTTCTGATTTAGGGGCTATATAAAGAACCGAGGGCTAAAATTAAAAATCATCACCTTTAACACGAAACAAATCACCGTCAAGAACAAGAAATCCGCGACAGGTCCATGATTCGACGTGAATTTCGATGGAGTATCTACTTCCTACGAGGCAGAGATCGAGAGAAACTTCTTCTTGTAATCTAAATTCGAAAGATTTGTACTTGTAACGTTGATTAATAAAGGTAGATCATTTGCTTAATTATTTTGCATTTATATTCTGCATTTAAATTCTGCATTATGATTTCCTTCTCTATCCTTTCTTCTTCTTCTCAAAACATGCGTGAGTAATTCTGCGCTTGCTAGGGTTCGTAGAATTAGGGTAGATCAATGGATGAAAAAAATATTATAACTCCTTTTACATCTTATAAAGTTTATAAATTTTAGCAAAATAAATGTTAAAATCCTTATCGGGCGTGCTACCAATTCATTGATAGTCTCGACCGCGATTGGAGATTAGATTAACAATTGTTTTGGTAAGGGCTAGACATGAATAGAGATCAATGCAAGGATAAGGGTTAAGAGTGGGGAAACCCTAGTTTCTTCCAAAAGAACCCTAATTAACATTCATCACTATCGATCTAGTTTTAAATTTATTAAAAGATAAAAGGAATCATCTTTAATTAATCATCCATTATTACTAAATTCTATGAACCCTACAAGGCTCTTCTTCATAAAATCTAAATCCATGTTCAACATAGATCTAAAACCAATCACCCTAATTTCAATCAACTCGTTTAAAGCAAGATTAAAAGTTCCATGCATCCCTGTAGACGACCCGTACTCATCTCGGCTAGCTACTCGCGACACCGTTATTGATTGCGGTAACTACAAACACTTTTTTTCACATCAATCAAATGGCGTCGTTGCAGAGAATACGTGCGTAATTTTTTTTCTTGCTATTTCTGGTTGAATTCTTTTCCAATCCATAAAATACAAAAAATTAAAAAAGTAAATTGTATATTTAACGATTAGTGTGCGACTTTTTGCGAGGGAATCTGGAGTCACTGGAATGAGGAATTTAAGATTCAGAGACTTTCAAAGAGGAGCAAAGGAGGCACTGTAGAAAAATTTGGCAGAAGACCCTTCCATTGCACTGCAGAACCACGGCAACAAGGTGGTTTTGGCGGCGGAACCGCGGCGTCCTTGGAGAATTGTGCCCTTAAAATTTTCTGGTATATTCCTCATAACTTTATCTTTCCTCTCAATTCCAATGATCTGATTTTTCTGCAGGATTCTTTGCAAATTTCGCCGCTCAAAAAGCATTTTTCGTGTTTTGATTACGGGTTGTTTTTGCATATTTTAAAACGGACTTTAAGGGGCAAAACCAAAATTCAGATTAGGTGGGGATTTCATCACCCTTCCCAGGCCCTACAAATCACAAAACAAGTATCCGTATAACCCTACATTAATTAAAAAAATATCTAGACCTAGACTCTAAGGACCATCGCGCTCATTTAGGACAGAGGAGTGTCGTACGTAATCTGTAGCTTATCAGCATCTCTTTTATGGTTTCTAGACAAGTGTGACTAAGGAAAGTGGTTACTTAATTAGGCCCGCTATTTTCAGTGATTCATATAGCGGATACGTTTCACTTACCTGACACTTACCTGACCACAAGAGTGATAAAGAGTTGGTAGAGGATTAATCCTACGACTTGTCCTTTGGAAGTTTAGGAGCGGTCTAATGCTTGACCTATGTGACCTTAGTTCTAGGGTTTGATTGTGCATTTTATGATTTGTTGAGTCAACCCTCAAGTCCCTCTTTCAAAGCAAAACAATCCAAATAGATCTTAAATCATTCCCTTTTCACCCACTTTTTCTTTTCACCTTCTCACAATGGGTAACCAAAACAGATGAACTCTTGCCGAGCTTTGCTATTCAGAACCAGATATCTCTTGTTTTCGTAATTGCTTCGGTAAAAAATCCGACTCTACCATGTCTTTAATGGATAGGATAGAGCAAGCGGAAAGAAACAGTTAGACACCTCACTCACGATCCTATCAACCACATCAAAATTCAATATCTTCTTATGTTGATAATTCGTTTAAAGCTTGTGAGGAAACTTTTAAATGTATGTCCATCGTTGAGCATATTGCGAAGGCTGAAAGCCAAAGTTTCAATCCTTTCACTAATTCAAAACCGTTAGGACAACAAACACCCTCATTTCTATATGAAAATATTGATACTTATTTTGGGGAGAATATGACATTTGTTACACCCATGACCATTCCTGAACGAATAGCAGTTGCCAGTCGCCAACTAACCGACCAATCTTAATATTCTTTATATCACAGTGTTGATCCTACACCTTTTCCAGAAACTTGGGCCCACCCTTCTAATGCTTATCCGCGGTACCAAAATTTCACACGCTCTCAAGTTGACACTTCTCTCGAAGCTAATGGGACAAGTCATAGACACATGTCGATTGCGAAACACATTGAACTTTCCCGTAACCAACAAGTAAGGGCATCTCTTCTTAGAATTTCTTTTCAGGCTAATACGGCAAATCATAAACGCATGTCAATTGTGGAACACATTGAACTCACCCGTAGCCAACAATTAGACACTTTCCTACCTTACCCAACTTACTCACATTATCTAGACAGTGCTTCTAAAAATCAATTAGTAAGTTCCACGGTTCAAAGAGAATCCTTCATTGGAACTTCTTCACAAATCATGTCTAGTTCGAAAGAAGAGTTGAAATTGAATCGTGAGAAAGAACAAAAGATCCTTCAAAGTCAAAACAAAACCGATTCTTTTGATCTCGACACCTTCCATCCTATATTCGATGTTCAACCACTTTCTAATCTTAGTGATGAGGTGCCCGAGAATAACATGTTTGACTTTCTAATTAGAGAGTGTGCACGAGAGCCTTACACCCTTCCAAATCAAACCGATCCTTATTCGAATACAGTTGATATTTCAAACCTTCCAACTCCATCAAGCGAATCAAGTAATTTATCGATTAAGGATAGTATAATTGATGAATTTTTATATACCTATTCATTTGATTTAACCGAAGGTGTTAGCGGTGATGAGAATATCGTAGAAGATGAACCCGTTATGTTAGATGAGTTGGATTCTCCGACCCATCATGTCCCTTCTATTAAATACGAACATCTTCCTGTACAATTAACCGACCTTATCCTTACCACCGACCTATCCGAGAAGCAGAATGATATTCAGCCTTCATTTTCCACATCTGGTTCAACAATGCTCGACACACAAATTTATTTACCCATTTCATCTCCCACTTTCTCTGGTTCTTCTTCTAATCTTCCTTTAATTCTATCGAGTTTTGATAAATCACACTCCGATATTTCGAGTTCGATAATTCTAGAAAGACCACTTGATTTAGACTCTTTTGAGAATAAGATAGTTGAGCTTTTCGAGTCTCTTTCCACCATAATTTCTGACAAATCAAGTGTGTTGAATTCGGGCGCGAAACAAATTGACATTGAAACGTTTACTCAAACCATCTATGAAAGTTTCGAGGATATTTTCGCCGACGAACTCACATTCCTAAACGACACAGATGTTTTGATAAATCAACCTCCACCCGAAAAAGTTGAACCACCACCCTTTCTTCTTATCCTATACGAGAATGTGACTATTCTACCCATTCCTAATCATTCACATTCTCGTTTTCGTTCACCATCACTGTTCCGTCTTTACCAATCGAGACGTAAACCCGATCGATTCCGCTTCCTATCTCCCCACTTCTTCAAATCAATGATCTTCCACCAACTATATTGTTACATTGATAAAATCTTTGAATGGTTGGTGTTGACTTTTGGTCTTTGTAAAGTTTTTCATAGACCAATAACTTTAGCCCCCCATCATAATTTTAAATGCTTAATACTATTTTACTCAAATCTTGAGAGGGGGCGGGGGCAGAAAAATGTTTTAGCTCTTGAAATGAAATTTTTACAAAATTGTGAGCCAAAAATAAGTTTGGGGGAGGATTTCACTGTCATTATTTCTTGTCCCCTTTAATAACTTTTCCTCCCAAATCTACAGATTTTTTTAGGTTAAAAGATGGCATCAGTGAGGACACTGCTACAAAAAGGTTTAGGGGAGGTTTGTGCTTATTCACGCATTATTTTGCTTTATCATAAATATAAACACAAAAATTTTATTGATAATGAAAGTTTGAAAGTGAAAAATTACATATAAAAAATAGGAATAGTTTGAGAAAAGAAAGAAAATTAGATGTTTTCTTAAACGAAACTAGTAATAAGTAGTTATGAGCCGTTGTCCCAAGGGTTAGTAAGATAAAGGAAATTACTAATCCGAGGATAAAAATAAGTCTGAAAAATAGTCCATATTCTTAAGTCCAAACATTTGAACGTTGATACCCCACTATACGCACTCGCACACATCTTGAAATTTGGGATAGTAGAGAATACCTTGAAATGTTCTTGTCTAAAAGCCTTGGTATAAAGAAAAATATAAATATAAATAAAAAATGGTGAAGAAAAAAGAACACTGGTTTTGTAATTGCTTAAGGCAGCATAAAAAAAATATAGCGAGGGTGCTTTATCACCTAGTGCCTTAGACCAACTGGTTTGGAAGCCACTGCTAAGTCTCAGGTGTTGCCAGACGAGAAAATTTCTAATTACGCCTAAATGAGTGAGCACATTTAGTAACTGGTCGGTTAGTATCTCAAGAAGTATTAACGGTCGCATGAAGAATGTGTGAGCAATTCCATCTAAAATATTCACCTACTAAAAAATACTAAGGAAGATGGAAAAGGGTATGATAGCTTGAATTGAATTCTCTAAGTGTATGGATGTCTTTTACACACACATATGGGTATATGATCGATATTTGGAAGAAAGATAGGGAGGAAGACTAAAGGCGATGTTTTATTGAGGGATGATGTGATTTTCTACATCTTTTCACGACCATTAAGATAGGGCTCATGGCAACCGAAAATCTAGTATAATTGGAAACTCTTCTTTTCAAGTTCTTTCATTTATATGATCCTTATCTTTGTATGTAACTTTCATCTTCTTTCTTTTATTATGGGATTTTGTGGGTGTAATCCGCTGAAAACTCTCAGGAGACAACACTCCTCCTACTAGGGACAACTAGAGGTTTAAAAGCTTGTTGCACGTGCTCAGTGCAATCATGATTGTTTACGAAAATGTGCTAGGTTTTTATTTTTCTTTTTCACCCTCTCTTGAATAACTAGTTTGTTCGGGATGATCAAAGTTAAGTTTAGGGTATTAGTTCAGTCGAAAATATTACACTTTTGATATAACATTTTCCTTACTTTTCTTAAATATTTAAAGGTGTTTACTATAAATCTAGAACATATGTGGGTTTATCTGCAAAGTCACTCTTTATAATATGTTTATATATTATAATTAATATTATGAAGGAAAATATATGCATATAATACTTATATAATATTTTTATTATGCATATCATATCAAATAATCTTAATCGAATTTCTTAAGGATTTATTACCATATAAAAAGATTAAGATACTATCTCTAATTTAACAAATATTACTAATATTATTCATGGAGATATTGTGCAGATTTAGCTCAAGTCGGGAGATCGAGATATTCGAGATGTCAGGATCAAAATCTGCCAATAAAATCGTATAATCAATACTGGCAGAGACTCAGGAAATATTTGAAAAATCCAGACATTGAAGAAATCTCCACGTGTCAACATGAGAGAGCACCTAAAATTTGGAACCTTGATCTCCTCAAACCGCCGCTATTCCGCGGCTAATAGGCTCAATCCGCGGCGGATCTGTGGCCATTTAATGACCGTAGGATCTGAAAATTTGGGAGTTGGATCGTGATTGCATATCTTAATCTATGAGATCTAGGGTTTCTGATTTAGGGATTATATAAAAGTCCGAGAGCTAAAGTTAAAAATCATCATTTTTAACACGAAGCAAATTACCGTCAAGAACAAAAGATCTACGACAGGTTCGTGATTCAATGTGGTAGAGCGACGTGAATTTCGACGGAGCATCTACTTCATACGAGGCAGAGATCGAGAGCAACTTTTTCTTGTAATCTAAATTCGAAGGATTTGTACTTGTAACGTTGATTAATAAAGGTAGATCATTTTCTTAATTATTTCGCATTTACATTATGCATTTAAATTCTGCATTATGACTTCCTTCTCTATCCTTTCTTCTTTTTCTCAAAACATGCATGAGTAATTCTACGCTTGCTAGGGTTCGTAGAATTAGGGTAAATCAGTGGATGAAAAAATATTATAACTCCTTTTACATCTTATAAAGTTTATAAATTTTAGCAAAATAAATGTTAACATCCTTATTGGGCGCGCTACCAATTCATTGATAGTCTCGACCGTGATTTGAGATTAGATTAACAATTGTTTTGGTAAGGGCTAGATGTGAATAGAGATCAATGCAAGGATAAGGGTTAAGAGTGGGGAAACCCTAGTTTCTTCCGAAATAACCTTAATCCACATTCATCACAATCGATCTAGTTTTAAATCTATTAAAAAAATAAAAGGAGTCATCTTTAATTAATCATCAATTAATACTAAATTCTATGAACTCTACAAGCCTCTTCTTCATAAAATCTAAATCTGTGTTCAACATAGATCTACAACCAAACACCCTAATTTCAATCAACTGGTCTAAAGCAAAATTAAAAGTTCCATGCATCCCTGCATACGACCCATACTCATCTCGTCTAGCTACTAGCGACACCGTTATTGATTGCGGTAACTTCAAAAACTTTTTTCACATCAATCAAATCTATACACATCAATGATAAAGAAAAACCAGATAGCATACTATCATATCGAGCAACACTGTTCTACCTATATAGGTCCTCCTTCAATTATCATAATCGATTACTTTTGATTACAATAATTGTCTGAAGGGCATTATAGCCAACAATAAATATTTTGTGATATTTATTGATGATCATTCATGCATGGCTTAGCTGTATCTTCTGCATAATAGGTATGAACTTTTGTCTACTTTTAAAACTTTTGTTGCTGAGATTACTAATCAATTTAGTGTTTCGGTTAAGCCTCTTCATTAAGATAATGCTAAGGAGTATATTAGCACGAAGCTTACTGCATTTTGTAAACACGTAGAATATTGCACTAAACTTCATGTTCTTATACTTCTCAGCAAAATGCGATTGCTAAACGAAAGAATCGACATTTACTTGAGATGGCTCATTCTCTTCTTTTACATATGCATGTCAATAACAATTATGCAATTTTACGGTTTTAGCTGCCTGTTTTTATATTAATCGCATGCCTTCTCCAATTCAAGGCAACCGGTCTCCTTTCTTTATTTGTTTCCACAAGAAAAGCATTTTCCTGTTCCTCCTAAGGTGTTTGGTTGCCTATGATATCCCCATGTTCTAGGTCCTCATATTGAAAAGCTTGATCCTAAATCTACCCATATGGTGTTTGTAAGTTACTTATAATCCCAAAAAGGGTATGTTTGCTTTGACCCTTCCACATCTAAAGATTGTAATTCATGTAATGTGACATTCTTAGAAAATTAAGTCTGTTTTCCACCACCTGTTAAGGACCCTACTCCTACTATTCATGTTCCTCACCTACCTTACTCAGATCTTGATCCATCTGTTCAATTGTGTGCCCTAGTTTTCACCATGTAGCCCCTTATCCACAGGTGTATCATTGTCGTAAGAAAGTTGTCTCACCCCCTCCCACCAATGATTCTCTTAACGATTCTTCTTCAGGTACTCCTATACAGTCCACTATTCCTGATTCTCTACCGTCACTACCTTCAGTAGAAGACTCTCTCTTCCAATTGCCTTACGTAAGGGTAAGCATTTATGTACTACTGCACATCCAATTTCTAACTTTGTTTCCTATCATAAACTGACACCATCTACTCGTCAGTTTGTTTCTTTCTCATTTGCAATCACTCTTCCCTCCTCTGTTCAGGAAGCTTTTCAGCGTTCAGGTTGGCATGCAGTTATGTTAGAAGAGAGTGCTGCACTCCGCTTTAATCAGATTTGGAAATTGGCAGCTACGCCTTCAGATAAAAAGGTTGTCGGCTATCGATGGGTTTTTACTGTTAAGCATAATTCATATGGGACGATTGACCATCTCAAAGCTCAATTAGTGGCCAAAAGTTTTACTCAGCAGTATGGTTTGGATTATGTTAAGACTTTTTCGCCAGTTGCCAAATTGATCTCTATTCGTGTTCTTATATCCTTAGCTATTTCTAAGGCATGGACTCTTCATCTGCTTAATATGAAGAATGACTTTTTTAATGGTGATCTTTCAGAGACTATTTATATGCAGCAGCCTCCTGGCTTTGAGCGACCGGGGGAGTTTATGGTTTGTCTTCTATAAAAAATGTTATACGGATAAAAGCAGTCACCGCGTGCCTGATTTGAAAAGTTTAGTATAATTTTACGACAGATTGGCTTCAAACGCGGTCATGCCGACACATTTCTTTTCACACATAATCGTCCTCAGGGCAGAGTAATTGTGCTAGTTTATGTTGATGATATTATCATTACTGGAGATGATTCTGCTGGCATCTCTAAAGTGAAAGAACATTTGACTTCATACTTCCATACCAAGGACCTTGGGTCATTTAGATACTTTCTTGGAATTGAAGCATCACGGAATTCTAGTAGATTACAGCTCTCTTAGCGCAAGTATGCACTTAATATTCTATCTAAGACAAGGTTTCTGGGATGTAGACCAGTAGACGCTATTATGGATTCCTCGGTCAAGATATCTCGATTGATCTCTCCCTCGGATCCTCCACTACCTGACCCAAAACAATACCGACGTCTAGTTGAAAAGTTTATTTACCGCACTATCACTCGTCCTAACATTGCCTTTGCCATTAGTACAGTGAGTTAGTATATACAAAATCCTTTGACCTCTCACCTTAAGACATTTGAGCATATTCTTATATATATCATAGGTTCTCTAGGACAAAGTCTTCTTTACAAACCATCATTTTCATTGTCACTCACAGCTTTTACAGATGTTGACTTTGCTGGATCCATTGATGATCGTCATTCTACTAGTGCCTACTGTGTCTTTTTAGGAGGAAACTTGGTTACTTGGAGGAGTAAGAAGCAGGATATAGTGGCTCGTTCTTTTGCCAATACTGAGTATAGATTTATGACGCATACAATTGCAGAGTTAGTATGGCTTACCTTCCTCCTAACAGATCTTGGGGTTCCTTCTTCTCTTCCAACTACACACTTCTATGATAACAAGGCCGGTATCCACACTGCTGAGAATCCAATTTTTCATGAGCGGACAAAACATATCGAAATAGATTGCCACTTCATTTGTGACAAGGTGACAAACAAGATGGTTTCACTCCAACATGTTTCCTCTTCGGCTCAACTGGCAGATATCCTTATCAAACGTCTTTCTCGACCGGTTTTCGCTCATAATATGTCCAAGGTTGGCATGATTAATATCCATGCTCCTGCTTGCGGGGGAGTGTTATGAATATAATTAGTTATCAGATATTAGTTATTGATTTTAGTCAAACATCAGCTATTATTGTAGAGGTTATCTATGACCCTCTATATGTATTTGTATGTAGAAACTCATAATTTCTTAAGCCAATAAATATTTTCCTCTTGATTATCTTTAGAAAACACTTCTCTGGTGAAGTAACTAGCTCTAATCCTTTGCAAATGGATGGATCTAGTGATGATGGGGGGGGAGGGGGAGCTCTCTCTTTTCCCTCTTTTCTTTTCTTTTCCTCACTCTAAAAAACTGAAGAGAGGAAGAAGAAGAAGAATGAAGACTTCTCTTTTCTTTTCTTTTTCTATCTCTTTGTGATTATCAAGAGAGTGTCCTCTCATCCCCCCCCTCTCTCCTCCTAAGTGTTAAGTGTAGAGAATGGTAGACCCCACCTCATCACATGCAGCCAATTTGTCTTCATTTAAAAAAGAGAGAGTGTATTTGTATCAAATACAAATACAACAAATACTATGTATCACATACATACAATGAGAAAGTGTGTACATGTATCATATACATATACAATTTTATGTATCCATATACATAGTGTGTGTGTGTGTGTGTGTGTGTGTATAAGAGACGGTGTGTATCAATATGCACAATACAAGCTAGCATATCGTAATTAAGTCAACGCTTGACTTAATATTTCGGCTTATAAATAAACCTGCTAGTATTATAGAACGTCCGATTAAATCACGCGTATCATATACATATATTTAATCGAACTTCAGTACATATTCCCATACGCACGCCACATCATTATTTCTTCTGGGCAGACACTTTCATTATAGGACTCTAAAGACCCGATAATACGGTGGCAGTAGGTTAAACTGGATCATATCCGATTGAATCCGAAACACTTTCAGATTCAATTCCCTCATGGGTTAATCCACAAGCTCGTCGGCGGTACTAGCTACACGTAACGACTACCTATGTATTGATCAAGAGTTAGGTCGATGAGTATCCGAACCCAACAATGCCTATAAGTGACAAATATCGTACAGTCCGGTCTCTTCGTCAAAGGGTATTGCATACCGGGTTTAGGGGTGGAAACTGTCAGACCCCCAATAACCCAATAAATTATGCAGATATCGAACTCATAACTAATATAGATACAACTGATAACACTTGTCAATTTATCTCAGCTGCCATTGTCACGCCGCGCTTCCCAAAATATGTAAACTACGGCACGTGACAGAGCCAACCATACTACCTGTGGCTATGAATGATCCCTCCACAGTCATATTACGGATGTCTATAGGATATTAAGAATAGAAAATACATAATCTATTTAATACATGTCCATTTACCACAGTAAATAAAATCAAGAAACTGCATAAGCGGAAATGAATCAGGATCTAATAAACAATATCTGAAAACATGTCCCAATATGGGCCCACATCAAAGAAATAAGACCGTGGAAATAAACTAAACTAAACATCTCTAAATACATGTTCAACTCCTCATTGCTCGGCTTGATTGCTAATTGATCAGCCTGTGATAAAGGTAGAGGAACTGGGTCATGCAAAACTCAGATGTCAGTGCGTCATAATATCAAAATAACAGTGATAACCAGGATATAACGATATAAGTAAATATGAACATAAATGAATAACACAGATATGAAATAGTGAGATATGTATATGTATAGTTGTGTGATGTGTATTCTAAAACTGTGCTTCTCGGTCATCTATTCTAAAAGTCTTTGAAATCAATTTAATAGAATCGTCGATGTAACTCAATAGTATCTCGTGCGTGCCCGGGACCACGGTCAAGACTCTCGGGCTGAATCCGAGACGTGCCACTAAGTAATAAACAGGTAATATGTACAGACGAATGATGTCAGCAGTATCATTCCGGGGCTGGCAGAGCCCGTAAAGACTGATCAGTATAAGTATCGAACTGTTGAGTTACAAATCGGGTTTCATTATTGATTTTCCCTTACTCCCCAGGTTTTGTGTTCAAGTCAGGTATTGAGAATGTAAATCTAATTCCAACACAGGATCAAGCAGGTACAGGTCTTGTCTATACAAACAACAAGTTACGTCCATCAGGAAAATACGTCAAGATTGTCGGCATTGGTAATAATTTCCATGTAACAAGTCAAGTAGTGTGTCGTGAATATGTCATGTGATGTATATTAACTAAATAAATGCCAAATGTGAAACTGTAATCAATATCGGAACACGGTAAACAAAACTGATACCAGGATGCATATGTATCAATCTGTAATAACCATTATATGTTCACTACCAAGTATGATGCAAACTAGATAGCAAGTTGTACTAATATAGTAGTATAATGATATCATGATGTTCCGGCATATAACTAGATATGCTATTATCAGTACGGATACGAAGGATAACCTAACACTGTAAACTGGTAATAGTTACTTAATAATAAAACATATGTACTATGTTTATTCATATAGATATTGATATAATATAACATAGCATGTTGCAAGTTAAACTTACCTGATCGGATCTCACGTCGAGATACGTATGTCACATTCGACGTCGGAATAATGACGCGATGCAACTCAACGCGTGCAGGACTGGACCTGGCTGAACAATGACGTGATGTGATGACTAGGCTGGACGACGATGGTGATTGGGTCATCTAGATCGTCGGCGACGCGTGCAACTCTGGAAAGACGGCCGGAATATCAAGAAAGAAAGAACGAAAGAAAGAAAGAAAGAAGAATGGGGGTGGCTACTGGTGTTTGAGTTCTGGGGAAGGCGAGGACAGAGGCGAGGTGACGGCGACGAAGGGCAGTGGGGGTTTCTGGGTTACTATCATGGTCGTTGGGGGTTGTCAAGGGTGGTGCTGGTGGTTTGTGGTGTCAGGGATCGGAGAGGGAGGTGAGAAGGTGACGGTGGTGATGACGACGAGGTGGTGAGGTCTCCGGCGAAAGGTTAGAGTTTCTGAGTCGGGGTTCGTTGCAAGCTGGCGTCGTCGGGGTCTGGAGGTGCAGGGCTCGGGAATGGAGAGGGGAGAGGGATGAGGAGGTGAAGGCGGTAGTGAAGGTGATGCAGACGGTGAGGGTGCAGACGTCATAGTTCTTGGGTTGGCGTCGTTGGGTAGCTGCAGTGGTTGTGGGTTCTCGGCGGTGCAGGATGCTTTTGGGAAAGGAGTTGGGAGGTGGGTGCGGAGGTGGTAACGAGGGCGAGGAGACGAGGGTGGTGAGCACGAGCTCAAGGTCGGCGATGGCGAGGTGAGGGCTAGGGTTCGGGGTTTGCTCGTCGCGAGAGAGAGAAGAAAGAGAGAGAGAGAAAGAGGTGTGTGTTTAATAATATTAAGTTATATATATATATATTTATTTATATATATATATATAGGGGAGAGAGGGGTGGAGAGAGTGTGTGACTGAGTGACGAGAGAGAGAGGTAATATATTATAATTAGTTAAAATATATTCTATATATATATATAAACTGTATATATACAGTTAGTTTATAAATATTATTATATATATATATATATTATAGGATTATACAGCTAATATCAAAATGCTCCGAATATTATTCGGATTTCTTCTAAAAATCTAGTTTTAAAATATGGAGAATATACGTATAAGTTAAAACCATGATGCGATACCCGGTCAATAAAAATGCATACACCCAATTACGGATCTACGTAAATATACGTAGCGATCCAAACGAGTCTATTTTAACAATCTGGATATGAACATGATGTATATATGCAACCATATGATATGGAGTATGATGAAATGCCATGCTAGATATTAAAAATATTATTAGGCTATTATTTAAAAGATATGCAGACACATAAATATATTATACATGTATATAGAATCTAGATATGCATGGATCCTCTGTACTGGCAAATATATGACGTAATCTTGAACCATGATGGGTGTCACGCCCTACTTCCTGGTGTACGGATAAGGAGACGCGACGAGGCACGCGACGTATTTACTTAGAAGTAAACACGTTAAGCGTAAATAAGAAATATAATATAAATGTACATAAGAATGACATGAGATGTAAATGAACAACAACTTTTTATTTATTAAACATTCTTTACAATACAACTGGAAAGTAAATACAATGCGGAAAGAAATGCATAAACAATAGCATGAACAAAAAATAAAGGTATATACAAGTGACTAAAGCTCTAGGTCTTCTGCGAACTGCTCCAAGTCTTCTGAGCTGGGCTCGATCTCCAAAGAGTCGGGTCATCCTGACAACATTCCAAAGAAAGAATAGAAAAAGAATGTCTTCATTTAATGTGCAGAAAAAAAACATAAGAGGAGTGGTGGGGGAGGCCAAAGGGTGTTAGAGCAAAATTTTGGAGCATTTCCCATGGGGAATCCGGCAGCGCCGACCCAAAGGCTCATCTCGCTGGTCATCAAGAATGGGGTGGGGCTTGGATGAATGCCATGTGTCGGGGTCTGTGTGTACAGAATTTTCCACATGTTTAATTTTAGTGACTTTTTATTTTTACATGTATTGCACGTGTAAACTTTTGGGCTTCCAAAAAGTTTTAAAAGAAAAATCAATAAAATAATATGTGGCTGATAGGATTCGAACACAGGGGCCACGTCACAGCAGTGCAAGGCTTTACGAGTGAGCTATAAGTTGTTTCTTGCTATTCTAAAATAAATCAAATACTTATATAACATACTCAGGGTTGCAATACATCATTTAGTACATTAATTTTAAACAAATTTTATACATTATAAACAGAGTCGTTACATTCTACCCTCCATATAAAAATTTCGTCCTCAAAATTTATAAACATTTAAGGACTAATTTACAAATAAGAAAGGGTATTTTGCATGCATGTCGTCTTCTCTTTCCTACGTTGATTCTCCTGGTGAGTCTTTCCTCCACATCACTCGAACCAAATTTACTTTCTTATTCCTAAGTGACTTTACCTTTCTGTTCAGGATTTCAACAGGTTGTTGCTAACAAGATAGGTCTGTCTCTACCATGAGCTCGGAGTGATCAAAAATGTGACCGGGGTCACTCAAATAACTTCTGAGCTGGGATATGTAGAACACATTTTGCACTCCTTCCAATGAGGGTGGAAGTGCCAAGTGATATGCCACTTCTCCGACTCGTCCGAGTATGTCGAACGGTCCAATATATCTCGGACTTAACTTACCCTTTTTTTTCAAAACGAATCACTCCACAGTTTGGAGAAATCCTCAGAAAGACATGATCTCCCAGTTGGAACTCCAAGTGTCGGCGCTTTGCATCAGCCCAATGCTTCTGTCTGTCTTAGGCTATGAGCATTTTTTCCCTGATAGTGCGAACTACATCCACAGTTGCCACTATCATCTCAGGTCTAAGGAGTTCCCTATCTCCGATGTCGTCCCAACTTAATGGTGAACGACACTTCCTACCATAAAGAGTTGCAAATGGTGCCATTCCAATACTCGCTTGGTAGCTATTGTTGTATGAAATCTCCACAAGGTGTAGGTGATCTTCCCATGATCTTCCGAAGTCTAACATAGACGCTCTTAGCATATCTTCAAGGATCTGAATCATTCACTCAGACTGACCATTTGTTTATGGATGATAAGCTGTGCTAAAGTTCAGACTCGTTCCCAAGCTAGCTTGCAGACTCTGCCAAAACTGCAATCGGAATCTGGTGTCACAATCAGAGACAATGCAAACCGATACTCCATATAATCTCATGATCTCCTGCATGAGTTCATGGGTATCAGAGATAGTACACATT
The DNA here is from genome assembly GCA_030015575.1 of Agapanthus africanus. NCBI lineage: Eukaryota > Viridiplantae > Streptophyta > Magnoliopsida > Asparagales > Amaryllidaceae > Agapanthus > Agapanthus africanus. Next base: position 371,673,737 of record JASDDO010000010.1, read on the forward strand.
GAAGAGTTAAATCATACTTAGATTCAAACTTACCTCCATGTACTTCTTTGCTAATGTCTCAGTAGATTGGCCAACTCGAAAGGGAATAAAGTGAGCCGACTTTGTGAGTCGATCCACAATAACCCATAATGCATCGTTACCTTTCGTGCCGCGAGGAAGAGCAGTCATGAAATCCATGGTAATGTGTTTCCACTTTCATTCTGGGATAGGTAACGGTTGAAGTAAACTAGCAGTCTTGTGGTGTTCAGCTTTTATTTGCTGACATACCAAGCATTTGGCTACGCTTCTGGCTACCTCATGCTTCATTCTATGCTACCATTAATGTTGTCGCAGATCTTTGTACATCTTTGTACCATTAGGGTGTATTGAGTATGGGGAGCTGTGAGCTTCTTTCATCAACTCTTCCCGAGCAGGACCTTGTGGTATACACAATCTGCTTCCGTATCTCAAAGATCCGTCTTCATGGATGATGAAGTCTGTTCGAAGTCCACTTTCTACCTGTTCTCTGATTTTTTGCAACCTGGCATCATTTGCTTGAGCTGCTTTGATCTGATTGACAATTGTAGACTGAACTTGTAAGTTCATCAAACTTGAAGCGTTACCTGGTATGATCACTTCTATCTCCATCTGATGCAAATCTTGCTGTAGCTTTCACTATGCGGTGAGATTCATTGATAGTGGTTGGCGACTAAGTGCATCAGGTACTACGTTCACCTTCCCTGGATGATATTGTAGGTTGATTTCGAAGTCCTCCATAAGTTCTAACCATCTTCTCTGCCGCATATTCAACTCATTCTGAGTAAACACATACTTCAGACTTTTGTGGTCTGTGTAGATATCTACCCGTTCTCAAAGAAAATAATGGCGCCAAATCTTAAGTGCAAAGATAACGGCTGCCAACTCCAGATCATGCGTCGAATAGTTGCTCTCATGAACTTTTAACTGTCTTGATGCATAAGCTACAAATTTACAGTGCTGTTGTAGAACACATCCTAATCCCTTACCGGATGCATCGTAATGCACTACGAAACTTCCAGATTGGTCCGGTATTACGAGAATAGGCATTGTTGTCAATCTTGACTTGAGTTCTACGAAATCTTGTTCGCATGCTTCTAACCACATGAATTCTTCATCTTTATATGTGAGCTTGGTCAGGGGTGTTGCAATCTTCGAAAATCCTTTAATAAATCTTCGGTAGTATCCCGCTAATCCCAAGAAACTTCGAATGTCCTTCACTGTCTTTTGTGCCGGTCATTCGCTTACTGCTGATAATTTAGTTGGATCCACAGAGATTCCTTCACCTGAAACGATATGTCCGAGAAATCTGACTTGTTCTAGCTAAAACTCGCACTTGCTGTACTTGGCATAGAGTTGATGCTGTTGCAATGCCTCCAGGAAAATTCGTAAATGTTCAGCGTGCTCTTTCGGATTCATTGAATATACCAAGACGTCGTCGATGAATATGACAACGAACCTGTCTAGGTACTCTCGGAAAACTTGATTCATCAGATTCATGAATATGAAAAATGTGCATTGGTCACTCCAAATGGTATTACGGGAAATTCATAATGTCCATAGCGAGTCCTGAATGCCGTCTTCAGATTATCAGACTTTTTGACCTTCACCTGATGATAACCCGAATGAAAATCTAATTTTGAGAAAACGCAAGATCCACTTAGCTGATCGAACAGATTTTCGATTCGCGGTAGTGGATACTTGTTCTTTATCGTCACTTCGTTCAAAGCTCTATAATCAATGCACATTCTGTATGAACCTTCCTTCTTCTTCACAGGCAAAACTGGAGATCCCCAATTTGAAGTACTGGGACGAATCCATCCTTTCTGTAGAAGTTCTTCCAGCTGAGTACGGACCTCCTTCAAACCTTTGGGACTTAATCGGTATGGTGCTTTGATCACCGGTTGTGCTCCAGGTACTAAATCAATTCAAAATTCAAGAGCTCGATCAGGAGGCAAACCTGATATGTCTTCAGGAAATACATCATCGAACTCTCAACTTACCTTTGGCTTATCTTCTCCTGCCTGTAGAGTTGTAATCACTGCCTTCTTCGATTTTGCCTTATATGTGCTAGGCTGCAGGGTACAGTCTCCACTTTTGAAATAAAAGACCGGATGCTCTGGAATTTCGAAAACTACCTTCCTTTAACGACAGTCGATGGTAGCGTAGAAAGTTCCTAGCCAATCTATACCCAAAACTACATCGAAGTTCGGTATGTCCGGCACCTTGAAGTCAGCATAAAATTCTCTGCTGTAGATGACCACTAAACACAGGTCGTATCCTATTTTTGCCTTTAGAACGCCGTTCCCTGAACTGACATTCTAGCTGGATACAAGCGGTTTGACCGGAATCGCATGAGTTCGGACGAACCGTTACGACATAAAGTAATGAGATGCTCCAGTATCGAATGGTGCTAGTGCAGGAAGTGAGGCTATTAAGATTGTACCTAAGTTATGTGGGATGTGTTTAGGAATGGAAAAGACTATATGGATGTAAACAAGTATTGAAGTTCACTCAGAAAAAACTATTATTGTCAATCAAAGTGGGATCACTTTAGGATCAACTCTAGCGTCGAGAAATTGGTTAATTGGTAAAGATACATGGGAAGTTACCAATGATGACTTGGCTAGTGGCTTCAGCTTCTTCCACAGTCATTGTGAAAGCCTGACGCCTAGGTACATTCCTCCTTGCGGGAAGCGCATTCCTCTGTCCGTTCCTCTGTCCCTGAGGTAGATTCCTTTGTGCTTGATGGAACTGACGAGGAGGGGGTGCAGTAGGTCTACGAGGAGGTAGAGCTGGGAGAGCAAGACGTGGTGCAGGTACCTGGATAGCTGGCCACTGCGGATAGGTGATTGCTAGTCTGGGTGCCTGATTCTGATTGAGTTTGTGAGGACAAGACCCAATATCATGTATGGATGAGCCACAGATTAAGCAGAGGTGATTAGCACGCCTGCAATCCTTCGCCAGGTGTCCATTTCTTTTGCAATAGAAACAAAAGTCTGGACTGGTCCGGTTGAGTGGTACTCCCGGTCTCCTGGGTACAAACGGTGGCCTGGAAAAAGCTCCTCCTGCTACCTGAGTAGCATGGCGCTTCATACCGGCAGATTGAGGTCTGCCCTTCTTCTTCATTACTGTCTTGTATCGACGGGCAGCCTTCAGAGCTAAGTCGTGGGTTGGAAAATCCCCTGTAGCTAGAGAAACTTGGATTTTCTGGTCCAACCCTTGCTGAAATCTTCTGGCCCTGATCTCAGCAGTCGGTATATGATATGTCGCGAACCTGTTACGGTCTTGTGTTAGCTGTGTAGTATGTGATAATAGAAATTAGAATATTTAAGACATATCTTACCTGCTCAACATGGTGCAGCATCATACTCATCCACAGATTTGGTCTACATCGAACCTTGTTGCAAGTGGATGAATTGTTGCTCCAAGTCGTATCGAGTAGTCTCGGAAAAATATTTCGCGTTGAACATCACGCGAAAAATCCTCCATTCGATTGGCTGAGTAAGACATATTTCTTCCGCCTTCCACCATACTCGGGCGTTATCGGTAAGTTGCAACTTCACAAGGCTTACCCATGCAATGTCTGGCACTTGTGCTGCTGTCAGATCTTCTTCGATCGATTGAGCCCATTCTTCAACTTCCAAGTGTCACGACCCGAAATGGAACTAACTGGCACTTGAATCATTTGAAGTCTATAGAACCCCATCTAATTCAAGTAAGCCAAAAATCCCAGAAATCTAAACCATTTTAACGAAAAAGTGAAGAAAACTTATCTTAAAACAAGTGGTTTTAATAACATAAGCCGAAGTATGCATTTTTAAAATCTCAAGTCTTTTCTGAAAATTTCGACAGAGTTTCCTTTGTAAATACTGGCCCCAAAATGGTACAACATGCATAATATATATAAATATAATAGTCGGTGATCCCGCCTCAATAGTATCACATACGATACAATATATAACATGACATCCTCGAGTCAAGTATGCATATCTATCATCAATATATAGCTCGTACGGTAAATCCATCGTACGGCATCCCAAATCTGGGTACTGGTCAAATATCACATTTATCTCATTATTTATCTGGTATCCTTATCATCATATATCATGAGTTGGGTACTGATCTACATCTAGTTCATACTGATACCATCAATAATATGTATGCATGTGTCTGAAAACACATCGCCTAAAGACCCGCTATAATCTTATGTCGTATCTCATAATACGAACCATATCACATCACCGATCTCGTGGCATCATGCCTAATCTCATCGACTCATCTCCAAGTATCATATACCATCCTCATCATCCATGTTTATGTATACGTGTGTGTGTGTGTGTATACATAGTCCCATACCTATGTGTATATATATATACATATCCCCATATAGACACAAGTAATAAAATGTATGTGTGTGTGCACGCACGCGCGCATATGTAAACCTTATTCTAGGGTTCGCGACTAGGAAATTAACTAACGACACTATTATCCAAAGTCTTTTAAAGAAATTCTAGTTAAGTATACACATCTTATAATACCATATAAGTATATATTTATATATAACATAACGCATTCGCGTTCTATACTACGAACTGCGGGGGTGCTATACGCCATCCACCCGACTTCCCCCGTAGATATACATCTACTCACCTTGATCATCGGTTGCCAAAGTCGATGTCGTCATCCTCTTCTTCATCATCCGAAGTCCTTGTGGGGGTACCTACATATATACACATACAACATCGTAAACAGAAATCACGCACGAAAACCAAAACGTCGTACGAATCACACATAGGTTAAAACCTAAAGTTTACGCATGCAAAACACTACCAAATAGCCCTCATCGTTGACATTCAAATGCCACACGACGGAATTTAAATCAAAACAAAAACTAAAGTTTCAGAATCGCAAAACATAAATTCGAAGAGCTAGCTCCCGCTTGGGGATGTTTTTATATTATCATGTATTTGTGGTTTTGGATCAAAACATACAAAGGAGGTGCTGCCCAAAAATTTATAAAAAGTCGAAACATGTTTTCAACCAGTAATACCTACTTGCATTTTTATGTTCCATTGTTTATGCATTTACGAAAACACTTTTCTTCATTATACCTTATTTCAAAACTGCACCTCTTTTATTTCTTTCAAAGGTTTAGATTTCTGGGTTTCAGCTTACTTGGATTACGTTACACCTTTAGACATTGCGTGATTTAAGTGCTGGTCACGAGCTAATATTTCGGGTCGCGAAACCAAGGGGCTCTCTTTCCCAGAAAATTGCTTCGGATGAAGTTCCCAGAATTTCTTCACTCCAGGTGCTTCCGCTTCTGGGCGGTTCATGAGTATAGCAGTCTGCTGCTGCTGTCCCTCCGAAAGGCTCTTTATTGCCTCGAGTGGTATCATCTGCTCATTGATCGGAGATACAACGGTAGGCGTAAATGTTAGAAGAGGTGGTGAGGTATTTCCATTGGCGTCCATGCTCGTATTGTTCGGGGAATCCATAACCTTGAAAGAAAAATAGGGTTAGGATAAAATTCAAGGAATAGAAATATAAAGAATGTTTAGTTGCTGATTCTTATGATATATTGCTTAGGTTTCCATGCATAACTGACCTGCATAGGGCACCAACAAAACCTGCCACGCCCCACTTTCCGGTATACGGATAAGGAGACGCGAGGAGGCACGCGACATATTTACTCAGAAATAAACACGTTAAGCGTAAATAAGCAATATAATATAAATGTACACAAAAATGACATGAGATGTAAATGAACGGCAACTTTTTATTTATTAAATATTCTTTACAATACAACTGGAAAGTAAATACAATGCGGAAAGCAATGCCTAAATAATGGCATGAATAGAAAATAAAGGTATATACAAGTGACTAAACCTCTGGGTCTTCTGCGAACCGCTCCAAATTTTCTGTGCTGCGCTCGATCTCTAAAGAGTCGGGTCCTCCTGACAACATTCCAAAGAAAGAATAGAAATAGAATGTCGTCAGCGAACAATCGCTCGGTAAGTCCCAAAGAGAGATATAAATAGACTGAACAAGTAAAGAGAATATATCGGGTATAATGTATGATTATTATGTTAATGCTGTTGTTTGTAACTTGGTACAGAATGTGCCAGTGTATACGAGAAGAGTCCAACTTACTCTGTGGACTATGGTATATGGAGTACAAGGCCCCGTCAAAACCCATGAGACAACGGCAACGTATGTTCATGTTAGGTGTATTATAGTGACCATCATCGTACCACTTTTAACACATTTCGTACCAGTCTATCCCTTAAAACGCCATAATGCATATTGTATTGATTGTATTGATTTGTTGTATAAGACTTGCCGAAACTATGGTATAAATCTGTTCTCCTCTGAAACACGGAGACGCGACCGCGTAGGTCCGTCTTGCCTGAATTTTGAGGGCAGATGCTAATTGGTGCTATCCGTCGACCTCTCCGAAAATGCTAAGTTGATTTACGACACTATATATCGAAGGTTTAAACGGATGTGGCTGATGTAGCAGACTTCGTCAGATTTCCCCTCGTTGAGAGGTTTTTTAATTGCGGGGACGCTCTTCCCTGCAGGCGCAAGCCTCTGCAGTTAATTACGCTACCGCATCGCGGTAACCACTTTCTCCTTCTCCAGATGGTCACTTCGTGTCGTGGGTGTTTGTTTTGTTTTTGGTTTCCCGTGGATTGTATACAGAGACTAATTTATGTTGTCGCCCGTAGGGCGTGGATTAGTCCAAATCCGTATTTTCTTAGATTTGGGTTTGGGGGTTGGGTTTAAGAATACGTTAGTCTCATTTGAGACTAAGATCAACTTAAACGTTTGTTAAGGATACGTTATTCTAATTTTTAGACTAAGATCAACTTAACGGGATCGTTTAGATCCAACAAGAGAGCATTTGGTCTCTATTGTTTAGTTTAGGGACTTTGCGGTCCATAATTAGTTTAAGAACATTACGGTCTAAGGTTAAGGACATCATAGTCCATGGGCATAAGGATCCCACAGTCCGAGGTTAAGGACATCATAGTCCATGGGTTTAAAAGGACCCCATAGTCTGAGGTTAAGGACATCATAGTCCATGAGTTTAAGGACCCACAGTCCATGAAATGTCTTGTCGTCGGGACCCATCACCTCTCTGAAGACGTTGTCAAAGGAGTGAAGAGATGTACTCTTGAACCAATATTGGTTGAGAGATCTGTAGTCCAATTTGGGACTAAGATCAAAAGATTAATGAGCATGTGGGCTCAGTTAATCTGAATTAAGGACTTATGGCCAATCTTGGGCTAAGTCCAGTCAAGTTAAAATGTTTAACATTTATTCTGGGCTGTTGAGCATTTATTTGGGCTTGGCCCTTTTAACAATGCTGAGCATTGATTTGGATTCTGACAGTATTTCTGTCTCTTATTGAATGCTGAGCATTCATCATAGCTCTGGGGCTTATTAAAGAACAATTTATATTCTATCAGCGCAGCACATGGTGCACTTGGTGCTCTGCGCCAGTCAAAGAGCGCAGTGTGCTTCTGCCGAGTAGCGCACATATGAGGGATACGTGGTGCGCTTGGCGCTGAGCGCCAGTCTATGAGCGCATTGCGCTGATTTATGAGCGCAAAGCGCTATTAGTTCAGTGGTGCATACGTGAGGAGCACGTAGTGCGCTTGGCGCTGAGCGCCAATCCATGAGCGCAAAGCGCCAGTCCAAGAGCGCAGAGCGCTAACTGTTAAGTGGCGCACACGTGAGGAGAACGTAGTGCGCTTAGCGCTGAGCGCCAGTCCATGAGCGCAAAGCGCTAGTTCAAGAGCGCAGAGCGCTAATTTATGAGCGCAAAGTGTTATCTGATCAGTTTTATGATCTGAGAAATAAATTCTCGTTTATGAGAGACTTTGTCTCAAGATTCTAAGAACAAAAAGTTCTTACTTTATAAGATTCAATCTCTTGTATTGATGAAAGGCTTTGCCTTTATGGATCTATGATCTTTAAGAGAATTGAATTATTCTCCTCTTTTTTATAATGAGATGTTCATGATCTCTTTGTATAAAAGACCTTCGTGTTGTAGATCTGTGATCTGTAAGAAGAATTATTTTCTTCTTTTTATTTTATGATGGGATCCTTTGATCTCTTTGTGAAAGAGCTTGGTCTTGTAGATCTATGATCTTTAAAGAAGTGAATTCTTCTTTTTAATTATGCGATGATTTCATCTCTCTGTTCATTTTTTTTACCTTGAAGAAACTCTTTTTTTTCTGAGAGCTTGACTCTTCTTTCTGAGATCTCTCAAAGCTTATAGAGGGTTCCTCTATTTGTTTCTGCATATCTTTTGAAGTCTTGGGGCCTTTATATAGGGCGAGATGATTTCTTCAATCAGTTAAGGAGATCTTTTCTCCAATTGATTTGGGGATTTCCCCACCGTTGGATCTTTGATCCAAGGGCTTCTGATTTACAGAAGGCAATTTTCTTGTTTTTAACAATATTGGGAAATATTTCCATACAAAATTTATTCTGTAATTTTGGTGATTTTTAATCACCTTTGGATCATTGATCCAACGGTGCTCTGATTTACAAAGCACAATCTTATTATTTGGAAAGATTTTGAGGAATCTTTCCTTAACAGAATTTAATTCTGATTAATTAATGATTTATCATTATTCTTGGATCTTTGATCTAACGGTGGGGAGCTTTTAGTTCCAGCGCTAGCGCACCCGTGCTTTGCACGTGGTGCGCTGCTTAGAGTGCAGCGCACTTAGAGCTAGTGCACCCATGCTTTGCACGTGGTGCGCTGCTTAGAGCGTAGCGCACTAGCGCTAGTGCACACGTTCTTTGCACGTGGTGCGCTGCTTAGGGCGCAGCGTACTTGGCGCTGCTTCTGAAGCATTGCTTCATTTCAAAATTCGAATTTTGAATAGAGCTTTGCTCAGATTGGGGGAAACAAATGCCCCCTCCCACCGTTGCGCTCACATGGCCCACACGTGATTGCAGCGGTGGCAACATATGCGCCCTTGGATCAACTCAGAAGTTGAAATGGTATCTCAGTGCCTATAAATAGGACCCTTGGCCCTTGAGATGATTTCTGTTCATCTTCTTCCTTCTGAGAATTAATTCTCTTTTTAGAGCAAAGCTCTTCATCTTAAGAATTTTCTTAAGGACAGAACTCTGTCAAAATTAAGGTAAAGGTTAAATCTTTTAAAGGATCAAGGGTTTCACCCATTAACAGAGCTTTGCTGTTCATAGATCTTAGATCTAAAGAAAACTCTTTTAGGGTTTCATTTATAGAGCTTTGCTCTCATAGATCTAAAGAGATTTTTCTTGGGGTTTCTTAACCCATTAACAGAGATTTGCTCTCTTGAATAATGAAGATTTGTTAATCTCTTATGAAGAACGCTTAATAGTTTGTTCATAGATCTTGAAGATCTCAGAATTTTAATTCAAATATAAAAATTGATTTCAATTTTTCTGATGGATTATTCCATCATTTTTTCAGAGCGAAGCTCTTCAGAATTTCCTTTGAGGAATTTTCCTATTTCCAGAGCTGACAGATGTCACTCTGTCATAGAGGGCTGCTCTCAGGGGGAGATTTACTCCCTGGCCCGAGGAATTCTCATTGAATGAGAATCAATTGTGGATTTCCTCATTTAATGACAGTCTCATCAAATGATGAGGATGTTTTATTAATGATGCCATGTCATCTGGATTATGTGGGTCCCCTTTGATACATTTTCACTGCATTGCAGTGTGGTACCGATTTAAAGTATCAAGAGTCAGAATTTAAATTATAGCACTGACGGTTGACTTTTGTTCTTTTTCGTGTAGGTGACATGTCTTTCGATGGTTCTTTCCCATTTGTTCATTCAGAGGGAGGATTCCCTAGAGCGCCTGTGGACAGGGAAGTCTTAGCATTGATCAGAGATCATGACCCGGAACATAAGAATCTTCATCTATGGGGAACATGGTACAATCAAATCATTAAGGGTCGGCAGAGCTTTTCGTGCGCGGTACCCTCAGAGCCCATCATGCCGATCCACTACGCCGACTCACCCCCGGTGAACTATACCGTGGAAGAAGTCAACTGGACTTCGGGAGGTCTTCTTCAGCCTGCTATGGCTTCGATACCCATTCAGCCTCCAATGGGTTTGGATATCCTGGGGAGACGTATTTTTCAAGGCGAGTCGTGCTCGTGGGGACAACCATATATGATTGGCCTAACTCCTCGTCATCCAGCTGGGTATCTGCAATGGGCCCGCTATATTCTGTCAGCAAAGAGATCGCAGCTGCTAAGGCTTGGGTTGTATCCCGCAATTTATGCTTCTCTTTTTCAGTATTCTACGCTTCCTGCTTGGTGGGTTAAGGCCTTTCTGGAGCAGTGGAATATTCCGACTCACACCTTCCTTCTGCTGGATCGAGAAGTATCAATCTCTTTAGAAGAGTTTGCAGAAGTTTCTGGCTTACCGGTTATAGGGGAGCATTATGAGGAACTGCTCCTTACGGATGAATACTTTTTTAGTGCCAAGTCAGTGATGACAGGCCTTACCCCGGAGAACGCTATTCAACACCAATTCCCTAGTTTGATTAAAGTGCTGAATATTTATGAGGGCGTTTTCCTCGAATCTGGGAGCCGTGGGTTTAATTTCACGGATTTCATCGCCCGTTTTCTTCGCCCAGAAGTTTTATCGCGACAAGGTGAAAAGTTTGCCAAACTTGATGATCCTTTCGGCTTTGGCTTGGATCGCCGGCCAATATTGGAAACTGATCAAAAGGATTTCTTTCTTCCAAACGTCGCAATCATCCCCTTTTCAGAAATTGCCGCTCCGGGCATCGAAAAGGAAGCGTTCTTTCTAGGGTTTCTCAGTTTGTGGTTAAGCTGGTTTGCGCTTCCGATGCACCCTCGCCATATGAGGTCGTCTGTCTTCTACCCAGCTCACCGAATGGTTATTGGGGTGAAAGTCGCTGCCGGGGTCGCTGGTTTAGCTCATTTGTATTACGGCCTCAGCCAAGCGGCAGATACTACTGAACCAGGAGTGCAGCATGTGAACTTCTCAATGCATTACTTTATTTCATGGCTCGAGCTACATGTACTTGGTGTTTTCGGTATCCATAAAAGGCCTTCCTTTTACGAAACGTGTGGCTTCCCCCGGATCATGCAGCTAGTTGACGCAGCCATTGTAAAGCCGACACCGCGGGAAGTTAGGGGTTTGCTCCTTCGTCCGCGCACGGTTGGAGATGGCATGACCTTTACTGACAAGGTTCTAACTATCGGTAAAGAGTCTGCAACAATGGTGCAGCCATTGCGGGACATTTTTAAAGACAGGGCCTCTGTCTTGAAAGCTCGGGAAATTCTCCATCTATACTCCATCAGGCCGGGCTTTCTCATGTTTAGGCATAATGATGCGACGTTGTTCATGAGGTACAACCCGCATCGTTTTACCCAGCAGTTAATCTACAATCAAGGCGTCCCTCTTGAGGCCTTCCTGTCAGAACCACCTGCGACTGAAGAGGGTATTCAGAACACAATGCACCATTTTATGGGATTGAACACCGGCTCCAATTTCTTTATTAGTGATCCGGGTTGCGTTCCAAAAGCCCTGAATGTATATGTGGCATGGTATCAGCATTCGATGGGCGCCATTATCAGATAAGAGAATCGATTATTGCTCGATCGTAAAGGCACCGCCCCGGCGGGTAGACATTCCTCTGAAGCGACGGACCATCGTTCATCCTCCCTTGAGGGAAGCTGCTGCGGCTGTGGTACCGCGTGATAGGCCTGAGCTACCGATACCCTGTGCTCCTGTGAAAGAGGTGACTGTAGCGTCTTTCGAGTCTGGCATGGGTTTAGATATTGGGACTCGTCGTCCCAAGGTGCCCACCAAGCGTAAGCTTGTGCTAGCGGCGACCAGTGCCCGCTCGCAGAAGAAGAAGAAGAAGAAGTCGATTCTTTCTGCAGACGTTGTACTCGGACAGGAGCCTCATGCTCCTTATAGCGAGGGCCTGAGCGAATATGGGACCAACGAGGGTCTATTTATGGCGTCGGATGATACTGACCTCGAAACTTCTATTGCAGCTTCCGAGCGATTAGCAAGCCACAAAGCGGGCTTGGCCATCCTTGCACAGTCAAGTAAGCCTCGGCTGTATCTTTTGTCATTGAATTACATTTTTATTTTCATGTTTTGACTGACACTTTTCCATCAACAGGCATCTCCACTGAAGAAGCTCTCGCAGCTTCTCTCAAGACTTTTGAGTTGGAGGAAAGGCTTCGAGCATCCTTAGGCATCGGTACATTTTGGTTCACAGCGTCTCCACTCCCGTTTCTTATGGGTAATCTGACCCTTTCTTTTCATCTTATTATAGGGACTACCTCTGCTCATGTTATTCCAAGTGTGGTACCGACTTCGTAGGGCGGTGCAGAGACGCTTCCAAGACCGGCTACCGAAGTCCCAGTCCCACAGATATTGCCGAAAGAAGCTTCACTTAAGCAACCGATGACGGACGCCATAACGGCTCCAAAGGTATCTCCTGTCGCGGACGATGACTTCTCCTTGACGGAGGTCTTGAGAAGATCGGCTCTGACGGCCCGGGCGGAAGGGAAGCGCAGAAGGCGTGCAGCAAAAGAAAGCAACGCCACCTTGGCCGTGGGTGCAGGCTCGAGCGCTACTTCCCCTGTCCCTGCTTCTTCAGAGGGTACTCCGGGAACCCTGTCTACTGCTCACAGACAGGCGGCACGTGCGGCTCAGGAAGCAATTGAAAAGCCGACCTAAGGTAACGTAACACTGAGTCTTTTTGTCAAAGGTTTAATCTTTAGATTCTCATATATCTTATTCTGCACGGCCAAGTCCTGGTGAGGAGGTGGCTGGTGAGATGACTGCAACTACTGAGCCCAAAGCGGCTACTCTTTCCCAGGAGTTCGAAACTGCTCCAATTGCCGCTCTTTCCGCCTGCAGTTCCCTGCCATCTCCTGGCATCGCGAGTGTCACGACAGCTCTCGTGGAATCGGGAGACGAAGCTACGGGCGGCGAAACCATCCCTGCAAATGAGATTGAAGAAGTCATGATGCTTGGCGATGCTCCCGTCGCGGTTCTGGCTGATGATCTGTCTGGTAGGTCTCGGGTCGCTGCATTCTTTTCATTTCGCAATCCTTTCTGATGACATTTTTTCCTTTCGAATGTAGGTGTGGCAAGTGCTGAGGTTGCAATACCTGAAGAAGCACCACCAGTTGCTGCTTTGATGGTCGTTGCTCCTCCGTCCTCTCTTATATCTTCTCAACTGCTGGAAGGTATGTGTTTGTGATAAATTTAAATCGGGGATAGCATCTTTCATGTACTGACCATGTATTATCGTGATCTTGCAGGAGTTCTCTTTGATCATCTGTATCAAGTGCTGAACCCGCACTTCTCCTTCAAGTCAAAGATTAGTCCACCTGCTGGTGTCGGTGAGTATTTTTTCTAACCGGCGTCTTTTCTTTTCCTTAACGGGCAGTCACGTTATTGCTAATTCTTCTTTTCATTGTTTGTAGCCTTAAAAATTGAAGGAGGGGACGAGGGTATCGCCGCGCTACCAGTACTTCCAGCTCTGCCACCTGTTGCAGCCGGTATAGTAGACTCCATTGTTCGTGCATCTTTTTTTATTTCTTGACATTTGATTATGATTTGTTTTGCTGCGGTGACACCGACTCCAGCTCCGTTCGAGTCTCGAATCATAATGCCAGCAGGGCCCTTTTCCAGACGTCCATCTTCAAAAGGCGCTGTGACCAGTCTACGTATGTTGGGCGATTATATCGAGGAGCTTGACGCAGAGGCTCCTACATTCGCTGCATATTTTGCTGCCGAGGTTAATCCAATGTTGGTGACGATTGTGAACTTCCATAACGAAGGCATCGTTGAGTCTTGGGCTAACCACTGCAGAAAGATTGAGGCCTGCCTGCACGAGCTTGAGCTTAGGCGTCCTGCCCCTGAGATTTTGGCTGTGAACTCCCAACGAGCTGCATGGGTCGAGGAGAGTGTGTCCTTCCTCTGCCATTTTGAACAAGAAGCAACCTTGAGGTGGAAGGAGCGCGAGGAGGCTTCGGATGAATCTGCCCGGCTGCGCGCCCAAGTTAAAACAAATGCCACGCTACTGAGAGCTGCTTTTGACACCTTGCAGCAATGTATCTCGGACGGGCTTGTATTGAGGCGGAAGCTTGACTCTATTGAGCGGGTTACGCAGAGTCGCGAAGCTTCCCAACGGGAAATCGATGAAAAGATTTCATCATGCTTGCAGCAAAAGGCTCGAATTGAAGCGGAGCAGGCCGCGGCGGTTGATCACGAGATTGCACTGAAAGGAGTGCGAGAGCAGCTTGCGGACTTGCTGAAAACGCTTCCTTCTCAGTAGCTGTTTTGCTTGTAATCTTTGAATAACATGTATCCATTTTTTTTATTCTTTCATACGATCCAACTTGTACTCCATTGAATTCATGAATAAAAGATACATATTTTTTTGTCCTATTACTGCTTTCTTCTCTTCGCTGTGTCATTGTCATGTAATTTCAGCAAATGTGGCTAGTGGATAGTAAGTGATGGTCCATCTTAGACTCTTTGCAGGGTAACGATGGCTTAGGAAACAGGTTCAGGTCTGCTACCTAAGACTTTTCAATTTTATGAGCCGTGAGGGTCTCATAAAGACTTTTCTACCTACGAGTCGAGAGGATCTCCTAGGTGTATTTTCTCCTTAGGAATAGTGAGGATTCCCAAGTGTGCTTTCTCTTGAGAGTCGTAAGGATCTCACAAGGGAATTTTCCCTCTTACAAGTCGAGAGGACTCGTAAGTGGTTGTTTCCCTCCTTGTCGAGTTTTGACTTTGGAGATTGTGGTCCGTAAATAGTATGCAAGAGTCTGTTTTAGACCGACTTGCAGGGCCCCAGTGCTTAGGAAACAGGTCGTTATCCCCATTGCCTAAGGCTTTCCCCTATGAGTCTAGACGAATCGAGAAGTTCTCGCAAAGACACTAATTTCCTCACGAGTCGAGACGAATCGAGAAGTTCTCGTAAGAATGACCTAACGTCACCGTTAACCTCTACTCTTTACGACAGAGGTCCGTTAGGAACTTTGGTACTAGGGTTTTGCCTGTCGTACCATCGCGTTGACTGATGTATCCCTCGATATGCAATCTTGC
Organism: Agapanthus africanus; assembly: GCA_030015575.1. NCBI lineage: Eukaryota > Viridiplantae > Streptophyta > Magnoliopsida > Asparagales > Amaryllidaceae > Agapanthus > Agapanthus africanus. The sequence goes on from JASDDO010000010.1 coordinate 371,688,892, forward strand.
TGTTCAAGTAGCCTTACGACTGTCGTGTCTGTGATCCTTTCAAGGGCTGGACAAGACGTCTTCAACCAATCTTCCTAGGCAGTTTGACCGTCGGAAGAGCAAGCGTCAGGAATTTTTCCATGCCGCTTTTTACTCGAGGTTAGGCTCATTTTGGGGAGCCCCGATGAGTCATAACCACTCCACGCTGGTGTGGGATGATCTCCGATAGTCTTTCGGGTTTTATTTGAGTTGTCGTCAAGACCCTGAAACTAGGAATTTGGCCTTTGCTTCGTTTGCTGGGATTACGTCTGCTGTAACGAGACGAATGTCGCGGTTGTCTCTAGGTTGTGGGTGACGTTTAAGCGAATGACTTTCTTGCCGGTTGCCGAAGGGTGGCTAAGCCTGTTACAACCGTCGAGCTTTGGAACTAGGGATTTTGCCGTGGCTCCGTTGTTTGATTGTCGCGTCTGAATCCTGCTGGAGGAAGAACGCCGTGGTGATATCTCGTTTGCTATATCGAGACGAACGTCGAGGTGGTGATCACTCCAGGCTGGTGTGGGATGATCTTCGATTGTTTTTCAGGTTTTATATGAGTTGTCGTCAAGACCCTGAAGCTAGGAATATTGCCTTTGCTTCGTCGTTTTGGTGCGTCCGAATCCTGTTGGAGGAAGAATGATGGGGTGACATCGCGTCTGCTGTATCGAGACGAACGTCGAGATGGTCTCTAGGTTGTTGGTGAATCGTCGAGATATGGAACTAGGGAATTTTCCATGGCTCCGTTGTTTTTAACCCTGGGGTGACATTGCATCTGGTGTAACGAGACGAATGCCGAGGTGGAGCTAGGATTTTGCCATCACTCCGCTTTGTTTCGACTGTGAGGTCTTTCGTTGATGTTGCATCTGCATCCTGCTGGACTATGAAGGAACGCCATTGTCGACTTTGCGTCTGCTGTAATGAGACGAATGCTGAGGTGGAGCTGGGATTTTTCCGTCACTCCGCTTTGTTTCGACCATGGGGTCTTTCATTGACATTTCATCTGCATCCTGCTGGATTGGGAAGGAACGCCGTTGTTGACATTGCGTCTATTGTAACGAGACGAATGCTGAGGTGGAGCTGGGATTTTGTCGTCACTCCGTTTTGCTGACGTTGCGTCTGCTGTAAAGAGACGAATGTCGAGGTGGTCTCTAGGTTGTCTGTGAACCGTCGAGATTTGGAACTAGAGACTATGTCGTGGCTCAGCTTTGCTGACGTTGCGTCTGCTGTAAAAAGAAGAATGTCGAGATGGTCTCTAGGTTGTCTGTGAACCGTCGAAATTTGGCTCTCTTTCTGATGGAGCCTGGTGGGATGATATGGTTCCCTCTTTGTTTGCTCCCCTGGATTGTATACAGGGATTGATGTGATCTCACCTGTAGGGCAAAAGTTGCATTTCATATGTATACATTTTTTTATTTTCTTTCCGCGATGCTCTATCATTTCAGCTTTTATATCGCGAAAGTCACGATTGCCCAATCATTTTGGCTATGTTTCACGGTGCCCAATCATTTCGGCTATTTTTTCTATTTACTCACTGCTTTTTATTGTGAGTTGCCCAACTATTTCGGCTATTTCTTCTATTTACTTGCTGCTTTTTATTGCGAGTTGCCCAATCATTTCGGCTATTTCGTATGCATATATTTTACTTGCTGATTTTGTTGCAAGTTGCCCCATCATTTCGGCTATTTCATATGCATTTGTGGCTCGCTGACTTTTCACTGCGAGTTTGGGATTTGATACCGATTTAGGCATCAGCATCGCTACAACTGGGATATTACCAGGAGCGAATCATCATTTGCCTTTGTCGGTTCGAACAAAGGTGTCTTAGCAAACAGGGTTAAGATCCTGTCGACTAAGACTTTTGACTTCATGAGCCGTAAGGGTCTCATAAAGGTATTTCTCCATACGAGTCATGAGGATTTTGTAGGTGTATTTTCTCTTTAGGAATCGTGAGGATTCCTAAGTGTGTGGTATCCTATAAGTCGTAAGGATCTTACAAGAGTATTTTCTCCTTATAAGTCGAAAGGACTTACAAGTGGCATTCGCTATATGAGCATATCCCCAGTCTCTGATGAGACTTTGTTAGGGAAATGTTTATTTGTACCCGTAGATTGTATACAAAAGTCAATATTGAAACGCTTATAGGGCAACATTGGAGATTGTGATAGCTTAAGAACGGGTTCAGATCCATGTAGCTTAAGGCTTTTGAACCCTATGAGCCATGAGGGTCTCAAAGGGGAATTCTCCTTATGAGTCGTGAGGATCTCGTAAGTGTAATTTCTCCTTAGGAATCGTGGGGATCTGTTCAGTTGATAAAACTGCAGTTTTAATATGAAATTTTTCCTACTATTTCTATATAAAATAGGTGTTTATTATAATATATGACACATATGAGGGTTTATCTGTAAAAATACTATTTTCATGTGTTTATATATTATAATTAACATTATGAAGGAAAAAGTAAGCACATAATATCCATGTAACATTTGGCCCATTTAATATGCTTACCTTATTAAATACATTTGACCAATTCTCTTAAAACTAAAATATCATGACAAATGGTTAAAGATAATATTTCAATAAAAACAAATTCTACTAACATTATTTATTGAGATAATTGTGCAGAAATTATTTCAGGACTGAAATCAAGGAAATACGAATTATCGAGATCAAATCTGCCGAAATAGTAAAGTAAATTGAAAAAATCAATTCTGGCAGAGACGTAGAGAAGATTTTCATATTCCAGATACCAAAATATTCTACATGTGTCACCAGAAGAAGCCTCAAGAGAAACGAACCCACGATCCTCCTAATCCACCGTAGATCCACGGCCAAACCCACCATTATGTCGCGGTTCCGCCGCACTTCTGAGGAGTTAGGGCCCTGGATTTTCTGGTTGGGATCCTAACAACTAGTTACCATATATGGAAAGTCATCTTATTAGGAAAGTTACTATATATGGAAAGTCACTATATTAGGAAAGTTGCCATATATGGAAAGTCGCCATATATGGAAAGTCACCATATTAGGAAGTCAACATATATGGTAACTAGGTTTTTTTCTTTGAGGGTTGTTCCCCTCCCAATGGCGGCCAAGACAAGGGTTGTCTTGCCTGAGATTCGGGGCAGATGCTAATAGGTGCTATCCGTTCACCTCTCCGAAGATGCCAAGTTGATTTATGACACCATGTATCGAAGGTTTAAACGGATGCGGCCGATGTAGCAGATTTCGTCAGATTCCCCCTCGTTTGAGGGGTTTTTGATTGTGGGGACGCTCTTCCCTGTAGGCGCAAGCCCCTGAAGTTAATTACGCTACCGCATTGCGGTAACAACTTTCTCCTTCTCCAGATGGTCACTTCGTGTCGTGGGTGTTTGTTTTGTTTGTGGTTGCCCGTGGATTGTATACGGAGACTGAGTTATGTCGCCGCCCGTAGGACGTGGATTAGTCCAAATCCGTATTTTCTTAGATTTGGGTTTGGGGTTTGGGTTTAAGGATGCGTTAGCCATATTTGAGGCTAAGATCAACTTAAACAGTTGTTAAGGATACGTTAGTCCAATTTGAGACTAAGATCAACTTAACGGGATCGTTTAGATCCGACAAAAGAGTATTTAGGGGCTCTATTGTTCCAGCTTAGGGACATAGTGGTCCATTGAATGTATGGCCGTCGGGACCCGTCACCTCTCTGACGACGTTGAAGGATGACAACGACACATGTCAGAGGAGTTCAGAGATGTACCCTCGAACCAAAGTTGATTAGGGGATTTATAGTCCGATTTGGGACTAAAGTCTGTTTGAAAGTTTTATTTAAGGACACGTTAGCCATATTTGAGGCTAAGATCAACTTAAACGTTTGTTAAGGATACATTAGTCCAATTTGAGACTAAGATCAACTTAACAGGATCGTTTAGATCCAACAAAAGAGCATTTGGGGGCTCTATTGTTCTAGTTTAGGGACATAGTGGTCCATTATCAGTTTAAGGACATGGTGGTCCAACTCCAGTTTAGGGACATAGTGGTCCAATATTCCCGTTTTGGAGACAAATGTTAGTTTAAGGACGCATTAGTCCATGAGTTTAAGGACCCCACAGTCCGTATTAATGTGTGGTTGTCGGGACCCGCCACCTCTCTGAAGACGTTGAAGGATTACAACGACAAATATCAAAGGAGTTCAGAGATATACCCTTGAACCAATGAATTGGTTGAAAGAGCAGATGTGCTCAGTTCAAGCTGATTTGAGGACTTATGGCTAGTTTGGGCTAAGTCCAATTATGTTTGAAATATTGGCCCTTTGGGCCATTAGACATTTGTCTGGTTTCAGCCCTTCATCATGCAGCAGTGCTAAACAGAGGTTTGGGGGCTCTGACAACATTTTGGCTTTTATTAGGCACTGACCATTCATCATGGCTCTGGAGTTTACTTTAAATGTCATGTGAAATGATCAAGTTTGGAAAACAAGGGTATATTTGAAGTTCAGTCAAAGGGGAATCCTGCCTCTGGAAAAACTTAGCCATTTTGGGCTAGGTTGGTTTTGAAATAGTGTTAACACTAGAAGGTATATGACGATCACGTGTTCTCACGTGATGCGCTTTAAAAATAGTGTTAAACACTAAAAAGGGGTGGTCACGTGGGGTCACGTGAGGCGCCTGAGATTGGGCCGAAACTCCTTTATTTTACCCTTAAGGCTGCAAATGAGTGTTAAACACTTAGCTTTCAGGCCATCACGTGTGAGCATGTGAGGCATCTGAAGATGGGGCCAGATTTCCTCTCACTTTGTTCTGCAAATAAATGTTAAACACTTTTTGACTCTTTGGCCATCACGTGCGGGCACGTGATAAGCATCCATCCATTGGATATTAAAGAGATTTGTTAGGGGTTACGTGGGGACACGTGAGGGCACCTTAAATGTGGAGCCAGATCTCCTTTTGTTTTATCCTCAAATCTGCGAATAAGTGTTAAACAATTTTATTTTTATTTTGAGCATCACGTGTTGACACGTGATGGGGATTTATGTGCTGACTGTTAAAGCGTTTGCCAAGGGATCACGTGGTAACACGTGAGAGCGCCCAAAGCCTTCATTTCCTTTACTTTTTCTTTCTGCGTTTTGGAAGTCACGTGGGAGCACGTGAGGCATTGCCTCAAAACTTCTTCCTTTTTATTTTTGGGGATCTTTTTAGGGGTCACGTGGGGACACGTGACCCTGGTTTTATTCTTTCTTCTCTGATCACTGCGGATTGGGGTCACGTGTCATCACGTGACCAATATTCTTTATGTGCATGGAGATCTTTCAAGTCTCTTTATTTTAATAATTAAATTCTCTGTAGGGTTAAACCCTAATTTTGTTTTAGGAGGAATTAAATTCCTATTGTGAAAGAATTAAATTCATATTTAGGGTAAAACCCTAATTTCTTTTTTTAAAGGAATTAAATTCCCAGATATGTAAAAGAATTAAATTCTTGATTAGGGTTAAACCCCAGTTTCATTTTAGGAGGAATTAAATTCCTGTGAATTTGGGAGAATTAAATTCTCAAAACTCAATTCCCCTTCTAAGTTTTGGATCTGCATGGCAGGATCTCGACCCGATGAGAATTAAATTCTCATCCTATGGGGAGATGTGCTCTGTGCAGATCTTCAACCAGAAGAAGAAATAAGTTCTTTTTTATTATATAAGAGTTAAACTCTTGGATTTTGAGAATTAAATTCTCTTTTGAAGCCTCTCTTTTCTTACCTAGGGTTTTTCTTTTGCAGAGAATTAAATTCTCCCCTCTTTTCTTTTTTCTCTTGAGAATTAAATTCTCCTCCCTCTGTTTCTTCTCCCAACAAAGTAGATCCCCCTCTCTTCTATTCTTGGCTCCTATTTATAGGAGAAGGAATAGAATCAATTTGTTTTGCAAATCTCTCATTGAGAGATTTGATTTATTTATTGAGAGATTTAATTTACTTTCATCATTAATATGATCCTTTAGATCATTCAGTGAACTTTATTCACCATTGGATTTTAAATCCAAAGATATTCTGTTTGTTATTTCTGGTGAGATTTAGGGGAAATCTTTCCTTGTCTAGGATTTTTCCATAAATTGGTGATATTTAATCATCCTTGGATCTTTAATCCAACGGTCCCCATAATCCTTTTCCATTTAGAAAGATTTAGAGAAATTTAGAATTTTAATTCTATTTCGAAAGATTTTAGAGAAATTTAGAATTTTAATTCTATTAAACCGTAAGGCTTTCAAAGCCTGTCACGTGCTGGCACGTGACCCTTGGTCACGTTTGAGCACGTGACCCCCAAATTGGTTCCTTTAACAGCCGCTTGTTTATGTTGTTGTTTTAACCATCACGTGTCAACACGTGACCATTGGTCACGTGTGAGCACGTGATACCTCATTGAGGTAACTTCTGATTTTTAATCAGGGAACAGATTTTAGAATTTAATTCTATTCATTATTTTAGAAGCCTTAAGAGCCCATCATGTGTCTGCACGTGACCCATGGTCACGTGTGAGCACGTGATGCCCCATTGGGGTCTTTTCTGAGTTTTTATTATATCTTTTAACTCCTCCAGCGGGTTCTTAAAGGTCCATCACGTGTGGACACGTGATTCATCATAACTTTTGATCCCGGATGAATTACGAGACCCATAATATATCAAATCGAAGGGTTTTTCGAGATGCTTCTAATACCATCAGAATTTATCTATTTCTCATTCGGGAGTTTGTCAAAAAACAACCCGGAAGATACTGGTTCGCATTTCCTTAAGCGTATCGCTGCCATTTGATACCTTGGACTCTTCTGCGCATAAATTTTTGGCGGGAACAAATGCCCCCCACTACTTTGCCCACGTAAGTATATACGTGGATGAAGTAGTGCAAAGTAACGCATAGCGTATGACCAGTTTCGGGTTGGTATATTACTTTCAGAATCTTGATCTGAGAAGATAACGAGCGGACACAAGCGTCGTCTTTTATCATTAACTCAAATCTCGACTCTTAAGAGATATAGTTCCAAACCCTTAACTCCATGAGCCGCGCCCTTCTATTTCTTTATGTCATACTCTGGCGTGAAGTAGTTTATATGCTCATGAGTAGCTTCTCCATTTCAGTGGCATGTAGCTTTGGCAAGTGTGGCTCATAGACGGTCCATCTTGACCTCTTTGCAGGGCGGTGATGGCTTAGGAGACAAGGTTAGGATCTGTCACCTAAGACTTTTCAACTTTATGAGCCGTGAGGGTCTCATAAAGACTTTTCTCCCTACGAGTCGAGAGGATCCCGCAGGTGTATTTTCTCCTTAGGGGTCGTGAGGACTCCTAAGTGTGTTTTCTCTTGAAAGTCGTAAGGATCTCAAAAGAGAATTTTCCCGCTTATAAGTCGAGAGGACTCGTAAGTGGTTGTTTCCCTCCTTGTCGAGATTCGAATTTGGAGAGTGTGACCCATGGATAGTATGCAAGAGACCATTTTGGGCCGACTTGCAGGGTCCCAGTGCTTAGGAAATAGGTTTTTTAATCCCTACTGCCTAAGGCTTTATCTCACAAGTCGAGACAAATCGAGAAGTTCTCGCAAAGACATCAATTTCCTCACGAGTCGAAACGGATCGAGCAGATCTCGCAAGAATATCCTAACGTCACAGTTAACCTCTGCTCTTTACGACAGAAGTCCGTTAGGGTCTGTGGTACTTAGGGTTTTGGCCGTCGTACCGTCGCATGAGCTGATATATTCCTCGATAGGCAATCGTACTGTTCGAGTAGCCCTGCGACTACCGTGTCTCTGATCCCTTCGGGGGCTGGACAAGACGTCTTCAAGCAATCCTCCTTGGCAGTTTGACCGTCGGAAGAGCAAGCGCTAGGGATTTGCCATGCCGCTTTTTACTTGAGGTTAGGCTCATTTTGGAGAGCCCCGATGAGTCATAACCACTCCGCGCTGGTGTGGGATGATCTCCGATAGTTTTTCAGGCTTTATATGACTTGCCGTTAAGACCCTGAAGCTAGGAATTTGGCCTTTGCTTCGTTTGCTGGCATCGCGTCTACTGTATCGAGACGAATGTCACGGTTGTCTCTAGGTTGCATGTGAACCGTCGAGATTTGGAACTAGGGATTTTTCCATGGCTCCGTTTGTTTGAGTGTCGCGTCTGAACCCTGCTGGAGGAAGAACGCTGGGGTGACATTTCATCTTCTGTATCGAGATGATCGTCGAGGTGGTGACCACTCCGCGCTGGTGTGAGATGATCTCCGATTGTCTTTTAGGCTTTATATGACTTGCCATCAAGACCCTGAAGCTAGGAATTTGGCCTTTGCTTCATTTGCTTTGGCGTGTCCGAATCCTGCTAGAGGAAGGACATCTCGTCTGCTGTATCGAGACGAACGTCGAGGTGGTGATCACTCTATGCTGGTGTAAGATGATCTCCGATTGTCTTTCAGGCTTTATATGACTTGCCGTTAAGACCTTGAAGCTAGGAATTTAGCCTTCGCTTCGTTTGCTGGCATTGCGTCTGCTGTATCGAGACGAATGTCGCAGTTGTCTCAAGGTTGTTGGTGAACCGTCGAGGCTTGGAACTGGGAATTTTGCCGTGGCTCCGTTTGTTTGAGTGTCACGTCTGAACCCTGCTAGAGGAAGAATGCTGGGGTGACATCTCGTCTGCTGTATCGAGATGAACGTCGAGGTGGTGACCACTCCATATGGGATGATCTCCGGTGGTCTTTCAGGCTTTATATGACTTGCCGTTAAGACCCTGAAGCTAGGAATTTGGCCTTTGCTTCATTTTCTTGGGCGCGTCCGAATCTTGCTGGAAGAAGGACGCTGTAGTGACATGTCGTCTGCTGTATCGAGACGAACATCGAGGTAGTGATCACTCTATGCTGGTGTGAGATGATCACTGATTGTCTTTCCGGTTTTATATGAGTTACCGTCAAGACGTTGAAGCTAGGAACTCGGCCTTCGCTTCATTTGCTTTAGTGTGTCAGAATCCTGTTGGAGGAAGGACATCTCATCTGCTGTATCGAGACGAACGTCGAGGTGGTGATCACTCTATGCTGGTGTAAGATGATCTCCGATTGTCTTTCAGGTTTTATATGACTTGCCGTCAAGACCCTGAAGCTAGGAATTTGGCCTTTGCTTCATTTGCTTTGGCGCGTCCGAATCCTGCTGGAGGAAGGACATCTCGTCTGCTGTATCGAGACGAACGTCAAGGTGGTGATCACTCTATGCTAGTGTAAGATGATCTCCGATTGTCTTTCAGGTTTTATATGACTTGCCGTCAAGACCCTGAAGCTAGGAATTTGGCCTTTGCTTCATTTGCTTTGGCGTGTCCGAATCCTGCTGGGGGAAGAACGCTGGGGTGACATTTCATCTGCTGTATCGAGACGATCGTCGAGGTGGTGACCACTCCGCGCTGGTGCGAGATGATCTTCGATTGTCTATCCAGTTTTATATGAGTTACCGTCAAGACGTTGAAGTTAGGAATGTGGCCTTCGCTTCGTTTGCTTTGACTGTGTCTGCTGTATCGAGACGAATGCTGAGGTGGAGCTGGGATTTTGCCGTCACTCAGCTTTGTTTCGACCATGAGGTCTTTTGTTGATGTTGCTTCTGCATCCTGTTGGACTGCGAAGGAATGCCATTGTTGACATCTCGTCTGCTGTATTGAGACGAATGCTGAGGTAGAGCTGGGATTTTGCCGTCACTCCGCTTTGTTTCGACCATGAGGTCTTTTGTTGATGTTGCTTCTGCATCCTGTTGGACTGCGAAGGAACGCCATTGTTGACATCTCGTCTACTGTATCGAGACGAATGTTGAGGTGGAGCTGGGATTTTGCCGTCGCTCCGCTTTGTTTCGACCGTGAGGTCTTTTGTTGACGTTGCATCTGCATCCTGCTGGACTGCGGAGGAACGCCATTGTTGACATCTCGTCTGCTGTATTGAGACGAATGCTGAGGTGGAGCTGGGATTTTGCCGTCACTCCGCTTTGTTTCGACCATGAAGTCTTTCATTGACGTTGCATCTGCATCCTGCTGGACTGCGGAGGAACGCCATTGTTGACATCCCGTCTGCTGTATTGAGACGAATGCTGAGGTGGAGCTGGGATTTTGCCGTCACTCCGCTTGATGGTGTAACATCTGTGTCATGCTGGAATGAGGAGGCCCACCGTTGTTGGTCTTCGGGCTGCAGATGTGGCCATTGAGATTTGGAACTAGGGACTTTGCCATGATTCCGTTTCGTTGCGACTCTGAGGTCGATTGTTGACGTCATGTCTGTATCTGGTTGGAGTGAGGAGAAACGCCGTTGGTGATCTCTAAGTTGTCGATGTTGACGTTGAGACCCTGAAGCTCGGGATCTTCGTTTGCTTCATTTGTTGACATCGTGTCTGTAATATTGCGACAAATGTCGAGATTGTCTCTAGGTTTTCTATGAACCGTCGAGATTTGGCTTCGCTTTCTGATGGAGCCTGTTGGGAAGGTATGGTTCCTTTTTTATCTGTGCCCCTGGATTGTATACAGGGATCGATGTGATTTTACCTGTAGGGCAAAAAGTTTCATTCTTTCATTTCTTTTTATTCTTTCCGCGATGCTCTATCATTTCAGCTTTTTATATCGCGAAAATCGCGATTGCCCAATCATTTTGGCTATTTTTCGCGGTGCCCAATCATTTCGACTATTTTTCGCGGTACCCAATCATTTCGGCTATTTTTCTTTTTACTCGCTGCTTTTTATTGCGAGTTGCCCAATCATTTCGGCTATTTTGCATGCATACATTTTTACTTGCTGATTTAGTTTGCAAGTTGCCCCATCATTTCGGTTATTTCGTATGCATTTTTTTTGGCTCGCTGATTTTTTTTTCGCGAGTAGGGGATTTGGGATCTGATACCAATCTTAGCATCAGCATCGTTGCGACTGGAATATTTCCAGGAGCGAATCATCATTTGCCGTGAAACGACTTGGAATTTGATACCGGTTTAGGCATCAGTATCGCTGCAACTGGGATATTGCCAGGAGCGAATCATCATTTGCCTTGAAAGGGCTTGGAATTTGATACCGGTTTAGGCATCAGCATCGCTGCAACTGGGATATTGCCAGGAGCGAATCATCATTTGCCTCTGTCGATGTTGAACAAAGGTGGCTTAGTAAACAGGGTTAAGGGTCCTGTCGGCTAAGGCTTTTGACTTCATGAGCCGTAAGGGTCTCACAAAGGTATTTCTCCCTACAAGTCGTGAGGATCTTGTAGGTGTGTTTTCTCCTTGGGAATCGTGAGGATTCCTAAGTGCATGTTCTCTTGTAAGTCGTAAGGATCTTACAAAAAGGTTTTCTCCTTATAAGTCGAGAGGACTTACAAGTGTTGTTTGCTGTACAAGCATATCCCTAATCACGGATGGGACTTTGTTAGGGAAATTTTTATTCGTGCCCGTGGATTGTATACAAGGGTCAATATGAGCCACTTGTAGGGCAATATCGAAGGTTGTGGGGGTTGCTTAAGAACAGGTTAAGGTTTCTGTAACTTAAGACTTTCAAATCTTATGAGCCGTGAGGGTCCCATAAGAGAGTTCTCCTTACGAGCCGTGAGGGTTCCATAAGAGAGTTCTCCTTACGAGTCGTGAGGATCTCGCAAGTGTATTTTCTCCTTAGGAATCGTAAGGATCCCTAAGTGTGTTGCTCCCTTGTGAGTCGTAAGGATCTCACGCTGGTGGTTTCTCCTTATAAGGTCGAGAGGACCCTGTAAGTGTCTTTTAACGGAGTTGCGCCATTTCGGGTTTTCACAAACACTCGCCGGTAGCCCTGCTGTTTTTACTCACGGAGCCCTTTCGGGTTTTCATCCGTGCTCATTTTGCTTATGGACATACTGTTTTTTTTGTTTTTTTATTCTTTTTATTCTTTTTTTTTTACGAGGTTGCGCCCTTTCAGGTTTTCACAAGACTCGCCGGTAGCCCTGCTATTTTTACTTACGGAGCCCTTTCGGATTTTCATCCGTGCCCATCTCGCTTGTGGACGTACCGTTTTTTTTTACACCACGTCAGCCTGAAAATACCGCGGGTTGGGAGTAGTTTAACGACGTTTCGGTCATTTGCAAGTTTTAGGACATTGCGGTCCACCGTTGCCGTATTTGAGGCGAATTTCTAGTTTACGGACTTTTCGGTCCACGGCCAGTTTTAGGACATAGTGGTCCATCGTTAGTTTAACGACGTTTCGGTCTATCGTTGCCATATTTGAGGCGAGTTTCTAGTTTATGGACTTTTCGGTCCATGGGGCTTTCTCTATGAAAGAGCACGATGCCCCCGGCATGTCCATCTTTTTCGGAGCATGTGGTTGTGGCGGGCTCACCTTCCAGTTGTCAGACAATGCGAATTTGCCCTGTTGGTATTCTTCCTCAATCCAGCCTTTGAAGACATAGAAATTTTCTAGTGGGTGACCCATTACTCTGTGGTAAGGACAATAGTTAGAATTGTCAACGTCATCTAGTTGCAACGGACGTTTTGGATCCGGCAGAGTGATGAGCCCGCTGCGCACTACTAGCTCGAACAATCTATTTGTTTTATCTTTGGGAAACGAGTAAGGACGTTTCAACTTCTCATTGAGGTATCGCGGCTTGTTGTTTTGACGACAAAACGGTCTCGGGTTACTCGGCTGTTGTTGAGCGTTGGAGACGAAAGTCGCTTTTCCATTCCCCTTATCCCTTTTGTTCGATCCCTTGTATGCGGGTTTGAGATTCTTTTCAGGTAGCGTGCGATTGCGCAGCTGAACGTTCTTACGGCTCTTCTTTTCTTTCTCTTTTCCTGAGGTGGATTCTTTGAAGGGAGGGCTGAGAGTCATTTCTTCTTCAGAATTGCTCCCGAAGGTGAGAGCTTGCGATCTTCTGCCGTCAACCATGTAACCGTTGCTGGCAGTTTTCATATGCTCATTTGTCGTGTTCTGTTTCCGACGAGCTTCGCGCTTTAATCGTTGAACGTGCTGCCGGTGGGCAACATATCCCTGCCACCAGTTTTTAAACGCATTGCATTCTTCAGTAGGGTGTGCAATCTTCTGATGATATAATCAGAAGTTAAGATGCATGTCCGCTTCATCAAGATATATATCGGTGGGAGAATTTCCTCTGAAAGAGGGGAGCTTCATTCCCATCGATATGACTTTGGCGAATCTTTTCCTCATCTTGAACCTGCTTTTATTTGTGGAGGATGTACTTTGATCCGGTGGGGGTGTTTCGACCCTTTCATTTAGTCGCCGGCGTTTGGCTTTCTCGAATATGGCCATCTCGCGCTCTCGATCAGCTTTGCTTTTAAGACGGGCTTCATTCAGGAAGGCATCGATCATCTCGTCTGACGGCCATAGAAGTTCTGGTTCAAGACCCGCCCCTGGTTTCTCGGTGCAAGGAGCCTCTTTATCATTTATCAACGAGTGAGAGATCACATGATAACTTGCTATGTAGTTCTCAGATTCATCTGATGAGTTTTCTCCATCATTTTCGTCCTCGAGGACATGGCTGAGGAACTCTTGGAGCGTGATTGGAATCCGCGCATCCTGGTTATACTCTTCCCGCGCGTCAATCTATTTCTGCAAATCCGTGCGCTTGTCGCCAGGCTTCACGGGCTTCTTGGATTTCTTCTTGTTTTTCTTTGAAGATTTTGACGGCTGGGTGTGAGTGCTGGGGCCTTCACCATCGATCTTTGGAGTTGGGCGCAGCTTCAACATCCCTTCGACGATCTGGGGTTCTAGTGAGTTCTTCCACCCGATCGCCGGGCATGTCTGGAGACCATTCAGCATCTTTTTGGTTTTGGCTGACAGCACGACCCCCCACGGAGCTTCTTCAACAAAAGAACAAGTTGCCCCCGATGTGTCCGTCTTCTATAGAGTGTGCAGTTGTGGTGGGTTTATTTTCCACTTCTCGGACAGCGCAAACTTGCCTTGTAGATACTGATCCTCGATCCATCCTTTAAAGACGAAGCAATCCTCGATCGGGTGACTTACCATTTGGTGGTAAGGACAATAATTGGGATCATTGACATCGCCTGGCTGCAACGGACGCTTTGGACTCGGCAAATTGATGAATCTGTTGCGCACTGCCAGCTCGAACAGTCTTCTCGTTTTATCCTGAGGAAACGAGTAAAGAGGTCCCAGTCTCTCCTCGAGGGATGGGCGTGGACGCATATTGTTTTGACGGACAACCGGCTTCAAGTTGCTCGACTGTTGTTGAGTATTAGCGACGAAAGTTGCTTTCCCTTTCCCCTTTTCATGCTGAGGATCCGTCTTTGAATGAGATGGTGTGTGACTCATCTGATCCATTTGGGCCAACTTATCAATTAAAGCCTACCGCAGGTGCTTCTTCGATGCGTTGTTCGCACTTCGACCATAGATTCCGCCATCGTGTTGCGTATTGAACCCCATGTCTCGCCTGGCCTTACCCTGGCATTTATTAGTGCTGTTATCGGGGTGCGCTCACTGGCGCTTACAAATCATTGTGTAAACAGTAGCTCTATCTCCGCAAATTTTTTAACGGAGTCGTTAGGTAGCTCCGAGTACCATTCGAATGTCGTTTCTGCTTAGCTGCCGACGAATTGGCGAAGCAACAATTTGTCATCGCCTCCAGTGTTGCCGCATAAGGCCCTGAATTGAGCGACATGCTGATGTGGATTTCCCGTCCCCTTATATACATGGAACTTAGGGATCGTATATCCCGGCGGGTAACTAATTTGGTCATACCAGCCCGGGTAGGGTCGTTCGGTTCTAGCAATTTGCCCAGCCGCTTCATTTGCCTGGTGAGCTCATATTTGCTGAGCTATATAGTCATCCAGTGCGGCCTTGGAAATGGTTTCTTCCTTGGTTGCTGAAAGAGCCGGAGGAGGATTCGATGTCTCTCCTTTATCATCTTCAAGGACAATCGGAGAATCTTCAGCAAGAGGATCTTGCTGGATCATCATCCCTACCATATCTTGGAAGAGAAGCGCCATTTGTTTTATGTTAGCCGCTTGCTCTGCGGCTTTTTTGTCCTTCTTTTCGAGGACTCTGCGTAGGTAGTCAGCGTCAGTTTCTTGTTCATGACGCTGATCCGAGGACGCTTCTGGGCCTTCTTTTGGCCCAGTGAGTGTGGCCATCGCATTCATCATTTCTTGGAGCTTCTGCTGCTGCTCTTGAACTTTAGTCACCGATCGCGTAAGCGGTCTATGACCTGTAGATGTACGAATGTCCTCTTTCCCGGACGCCGTGTAGACTGTATGCACCACCATGCCCCCAGACTTAGGGCGTTTGGGTTCAGTGCCTTTGAGTTTTGTCGCCGGCACAGGGATTTTCTCCGGCCTTCTTTTCTCAAGAGCGGTCGAAGTTGAGGGAGCCGTCAAGGTGGGCATCCAAACAGCTTTTCGTGGCTTAGCAGGATGGCTGACTTCCTTTTGGACCTTCAGTTTCTTGTGCTGGCGGGAGAAATTTGGATCGATCACTGACTCTCGGACTTGTCGCCAGATTTTGTAAGCTTTGGAAGACAGCCGTTGAGGGGACTGCTTCGGCTTTATTTCCGTGACAGTCTCCATCGGTGGTGGAGATCTTTTTAGTACGGCAGTGGGCGAATTCCTGCGTATTCTGTTCAGCAGCTCAAAACTGTTCCCGGTTCGGACAGCAGCATTAACTTCCACCGTTAGAGCTGGTGGCATTAGCTCAGAGGGGGAGTTACCCCCGGCCTTCCTTACTCGGCGCCAGCGGCGACGTCGAGCGTGTCGAGCTGATAGAGTTGGTTCGGTGACGGGGATGGATTTGTCTTGCCCCCTGTCCAGGTGAGGGGCTGCTGCTAGCGTCAGCCTGTTGAATACTGATGTCCTTTGAGAAGCAATATCCAATCGGTTGAAAACAGTCTTCTGAGCAGGGACAGGAACCGTAGCGGGAGCCGAAACAGTCAATCTTGTAAAGACCGACCCTTTGGTAGGAGAAGCCGCCTTGACGACTCCAGGAGCAGGGATGGCTATCCTCTTCGGAATAATCTTCTCTGGGATTGCAAGCTTCATTATGGGCCCACAGGAATTTTGGCCCAGTCTGGCGAAGACCGAGGAGCTGGAGTTGGACGACCCATTGAGAGGGGCCACAGTAGCTGTAAGCCGATCGAATACCGACTTCTTAGGAGCTTCCGGTGTTGGCACAGGAGCGGTGAAGCTCATTGGCAGGAGCAAGGTCCCGAAAAACAATCCTGTGGTGGCTTGAGTGACCTGTTCCATCGGCATTGTGAACAGGGAAGCCGCCTGGGGCACATAAGATATACCCCCAGTTGAGGCAAGACGTGGGTTGCAGTTGCATGTGGAACACTTTGAGCAAGTGAACGCCATTGATCCTTTGCTTTCTGCACCAAGCAAAATGCCAAATCTTAGTACCTCAAAACCCACGGGAAACCATTAGAAAACCGCGATTCGTTCGCGAACACGACACACGAAGTGTGGAGTGGAAAGAGGAAAAGGTCCCACCGGGCATGCCAGAATCTGTTCCCCTCCGAACGGCGGCCAAGACATGGGCTTTCTTGCCTGAGATTCGGGGCAGATGCTAATAGGTGCTATCCATCCACCTCTCCGAAGATGCCAAGTTGATTTATGACACCATGTATCGAAGGTTTAAACGGATGCGGCCGATGTAGCAGACTTCGTCAGATTCCCCCTCGTTTGAGGGGTTTTTGATTGTGGGGACGCTCTTCTCTGTAGGCGCAAGCCCCTGCAGTTAATTACGCTACCGCATTGCGGTAACAACTTTCTCCTTCTCCAGATGGTCACTTCGTGTCGTGGGTGTTTGTTTTGTTTGTGGTTGCCCGTGGATTGTATACGGAGACTGAGTTATGTCGTCGCCCGTAGGACGTGGATTAGTCCAAATCCGTATTTTCTTAGATTTGGGTTTGGGGTTTGGGTTTAAGGATGCGTCAGCCATATTTGAGGCTAAGATCAACTTAAACAGTTGTTAAGGATACGTTAGTCCAATTTGAGACTAAGATCAACTTAACGGGATCGTTTAGATCCGACAAAAGAGTATTTAGGGGCTCTATTGTTCCAGCTTAGGGACATAGTGGTCCATTGAATGTATGGCCATCGGGACCCGTCACCTCTCTGACGACGTTGAAGGATTACAACGACACATGTCAGAGGAGTTCAGAGATGTACCCTCGAACCAAAGTTGATTAGGGGATTTATAGTCCGATTTGGGACTAAAGTCTGTTTGAAAGTTTTATTTAAGGACACGTTAGCCATATTTGAGGATAAGATCAACTTAAACGTTTGTTAAGAATACGTTAGTCCAATTTGAGACTAAGATCAACTTAACAGGATCGTTTAGATCCAACAAAAGAGCATTTGGGGGCTCTATTGTTCTAGTTTAGGGACATAGTGGTCCATTACCAGTTTAAGGACATGGTGGTCCAACTCCAGTTTAGGGACATAGCGGTCTAATATTCCCGTTTTGGGGACAAATGTTAGTTTAAGGACGCATTAGTCCATGAGTTTAAGGACCCCACAGTCCGTATTAATGTGTGGTTGTCGGGACCCGTCACCTCTCTGAAGACGTTGAAGGATTACAACGAAAAATATCAAAGGAGTTTAGAGATGTACGCTTGAACCAATGAATTGGTTGAAAGAGCAGATGTGCTCAGTTCAAGCTGATTTGAGGACTTATGGCTAGTTTGGGCTAAGTCCAATTATGTTTGAAATATCGGCCCTTTGGGCCATTAGACATTTGTCTGGTTTCAGCCCCTCATCATGCAGCAGTGCTAAACAGAGGTTTAGGGGCTCTGACAACATTTTGGCTTTTATTAGGCACTGACCATTCATCATGGCTGTGGAGTTTATTTTAAATGTCATGTGAAATGATCAAGTTTGGAAAACAAGGGTATATTTGAAGTTCAGTCAAAGGGGAATCCTGCCTCTGGAAAAACTTAGCCATTTTGGGCTAGGTTGGTTTTGAAATAGTGTTAACACTAGAAGGTATATGACGATCACGTGTTCCCACGTGATGCGCTTTAAAAATAGTGTTAAACACTAAAAAGGGGTGGTCACGTGGGGTCACGTGAGGCGCCTGAGATTGGGCCGAAACTCCTTTATTTTACCCTTAAGGCTGCAAATGAGTGTTAAACACTTAGCTTTCAGGCCATCACGTGTGAGCACGTGAGGCATCTGAAGATGGGGCCAGATTTCCTCTCACTTTGTTCTGCAAATAAGTGTTAAACACTTTTTGACTCTCTGGCCATCACGTGCGGGCACGTGATAGGCATCCATCCATTGGATATTAAAGAGATTTGTTAGGGGTCACGTGGGGACACGTGAGGGCGTCCTAAATGTGGAGCCAGATCTCCTTTTGTTTTATCCTCAAATCTGCGAATAAGTGTTAAACACTTTTATTTTTATTTTGAGCATCACGTGTTGACACGTGATGGGGATTTATGTGCTGACTGTTAAAGCGTTTGCCAAGGGATCACGTGGTAACACGCGAGAGCGCCCAAATCCTTCATTTCCTTTACTTTTTCTTTCTGCGTTTTGGGAGTCACGTGGGAGCACGTGAGGCATTGCCTCAAAGCTTCTTCCTTTTTATTTTTGGGGATCTTTTTAGGGGCCACGTGAGGACACGTGACCCTGGTTTTATTCTTTCTTTTCTGATCACTACGGATTGGGGTCACGTGTCATCACGTGACCAATATTCTTTATGTGCATGGAGATCTTTCAAGTCTCTTTATTTTAAGAATTAAATTCTCTGTAGGGTTAAACCCTAATTTTGTTTTGGGAGGAATTAAATTCCTATAGTGAAAGAATTAAATTCTTATTTAGGGTAAAACCCTAATTTCTTTTTTTAAAGGAATTAAATTCCCAGATATGTAAAAGAATTAAATTCTTGATTAGGGTTAAACCCCAGTTTCATTTTAGGAGGAATTAAACTCCTGTGAATTTGGGAGAATTAAATTCTCAAAACTCAATTCCCCTTCTAAGTTTAGGATCTGCATGGCAGGATCTCGACCCGATGAGAATTAAATTCTTATCCTATGGGGAGATGTGCTCTGTGCAGATCTTCAACCAGAAGAAGAACAAAGTTTTTTTTTATTATATAAGAGTTAAACTCTTGGATTTTGAGAATTAAATTCTCTTTTGAAGCCTCTCTTTTCTTACCTAGGGTTTTTCTTTTGCAGAGAATTAAATTCTCCCCTCTTTTCTTTTTTCTCTTGAGAATTAAATTCTCCTCCCTCTGTTTCTTCTCCCAACAAAGTAGATCCCCCTCTCTTCTATTCTTGGCTCCTATTTATAGGAGAAGGAAGAGAATCAATTTGTTTAGCAAATCTCTCAAAGCCTGTCACGTGCTGGCACGTGACCCTTGGTCATGTGTGAGCACGTGACCCCCAAATTGGTTCCTTTAACAGCCACTTGTTTATGTTGTTGTTTTAACCATCACGTGTCAACACGTGGCCATTGATCACGTGTGAGCACGTGATACCTCATTGAGGTAACTTCTGATTTTTAATCAGGGAACAGATTTTAGAATTTAATTCTATTCATTATTTTAGAGGCCTTAAGAGCCCATCATGTGTCTGCACGTGACCCATGGTCACGTGTGAGCACGTGATGCCCCATTGGGGTCTTTTTTGAGTTTTTATTATATCTTTTAACTCCTTCAGCGGGTTCTTAAAGATCCATCACGTGTGGACACGTGATTCATCATAACTTTTGATCCCGGATGAATTACGAGGCCCATAATATATCAAATCGAAGGGTTTTTCGAGATACTTCTAATACCATCAGAATTTATCTGTTTCTCATTAGGGAGTTTTTCAAAAAACAGCCCGGAAGATACTGGTTCGCATTTCCTTAAGCGTATTGCTGCCTTTGATACCTTGGACTCTTCTGCGCAGAAATTTTTGGCGGGAACAAGGGCTATATAAAGGACCAAGGGCTAAAGTTAGAAGGCATCAAGCTGAAGAGATCACGAAGTCCACGACAGGCTCACGCATCCAGGATGATCATCAACGGTTCATCTACCTCCTTAGAAGAGATCGAGAAGCAAACCCGTATTTTTGTAATCATTTTCTATGGGAACAAAGTGTAAATGAATTTTGTTGATTAATAAAAGTAGTTGTTTTCTTATTCTATCTCTTTAGTTTTAATATGATTTCCCTCTCCATCACTTCTTCTCCGTAATTCTTCGCTTGTTAGGGTTCATGGGATTAGGGTAGGTTAATGGATGATGAAGATCCTTAAACTCTTTTTAAGTCCTATAAAGTTTATAAACTTTATCAAAAGAATAGTTAACATCCTAATTGGGTGCGCTACCAATTCATTGCTAGTCTTTACCGCGATTAGAGATTAGATTAACGATTAGTTTGGTAAAGGCTAGACATGAACGGAGATCCATGTCAAGATAGGGGTTAAGAGTGGGAACCCTTTTCCCTGCAGAAACCCTAATCTACATGCATCACTGTCGTTCTAGTTTTAAATCTATTAAAAGATAAAAAGAGTAATCGTTAATTAATCATCCATAACTACTAAATCCCAATGAACCCTACAAGCCCCCTATTAATATTAAACTTACCTCCGTAGTTAATCTAGATCTATATTTTGCATCCGTGTTTAACGTAGATCTAGATTCTATAATCATTCTTCACCATTCTTTATTCTTCCTCCTTTCTTTCTCAACACGCATAAAGTAAGAATAAAAGATTCCACATATCCCTGAGGACGACCCGTACTCATCTCGGTTTAGTTACACGCGACACCGTTATTGATTGCGGTTAACTACTACACATAAAAAATCTAGAACAATCAAATGGCGCCGTTGCCGGGGATACATGCGTAATTTATTTTTCTTACTATTCGTGTTGAATTCTTTTTCGATCTATATCATAAACTGTGACGCCCCGCTTCCCAAAATACGGAAAACGAGGGATGACTAGGCCAGCCATGCTCCTACGGTCAAGAAATCATCCCGCCGTAGTAACACTTCGGCTTCTGGCATTACATGGTAATCAGTAAATAAAGCACAGTAGTAAAGGAATCACATCACTAAATTATTACATTAAAATCCATTGTTCACAATTTTACAAATAACAAGAACAGTTACTAACCAAGTTCAATCTCACGATCACTTTTATAGAAAGCAGTAAAGAAAGAAAGTACACCAGACTATATCTCCGTGAACTCGAAAGGTAGATCTGTCTCCTGCGCTGGTCCTTCCACGGGATCTGAGCATGCATACTCAGGTCGTCAGAGCGACACAATAACAATATTATTATAATAAGATGAAACAGGTAAAAGAGGTGATACTAGTGAAAGTACAATGCGAGTAATCAGTATGTCACTATATGATGCAGAATATGATCTGTGTTCCTATCGGTCTCTAGGTCATGTTTGAAATCGCAAAGTGGAAGGAGGATCATGTTTAATAGGAGTCTCGTACATACCCAAGACAACGGCCCACATGCCCGGGACATAACCCTGTCAGCCGGATCGCTAGATCTCACCTAATATATATATCGCTGTTCGAATGATCATCCTCTAAAATACGGTCCCGGTAAATACGATTCTCTTTCCACTTCGATTTCCCATTTATCTCCAGGTTTACACTATATATGATCTTGATTTAGTCGTGTACAAATATACCAATGGTACGGTTTTATCACTATTCACTGTATCAATCACGGTCACGAATATTCACTTCCCATTGGTGTACTTATCACTCCTAAATCAATATCAATCACGCACGATAATGCAATGTCCACTGACTCTAACATGCACTAACACTAAGTATATGGCAAAATGGGGTATGATATATGTATGTATGCCATCAATAAGCTAAGTATATCATGAATCAATGTGCACGTCATCAACTTACAAAAATTGCATAAATTCATATGTTTAGAATTTAACAAAATGATACAAATACGATAAATAGAACACTCAGTCAGAAATTCATCAAAATTAGTTTCAGTTCAATTGGGTTTTCGGTATTCAAGATACAGCTGTTTCATTTTAAGTGCTTGCGGCTGGAAATTCAGTTTCAGAACTGAACGTCCGTTTCGCGACACGAATTGCACCCAGTTGAGTTCAGAATTTAGCGATGCTACAGTTGAATAAAATCTAGGTTTTTCGATATAGTATTCAACGCAATTGGAGGATCCTCAATTGCGTCTGTACGTCGAAAGTTATACACAGTTTAACATCAGTATGTCACTTCTGAATCTGTTCTGGACAGTTATACGTTCTGCCCTTTTTTATTACAATTTAAATAGAAAACGGCAATGAAACGGAATGAAACTACTTGGTTTTTTTAGCTAACAGAACCATATTTAATCCACTGCAGAGTTACATAACATAAGAATTAAGGAAACACGGTGACACACATTTTGGGACAGTACACAGCAATCAGAGTCGCTCTGGACTGCAGTCCAGAGTCGCACTCCGATCTAAATATCATCGTAGTTACAGAACAGAAATCATTATAATTTTACATAGAGTTAAAGTTCGTCGAGTCGGCTTCGATTTAAGCCCTCGAACGCATCATTCTAGTATGTACATAATTTACAGTGATTTTAATCATTTTCAGATACGGGAAAATTCTAGTTTTATCGGCATATTTGGGGGTATCAATTTTTGTCACTAACAGTCGTATTTTCCAGTGAGATTTATACACGATATTCGTCATTATATGGGCCAATAGAAAACATCTATTTCCGTCAAATTAAGCAAGTATTTTCATTGGGGTCTAGTATCGAACACATAGGTCGCAAAATATATCGGGAATCGGTAAATTATAAACTATATGATTTAAGTTTGTATCACAATTATATTAGCATGTAGCAAGTAAAACACTTGCCTGGAAACGTCTCGGGGTTGCACGGCAGCAGCGGCGTCACGAATGCGCGATGTACGTCGTGAAACGATTTGCGCGAGCTTGGCTCACGATACGGAATTTGTGTCGGAGTTGCCCGGAGCCGTTGTACGGTCCCTGGAAGCTTAGGGGGTGCTCTGTGGTTCACCTGAGAAGTGCTGGGGTCGACGACGGTCGACGGCGTCGCTCCGGCGATGGGCCGCAGTGGATGTCGGGTTGTGTGTGGTTTTGAAATTTTGAAGAGAGAGAGAAGTGGTGGCTCGGGTTCTGGATTTTGGAGGAGGAGGAGAAGATGCAGAGGGTGTAGAGGTCGACGGATGCTTCAGGTCAGCGGAGGCTCACCGGCGTCGAGCGTAGGTGGCCGAGCTCGGGTGTGCAGGGGGTTTGGTGTGCAGGGGATGCTCGGTTGATGGAGGGTGGAGTCGTAGAGGGCGATGGAGGGTGAATGAGGGGTCGCCGAGGGGCTGTCGTCGTCGGAGGGGTCGAGCGAAGTGATGGGGTGATCGCCGGCATTGAGGGTGCAGTGGGTTCGTGCAAAAATTTTGAGAGGAAGGAGGGTTTTTGAGATGGAGTTGGTGAGCGAGAGAGAGATGAGGGCGACGGGGTTAGAGAGAGGAGTGCGAGGGGGTAACGCCGCACGAGTGGGCATGGGCATAGGCGTGAGCTGCGGCGGAGGAGGCGGGTCGCGGATTGAAGGGCATGAGCGGGAAAGAGGGAGAGCCGTTGGGGAAGAGGGAATGGAAGCGGGTCGGGTCGGGTCGCTGAGGAGGCGGGCCGAAGGGAGTTGGGCTGGGCTGAGAGGTTTGTATTAATTAAATTCTTTTTGTGTGTGTATGGGCTGAGGAAGGGAAACGAGCCGAGATAATTTATATAATTTGAAATGAGAAGCCATTTGGCTGAGGGTAGAATGCTGGGCCGGCTTAAGAAATTAATTTGTTAGTTTAAATTTGATTTTTAGGTTGTTGGGCTTAGGGTTTTATAGATGGGGTTAAGATTAGTAAAATTTTGTTTCAGTTTAATTTAGCTTTGATTTTAAATCTTGGGTTTTGACTTTTAGGGTTTGGGAAAAATTTAAATATTGGAATTCAAGCAACCACCTTCTTCAAAAAAATATACGAGGAAAAAGAAAGGAAATCTCCGGGATTTAGAAAAATAGAAAACTTCTATTAAGATGGGAACGGGGATTTACATCATACCCCCTTACAAAAATTTCGTCCTCGAAATTTAACAAGGATACAAGGAAACAATGTACTAAACAAAGAGATGTGGATAACGATCACGGATATCTTCCTCCCGCTCCCAGGTGGATTCTCCTGGGGAACGACCGCCCCAAGACACTCGGACTAACGGAATGACCTTATTCTTCAGTACTTTCTCTCTGCGGTCGAGGATGGTTGTGGGCTGCTCCTCGTACGATAGATCGGTACCCAAAACTAGCTCTGAATAATCCTGAACATGGTTCTCATCCCGAACATAACGTCGCAACTGAGACACGTGGAAGGTATAATGCACACCAGCTAGCGATGGAGGCAAGGCAAGTCGATAGGCCACCTCTCCTACTCGCTCTAGCACCTCAAAAGGTCCGATAAAACGGCGACTGAGCTTTCCCCGACATCCGAACCTGATAACTCCACGAGTAGGGGAAATCTTCAAGAACACATGATCTCCGACTTCGAATTCTAGTGCCCTCCTGCTGGTATCTGCCCAACTCTTCTGTCGATCCTGAGCCGTCTTAATACGCTGTCTGATCATTTGGACCTTGTCGACTGTCTGAACAATGAGTTCGGGGCCCAGTAATCTTCGTTCTCCCACATCATCCCAACATATTGGGGATCGACACTTCCGTCTGTAAAGTTCTTCAAAAGGAGCCATCTGAATACTAGCTTGATAGCTATTGTTGTACGAGAACTCGACTAGATGCAGATGGTCTTCCCAGGAACCCTGAAAGTCCAACATACAGGCTCTCAATATATCCTCGAGCATCTGAATCGTAGGCTCGGATTGTCCATCCGTCTGTGGGTGATAAGCTATGCTGAATTTAAGGCGGGTACCCAAGCTCTCCTGTAAGCTCTTCCAAAAGTGCGACAAGAATCTCGTGTCCCGGTCTGACATAATGCTGACGGGAACACCGTGAAGTCATACAATCTCCTGCATATATCTTTCTGCCAGTGATTCTGTCGACTGTCCCACTCGAAATGGTAGGAAGTGTGCAGCTTTCGTGAGGCGATCGACGATAACCTAAATGGCGTTATTGCCCCTAGGGCTCCGTGGTAAGGCCGTCACGAAATCCATAGTAATGTGCTCCCACTTCCATTTAGGTATCAGCAGTGGTTGTAACAATCCTGCTATCCTCTAATGTTCCGCCTTCACCTGCTGACATACCAAGCACCTGGATACGAACCTCGCAATTTCCCGCTTCATCCCCTTCCACCAAAAATGCTGTTGTAGGTCCTGATACCTTTTTGTACCTCCTGGATGCACAGAATAAGCTGAACTGTGTGCTTCAGCCAATACTTCTTCTCGAACATCTTCCTTAGGTACACAGAGTTTGCTACCAAATCTCAGAGAGCCATCTTCATGTATAATCAAGTCCGTTCTCAGTCCGGCTTCCACTTGCTCTCTGAACCTTTGTAGTCGGGGATCATCCGCTTGTGCAATCTTGATGCGATCCACCCGAGAAGATTGCACCTGTAGTTGCCAAAGTTGACTGAGTGCGTTCGGCGTAACGACTTCAATCTCGAGTCTCTAGAAGTCCTCAATAATGTTCCTCTGATCGGTCAACATCATGACCGCTGACTTGCGACTGAGCGCATCTGGTACAACATTCACCTTCCCCGGGTGATACTGAAGGTCCAAGTCATAATCTGCCATCAGTTCTAGCCATCGGCGCCACCTCATGTTTAGTTCCTTCTGAGTGAAAACGTACTTCAAACTTTTATGATCTGTGTACACCTCCACTTTCTCACCCAATAGATAGTGCCTCCAAATCTTCAACGCAAAGACTACCGCAGCTAACTCCAAGTCATGTGAAATATTTTTTATATTTTTATGATTTTTCAGATTTTTAAGATTTTTTTATTTATTTTGATTAACCCGAAATTGCGAAAAGGAAAGTTCTACGCCATCCCCGGCAACGGCGCCATTTGATTGATCTCAAAAACTATCTAGTAACCGCAATCAAGAACGGCATCGCTTGGTAGCTAGCCGGTGAATACGGGTCGGTCCACAGGGATGTTGTGAATTTTATAGTCGCGCTTACGAGTTAATTCCGAAGGGTGTTCGAATTGCTTATTAAATCTAAAAACTAAATTAATTTATATCTAAATCTTGCTAGGGTTAGGTCTAGGTTAAGTTTGGAAAGTCAATAAATCTCACCGCTTTCTATACCCATATGAAGATCTAATTAGGTGTTATGGTAATTATTAATAAAAGGGATTAGAATCATTTGGAAAGATGTTTCTTCCTCTAGGTTCTTGTCCTTCCTTTATCAATCCTTACCCTAACCTCCATGGAAAACAATCACAACCGGGCCTTTATACTACGGTATCACCGCTACCTCGTGGGATAGGGTGCAGTAAGGAGTGGTATGTGCATGTATGCATAGAGTCCTATGAAAATATATGAAGGGTAAGAAAGGGGATGAGAGATCTTCGTCTCTCAAACCTTCCCCAGATCTAACCCTAACAAGCTAGGAGACTACTCACTCATTAGGGAATTAAAATACATTTATCTAGGGCAGAGAATAAAAATTACCTAGGGCAAGAATTGAAATATAAACTAGGGCAATTAAATAAATCTACTTACTTTACAGATGGCTCTCTCCAAACATTTACGCAGGGTTGTCAGATCTGAATAGATGATATGAAAAGAGGCATCGATGCTCTCCAAAAGAATTCTAAATTTTATTCATAGAAAGAGGCATAGGGAGGCATAAGAAATTACAATCTTTAGAGTTCCTATTTATAGAGAATAGGAAACCCTAGGTTACATTTTGATCCGCATGTCTGCAATTACAAAAATAGCCTTACAAAATCTTTTCAGCACCGCACAAGAATTATGGTAAAATTTTCTCCAAGTACGGGCATTATATGGCCGCGGAACCGTGGCAATAGCAGGCTTGGGCCGCGGTTCCGTGGCCCTTTGGTGAGCTTAGATGATTAGTTTTTCTGGGCTGGTTTAGGGTTCTTTGGGCTTTTCATTTCTTTAGTATTTTCTCCATTTGGGCTTCTAAATTGGTTCCAGATCTTCAGTGAATAATTTGCAATGGATTTTTAACCGTCCACTTTGTATTCTTGGATCTTGCGTTGCCTTGTACATTGTGAACTGTTCTTCGTCTAGGCTTGACTAAGATCCTCCTATTTGTTGGTCAAAAGTCCTTCTTTGTGTCGTCTTTTCATCGTTTTCACTATTTTAGATCCACGAACCCGTAACCTGTAACATGTAGCAGACATGCGTCAAAAACACCTGTTTATTTATAAAAAGAATAAGAATGGGGAATATAATAATGCAATATTATGGTGTGAACAAATACCCCAAACTTATCTTTTGCTCGTCCTCGAGCAAACTTATTTTTTATTCACTAAAATCCTAACCGCACTTTCGTAGGGAAACGCGATTGCACTGAGCTCGTACAACAAGCCGTTAAACCTCTAGGTGTCCCTAGTAGGAGGAGTGTTGTCTCCTGAGGGTTTTCAGTGGATACTACCCACAAAATCCTATCAATTTGGCTTTTCGACTTTAATTCTCCAATTAGGTTTTCTAACAAGGAATTCTATTATCGTCGACTCGTAAATTATCCACCCATATTCTTCACACTTCCTCATTATTTAAATTAAGATTATATATGTTCTATAGACTTACTTAGCTTTCAGCATCTCTTAAGTTTTCCTTCTAGGGTTCCATCTCCACTTAGGAATTTCTATCAACTCTACTAAAGATACAAGTTCTATTCTTCACTCCTTTCTCTCATCTAAACTCCAATCACATATCCCTACGTGTGTGTAAATATCACCCTTACACTTGGAAATTCAAATCAAGCAATCATACCCTTGTCCGTTGTCCAAAGCACTTATTAATTGGTGAATTTTTAAATGAATTTTGCTACACATCCTTCATGCGACCGTTAATACTTCTTGAGGTACCAACGACCGATTACAAGATATGTTTGCACTTTAAAGCGTAATTCCTAGTCTTGCAATACCGAAGGCTTTAGCAGTGACTCCCAAACCAGTTGGTCTAAGGCACTAGGTGATGAAGCACCCTCGCTAAATATTTTTCTATTTTTGCAGCCTTAAGTAATCACAAAAACCAGTGTCCATTTTTTTTATTCTTTATTCACACTTTTTTTCTTTTATTTTCATTGTACTAAGGACTTTAGACAAGAGCATTTCAAGGTCTCTTCTACTATTCCAAGTGTCAAGGTGCGTGATTGTGTAAATTGTAGGGTATACATTTTCAGAATCTAGACTTAAGCTAGGAACTATTTTTCAAACTTATACTCTAATAAGAACATCAATACTTTTCCTTCGTTTCAACTTAGCCCAAGAAGTGAACTTAAAATTTGCCTATTTCTAAATAAACTACAAAGACATATACTTTCTACCGTTAAACTTTAAAGAAGGTTATTTTTAGGGTTTTTAATTCAGTATGTCTAAGATCTAGTTGTTCCTAGCCAGTTAACCTATTTGTCAAACTCAAGTCAAATATGGCCAAAATTGAATACAATAATTTTTCAAAATTTTCAATTTTTATGGGGTTTTAAAATAAGTATGCAAATGCAAAAATATGTACAAATGAATGCGAAGGAAGAATACGTACCGAGCATACCCCCAAACTTGAACTTGACAGTGTCCTCACTGTCATGCTAAACCAAGAGGGTCAAATTACCGGCACTCCCCTGTTTATTTATTTATAATTTTTTTATTTTATTTTTTTGAATTTTTTTTTGTTTTTTATAGAAAAAGAAAACAAAAAATATATATACATATATACAAAGGTTCCCCCCAAACTTAAGCTTGGCCTTACACAAGCCAAAGGTTAACACCAACCATTCAAAAATCTTATCGTGGTAATGGTCAAGTTGGTGAAATAATGGGGTGTAGAGGAAAGAAATGAGAAACACACGAGACCGTGTAGGAAGAAGGGTAGAATATGGTCTCGGTGTAGGAGAAGAATGGCGGAAAGAAGAAAGAAGTGGAGTACGATCTTGAGGGTGTAAAGCAAGTGAATAAATTAGCGCAATTTGTGATGACCGATGTGTTAAAAGAAATTGCGCTAACCTATCAACTCGTCGAGAAATGGGATCAAATCCCTCAAGATTCGCAAGAAAACATGGGTACGCCGAACTTGGTATAGGAGATGAAAGCGTAACGGTCACTTGCACGGTCGGAACAATAGGAAGGACAAAAGGAAGTGAGTGAGGAAGGGTATCAGTTAAGGATTTAGGAGGGTGTATTGGAAAATTCGACACATCAAACGAAAATGGTTCAACCTCAATATTATCCTCAGTACTATCCTCATAATTCTCCTCAATATTTTCCTCAAAAATTTGCTTATCCATGCCAATATCATCAAAATCAAGACGCATATGAAGTTCGAGAAAAACATTCAATGACTCGGGATGATGAATTGGACATAAAATTTCAATTAAATCGACGGGTTCATCATCCGAAATATTCCCGGCGTCTATATCCTTAATCAAGTGAAAATCAATTTTTTCTGACACCTCATCAAAAGCATAGATATTTATCGATTTAGGTTCTAGAGTGGAGGTGTAAAGATCGAAAGGATTAAGTGCGGTTTCACTCGAAAGGGGTTCTTCACAATTTGGCAAATCAAGCACTACAAAATCACACAGCTCATTTTTATTTTCAACTGGTGACTCATTGGGAACAATCGATGGAAAACCAGCGTTGTGGGATTCAATTGGGTAAGAGTAGATTTGATTTGGATATCCTCTCACATTCTCATTCTGTCCAACCACCTCCTCATACATTGGAAAATTTGGAGCTAGTTGGAAACTAGCTACCGGTTCACTAGGTTGCATAAGGGTGGCCACGGACGCTTCTATATTCCTAACCATTTTGTTTGTTGCTGCGATATACGCCTCCAACGCCTTTTCCAAACTAGACTTTGGTGCTAAGGGGGTTTCGGCAAAAGATTCGAAATTGTTTGGATATGTGAAACTCCCAAAAGACTGTGTAGAAGCAGTGTCTAGTGAAGGTGGAAAGGTCGAGTAGGACTGGTAGGAAGTGGGTGATTGGAATGGGGTAGGGTCAACATGTGGATAAAAAGATGAATAATCGTGCGGGCCCCTAAAACTAGATGAGTGGAGAGGGGTGAAAGTTTGGGGGTATGCTCGGTAAAAGATTCGAAATCGTGTGGATATGCAAAACTCCCAACAGGCTGTGTAGAATCAATGTCTAGTGAAGGTGGGAAAGTCGGGTAGGACTGGTAGAAAGTGGATGGTTGGACAGGGGTAGGGTCAACATGCGGATAAAAAGGTGAATGTACTTGTTGATTCCTAGAACTAGATGTATTGAGAGGGGTGAAAGATCGGCTTCGAGATTGAGCAATATGCTCAGCAATGGACATCGGCTTAGGAGTGACAGCAGGACTTGAAAAAGTGGTGTCAACATACGGAGGTGGTAAAGGTTGACTTGGTTGACACAAAGTGGGTTGAAAAGTCAAACTGTTTCTCCTAAACGCTTCTATTTGATCTTTCAAAGATTTTTTAGGCATGGAAGAATCGTCTTTAAATTGACCGAACAAATTGACGTACGAGGCAAGGTTAGGTTCGGGATACCAAACATCGGCAAGTGATTTATTATGTGGGGTACCCATGTTAGAAGAAGGGGGAAAGAAAGAAATATTGTGGTGCAAGGATTTGTTTGCAGCAAAAGTTTGCAAGTTTCTAAAAAGATTTTTCCTTTTTCCTTGTTCTTTTTACTTGGAAATTGTTGCAAAAAGATTTTGATGAAAGATATGCAACAGCAAAATATTACTTGCAATCAGTTTTTATTTTAAGCAGGGCCCAAAAATCCTGCACAAGATTTATTACATGGAAGAGAATATATTTTTAAAGTGCACAAAATCTTGCAGGCATTTATCAAAAAATTTATTAAGAATTACAGAGGGGGGACAGAAAGAAGCTTACAGAGCAAAGTTGGTCAGATGATGTTACTGTTCCACCGCCCTTCCGCGGCAAAACGTGGATCCCACCGCGATTTCGCGGTCAAATTGACCGCACAGTGCCCCAGAAAAATTTTGGTGCTCTGATTCGACGAGACGGCCGCGGTTCCGCGGCCTAAGGTGGGTTTTGGCCGCGGAAACGCGGCGGGGTGGAGGATTTAGATCTCCAGAAAAATTTCCCTGTTCTGTTATTTAAAATCACTTCTGTTCCGATATTTTGTTTCCTATTTTGCTTTCTGGAAATTTCCAGATCCGATTTTCGTATATCCTGCAAAATTCAAACAACAAAGTATCCCTTCCAAAAATAACAGATGAAATATTTTTTATATTTTTTTATGATTTTTCAGATTTTTAAGATTTTTTTTATTTTGATTAACCCGAAATTGCAAAAAGGAAAGTTCTACGCCATTCCCGGCAATGGCGTCATTTGATTGATCTCAAAAACTATCTAGTAACCGCAATCAAGAACGGCGTCGCTTGGTAGCTAGCCGGTGAATACGGGTCAGTCCACAGGGATGTTGTGAATTTCCTAGTCGCGCTTACGAGTTAATTCCGAAGGGTGTTCGGATTGCTTATTAAATCTAAAAACTAAATTAATCTATATCTAAATCTTGCTAGGGTTAGGTCTAGGTTAAGTTTGGAAAGTCAATAAATCTCACCTCTTTCTATACCCATATGAAGATCTAATTAGGTGTTATGGTAATTATTAATAAAAGGGATTAGAATCATTTGGAAAGATGTTTCTTCCTCTAGGTTCTTGTCCTTCCTTTATCAATCCTTACCCTAACCACCATGGAAAACAATCACAACCGGGCCTTTATACTACGATATCACCGCTACCTTGTGGGATAGGGTGCCGTAAGGAGCGGTATGTGCATGTATGCATAGAGTCCTATGAAAATATATGAAGGGCAAGAAAGGGGATGAGAGATCTTCGTCTTTCAAACCTTCCCCAGATCTAACCCTAACAATCGAGGAGACTACTCACTCATTAGGGAATTAAAATACATTTATCTAGGGCAGAAAATAAAAATTACCAAGGGCAAGAATTGAAATATAAACTAGGGCAATTAAATAAATCTACTTACTTTACAGATGGCTCTCTCCAAACATTTACGCAGGGTTGTCAGATCTGAATAGATGATATGAAAAGAGGCATCGATACTCTCCAAAAAAATTCTAAATTTTATTCATAGAAAGAGGCATAGGGAGGCATAAGAAATTACAATCTTTAGAGTTCCTATTTATAGAGAATAAGAAACCCTAGGTTACATTTTGATCCGCATGTCTGCAATTACAAAAATAGCCCTAGAAAATCTTTTCAGCACCGCACAAGAATTATGGTAAAATTTTCTCCAAGTACGGGCATTATACGGCCGCGGAACAGCGGCAATAGCAGGCTTGGGCCGCGGTTCCGCGGCCCTTTGGTGAGCTTAGATGATTAGTTTTTCTGGGCTGGTTTAGAGTTCTTTAGGCTTTTCATTTCTTTAGTATTTTCTCCATTTGGGCTTCTAAATTGGTTCCAGATCTTCAGTGAATAATTTGCAATGGATTTTTAACCGTCCGCTTGTATTCTTGGACCTTGTGTTGCCTTGTACATTATGAACTGTTCTTCGTCTAGGCTTGACTAAGATCCTCCTATTTGTTGGCCAAAAGTCCTTCTTTATGTCGTCTTTTCATCGTTTTCACTATTTTAGATCCACGAACCTGTAACCTGTAACATGTAGCAGACATGCGTCAAAAGCACCTGTTTATTTATAAAAAGAATAAGAATGGGGAATATAATAATGCAATATTATAGTGTGAACACCGTGCTGCATTAGAACACAGCCTAAACCCTTCCCTGAGGCATCACTGTGTATCACCAAACCACCGGAATCATCTGGTACTGTAAGAATAGGCGCCGTGGTTAACTTCTGCTTCAGTGTGTCAAATGCCTGAGTGCACTCCTCTGTCCACGCAAACGGTACGTCCTTCCGTGTCAGCCTCGTCAATGGTTCAGCGATTCTTGAGAAATCTTGGACGAATCTCCGATAATAACCTGCCAATCCCAGAAAGCTCCTGATCTCGGCCACTGACTTCGGCGTTGGCCAATCTCTGATAGATTCTATCTTTGCCGGGTCCACCGAGGTGCCTTCGCCCGAAACAATATGTCCCAAAAACTGAACCTTGTCGAGCCAGAAGTCACACTTGCTTAGCTTCGTATACAGCTTCTCTTCCCGAAGAATTTATAGGACCGTGTGTAAATGTTCAGCGTGCTCTTCCCGGGTCTTCGAGTAGACAAGTATGTCGTCGATAAACACAACGACAAACGTGTCCAAGTACTTTGCGAACACCCTGTTCATCAAGTCCATGAATATTGCTGGGGCATTGGTAACACCGAACGGCATCACAAGGAACTCGTAATGCCCGTATCGGGTCCTGAAAGCCGTCTTGCATACATTCTCGGCTGCTACTCTGATTTGATGATATCCATAATGGAGGTCCAACTTCGAGAATACCTTGGCTCCACTTAGCTGATCGAATAAGTCGTCAATGCGCGGGATTGGGTACTTGTTCTTTATTGTGACTTTGTTCAGCTCCCGATAATCTATACACATTCATAGCGATCCATCCTTCTTCTTTACTAACAGAACTGGTGCACCCATGGTGAAGCGCTTGGCCGAATAAATCCCTTCTCCAATAGTTCTTCAACCTGCTTCTTCAATTCTGCCAACTCAACTGGTACCATTCTGTATGGGGCTCTGGATACTGGGGCTGTACCTGGAGTCAAATCGATCGAGAACTCCAAGATTCGAGGAGGTGGTAGACCTGGTAGATCTTCAGGAAATACGTCCAGAAAGTCCCGAACAATTTCTGGGACTGGGCTCTTATCAATCTCCATAGCTGTTAGTTCCTTGGGCTTGGCTCTGTACTTAGCTGGCTCCAAAGATTTGCTTCCGCCCTCGAAAATAAACTCCGGGTGATTGGGAATGCGGAAGATCACCTTCCTTGCACGATAATCGATAACTGCATGGAAAGTGCTCATCCAATCCATCCCGAGAATTGCGTCGTAACTGCCTATCCCAATCAGAAGGAAATTTGCATAGAATTCCCTGCCACACACTACAACCGGGCATAACCTACATTCTCGACTAGATATTATAATGCCGTTACCCGTATGTATTTCCCAACCCTTGGTTAGTGGTTTATGTGGTATGGAGTGTGTATCAGTGAAATGCTCAGACAAGAAACAATGCGATGCTCCAAAATCAAATAGTACTCTAGCTGGCAAGGAATGTACGAGTAGAGTACCTGTAACCACGTCTCCTGACGCCTCTGCCTGCTCGGTGGTCAAGGTGAAAGCCTGTCCCTGACCGCGACCTGTAAAGGGTTGCCTCTGCTCCTGTGGCCTCTGCTGTGGCGGTCC
Source organism: Agapanthus africanus (assembly GCA_030015575.1). NCBI lineage: Eukaryota > Viridiplantae > Streptophyta > Magnoliopsida > Asparagales > Amaryllidaceae > Agapanthus > Agapanthus africanus. Next base: position 371,723,290 of record JASDDO010000010.1, read on the forward strand.
AGAACCTCCCTGTATCTCTGCTCGCTAAGGGCAATCACTAATCCTGTGCTGACTGGACCCGCAAATCAAGCACTGTCCCTTGGCACGGCGACAGTCCTTCTGGGTATGCCCACCTCTACCGTAATAGCCGCAAATTACGCCCTGTCTCTGGGGGCGATGCTGTGGTACGAACGGGCGCTTCATTTGTGTCGTTCCTGGCCTGTGAACCGGTATGGCTCCTCGAGAAGGCGCGTGGGTATGTGCTGGAACGACTGGGGGTCTCCTGAACTTGTTAATCAATTTCTCCTGAACTCTCGCCGCGTTGAGTACCTGTGCGAAAGTCTGCAAATCCAACGATGCAATCAACTACTGCAACTCGAAATCTAACCCCTGAAGAAAGCGTCTGGCCCTGGTGGCCTCTGAGACGACCATGTATGGAGCAAAATGGCTCAGACGGTTGAACTCTACCGCATAAACGTCCACTGGGCGTCCATTCTGCTTCAAAAGAATAAATCTTTCCTCCATTTCTGCCTTGGCTGTGGAAGGAAAATAATGATCTAGGAAGCACTCCTTAAACTTTCTCCATTCAATCGGTCCGTCTAGCCTGCTTTCTTCCACCGACCACCAGTACGGGCTTCATCTTCCAATTGTATCTTTATCACATCCACCCTATCTTCCTCTGGAACCCTGGCGGCTGTCAGTAAGTTCTCCATGTTCACCAGCTATTGCTCAGCCTCAAGAGGTTCAGCTAGCCCTGTGAATGCAGCTGGATGTAACCGTCGGAAGTCTGATACGGTACCAACCCTAGTATGATAAGCTGGTGGAGTAGCGCCCTCGGGAGTGGTAATGATTGCGGAGGGTCCTCCTGCGGCGGTAATCGCCCTGAGTCCCTCGGCGAGTAAATCTGTCTTCCTCTCCTGAGCTTCCGCGAGAGTTGTTAGTGCACTGAGTATTCTTTTAGTACGGTCCTGAGAGCTGGAGTCCGAGGAGGGTCGTTCGGGGACGTCATATCACTGAAAGATTCAAAAGGATGAGATCGGATTCAAGGATGAAAATCAAGAGTAGTGAAACGAGAATAACGTAATACAGTATAGTTAATGTTATCCCTTGATACTAAACACGGCTCTGATACCAACTAAACCATGTCACGCCCCGCTTCCCAAAATACGGAAAACGAGGGATGACTAGGCCAGCCATGCTCCTACGGTCAAGGAATCATCCCGCCGTAGTCACACTTCGGCTTCTGGCATTACATAGTAATCAGTAAATAAAGCACAGTAGTAAAGGAATCACATCACTAAATTATTACATTAAAATCCATTGTTCACAATTTTACAAATAACAAGAACAGTTACTAACCAAGTTCAATCTCACGATCACTTTTATGGAAAGCAGTAAAGAAAGAAAGTACACCAGACCATATCTCCGTGAACTCGAAAGGTAGATCTGTCTCCTGGGCTGGTCCTTCCACGGGATCAGAGCATGCATACTCAGGTTGTCAGAGCGACACAATAACAATATTATTATAATAAGATGAAACAGGTAAAAGAGGTGATACTAGTGAAAGTACAATGCGAGTAATCACTATGTCACTATATGATGCAGAATATGATCTGTGTCCCTATCGGTCTCTAGGTCATCTTTGAAATCGCATAGTGGAAGGAGGATCATATTTAACAGGAGTCTCGTACATACCCGAGACAACGGCCCACATGCCCGGGACATAACCCTGTCAGCCGGATCGCTAGATCCTACCTAATATATATATCGCTGCTCGAATGATCATCCTCTAAAACACGGTCCCGCTAAATACGATTCTCTTTCCACTTCGATTTCCCCTTTATCCCCAGGTTTACACTATATATGATCTTGATTTAGTCGTGTACAAATATACCAATGGCATGGTTTTATCACTATTCACTGTATCAATCACGGTCACGAATATTCACTTCCCATTGGTGTACTTGTCACTCCTAAACCAATATCAATCATGCACGATAATGCAATGTCCACTGACTCTAACATGCACTAACACTAAGTATATGGCAAAATGGGGTATGATATATGTATGTATGCCATCAATAAGCTAAGTATATCATGAATCAATGTGCACGTCATCAACTTACAAAAATTGCATAAATTCATATGTTTAGAATTTAACAAAATGATACAAATACAATAAATAGAATACTCAGTCAGAAATTCATCAAAATTAGTTTCAGTTAAATCGGGTTTCCGGTATTCAAGATACAGCTGTTTCATTTTAAGTGCTCGCGGCTGGAAATTCAGTTTCAGAACTGAACGTCCGTTTGGCGACACGAATTACACCCAGTTAGGTTAAGAATTTAGCGATGCTACAGTTGAATAAAATCTATATTTTTCGATAGATTATTCAACGCAATAGGCGGATCCTCAATCGCATCTGTACGTCGAAAGTTATACACAGTTTAATATCAGTATGTCACTTCTGAATCTGTTCTGGACCGTTATACGTTCTGCCCTTTTTTTATTACAATTTAAATAGCAAACGGAAATGAAACGGAATGAAACTATTTGTTTTTTTTAGCTAACAGATCCATCTTTAATCCACTGCAGAGTTCCGTAACATACGAATTAAGGAAACACGGTGACACACATTTTGGGACAATACACAGTAATCAGAGTCGCACTCCGATCTAAATATCATCGCAGTTACAGAACAGAAATCATTAGAAGTTTACATAGAGTTAAAGTTCGTCGAGTCGGCTTCGATTTAAGCCCTCGAACGCATCATTCCAGTATGCACATAATTTACAGTGATTTTAATCATTTTCAGATACGGGAAAATTCTAGTTTTATCGGTATATTTGGGGGTATCAATTTTTGTCACTAACAGTCGTATTTTCCAGTGAGATTCATACACGATATTCGTCATTATATGGGCCAACAGAAAACATCTATTTCCGTCAAATTAAGCAAGTATTTTCATTGGGGTCTAGCATCGAACACATAGGTCGCAAAATATATCGGGAATCGGTAAATTATAAACTATATGATTTAAGTTTGTATCACAATTATATTAGCATGTAGCAAGTAAAACACTTGCTTAGAAACGTCTCGGGGTTGCACGGCAGCAGCGGTGTCATGAACGCACGATGTACGTCGTGAAACGATTTGCGCGAGCTTGGCTCGCGATACGAAATTTGTGTCGGAGTTGCCCGGAGCCGTTGTACGGTCCCTGGAAGCTTAGGGGGTGCTCTGTGGTTCACCTGAGAAGTGCTGGGGTCGAGGACGGTCGACGGCGTCGCTCCGGCGATGGGCCACAGTGGGTGTCGGGTTGTGTGTGGTTTTGAAATTTTGAAGAGAGAGAGAGAAGTGGCGGCTCGGGTTCTGGATTTTGGAGGAGGAGGAGAAGATGCAGAGGGTATAGAGGTCGACGGATGCTTCAGGTCAGCGGAGGCTCGCCGGCGTCGAGCGTAGGTGGCCGAGCTCGGGTGTGCAGGGGGTTTGGTGTGCAGGGGATGCTCGGTTGATGGAGGGTGGAGTCGTAGAGGGCGATGGAGAGTGAATGAGGGGTCGCCGAGGGGCTGTCGTCGTCGGAGGGGTCGAGCGAAGTGATGGGGTGATCGCCGGAATCGAGGGTGCAGTGGGTTAGTGCAAAAATTTTGAGAGGAAGGAGGGTTTTTGAGATGGAGTTGGAGAGCGAGAGAGAGATGAGGGCGACAGGGTTAGAGAGAGGAGTGCGAGGGGGTAACGTCGCACGAGTGGGCGTGGGCGTAGGCGTGAGCTGCGGCGGAGGAGGCGGGTCGCGGATTGAAGGGCGTGAGCAGGAAAGAGGGAGAGCCGTTGGGGAAGAGGGAATGGAAGCGGGTCGGGTCGCTGAGGAGGCGGGCCGAAGGGAGTTGGGCTGGGCTGAGAGGTTTGTATTAATTAAATTCTTTTTGTGTGTGTGGGGGCTGAGGAAGGGAAACGGGCCGAGATAATTTATATAATTTGAAATGAGAAACCATTTGGCTGAGGGTAGAATGCTGGGCCAGCTTAAGAAATTAATTTGTTAGTTTAAATTTGATTTTTAGGTTGTTGGGCTTAGGGTTTTATAGATGGGGTTAGGATTAGTAAAATTTTGTTTCAGTTTAATTTAGCTTTTATTTTAAATCTTGGGTTTTGACTTTTAGGGTTTGGGAAAAATTTAAATATTGAAATTCAAGCAACCGCCTTCTTCAAAAAAATATACGAGGGAAAAAGAAAGGAAATCTCCGGGATTTAGAAAAATAGAAAACTTCTATTAAGATGGGAACGGGGATTTACATAAACATAAAACAAAACAGCATCATGCATATTTAACGATTAGTGCGTGATTCTTGAGAGGAATTCTGGAGTCACTTTAGCAAGGAGATAAAGATTCAGAGACATTCATCAAGACCCAGAGGAGAAGCGGAGGCTACTGTACAAAAATTGTCAAAAGATCCCTTCATCTCACGGCGGAACCGCAGCCAAATCACCAGTATTGCAGCGGAACCACGGCCTAATTAGTGGATCTTGGCTTCAAAATTCTCTGGTATCTTCTACAACTCTTTATCTCTCTTCTAAAAAATCCAATAATATATTTTCTGCAGGATTCTTTGCAAAATATCGCCGCTCAAAAATCTTTTTGTGTGCTTTGTTTTGCGGGTTGTTTTTGCATATTTTAATACAGACTTTAAAGGGCAAGACCAAAATTCAGATTAGGTGGGGATTTCATCACCCTTCCTAGGCCCCACAAATCATAAAACGAGCATCCGCATAACCCTATATTAATTAAAAAAATATCTAGATCAAGACCCTAAGGACCGTCGCGCTCAATTAGGACAAAGGAAGGTCGTGGGTAATCTATCGCTTATCTGCATTTCTTGTGTGGTGTCTAGGCAAGTGTGTCTAAGGCAAGTGGTTACTTAATTAAGCCCGCTATTTTCGGTGATTCGTATAGCGGATACCTCCCACTTACCTGGCACTTACCTGGCCACAGGAGAGATAAGGAGGCAGTAGAGGATTTATCTAGTGATTTGTCCTTTGGAAGTCTAGGAGCGGTCTAGTGCTTGACCTAGGTGACCTTAGTTTTAGGGTTTGCTTGTGCATTTTATGATTTTTGTGAGTAAACCCCCAAGTCCACTTTCAAAGCAAAACAATCAAAATAGAGCTTAAATCTTTTCACCCTCTTTTCTTTTCACCTTCTTATAATGGGTAACCTAAACAGAAGAAGTCTTGCCGAGCTTTGCTATCCACAGCCAGATATTTCTTGTCTTCGTAATCACTTCGGTATACCATCCGACTCTCCCATTTCTATAAAAGATCGGATAGAACAAGCGGATAGAAATATTTGGCCACCTCAGTCCAGGTCTTATCAACCGTTTCCTAATTCTACATCTGTTTCAGTTGATACTCCGAGTGAGGATACCCCTAGACGCATGTCCATTGCTGAGCATATAGCAAGGGCTAACGGCCAAAGTTTCAATCCGGACCAATATCAAGCATCACCACTACTTTCTAAAGAAGAATTTCATAATCAGTTTGTGGCATATATGATGTCTATTGAAAATAGCCAGCTAACCAACCCATATCAATATTCTTCTTATCATAATGTTGATCCTACTCCTGCCCTATTTTCCCAACCATTCAATTCCTATCAATCCTACCCAACTTTTACACCTTCTCTAGACAGTCCTTCTAATCAGTCATTTGGGAGTTTTAATTATCCACAAGAATTTCAATCTTATACTGAAATCCCTCATCAACCCAAGTCTAGTCTTGAGCGGACATTATAAAATATGTGGAAATGTCGCACCAATTTAGAAAGGAAACAACAGAGTGGATACAAGCTAATAATTTCAAACCTGCCCAAAATTTTTCAGTATACAATATGACCATGGGACAAAATGAGAATTTGGGTAGTGAGACAGAACTGTACACCCTTCCTAATCAAACCTCCCCATTCCAAACTGAAATCCACAACTCCGGTTTCACAGATTCATCGAGTACACCAAATGATTCACCAATTGAAGATAGAATGTCTGATGAGTTGTGTGGCTTTGTAGTGTTTGATTTACCCGATTGTGAAGGGTCCATTTCAGGTGAAACCATACCCAACCCTTGTGATCTCTACACCTCCACTCTTGAACCAAAATTAATTGAAAACCATAATTTTAATTTGGTATTTGAGAATTCTAACCTTCACTTGAATGAGGAGATTAACGTTGGGGATATATTGAATGATGAACCCGAAATTTTGGATGAGTTTTTCCCACAAATTCATCAGGTCCTTTCACTTCCTTGTGGTCATCATCTCGAGCCTTTAATTATTCTTCCCGAATCCCATATGCGTCTTGAAGTTGATGATAATTGTATAACCGAACAGCAGACCGAAATTCTGCCTTCATCTTCCACATCTGGTTCAGCGATACTCGACACACCAATTTGTTTACCCATTTCACCTTCTACTTTCTCAGGTTCTTCTTCTAATCTTCTTATAATTTCAGTGAGTGTTGATGAATCACAATCCGATAATTCAAGTTTGATAATTCCAGAAAGGCAACTTGATTTGGATACTTTTGAAAATGAGGTAGATGAGTTTTTCGAGTCTTCTACCTTCATAATTTTTGACAAATCAAGTATGATAAATTCTGGCACAAAACTTACTGACAGCAAAATGTTCAATTACACCATCGATGGAAATTTTGAAGAACTTTTTGCTGACGAACTTGTATTCCTAAACAACACGGATTTTGTGATTAATCAACCTCCACCTATAGAAGTTGAACCACCACCCTTTCTTCTTATAAAATACGAGAATGCCAATATTCCACTCATTTCTGATCATTCACATTCTCGTCTCTATTTTTCATCATCTCTTATCTCTTCACATTCACGTTCACGCAAACCCTTTCCATACCATTACTTATCTCTTCCCCACTTTTTCTTGGCTCTATATAACATGTTCTTCCACCGACCTATACGTTACATTGATAAAATCTTTGAATGGTTGGTATTAACTTTTGGTCTTTGTAAAGTCTTATATTGACCAAATAACTTTACCCCCCTTAAAATGCTTAATATTGTTTAACTCAAGTTTGGGGGGGGGGGGTATTTTTGGCTCTTGAAAATAAAATTTGTTCTAAAAATTATGAGCCAAAAATAAGTTTGGGGAAAGATTTTCACTTTCAATTTTTGTTTCCCCCGTTAATAACCTTTCCTCCCAAGTCTATAGGTTTTTGAGATTTATAAGAAACAACAGTGAGGACATTGCTGCAAACAGGTTTGGGGGAGATTTATGCTTATTTACGCATTACTTTACATTATACTATATATAAGCACACAAAATTAAAAAAAAAATTGACAATAAAAGTTTGAAAGTGAAAATTTACATATGAAAGATAGGAATAGTTTGAGAAAAGCAAGAAAATTAGATATTTTCTTAAATGAAACTAGTAATAAGTAGTTATGAGCTGTTGTCCTAAGGGTTAGTAAGATGAAGAAAATTACTAATCTGAGAATAAAAATAAGTCTGAAAAATAGTCCTTATTCTTGACGCCAAATATCTGAATGTTGATGCCCTACTATACGCACTTATACATATCTTGAAACTTGGGATAGTAGAGGATACCTCGAAATGCTCTTGTCTAAAAGCCTTATTATAAAAATTTAAAAAATTTAAAAATAAATAAATAAATATAAGTGGTGAAGAAAAAAATGAACACTGGTTTTGTAATTACCAAGGCGGCATAAAAAAAATATAGCGAGGGTACTTTATCACCTAGTGCCTTAGACCAACTGGTTTGGGAGTCACTGCTAAGACTTAGGTGTTGCATGACGAGGAATTACGCCTAAATGCGCGAGCATATTTTGTAATCGGTTGATTAGTACCTCAAGAAGTATTAACGGTCGCATGAAGAATGTGTGAGCAATTTTATCGAAAATATTCACCAACTATAAGGTACTTTGGAAGATGAACAAGAGTATGATAGCTTGAATTGAATTCTCTAAGTGTAGGGATGTTTTTTACACACACGTAGGGGTATATGATCAATGTTTGGATGAAAAATAGGGAGGAAGACTAAAGGCTATGTTTTATTAAGGGATGATGTGAAATCTAACATTTTTTCATGATCATTAAGATAGGGCTGATAGCAACTGAAAAACTGGCCTAGTTGAAAACTCTTATTTTCAAGTTCTTTCTTTCATAATTCTTATCTTTGTATATAACTTTCACCATCTTTCTTTTATTATAGGATTTTATTGGTGTAATCCGCTGAAAACCATCAGGAGACAACACTCCTCCTACTAGGGACACCTAGAGCTTTAACGGCTTGTTGCACGTGCTCAGTGCAATCGTGTTGCCTACGAAAGTGTGCTACTTAGGATTTTACTTTTTTCTTCTTTCTCCTTTTCTTGAATAACTAGTTTGCTCGGGACGATCAAAATTAAGTTTGGGGGTATTTGTTCAGTTGATAAAACTGCACTTTTAATATGACATTTTTCCTACTATTTCTATATAAAAAGGTGTTTATTATAATATATGACACATATGAGGGTTTATCTGTAAAAATACTATTTTCATGTGTTTATATATTATAATTAACATTATGAAGGAAAAAGTAAGCATATAATATCCATGTAACATTTGGCCCATTTAATATGCTTACCTTATTAAAAACCTTTGACCAATTCTCTTAAAACTAAAATATCATGACAAATGGTTAAAAATAATATCTCGATAAAAATAAATTCTACTAACATTATTTATTGAGATAATTGTGCAGAAATATTTCAGGACTGGAATCGAGGAAATCCGAATTATCGAGATCAAATCTGCCGAAATAGTAAAGTAAATTGAAGAAATCAATTCTGGCAGAGACGTAGAGAAGATTTTCAGATTCCAGATACCAAAATAGTCTACATGTGTCACCAGAAGAAGCCTCAAGAGAAACAAACCCACGATCCTCCTAATCCACGGCGGATCCACGGCCAAACCCACCATTATGCCACGGTTTCGCCACACTTCTGAGGAGTTAGGGCCCTGGATTTTCTGGTTGGGATCCTGACAACTAGTTACCATATATGGAAAGTCATCTTATTAGGAAAGTTATATATATAGAAAGTCACTATATATGGAAAGTCACAATATATGGAAAGTTACCATATATGGAAAGTCACCATATTAGGAAGTCAACATATATGGTAACTAGGTTTTCTTCTTTGAGGGCTATATAAAGGACCAAGGGCTAAAGTTAGAAGGCATCAAGCTGAAGAGATCACGAAGTCCACGACAGGCTCACGCATCCAGGCTGATCATGAACGGTTCATCTACCTCCTTAGAAGAGATCGAGAAGCAAACTAGCATTTTTGTAATCATTTTCTAAGGGAACAAAGTGTAAATGAATTTTGTTGATTAATAAAGGTAGTTGTTTTCTTATTCTATCTCTTTAGTTTTAATATGATTTCCCTCTCCATCTCTTCTTCTCTCAACATGCGCGAGTAATTTTTCGCTTGTTAGGGTTAATGGGATTAGGGTATGTTAATAGATGATGAAGATTCTTAAACTCTTTTTAAGTCCTATAAAGTTTATAAACTTTATCAAAAGAATAGTTAACATCCTAATTTGGCGCGCTACCAATTCATTGCTAGTCTCAACTGCGATTAGAGATTAGATTAACGATTATTTTGGTAAAGGCTAGACATGAACGGAGATCCATGTCAAGATAGGGGTTAAGAGTGGGAACCATTTTCCCTCCAGAAACCCTAATCTACATACATCACTGTCGTTCTAGTTTTAAATCTATTAAAGAATAAAAAGAGTAATATTTAATTAATCATCCATAACTACTAAATCCCAATGAACCCTACAAGCCCCCTTTTAATATTAAACTTACCTCCGTAGTTAATCTAGATCTATATTTTGCATCCGTGTTTAACGTAGATCTAGATCCTACAACTATTCTTCGCCATTCTTTATTCTTCCTCCTTTCTTTCTCAACACGCTTAAAGTAAAAATAAAAAATTGCCGTTTGATTGTTCTAGATTTTTTTATGTGTAATAGTTAACCGCAATCAATAACGGTGTCGCGTGTAGCTAGACCGAGATGAGTACGGGTCGTCCTCAGGGATATGTGGAATCTTTTATTCTTACTTTAGGCGTGTTGAGAAAGAAAGGAGGAAGAATAAAGAATGGTGAAGAATGGTTGTAGGATATAGATCTACGTTAAACACGGATGCAAAATATAGATCTAGATTAACTACGGAGGTATGTTTAATATTAAAAGGGGGTTTGTAGGGTTCATTGGGATTTAATAATTATGGATGATTAATTAAAGATTACTCTTTTTATCCTTTAATAGATTTAAAACTAGAACGACGGTGATGTATGTAGATTAGGGTTTCTGGAGAGAAAAGAGTTCCCACTCTTAACCCCTATCTTAACATGGATCTCCTTTCATGTCTAGCCTTTACCAAAATAATCGTTAATCTAATCTCTAATCACGGTCGAGACTAGCAATGAATTGGTAGCGCGCCCAATTAGGATGTTAACTATTCTTTTGATAAAGTTTATAAACTTTATAGGACTTAAAAAGAGTTTAAAGATCTTCATCATCCATTAACATACCCTAATCCTATGAACCCTAACAAGCGAAAAATTACTCGCGCATGTTGAGAGAAGAAGAGATGGAGAGGGAAATCATATTAAAACTAAAGAGATAGAATAAGAAAACAACTACCTTTATTAATCAACAAAATTCATTTACACTTTGTTCCCTTAAAAAATGATTACAAAAATGCTAGTTTGCTTCTCAATCTCTTCTAAGGAGGTAGATGAACCGTTCATGATCAGCCTGGATGCGTGAGCCTGTCGTGGATTTCGTGATCTCTTCAGCTTAATGCCATCTAACTTTAGCCCTTGGTCCTTTATATAGCCCTCAAAGAAGAAAACCTAGTTACCATATATGGTGACTTTCCATATATGGTGACTTTCCATATATGGTAACTTTCCATATATTGTAACTTTCCTAATAAGATGACTTTCCATATATGATAACTAGTTGTTAGGATCCCAACCAGAAAATCCAGGGCCCTAACTCCTCAGAAGTGCGCCGGAACCGTGGCATAATGGTGGGTTTGACCGTGGATCTGCGGTGGATTAGGAGGATCGTGGGTTCGTTTCTCTTGAGGCTTCTTCTGGTGACACATGTAGACTATTTTGGTATCTGGAATCTGAAAATCTTCTCTACGTCTCTGCCAGAATTGATTTCTTCAATTTACTTTACCATTTCGGCAGATTTGATCTCGATAATTTGGATTTCCTTGATTCCAGTCCTGAAATAATTTCTGCACAATTATCTCAATAAATAATTTTAGTAGAATTTGTTTTTATCGAGATATTATCTTTAACCATTTGTCATGATATTTTAGTTTTAAGAGAATTGGTCAAAGGTATTTAATAAGGTAAGCATATTAAATGGGCCAAATGTTACATGGATATTATATGCTTACTTTTTCCTTCATAATGTTAATTATAATATATAAACACATGAAAATAGAATTTTTACAGATAAACTCTCATATGTGTCATATATTATAATAAACACCTTTTTTATATAGAAATAGTAGGGAAAATGTCATATTAAAAGTGCAGTTTTATCAACTGAACAGTATCCCTAAGTGTTTTTTCTCCTTTGTGAGTCGTAAGGATCTCACGCGGGTGGTTTCTCCTTACAAGTCGAGAGGACCTTGCAAGTGTCTTTTAACGAGATTGCGCCCTTTCGGGTTTTTACAAAACTCGCCGGTAGTCCTGCTGTTTTTACTCACGGAGCCCTTTCGGGTTTTAATCCGTGTCCATCTCGCTTATGGACGTACCGTTTTTTTTTTTGCATCAGCCATGGGATGCTGAGGTCCGTAGTAGTTTATCGACGTCTCGGTCAACAGCCAGTTTTAGGACATAGTGATCCATCGTTAGTTTAAGGACGTTTCGGTCCGTTGCAAGTTTTAGGACATTGCGGTCCATCGTTGATGTATTTGAGGCGAATTTCTAGTTTACGGACTTTTCGATCCATGGCGCCTTCCCTATGAATGAGCATGATGCCTCTGGAATGTTCATCTTTTTCGGATCATGTGGTTGTGGCGGGTTCATCTTCCAGTTTTCAGTCAGAGTGAATTTACCCAGTTGCTATTGGTCCTCAATCTAGCCTTTGAAGATGAAGCAATCTTCGATTGGGTGGCTTACTGCTTGGTGATAAGGGCAGTAATTAGGATTTTTGACATCGCCTGGCTGCAACGGACGTTTTGGGTCCGGCAGATTGATGAGTCTGTTGCACACTGCTAGCTCGAACAATCTCCTCGTTTTATCCTGAGGAAACGAGTAAGGACGTCCCAGTCTCTCCTCGAGGGATGGGCGTGGACGCACGTTATTTTGGCGAACAACCGGCTTTATGTTGCTCGGCTGTTGTTGAGTATTGGCGATGAAGGTCGCTTTCCCTTTCCCTTTTCATTTCGAGGTTCCATCTTCGAAGGAGATGGTCTATGACCCATCTGGTCCATTTGGGCCAACTTGTCAATCAAGGCCTGGAAAGTGGCCGGCTTGAAAAACATCATAAATTGGAAAATGGTTGCTTGAGGGTCGAGCGTACCCACAAACATGCCTACCGCAGGCGCTTCTTCGATGCGCTGCTCGCACTTCGACCATAGATTCCGCCACCGTATCGCGTACTGGACCCAAGTTTCGCCTAGCTTCACCCTGGCATTGATCAGTGCTGTGATTGGGGTACGTTTACTAGCGCTCGCAAAACGTTGGGTGAACAACAATTCCATCTCTGTAAAAGTTTTGACGGAGTCGTTGGGCAGCTCCGAATACCACTCAAAGGCTGTTTCCACCAAGTTGCCGACGAACTGGCGAAGCAATAGTTTGTCTTCACCTCCGGTATTGCCGCAAAGAGCCCTGAACTGAGCGACATGTTGATGGGGATTGCATGTCCCCTTATATACATGAAACTTAGGAATCATGTATCCTGGCGGATACTTGATCTGATCGTACCATCCTGGATATGGTCGACCAGTTCTGACGACTTGGCCAGTTGCTTCATTTGCTTGATGAACTCGTATCTACTGAGCGATATAATCATCCAGGGCAGCTTTTGAGATGGTTTCCTCATTGGCTGCTGAACAAGCCGGAAGAGGGTTTGATGTCTCCGCTCGCTCGTCTTCGGGGATAATCGGAGGATCTTCAGCTGGAGAGTCCGGCTGGATCATCATACCTACCATATCTCGGAACAGAAGGGCCATTTGTTTTATATTGGCCGCTTGTTCCGCGGCCTCTTTGTCCTTCTTCTCAAGCATTCTCCGAAGGAATTCGTCATCAGTTTCCTGCTCCTGACGCTGCTCTGAGGTCTCTGGATTTTCTTTCGGCCCAGTAAGTGCGCCCATTGCAGTCAGTATATCCTGAAGTTTTTGTTGTTGTTGCTCCTAAGCCTTTATTATCGATCGGGTAAGCGGACGATGACCCGTAGAAGCACGGCTTTCCTCTTTTCCGGATACCATATAGACGGTATGCACCACCATGCACCCAGACTTAGGGCGTTTAGATTCAATATTCTTGCGATTCGCCGCAGACACCAAAATTTTCTCCAGATTTCTCCTCTTATGAGCGGTCGAAGTTGAGGGGGCCGTTGCAGTGGGCACCCAAATAATTGTCGCCTTTTGTGGCTTGACATGATGGTTCTCTTCTCGTTGAACTTTCACCTTTTTCTGTCGGCGAGAGTAATCTTGATCAATCACCGATTCCTGAACCTGTCGCCAAACTTTGTAAATTTTAGAGGACAACCGCTGAGAGGGCTGCTCTAGCTTCGCCTTTGGGGCATTCTCTACGGGTGGAGGAGATCTCTTCAGCATGGCAGTCGGAGAGTTTTTGCGCACCCTCCTTAACTGTTCAAAGTTGTTCCCAGTTGGAACATCGGCATCGATTTCCACTGTTGGAGCCGGCGGAGTCAGCCCGGAAGGGGAATTGCCCCCAACCTTCCTCACTCGGCGCCAGTGGCGACGTCGAGCGTGTTTTGTAGTTGGAATTATCTTAGCTACGGGGGTGGTTTCCTCATGTCCCATGTCTTGATCAAAAGTTGTCGCTGTCAACTTGTTGAAGACTGACGTCCGCTGAGTAGGGATGGCCAATCTATTGAAAGCAAACTTCCGAGCAGGTGAAGAAGCCTTGACGATTTCGCCTGAAACGGGAGCTGAAACAGTCAGTTTTATGAAGACCGACCCTTTGGCGGGAGAAGCCGCTTTGACGACTTCGAGAGCAGGAATGGCTATCCTTTTTGGGATAACCCTTTCTGGTATCACAGGCTTCTTCACGAGCCCACACGAGCTTTGGCCCAATCTGTCAAAGACTGAGGCGTTGGATTTGTGCGACCCATTGAGAGGGGCCGTGTTAGTGGTAAGTTGATCAAAGACCGACTTCTTTGGGGCTTCTTGCGACAGCAGCGGGGCATTGAAGCTCATCGGTAGGATCATGGTCCCAAAGAACAGCCCAGTGGTGGCCTGAGTTACTTGCTCCACTGGCATCTTGAACATGTTGGATATAGTGCCCTCAAAGTCAATTATTGGATCGCAGGTACGTGATTGCAATGATTGATGGAGGACCTGTACCGATATGACAGTCTTGCTCGAGATGATAGTATGCTATCTGGTTTGTCTTTATCATAGTTTACATGCTTTAGTTCACTATTGCATGTTGATAGAGCCCATAGGATTCTTGCTTGACTGCCAGCAGTATGATGGCGATCATATACGTGGGAGCTGGAGTCTGTAAGCACATCCTTAAAGCGTCCCTAGTCATGAGAGTTTCGATACAGGGTATCGATACTCCAGAGTAGACTAGTGTATACAGTCGAGACCCCGATGAGGGGCGGTGGCCGGTCTCACAAGCCATTGGTGTCAGTTGGTTCACCTAAGATGTATACAGGTGCTCATTGGGTTATGAGTACACCGGACAGTACTCGCCGGGAACATGCTAGTTGGTATTATATATATCGTCAGATAGCAGTTCCCTGGTGACATGTGTACAGGTTAGTTTGTCGACCTGAGATCGTCATTTGTCTCGTGTGAGTTACCACTGTGCTTTGATTTATACCCTACCACGCTCAAAGGAGACGTGCAAACAGGTATTTTTTGGGTACAGTCCCGAGCCACATGGAGGCAGTGAGCGAATCGTCGGGGATTCGTCTTTCCCGGTATTGGGGGTTGATGTCGCACAGTGCACGGGTGGCCATCACTAGAAATCCTCGGCCAAGGTAGTGGAGAATTACTGATTTGGATCAGTAGTTTCTCAGGTGGTGATGAGCTTCATATCGGCACGAATTATAGCGCTATTAGGGGTCTGACTTTATCCACCTTCCTAGACTCGATATGAGATACTCTTTAGACGAACGGAACGAACTGTATGTATATTGTCACTGTTAGGCTCTGTAAGGTTTATGGATGAGTTCGCTCGTCAGCTTCCCTTCCAATCAATACATAGGCAAACGTTACGTACAGGTAGTACCTCTGACGTGCTAGTAGTTATACCCAGTGCCAGTGTGTTGATGAGTTATTAGAGTCCCCCACAGACCGTTTCCCAAGTTCGGGTGAAACGTTGTAGAGGCTGTATGGTTTTATGGCAGGGTTCGGAAAATGCACGTGCGTTTTCGCACGTGTCATATTTCGGACAGATAATACTGGTAGGCTTTGGTTTAAGCCGTATCCGAGTAATATACTGTGTAGATATAATATCTTTGTCTCAGTTGATTTGTATTCGGTCGTAATACAAATGCGGGTATGTTTATACTGATACGGGGTTATCCTGAAATTCGTTTCAGGATCGCTTTTGGAAGTTGCCAGTTTCCAGTTTTCTATCACCCGTATTTAACATTCGGTTAAATGCGGATTTATCTTTTCTTTACTTGGGTGAGTCATGAGGTGAGTCGTGGTTCTAGAAGCTTCTAGATTGGTGACAAGGATTGTGACTCATTCATTTGCATTAATTGGGTGGTGACTATGTTTAGATAAGTCATCCTTTGTATTAATGCATTTTGTTTGTGCTAAGATATTTCTTCATGATAAGCTTTGCTTAGACTCACCCCCTTGCTCCTACACTCACCCTCTCCTCTATATATGGCCGGCCCCTTCTTGAGAGAAGATCATGGTTGTGAATTTGGAAAAAGATATAGTTATTTGGTTCATGGAAATTAAGCATACTCATTCTTTCATTTTCATTCGATCCAAAAGGCAACTTCATTAACCGTTCGTCCATGGCTTTGGACGTAACGAGACAAAGTGTTCTACTCATTCTCTATATTATCTTGGTCGTCTCTTTTAGCAAACTTGACGACCGAGTTGCCTCGGTTCAGAGGCGGGATCCCGTTTAAAGATCCATTGACGTGGTGCCACCTGGACGAGAAGACTGGAGATCGAGGAGATCGGAGCAGCCGCAACAAAGCGTGGGATGATGGTTGAAGACCGAAGGACTCGGATCGTTCGGTATAATATTTCTACCCACATTGTAGTTTGTTAGTTTAGCAATAATGGCAGATCCGGGTTATAGTACACGATAGCACCAGTTTGTAAAAAAGTTTGTGTTCCGCATTTGACGTCTGTTAGACGGCCGGGGCGCTACCGTGGACTTACAGAACAGGGAGGCCGCTGGGGGCCCATAGGTTACACCTCCAGATGAGGTAGAACGAGAGTTGCAGTTGCAGCTGGAGCAGTTAGAGGCTATTGATATTCTTTTTTCTGCACGAGAGCAAAACCAAATCTTAGTACCTCGAACCTAAGGGCAATCATATTAAACCGCGATTCGTTCACAAACACGACACATGAAGTGTGGTGTGGAAAGAGGAAGAGGTCCCACCGGGCGTGTCAGAATCTGTTCTCCGCCGAAACACAGGGACGCGACCGCATAGGTCCATCTTGCCAGAATTTCGAGGGCAGATGCTAATTGGTGCTATCCGTCCACCTCTCCGAAAATGCCAAGTTGATTTATGACACCATATATCGAAAGTTTAAACGGATGCGGCCGATGTAGCAGACTTCGTCAGATTCCCCCTCGTTGAGGGGTTTTTTTTATTGTGGGGACACTTTTCTCTGCAAGTGCAAGCCCATGCAATTAATTACGCTACCGCATCGCGGTAACCACTTTCTCCTTCTCCAGATGGTCACTTAGTGTCGTGGATGTTTGTTTTGTTTTTGGTTGCCCGTGGATTGTATACGGAGACTAATTTATGTTGTCGCCCGTAGGGCGTCGATTAGTCCAAATCCGTATTTTCTTAGATTTGGGTTTGGGGGTTGGGTTTAAGGATACGTTAGTCTCATTTGAGACTAAGATCAACTTAAACGTTTGTTAAAGATACGTTAGTCTAATTTTTAGACTAAGATCAACTTAACGGGATCGTTTAGATCCAACAAAAGAGCATTTGGACTCTATTGTTTTAGTTTAGGGACTTTGCGGTCCATAATTAGTTTAAGGACATTACGGTCCAAGGTTAAGGACATCATAGTCCATGGGCTTAAGGACCCCACAGTCCAAGGTTAAGGACATCATAGTCCATGGGCTTAAGGACCGTAATGTCAATATATTTTTTGCCAATATATATCTACAAGACCAAGGTCTTTCACAAAGATCAAAAGATCTCATCATAAAATAAAAAGAAGAAAATAATTCTTCTCATAGATCTACAAGACGAAAGTCTTTTATACAAAGAAATACCTTGGTCTGAGAAATAAATTTATGATGAGATCTATCTGATCAGTTTTATGATCTGAGAAATAAATTCTCGTTTATGAGAGATTTTTTCTCAAGATTCTAAAAACAAAAAGTTCTTACTTTATAGGAGATGCTTTCAATCTCTTGTATTGATGAAAGGCTTCGCCTTTATGGATCTATGATCCTTAAGAGAATTGAATTATTCTCCCCCCCCCTTTATAATGGATGTTCATGATCTCTTTGTATAAAAGACTTTCGTCTTGTAGATCTATGAGAAGAATTATTTTCTTCTTTTTATTTTATGATGAGATCCTTTGATCTTTGTGAAAGACCTTGGTCTTATAGATATATGATCTTTAAAGAAGTGAATTCTTCTTTTTAGTTATGAGATGATTTCATCTCTCTGTTCATTTTTTTTACCTTGAAGAAACTCTTTTTTTCCTGAGAGCTTGGCTCTTCTTTCTGAGATCTCTCAAAGCTTATGGGGGGTTTCCTCTATTTGTTTCTGTATATCTTTTGAAGTCTTGGGGCCTTTATATATGGCGAGCTGATTTGTTCAATCAGTTAAGGAGATCTTTTCTCCAATTAATTTGGGGATTTCCCCACCGTCAGATCTTTGATCCAAGGGCTTCTGATTTACAGAAGGCAATTTTCTTGTTTTTAACAAGATTGGGAAATCTTTCCATACAGAATTTATTCTGTAATTTTGGTGGTTTTTAATCCCCTTTGGATCATTGATCAAACGGTGCTCTGATTTACAGAGCACAACCTTGTTGTTTGGAAAGATTTTGAGGAATCTTTTCTTAACAGAATTTAATTCTGATTAATTAATGATTTATCATTATTCTTGGATCTTTGATCTGACGGTGGGGAGCTTTTAGTTCCAGCGCTAGCGCACCCGTGCTTTGCACGTGGTGCGCTGCTTAGAGCGCAGTGCACTAGCGCTAGCGCACACGTGCTTTGCACGTGGTGCACTGCTTAGGGCGCAGCGCACTTGGCGCTATTTCTGAAGTGTTGCTTCATTTCAAAATTCGAATTTTGATCAGAGCTTTGCTCTGATTGGGGGAAACAGTCATGTAGACAAGTCAATGTATATCCATGGATCGATCAAATCAAGTCATGTTGATATAGATTGTATTCTGCTATATATGGATTCATGTTGTATTGGAATTATATTTGGATTGTGTTCATATATGGATTGTATTCCGATTAGACTGAGACTCTGTCTGAGTCGGACGCTTTAACAGAATTGGATTCCTGAATTAGGTTTTGGATTTATCGGTAACTGCTGCACATAGACGGCAGGATTTGTGACTTTTTCCAAGCCAATTACTATTGATAACCCCGTTTTAGTTTTCTACCTTAAATAGGCAAGCACCCACTTTCTCCGGCTCCCTGGGGCTCAAGAGAATTGGTCCCGCTTAAACCTATATTTACTAGGGTCCTTATTGTAAATTAATAAACTTGAGGGGGTTTTATAAAAAATAGTTTAGTATATTTTCAAAATAATCCTCAAGTATTTACTTATCGTATTTAGGGTTTTCAAGAATGTAATTTTTATATATGAAGTATTTTAGTGAATATAAACCTAGATTGAATAGTATATGGTATTTTAGTATAAATTGGAATTGTATGGATTTGTGATGGTAAATTCATGAAATTTGTGATTTTTTTGTTTAGAAAACATGGAATTTATTATATGTATTTAAAATAGATAATTTGATGATATTATAAATAATTATAGAAAAATAAATTTCTTTATCAATTAGAAATCACGTTTTCTTAAAAATTATAATAACAATTTCATCGAGATCGGATGCTCCGTGAGGAGGTCTGCATCTCGCTCTGCTAGTACCGAGGATGTGCGATAACCCACATCATCCAAATCGGGTTCCCCAAAATGGGTTGTAGAGGATTAATTGCAAGAAAATTAATTTAAAACAATCTTAAAGAATACGCTTTTATTAGTTTAAGGTATTTTATTGTAAAATTGTACTTATCCCAAAACATTGTAAAGAGACAATCATGCTATGTCATGATGAGTGTTGTGATGAGGTAGGTCGTTGCCTCGTGAGTTTTCTAAAGGTAATATGAGCAAATATATGAAATAATGTCGTGATTAAACTTTGTGGTATTAAACTGAAAAAGTGCAATATATACGGTTTTACATGGAGTTTTATGGTGAAATTGGTTTATAAATTTTAGTTAATGTTTAATAAGTAATAATATGGATCTGAGTTTCCTAAGAAAAAATGTTATTTTAAAGAGAACATAATTTAAAAATCGATTAACTCCACTTACCGACGTCTTTTGAAAAGAGAACTTGTTTAATAGTGATGAGAGGAGAAAAGAAGAGACTTACTGGATAAAAAGATAGAGGGGAGGTATTGGAAGGGTTTGAAAGCGTCGTGGAGTCGCGGTGTTGTCGGATTTTTCCCGAGTCGTCGCCGGAAGATGACCTTGGGCTAACTCCACTTGTACACCTTATTTGTCTTGGAAAATTTTAAGAGTTTTGATGATAGATTTCAGAATAGAGAGGGCTAGGGTGTGAGGTGGTATTTATAGGATAGAATTAGGATTTAAGAAATTAAAATGAGAATTAAAAATGCATTAAACATTAGATTAAAAGCTAAGTTTTTATTCACTGTTAATGTGCAGGAAAAACAAACAGAAGAGGAGTAGTGGGTCGAGGCCAAGGGGTGTTAGTGCAAAATTTTGGAGCGTTTCCCACCGGGGGGCCTGGTGGCACCGGCCCAGAGGCTCATCTCGGCGGTCATCAAGAAAGGGGTGGGGCTTGGATGAATGTCATGTGTCGGGGTCTGTATGTACAACATTTCCACATATTTGATTTTAGTAACCTTTCATTTTTACGTGTATTGCACGTGTAAACTTTTAGGCTTCCAAAAAGTTTTAAAAGAAAAATCAATAAAATAATATGTAGCTGATAGGATTCGAACACAAGGGCTATGTCACAGCAGTGCAAGGCTTTACCGATGAGCTACAAGTTGTGTCTTGCTGTTCTAAAACAAATCAAACACTTATAGCATACTCAGGGTTGTAATACTCCATTTAGTACATTAATTTTAAATAAATTTTGTACATTATAAACAGATTCGTTACATTCTACCCTCCTTACAAAAATTTCGTCCTCGAAATTTACAAATATTTAAGGACTAATTTACAAATAAGAAATGGTATCTTGCATGCATGTCGTCTTCTCTTTCCCATGTTGATTCTCCTGGTGAGTCTTTCCTCCATATCACTCGAACCAAGTTTAATTCCTTGTTCCTAAGTGCCTTTACCTTTCTGTCCAGGATTTCAACGGGTTGTTGCTCACAATATAGGTCTGTCTGTACCGTGAGCTCGGAGTGATCAAGAATGTGACTGGGGTCACTCACATACCTTCTGAGCTGGGATATATAGAACACGTTGTGCACTCCTTCCAATGAGGGTAGAAGTACCAAGCGATATGCCACATCTCTGACTCGTTCGAGTATGTCGAATGGTCCAATGTATCTCGGATTTAACTTATCCATTTTTCCAAAACGAATCACTCCACGGTTTGGGGAAATCCTCAGAAAAACATGATCTCCCGTTGGAACTCCAAGTGTCGGCGCTTTGCATCAGCCCAGTGCTTCTGTCTGTCTTGGGCTATGCGCATTCTTTCCCTGATAGTGTGAACTACATCCACAGTTGCTGCTATCATCTTAGATCTAAGGAGTTCCCTATCTCCGATGTCGTCCCAACTTAATGGTGAACGACACTTCCTTCCATAAAGAGCTGCAAACGCTGTCATTCCAATACTCGCTTGATAGCTGTTGTTGTATGAAAACGCCATAAGGTGTAGGTGATCTTCTTACGATCCTCCAAAGTCTAACATACACGCTCTTAGCATATCTTCAAGGATCTGAATAGTTCACTCAGATTGACCATCTATTTGTGGATGATAAGATGAGCTAAAGTTCAGACTCGTTCCCAAGCTAGCTTGCAGACTCTGCCAAAACTGCGGTCGGAATTTGGTGTCACGATTGGAGACAATGCAAACCGGTACTCCATGTAATCTCACGGTCTCCTGCATGAGTTCATGGGTATCAGAGATAGTACATATTGAAGAGTTAAATCTTACTTAGATTCAAACTTACCTCCATGTACTTCTTTGCTAATATCTCGGTAGATTGGCCAACTCAAAAGGGAATAAAGTGAGCCGATTTTGTGAGTCAATCCACAATAACCCATACCGCATCGTTACTTTTCGTACTGCGAGGAAGAGCAGCCACGAATCCATGGTGATGTGTTGCCACATCCATTCTGGAATAGGTAACGATTGAAGTAAACCAGCAGTCCTGTGGTGTTCAGCTTTTACTTGCTGACACACCAAGCATTTGGCTACGCTTCTGGATACCTCACGCTTCATTCCATGCTACCAGTAATGTTGCCACATATCTTTATATATCTTTCTACCACTAGGTGGTACGGAGTATGGGGAGTTGTGAGCTTCTTTCATCAACTATTCCCGAACAGGACCTAGTGGTACACATAATCTGCTTTCGTATCTCAAAGATCCATCTACATGGATGATGAAGTTTGTTCGAAGTCCACTTTCTTCTTGTTCTCTAATCTTTTGCAACTTGACATCATTTGCTTGAGCTGCATTGACAATTGTAGATTGAACTTATAAGTTCATCAAACTTGAAGCGTTACCTGGCATGATCACTTCTATCTCCATCTGATGCAAATCTTGCTGTAGCTTCCACTGTGCGGTGAGATTCATTGATAGTGGTTGGCGACTAAGTGCATCAGGTACTAGGTTCACCTTCCCTGGATGATATTGTAGGTTGATGTCGAAGTCCGCCATAATTTCTAACCATCTTCTCTGCCGCATATTCAACTCTTTCTGAGTAAACACATACTTCAGACTTTTATGGTCTGTGTAGATATCTACCCGTTCTCCAAGAAGATAACGACGCCAAATCTTAAGTGCAAAGATAAGGCTGCCAACTCTAGATTATGCGTCGGATGGTTGCGCTGATGAACTTTCAGCTATCTTGATGCATAAGCTACAACTTTACCGTGCTGGTGTAGAACACATCCTAATCCCTTACTGGATGCATCGCAATGCACTACGAAACCTCCAGATTGGTCCGGTATTATGAGAATTGGCGTCGTTGTCAATCTTGACTTGAGTTCTACGAAAGCTTGTTCGCATACTTCTGACCACACGAATTCTTCATCTTTACGTGTGAGCTTGATCAAGAATGTTGCAATCTTCGAAGGGTGAGTAGCGTCCTAAGGACACATGGGTGCCAGCGCCTCACACGCCCGACACTTGGGTGTCGGGTGCCAGCGTCTCACGTGCCCGGCATGTGGGTGCTGGACGCCTGCAGAAAAAAAAGGCTTAGCCCCGGAATTAGGAGTTAAACTCCCGAAGGACTCTGGAAACTCCTAGAAAAGGAAAGAATTTTTATCTTTATGGAGTTAAACTCCCAAAAGTATTTTATTTATAGAGTTTAACTCCGAAAGCTTTTGAATGGAGTTAAACTCCTAAAAGGATTTTGACAAATGGAGTTGAACTCCCAGAAATTTTTGGAGATGATCAAAGATGGACACTTTCTTCTTCCCTTTAGCCCTGGATCTTCTTTTGAGCCTTGGATCTTCCCGAAATGGGTTTTTTTGAGATGGGCCTCCTTCTTCCTCTTCTCTGTTGGCTGGATCTTGGATAAAAAGGGGCAAGACTTAAAAATCTCCCCCTTTTGGGATTTGATGAAAGATTCGAGCTCCATTTCAAGGGTTTTATGGTGAAAATATGTTTCTTTTAGGGAAAAAAAGAGACTTAAACTCTTGATTTAATTCAAAAAAAAAGGGAAGAAGGTTTAGAATTTTGAAGAAGGAGGCACAGAACCCTAATTTTTGAGAGAATAAAAAATTGTTGATTTTTTCATCATGTTTGTCTTTATAGGCTACACACTTTACATATAGCCCCTTAGGTTTTGCCAAGTGACACTTGTGTCACCCCATGTCTTATGCGCTTTTTTTTGCACATGAACCATGGGGTTTACAAAATTTTGGATTTCTATCCATTTTTTCATACATTTATTTCTTAAAAAATGCATTAAATTAATTTATTACCCCCCTTTTGGGCATGGAGCCTTGACTTGGGCTTGGCCTACTTGGTTTGAGCTTGGGTTCGGGCTTGAGCCTACTTGGCTTAGGGTTGATTTTGACTTTGACTTGGTCAATTGGGGTGTAACTTTTGACCCCAACACATATCTCGATACTCTCACGACTGGAAACATTTAAGGATGTGCTTATGGACTACTCAGACCCCAATAGTATGATCCCTATCTTAATATTGGCAGTGCGACAATGATCCTATAGGCTTTATCAACATGTATTAGCGATACATAACGACAAGTAAAACACATATACATAATGATAAAGACAAACCATATAACATACTATTATGTCGAGCAAGAATATTCTATCCATACAAGTCCTGTACAATTACAATAATTGTCTTCATGACACCTATATCTAACAATGAATTGATATTAGACATTTTAGAGGAAAATGAAGTTATTGAAAGAAACTGTCAACTTTTGGAGGGAAGGAAATTAGGGTTGACTTGTATGACGGGTAAGGACAGATATGTGTCTAAGGGGTCTTGCCTGATCGTCATCTCCTTCACTCTGCCTCTGCTCCATTCCTTTCTTTCTTTATCATCTCTAGTTCACTTAAATCTATTAATTCGATGAAAATGGCTAAATATGTCAAGAAACTTTGTATATATATCTCAAGAAACTCAATAGATATTGCAGTTTCCGTCATATTCGAGAGATATTGTAGTATCTCAAGGAAAATAGAGGATATATGAACTGATATTAGACAATTTGGAGGAAAATAAGGTTGTTGGAGACAACTATCAACTTTTGGAGGGAATGTAAAGTTACGAAAGATCATTTAAATCTATTAATTGGCTTAAACTGGCTAGATATGTTAAGAATCTGTGTCGATATCTTACGAAACTGGGTATATATGTCAAGAAGCTTAATAGATATTGCAATTTTTGTTATATTTTGTCACAAGTATATATGGCAGTTGTAGCAATGATTTCTAACATGGGTTCAAGGACATTTTGGATATATACAAAATTACATTATTATGAAGTATGAATGTACGCTGGGTTTTTTTGATAGCCGAGGCATTGAATAGGGGGTTTCTTTCAAGAGTTTTAGGGCCAATATGCTTTTTTTGACTGTGGAAAGAAGCAAGGTTTTTTTTTTGACAATTTACCCTTAATATTTTACATGAAGTTTAATCCTATCAAATGTTGTTTACCATTTTAACCTCCTAAGAACCACATTTTCTGTTAAGGGGCTGTTTGGATCAATGAAAAACATTTCCCTGTTCTGACATGAGCCAGGGAAAAGTAAACCAACAACATGCAATTTTTTATTTTTGATCGTTTGGTTGCAAAGGGAAAGTGTCATGAGGAAAATAACTTTGATTTTTTTGTTTGGTTACACAGAAATGCTGCAGGAATGGTTGATTTTGTAGAGACAGAATCAAAGATAGGTCACATCAACCATATCTTCTCACTTTTCTTCTCACTTTTCAGCCCAATTCCTGGCCATGAGCTCTGAAAACAAAATTTTCCATGTGCTGATGTGTAATGGCATTGTCGTAAATAATCAGAAAGACAGGAACCAACCAGAGGAATTGACAAGTTTTCCATAAAGATGCTTTCAACAACAGTGATTTTGGGCCCACATTTCTTCCATTTCCTGAATTCTTACAATAAAACAAGCAGCGCCCGAGGACTTGTCGCACGAATTCACAAGGATTTTGCACTGCTTATATTCAAAAATCCAAAAAATTTAAGAATTTAAATTTGTTTTTTTTTTTTTGAGAGGCCCACCATTTTATTTATTCTTGAATCCAAAAAAACCTATGGATTACTATGGATTGTACACTGTTCATATAGGGCCCACGTACTTTATATTTTTAAAAAATCCACTCTCTCTATCTCTCTAATCATCAAATCCAAATCCCACTTATTTTTTTCTAACCTAATAAGAATTATAACGATCTACAAATCCAACCGTATGAATCCAATACTAACCAAATACAAAATTAGCTAATTCATATTTTTTTCAATTCTATTATTTGAAAACTCAAATTTGCAACCATATCGTAAGTGGATGAAATTTTACTTAATGAGAATGTGATTATTTCATTTATTTATATGAAAAGGTGATTAATTTGATTATTTCATTTATTTATATGAAAAGGTGATTAATTTGTTTCTTTGTGGGCACTCATTGATATTTGTCCAAATCAACTGTACTTTTTTTTGTTTTTTGTTTCTTGTTTCTTTTTTATGGAAACAACAACAAACAACAATGCAATAAATTACCATGACAGCTACAAGTAGTATATGATTAAATGATGTGCACGTTAATTTGTAATGAAACTTGTAGAAACATACACATATGCATGTTTACATTAGTATATAATATTTTGAAAGATCAACTTTCTGCCTCCCACATCACTTACATCCTAATCCCTAAATGTCTAAGTTTTTTTATGATTATTTTGAAGCTAAAATTGATCTTCACAAAGGAAAATAAATAGCATATGATTGGTACATTGATATGGAACAGAAATGTATTTTATATTATAATATAAGCTGTCCAAAGTACTAAGAGTTTTCTCTCTGTCTCTCTCTCCACTTTGTACACATAAAATCAAAACAATCTGACTCTCCAACAGAAGCTTGCACTATCTGTTGTTGGAGTGTTGTGTTAACGACAATTAGACAAAATACCAACAGACGTATGAAGAATCTCGTTCAGAAGTCTGGCAAAACAGTAGATCGAAGACAAACATTTGATGAAGGAAGTGCAGACGTCTAGCAATCAAATTCCAGAACACCCAGATTACACATAGACGTCTAGACAGATACTCATCAGACGTTTGTCCTTCGTGAATATGGCTGATGTGGTTTTTCAATCACACAAAATCTTTCCTTAACTTCTGTGATTTATTTTGTTTAGGAAAGATTTTATTTTATTTAATTTTACACCATGTAAAGTGTTTAGGAAAGAATATATATACACCATTGATATTCAATACAAATCAAATATGTTCGAAACCCTAAACTCCATTTTCTTCAAGATTTTTATATGGTATCAGAGCCTTAAAATTAAAAGCTCAAATTTTGATCCATGACCTCCTATCAAAACTCAATCCTCATCATCACCAAATTCCATTTTCCAACAAAACTTTTCTACACAAATTTCATTGTGTGGAGATCCCAAATCCAATCGGCCCTAATTGGTCACGATCTCCTTGGTTACATCGACAAATCCAAATCCCCTCATACAAGGAATATCGTCAACGTCAATGACAACACCAAGCTTGTTGAAAATCCAGACTACCATCAATCGTACTGTCAAGATCAACTCATCCTCAACGCTATCCTCGGCAGTTGTGTCGAGACGATTCAGCTCCATATCTTCTCTGTTGCCTCATCCAAGGAAATATGGGATCGACTTATTACTCTTCTTGCAAAAAATCTCGTTCACGAGTTATGTCGCTCAAGAAACGCCTCATCAATAATCAACGTGCCTCGCGCTCAATAAGTGAGTACCTACAAAAGTTGTGATCTATCTCCGACGATCTCGCTCTCGCCGACCACCCTCGTTCTATAGATGACCTTATTCTCCACATCATCGCTGGCCTCGGATATGAATTCACAGAAGTCGCAGCTGCTATCTGAATCTGTGACAACTCCATCACCTTCGACGAGCTCAATGACAAACTCATAGATTATGAACGTCGTCTGAAAAAGGAAAACACAGGTGCGTCTCTTTCTCTCGCAAGCACCAACTATGAAAACCAACCCAATCGCTCCTCATATCTTCCTCCGCAACAACGTGGAAGTATCTCCTACAATCGCAACACCAAGAACAGCAACTTCACTCGCAATAACAATAACAACCAGTACTCCGGCGTATGCAGCAACAACTCGTCCCGTTCCAACTCCTACCACAACTTCTGCAAGTGTCTCGGTCACAACACCAAAAATTTTCGTCAATTCGCTTGCTTTCTTCGTGAGAACGCAGTGCCAACCAATTTACCGTAACACCTAGCACAGCCGCTCCCTCAACCTGAGGAAAACAACACAAATACCAACCGGACTGCTCTCTCCTCCTGAATATTGGACACCGGTGCTTCTCATCACGTTACGTTCGATGTTAGGACCCTTCACAACTACACCGATTACGGTGGTCCCAATGTGATCACCATAGGTGATGGTTCAGGTTTGAAAATTTCTCATATCGGTAACACAGCACTACACTCATCCCAAAAACCCTTTCTTTTAGATAACGACCTTTGTGCATCATCTATTAATCAAAATTTAATTTCTGTTGCTAAATTTTGCAAATCAAACAAAATCTCATTTGAGTTCTTTCCCTCTAATTTTTTGGTGAAGGATTTTCGCACGGAGGCATCTCTTTTTTGCAGGGATAGCCATAATGATGTCTACTCCCTCTCACACTCCATCCAACCTCAAATTCATGCTACTTTCAAATCAGAAATAAGTGAATAGCACTGTTGTCTTGGTCATCCCTCCATCTGAATCCTTCAGTCAATTGTTAAGAAAAATAAGGCATTGTTTAATGTCTCAATCGTTAATAATTTTCAATGTAATTCTTGTGATTGCCATAAAAGTCATAAACTTTCTTTTTCTGAAAATTCCCTTCGTGTTTCTAAACCTTTGCAATTAATTTTCACTGCTTTTTAGGGACCCACTGAATTATTGTATGATGGTTTTCGTTATTACATAATTTTTGTTGATTATTACACAAAATACGTCTGGCTGTATCTTATGAAACGTAAATCTGATGTTGTCATTATCTTTCCCCATTTCAAAAAACTTGTCGAAACATATTTTCAACTACCGCTCATATCAATATATTCTTATAATGGTTGCGGATACATGTCACTTGCCTCCATTCTTTCTGCCTATGGTGTCTCTCGGCTCACCACTCCCCCACAATCCCCTAAACACAATGGTATATCAGAACGTCGCCATCATCATGTAGTCAAAAGTGGTCTTACACTCTTTCATACGCCCTCTCTTACCTCTTAGTTTTGAAGTCAAGATTTTCAAATCGTTGTTTATCTCATAAAACATCTTCCCACACCGGTTCTTAATTTCCAAACCCTTTTTAGAAAACTATTTCAACGTCCACCAAACTACAAGCGTATCAAGATTTTTGGGTGTCTTTGCTATCTCTGATTAAGACCGTTCACCTCCTCCAAATTTCAACCTAAATCCACTCCCTGCATTTTTCTAGGTTATTCAACATCTCAATCTGCGTATAAATGTATAGATCCCATCACTCACAAAATTTATATTTCTCGTCATGTAAAATTCCTCGAAACCAATTTTCCAATACAAGTATCTAGTAGACATCAAGAGTCTCTTCCGTAAGATTCGGATTTTCCTAGCGTAGCATCACAACCAATCACGTAGACCTAACCTACCAAACTTCACATCCTATCCACCGTACCTAACCCAATCCCTACTACATCCCAATCATTAACATCTCATAAACTAGACCTCTCACCCTCCACCGACTCTTCACAATCCTCACCATCCAATCTCGATAATATCGCCAACCTCCTCGCCCCTACCCCCCAACGTCCTCTGCAACCATTCAATCACATTGACACTCTCCACAATTGTAACATTTTGAAAATTATAAATATTATTTTATAATTTAAATATGGATATTATGGGTTTACGAAAATAATATCATGTATTGATTTTGGGTATTTGGATTAGTATCCTTAAAAAAATAATTATTTTGAAAAAAATGAAAAATATGAGATATTTTAAAGATGGCATGTATTTTGTTTGAGAAAAGATATGGGATTTAAATGATTTGTGTATATTTTATTTGTGTGAGAGAGAATATGTTAGCATATATTATACCTCACCCTCACCACAACTTAACACAAATATCCTAACATATTTTTATGGCACTCTCTCTCTCTCTCTCATAATTCTCCTCACATTCTCTCTCATCCAAAATCTCCTCTTCTCCCAAACTCAAATCCCTACACCAAAACCCTAACTGTCTTCATCAAAACTCTCTCTTTAGTCTAGTTCTTCAAACTAAAGCACCTCCATGTTTTCAAGTGAAGTCACAACCCTCCTAAGCTCTTCAAGTGGCCAGTCAAAAGCCTTGATCTCCACTTGCTCCCACTTGATTTGGTTTAAACCCCTCTTTACTTCAAGTTCTATATGTTATAATGTATTTAGTCATGGAAAAATGAAGTTTTTATATTAAAATTAGGATTTTTGATAGGGTTATTTGTTGTGATGGACGTAAAGTGGGTTACATGGTGATTTCAACTTGTAGGGTATTTTGATACTAGTATTGTTGATTCAATGTGGTTTTAATTTTAAAAACAATGTTTTTATGTAGTTTTTGAAATTTGTATTAAATCTGGTGCAAATTAGGACCTCTGTAAAATAAATAATGTATCATATTGACCTAGTCAGACAAATAGAAGACCATCATACGAGCACAAGGCTACAACACCCATCCCAGGCTGAGCTTTGTCCGAGATTTGCGGCCCCCGTGTAGGTTTAGGGGTTAGGGTCGGGCCAGTAACTTACACACTTGATAAATAGGTCCTTTCATACCCTTTTTGTCTCAGATTTCTTGATCCAAATTTGGGAGCACTTTGGTAGTTTTTCGACGATGTTTTACGGTTTTAAACCCGGAATTTTGGATTTCTATATCTTGACTTGACCGTTCGACGTTCGTACGTCGACGTCGGGGGTATTTTGTCGTATTTAGAGTAGATTCTAACCTATGTACACTTCTCTCATCGTATCGTTTTCGATTTGGATATTTATGCAGTTTCGTTATGGTTTCGATTGTAGGTACAATCGTGGGAACTTTCGAGACGGCAAGGACGGGCGAGGTGTTTGTAGGTTTCGACTAGCTCGAGACGTCGGTGAATAGATTTATATCTACGGGAGAAGTCAGGTGGATGGCGTATAGCACCCCCGAACTAATTCTAGGGAAGTATAGAAAGCGTATATACGTTACCCGAATACTTAGAGATGGATTAGTCTATTGGTTGTAGATTATGTAATTAGCGTATAATTCATGTTAGTAGGCTATATGTATATATATGATTATTGTATGTGTCGTGCGCGGCTAGACGTCCGTACTAATATTGGTTGGATGAGTGTTGACATCGTACGATGGAGATTCTGTACTTGATATGATGAGAATAGATTGCCGGATACAGCCAATATGTATTTGACTCGCAGAGTCTTGCTAAATCCTTATTAGGATATTATTATGACTATTTGAGCTATACTCATTTAAAAACTAACGACGCATTTCCTACTTTTAAAATGGTAATGTCAAGAATGCACTACAAATTTTAAAAGGATGTCTCTTTCAAAAACACCGTAGCCTCCTTATTTCCAAAACAACGTTTCGTTATATTTTAAACTATAACTGTATAACTCGTAAGTAATTATCTATTTTAATGCTCGTTTAGATTACGATTATTCGATTCGTTATACGTTCGCGCGTAGATTACTTATTGTTACGCTACGTTATATTATCCATATTTATGCTTCATACAGTTAGTTTATGATACCATGCTTATATGAATACATTGATATAACACTACACGACTACCAACGATTGCTATGTTGCACAAATCACAGACGCGTATTTTACACTATACATCATTGGTACTGTCATGACATAGTTGGATTGCCATGCTAGATAAGATTGATGTTGTTATATATAGATGTGTTAATACCTATCATGATTTTGAAATAGGAATACCATCGTTATAGATATTCGTATATGATTGTTACTAATATGGCACGTATGATATATGCGTTATGTTCTAATGAACTTTTATGTTCTAATGAACTTGAGATGAATTATATATGTATTCTTCGGAACTTAATGTTTTCCATGGATTTGAGAAGCCGCGGTGTGGCTTATAAAACTTGTGAATATTTTAAAATGCAATTTTCTCTTGATATGATAATTTAGCATCTACCTTGTGTTTTCTTGTTTTGATGATATGAGTATTATCTGAATCGAGAAGGGTTAATTGATTACAGATATATAGTGGACCCGGTACGACACCGAGGGGCAGGAAGTCCGTAGGGAGGTACGAGGAGCCTAACGAGGTGGATCGATACCGGAGATAGTATTGTTGCGCCACGGCAGCGCCCCGGCCGTCTATTCCGATGCCAAATTGCGGAATCAAAAATTTTCCTTACTCGGAAACCGGCGCTACCGCGGACAATTAAAACCCGGATCGTTAACCATTAACCTATCCTAGCTAACTAGAGATAGGAAGAGAAGTATACCAAGTGATCCGAGTCCTCCGGTCTTCTCTTCATCGTCCCGATCTCCCGCGGAAAGTCTTGTCTCCGTATCGTCGCCTCCTCGCCGGAAAGGGCACCACATCGCCTGCGTCTTTTACGGGCTCCCGCCTCAATACCGAGGCAACTCGGGCATGAAGCCGGCAACTCGACATGCTCAAGATATGCTGTAGAATGTGTAGTAGATCATGCTAGTCTCATTTGGGGTTTGTAGTTGCCTTGATGGAGGAATGGGGTTAGGAAAAATGGTGCTTTCATTTTTCCAAAACAAGAAGAAGAAGGAGATGAAGAATTCCTCACATAACAAAGATGAACTCTCTCATTCTTTTCTTTCTCTCAAGTGTGGCTTCTTTTTCTCTAGTGAGAATAATCATATGGTGGAGGAATGAGAATACCAACCATAACAAGAAGGGAGGTGAGTGTAGGGACCTTTTAAGGATGAGAATACCGTCCCTCGTCGGGGTCTCGACTGTATACACTAGTCTACTCTGGAGAATCGATACCCTGTCTCGAAACTCCTACGACTAGGGACCTTTTAAGGATGTGCTTATAGACTACTAGCTCCCACGTATATGATCGCCATCATACTGCTGGTAGTCAAGCAAGAATCCTAGGGGCTCTATCAACGTGTAATAGCGACATGTCAGGTCACCTAAAGCAGTACACGATGATAAAGATAAACCAGATAGCATACTATCATCTCGAGTAAGACTGTCCTACCGGGATAGGTCCTTCCTCAATCATTGCAATCACGTGCCTGTGATCCAATAATTGACTCTGAGGGCACTATCTCCAACAATCTCCCACTTGCACTCAAGGCTAATTATTGCGATGTCGCATACTCACAGCCCGTGTGATACCGAACACCCAACTCATCTACTAGTCAGTCTCACAAAACCCGTTTGCGAAACTATTGCGTTCGAGGAATAGCCTCAGTGAGTGGATCCGCTGTGATGTTTCTTTCTATGTCTCTCTATATCTCAAGTTCGCGGAGAAAGCCATCTCCCGAAATGAGCAATACCTGTCTTAGAATGTCTGGATGTCTGATGGGACCTAGCTCATAAATGAACTCCAAATCCAAACTTCTTAGACTGTATCGTCAACTGAACTTAATCAGTATCCTGCGCCATGCCACCCTCAGTATTGCCTTGGACCACCTGTCCAAAATACTGCCCCTCGTCAGAAGGAAAACTATAACTCTGACAACCTCCTTGTCGTCCATGTCACCTTGGAAGCCTGGAATGATAACTGTCTCCCAAATGAGGTTGTCGTTATCATATCCCTAGAACATCCACTTATGTTCTAGAACTGCTTCCGTCTGTTTCTCCAGGATTGGATCAATGTCAACTTATTGCATCTAGTGCAAGAACAACATCTGGTGTGGTACTTGACATCTCATGATTGACTCAAGTGCCTAAGCAAGTGATCTGCCAATCATGAGTATCCCTCTCCCCTTTAGTCTATAAGACACCTTTAGAGAGGGTGACTCCATCAACTGCAGGTGCACTACCGTGCCAGGAGTCGTCCATTCTAAATACTCATAGAATACTGTCAAGGTACCCAGATTGGGAAACCACCCAAATCTAGATCTAAAACCATAGATCTAGTAACCAGAATGTCTGATATAATATCCGAGTCCCTTGTGAAGAAACCACTGTGTGACGACCAAAGTATAACCGATCGTAGTATAGGAGTTTCCTTTCCTACTCTGTGTATGTCATCCAAAACCAGGACATCATACCCTACTACCTTCTTAACAGATTCATCCCCTATTCTGATGATGTCAAACCTATGACTGTCACATCAGAAATAGATGATCTAACTCCGCTATATCTGCTTTAGTCTATAAATAGACATAAGCCTGATGTCCACCAATGCTTCCGCTGCTCCCACTGACTACGACAACCCTCTGGCAGAGTCATATAGACGTGCACTTCTAAAGCTGGCTTAGAACGACGCTATACTCATCCTCCCACCGGGTCTCGCAGTCTGGAACAACAGCAATGGCAAGTGTAGGTAAACAAGAACTTCCCTGTCACCGTCCTTGAGGCTACCGGAGTACCTTTCGGGTGCCTGAAGTTACCCACCTTATCTGTGGAGTGGCCAATGGAATGTCAAATCAGATTGAATCTTTAGGTTCCTTATCAAACCTTCAGTAATCGTTTGCGGTTCTGGAATCACTTCCAGTTCTACCATACTCCCACTACTGTTTTTGAAAAAATCCATTTTTAATAAAACTGTGGCGAGTCTAGAACAATATTTCTATTGATCTGCCAGATGGTAGAAAGTCAACCCTCGTCATAGCCTGGGTCAACCCACAAACAGCCATTACAGAAACGTGCCTTGAGTTGTCCAGTGTCTGGTTTTAATAATAAGCCGGACAACTCCCCGTACCTTAACAACGTTAAGATATGAACTGTTTTATATCCAATATAGAACCAGAGGCACTGATTTAATTGAACCAGATTCAAATCATGCAGCTATCTCCAGTGCATGTAAACTAAATGGAGAGAGGCCGATCAACGTTACTCAACTTAGGAATGCTTCCAATTATGAGTAACCTGAAAGAGAAGCAATTTCTCTTAATCATTACTATCAACTGAATACCATATACAAGTATCTACATCTTCGATCACTTTGAAGAATCCCGATACTTGCAATACCTGGTTCTCTACTCTATTCAAATACCTTTAACTCCTCAAAAACTTAGACCTTGTGTTTCTACGAAACACATGTCTAAGAACTAGAGAAGTTAAAAGTAAACAGAATATAGTATGAGGACCAACCCCTCTGTCCTAATGGACACTGGACAACATACAATACTCTGTATAAGTCCGCTGAGTCTAACAACTCTTTCACTGTGCGTCGTAGGTTGAAAACTGTACTTATGGTTAAGAAGAATTACACCGCTGTTTGATGCTCCTTACCTAACCATCCACTGATATAGGTAAATGTCATCGACATAAAATCAAAAGGTATATCTCACTCTATGAAAATAGACGTACAGATATATCAATTTGAAATTGGTGCACAACAGCGGATATTCAAAACCAAATATTTGCCGACCGGCAAACAACCCAGATGATCTCCTCAAGTATCACCGATTACAACGAATCCTGATATAATGAGGATGGTCACCTAATTCCCAATAACTTACTCCCACTCATCATCTGTAAAAACATACAGATGTGAGAATCCAACCTGGTAAATACATACCCTGGAGCAAGTGTCTAATCGGGAAATCAGTTTTCTTTTAACAGTACACAGTTGAACTGAAACATTGAAATGTTTCGATGGGGTATCCTGGTATTCCTAGTAATGCCTCTACCATTATCCAGATTCACAACTATAACCGTATAATTCTTTGCCACCTCTCCAAATCCCTTTATATGTCTTTAGTCATTACCTTCTGCACACCCCTTAGGCCAAATGGTTTTCTTCCTTCCCTACCATTCGGCACCAGCCTATGGTTTGGAAGAAGACTATCCAATAAGCATAAAGGGTGTACTGTCCTAATCCTAGGAGCACTCGCAAAGCGAGAGAAGGTGAAGATAAAAGACAACCGAATAAACCTTATTCCTATTTCTCCCGGACCAGAATCCATCCCCGAACTGGAACAAGTTCCTTTCGAGTTCGTATATAACCATACGATGGAGTATCCAATAAACTGTGGATCTTCGTAGTGATACGGAGTGTCCTGGAGAAATACAAAGGTGATTTAGGATTGGCGAAGAAATACTTGGTTTGGTCATGAATATCAGTCGCAATTTACTTTGCCCTCTTACTAATCCCTTGCTTTGTCTTAATCTTAATACCTTCTGTACACCGTTTAGGCTAACTGGTTTTCTTCATTCCCTACCCGTCGGCACCAGCCTATGGTTTGGACGAAGACTATCCAATTTGCGTAATAGGTGTACTACTCCTAAACCAAGGAGTACTCGCAACCTGAGAGAAGGTGAAAAGAAAAAGACAACTGAATAATCTTATTCGTTTTCTCCAGAACCAGAAACCATCCTCGAAGTCCTTCGAGTTCGTATATAACCATACGATGGTTTTGTCCAATGGAAGTGGACGTTCGTAGTAATACGGGGTGTCCTGGAGAAAAGGGTAAAAGTAGGAGTGGCAATGAGGTCTGCAACTCTGACAATCTAAAAGCCAGTGTTAAGAAGGTTCGGTCAACTTGGTCACTGAGTCATAGTCCAGGGTCGGGTCAATGGTCGCTGCCAGAGAGAGAGAAAAGAAACACTCAGCGTGCACTCTAACCTAGATCAGAATGGTTACCAATTTATCTAATCAGGAAACCTCCCACTGTACCTCAAATTCTCCTCCAAACCTGAAAGAAGAATTAGTCGGGATCACCCGAGGAGTAAACCAACTCATCAGTGGGAATCGGGATCCAACTATCATCGCATGATAACTTGACGGAATCCACTCAAGTCACCACACTCCAGAAGGTATGTGCATGCCTGGCAAGTTTCAGTTCTTTTGAAACTCCCGATATGATTTTTACCCCTAGGACCCAAGTGACCTTGACGAATAATCAACAAATCAAAAGGTCCTAGTCAAGTTCAACCCGTCATTATCTTGATTGCGTTAAACCCACCCGCACGACCCTTGACGAATAATCAACAAAGTCGCACGACTGTCCTAACCAATCCACATATCCATGCGACAGAAAGCATTACAGAGCTACCGCACACTACGCCTCGGCGAATAGCAATGACAAACGTAGTGCGAATACTAAGCAATACTAATCTGAAATGACGGAGGGCTACGGCTGGTTTTTGGCGAAAAACCTTTAACGTAATGAACTTGATATCGTTGAAGGAACCGGATAACTTTTTATAAAAAAATAGTGACGAAAACCTTTGCTAAAGAGGTCACTCCCGGTGAAGGGATCTCGGCTCTTTCCCCGTAGAATGAGGTGCAGGATATTCCAACTGAATACCACGATGCAAAGCAAAAGTAATCGACTATAGTGAAGTTAATGCCCTGACGCAAACTTCTGTCCAAGGGGTCACTCCCGGTGAAGGGATCTCGGCCCTTGCCTCGTCGACTGAGGAGCAGGATATTCCAAATGAATACCACGATGCAAAACAAAAGTGAACGTCCTTGCAATAACAGCCTTTTTGAAAAATGTTCTAACAACATCAGAATAGGTTTGTTTATCTTGCATTGATCCGAATCAACGCAGTCCCATCAATGGATCACACCAATAATGAACGAAAATATACTGATATACGTATATGCCATCCGCATTCGCCACTGGGTCCCGTCATCACCCGTTAGGTTACTTAACTAACGACAGAGCGGGGACTGGACTAGCGCGGATGCAAAACATATACAACATCTACTAATATATATACCAATATATTATATTTCGCTCAAGGCGTGATAAGAATGCAACATCACAGAAATGTACAGCATCACAGAACAATACAGATATCTGGGATCCTCGGGTTTCACAGAGCCGCTGCTGAAACCCGACGTTCCCCTGGTCGTGTGGATAGCCTGTGCAATGAAATCCTAGACCCCTACGGGCGCGGCAAGTCACCCGCCAAGACCCGAAGCACCGTGAATGGACCACCCAGCACTTCAAGGAATCCGGTGACTTGGGCACCCCTCCCGGGTCAACCTGTACCCCCTACGAGTGCGGCGAATAGCCCACCAATCCTGGAGTGAAGCCCCCTCCGTCTCAATGCCATGAGATGCGGGCCCGTTGCCCTCTAGAACCCGGCTATCCGTGCACCCCTTCGCGGGGTAATCCTAGTACAGAAAGTAAAATATACATACACCGGGTACATCGACCGCAACTAGGTCGTGCCCCAAAAGAATAATACAATCAGGCAGTGACGGCAGTCCACATGTCGGACGCTCGCCCCGCAATATCAAATGTACATAATACAACAAAACTGTACTAGCATTGCATCCAGGCTATCCCCCACGACCGATCCGCAACAACACAGCATAAACATAGAACATCAACGTGAAAATCACGTTCGCAAATCCGTCTAACCGGGCTATAGCAGTTAGACGGGATTTACCGATCAAGTGACATTCACGGTCGCAGATATAATGTAAATACTGTGAAATAATGTGTTTAAAAATATCCGATCGATCAAACTATTAACAAGTGGGCCCCCAAGTAAAACTGTAGCAGTCACAGAAGATCTGGGCCCAAATTTAATATCACAAAACCCCCAAAAACAGCTCACAAGCCCACTGTAAAATTTTGACAGAGTGAAGACATGAGAGTGCGGCGGAACCGCGGCCCAAGAGGGGGTTTGGCCGCGGTTCCGCGCTCAGGCCGTCGACTGAAACTGTCGAATTTTTACAGAGGTCTTATAATTTCATATACATCCGTTTTCTACAACCTGAAAAATTTTTTGACACCAAAATATTCCAACAGAAAACTGATGTGAACAAAATGAGGTTTTTTTGGAATTTCGGTCGATCGGATAAGCAAAACACATTAGAACAAGCTAGGTAAGGTTAATGGCGTGGCTCTGATACCATGTTGCGCCACGGCAGCGCCCCGGACGTCTATTCCGAGGCCAAATTGCGGAATCAAAAATTTTCCTTACTCGAAAACCGGCGCTACCGCGGACAATTAAAACCCGGATCGTTAACCATTAACCTATCCTAGATAACTAGAGATGGGAAGAGAAGTATACCGAGTGATCCGAGTCCTCCGGTCTTCTCTTCATCGTCCCGATCTCCCGCGGAAAGTCTTGTCTCCATATCGTCGCCTCCTCGCCGGAAAGGGCACCACATCGCCTGCGTCTTTTACGGGCTCCCGCCTCAATACCGAGGCAACTCGGGCATGAAGCCGGCAACTCGACATGCTCAAGATATGCTGTAGAATGTGTAGTAGATCATGCTAGTCTCATTTGGGGTTTGTTGTTGCCTTGATGGAGGAATGGGGTTAGGAAAAATGGTGCTTTCATTTTTCCAAAACAAGAAGAAGAAGGAGATGAAGAATTCCTCACATAACAAAGATGAACTCTCTCATTCTTTTCTTTCTCTCAAGTGTGGCTTCTTTTTCTCTAGTGAGAATAATCATATGGTGGAGGAATGAGAATACCAACCATAACAAGAAGGGAGGTGAGTGTAGGATAAAGCAAGAGGTGACCATATCAAAAGCAAAGCTTACATCACTTCTAATCAAGAATCAAATCCTTTCTCATCACTTATAATCTCAAAAAGCAAGGATAAGAAAGAAAAAGGATCTCATCATGAAAAACTATCATGATGCCACCAATAAGCAAGATACCCCCTCCACAAATGTTATTTGCAAACTTGCAAATAACCCCCTCCATCGGAAAAGTCCGGCCGGGAAAGAACAAAGGAAAACCGGCCGGAACGGAATGCAAACTGGCAACTCCAGAAAACTGGTCCCGTAATAAATTACAGGAAAACCCCGATACTGTGCATACACACCCGTATCTGTATTCCGACCGGATACAAATGCAATGAGACAAAATCTACACTGTACTAAACTAGGACCGGCTTAAGCCAAAGCCGGCTAGTAATATCCGTTCGATCCTGATCCGTGCAATACCGCACGTATCAGATCGAACCCTGCCATATCTCCATACGGCCTCTACAGCGTTTCGCCCGAAAGCTTGAGTAACTGAAAGTGTGGTGGACTCTAAAGACTCGTCAATACTATGGCTGTGGATTTAACCACTAGCACGTCAGAGGTATAAGCCAATACGTGACGGGCCACCAGCTATTGACCAAAAGGGACGTCGATGAGCGAACTCATCCTGACACCCTACTGAGCCTGTCAGTGACAATATCCGTACAGTCCGGTCCGTTCGTCTATGAGCATCGCATGTCGGGCCTAAGGGTTGGTAAAAGTCAGACCCCCAAAAGCGGTACAAGTCGTGTCGGAGTGTAGCCCAGAACGCCCTGAGATACTACTGGAATACCTACCAGTAAATCTCCTGCCTCGGCCGAGGGCTTTGCGTAATGGCTCTCCTAGACACAGCGCGACCTCACCCCCAATACCGGGAGAGACGAACCCCTGAAGATCCGCTCACTGCCTCCATGTGGCTCGGGACTGTACCCAACTAAAACCTGTTTGCACGACTCCTTTGAGCCGTGGTAGGGTAGTAATCAAAGCACAGTGGGAACTCACACGAGACAAATGACGATCCTCAGGTCGATGAACTAACCTGTACACATGTCACCAGGGAACTGCTATCTGACGTCAGGTATAAGACCAACTAGCATGTTCCCGGCGAGTCCTGTCCGGTGTACTCATAACCCAATGAGCACCTGTATACATCTTAGGTGAACCAACTGACACCAGTGGCTTGTGAGACCGGCCACCGCCCCTCGTCGGGGTCTCGACTGTATACACTAGTCTACTCTGGAGAATCGATGCCCTGTCTCGAAACTCCTACGACTAGGGACCTTTTAAGGATGTGCTTATAGACTACTAGCTCCCACGTATATGATCACCATCATACTGCTGGTAGTCAAGCAAGAATCCTAGGGGCTCTATCAACGTGTAATAGCGACATGTCAGGTCACCTAAAGCAGTACACGATGATAAAGATAAACCAGATAACATAC
Source organism: Agapanthus africanus (assembly GCA_030015575.1). Lineage (NCBI taxonomy): Eukaryota > Viridiplantae > Streptophyta > Magnoliopsida > Asparagales > Amaryllidaceae > Agapanthus > Agapanthus africanus. The sequence continues at coordinate 371,764,028 of JASDDO010000010.1, forward strand.
TATCATCTCGAGTAAGACTGTCCTACCGGGATAGGTCCTCCCTCAATCATTGCAATCACGTGCCTGTGATCCAATAATTGACTCTGAGGGCACTATCTCCAACAAGTATTAGCCACGGCGGATATCCGGAGGATTCCGACCGGTGCAAGATCATGAACACGGTGGATTTAGCCAAGGATTCTATTGATAGAGAGGACTAATCTAAGGGACAGTGCCTAAAATACACCTGAGATTTACGTGTCGATAATTGGCAGGTTTTCTGATGATTTTATTGGTGATGTGTTTCCATTTGCGCGATCTGACTATGATGCGCTTCATTGATGTGATATGATGTATGTGACGGATCGATATATATGTCTTGCAGGTTGTAATGTTTTAATTTATATTGTAGCCAAACAGGACTGATCCTAGAGATAGTACCTGAAATACTATTTTCATATATCTATGTATATTAAGAGGTTTTCAAAGGAGCTACCGCCTCCCTATTTTTTTCCATGTGTCAGGGGCGACACAAGAAACCTTCAAATGAAAACCCTCTTTAAATCATTTTTGAAAAGCGTGACGTATACTTTAAACAAATTGTATACATTGCTTATTAAATCAATGTTCGTTACTTGTGCTCGATATACATATCATACGGCTATTTTGAAACGATTTACATACATGCATTTTCGGCTACTTTATAGGCTTACTTGGATGCATGCTATATACATGAGATGATTACACGATCTATTAGGATGCGCTTATAGTACTTATTCATTATACATACATTAATACAATATATGATAGTATTATACTTTATAACCTATGTAGATCGTTATGCATTTCGATTTCTACCTGAAGATATATTTTTATTCACTGAGTTGGCAACTCACCCCCGTTGTGCCCCAGTTTCTTGCAAGATTGACTGCTCGGATCAGTAGCGGCTTGCCGACACACTTCTTATTTCGGTGATTGTTTTGGGTATGCGGGTTAACATTTTCATCGTAACCACCTTTTGTATATGTATTTTCATTTGGATCTAGTTAAAACTTTATCAACCATTGTATATGTATTTTCATTTGTATATGAATTATTTCGGTGATTGTTTTGTATATGAATTTTAGAACTTAGATGTTTATGTGTTTTAGGGTGTCGCACTCGTTTGGAGTCGACTTTATAAACATAATAACGACCTACCCCACTTACATACACAATGGTTCATAGCACGATAATTTAGATATATGTTTGAGTCTAAAAGAAATAATTTTCATTAAAATACCATTAATTTACAAAACACTTTTTAACCGCTATTTTTAAATCCTTTGCAATTATGCCTCTACAACCCATTTAAGGGAACCCATTTACGGATAATGAATCATCACACATCCTTAGGATAGTAGAGCGGGATACAGAACTCCTCACGGAGAATTCAGTCTCGAAAGGAAATAGAATTACGATTTTAAAGAATACGACTTTTTCAACAAATTAAATCATTTGAAAATTCATAAATCATAAATCCGTGTTTTCCCTATGAATTTTTTTTTTGAAAACTATATTATAAAAATTTGAAGTTACATAAAAAATACCATCAAGTTCTAAAATTATAGTTTTCATAAAAATATCATAAATTTTTAAAAATCTAGGTTTTATCACCAAAATACCACTAAAACTAAAATATATTTTTATAAAAACTCTTCATATTCTAAAACACCCTCGAGATTTGTTTTTAAAGCAATATTAAAACATTTTACATAAAACCCTCTCGAGAAATGTAAACAACTTGAATAAATCTTTAAGGACCTTAGATTAAAATAGGTTTAAGCGGTATCATTTCTCTTGAGTCTAGGAGAGCCGGAGAAAGTGAGTTCTTGCCTATTCAGGTAAGATAATGTCATACCCCGCTTCCCAGTAGACAGAAACAGTGACGTAGCAGGCCGCAGCGTATTTACTATGAAATAAATACGTTAAGCATAATTAAGCAATATATATAGATGAACAAGAATGATAAGATAATAAAATGAAACAGAAACTTTATTTACATTCAACTTTATATACAACTGTTTTGAAATAAAAGATACAATGAGCAAAGCAGTGCCTAAACAATGGCATACAAAAAGTAAGTGCAAGAAGAACTAGTAGTCCGGCTGAGCTGTAAGCTGGTCCAAGTCCTCCTGGTTCGGCTCAATCTCTTCAGTGTTCGGTCTTCTCGACGAACATTCCAAAGAAACAAACAGAAAGGAATGTCGTCAGCGAACTAACGCTCGGTAAGTCCCAAAGAAAGAAAGAGAAGATGGTGAAAAGAACAGGTAAAGTTGTATATGACTGATTACTGGCATATGATAATTATTATAACGTGGTTATTTGTAGTTTGGTAAAGAAGGTATTCATGTATACGAGAGGAGTCCATCTTACCCCGTGGACTGTGGTAACATGCAGTACAAGGCCCGTCATAAGCCATGGGACAACGGCACGAGAATTCATGTAGGGGTCTTTTAAGTGATCTCTCATGCCACGATATATGTTCCGTACCAATCTACCCCTTTATCCCAGCGTAATGTATTGTATAGATTATGTTTACAAGTCTTGCCGAAACCATGGGTTCAAAATGTTCAAGTATTCATATTCAGGATGTAGTCATGTATTCAAGTAGTCATGTCAAGTTATAACCATGGTTCGGTCAAGTCAAGTATACATGTTTGATATTGATGTTTGAATTCGAGTATTCATGTTCATGATCAAGTATTCGTGTTTGATTTTGGATTCAGGTTTGAGGTTAGACTCAGACTGAGTCAGACACTCATAAACTGATTTAACTCTTGAAATCTTAGGTTCGGGAGTTATCGGCAACTGCTGCACATGAACGGCAAGATTTGTGTATTTTTCCAAGACAATTTCCATTGATAACTCATGTTAAGTTTTCTAACCTGAATAGGCAAACACTCACTTTCTCCGGCTCCCTGAGGCTCAATAGAATTGATCCCGCTTAAATCTATATTTACTGAAGTCCTTAAAATATTGTTTTGTATATCTCGAAGGGGGTTTTTTGAAAAATATTTTTAATATAGTTAAAAATAAAACCTCGAGGGTTTTTTTTATATTATTTAGGGTTTTCATGAGCGTTTGTTTTAAGTATGGAGGTGTTTTACTGATGAATACCTAGTTTTTGAAAGTTTATGGTATTTTATTGAAAACAAGTCTTTTTAGTAACTTGATGGTATTTTATTGACAATTTTTTATCTTTCATTTTTTTAATAAAAATTTAGTTTCATAATATAATGAAAATATGGATTTATAATTTTATATAATTTTAATTTTAAAATTTTAGTATTATTTTAGAAAATTCGTTTTTCTTAAAAATCGTATTTATATCCTTTCGAGATCGAATGCTCCGTGAGGAGGTCTGCATCTCGTTCTACTATCCCCAGGATATGCGATAATCCGCACCATCCATTAGTGGGTCCCCTAACAAGGGTTGTAAATGAATAATTGCAAAGGAATATGAAACACCGTTTAAAAGAAACGTGGTTTTAAAGTTAGTGGTATTTTATTGTAAAGCTTATACTTCGAAATAAATATTCATACAAATTAGCATCGTGCTATGAAACCAAAGTGTTTGTGAGGGGTAGGTCATTACCCCGTGAAGTTTTTTTTTAAAGATATAGTTTTAACAAAACTAAAAGAAGTGATATCAAAGTTCATGGTATTTTAATGAAAAAGTTTAATTATGAATGTTTCACATGAGATTCTTGGTTAAAATTGATTCTAAATATTGGTATTTAGTGTTACAAGTATTGTGTAAAAATTAGGTTGAATAAAATATAAAGGAGAAGGAATTTCTAGGGTTTAGAAAAAAATATAGGATATCGGTAATAACTCCACGTACCGATAAAAGTTTTAAAATTGAATTTCAATAAAGAGAAAGAGAGTTTGGGAGGGACTTACGGTTTAGAAATTTCAAAGAGAGGTTGAGGAAGAGGAGATGAGCTTCGTGGCATTGCGGGAGCTCCAGAATAGGCTTTGATCTTTGATGAAAGAAGCTTGCTCGCTAACTCCACTTTACTCTACTTGCACTTAGGAACTTTTTATAGAGTTTTGGCTAGAATTTTCAGAATGGTGCTGAGCCAAAGTGTGGGATAATATTTATAGTGGAGAATTGGGGTTTGGGAATTAAAATTTTGGATTAAAAAGTATTAAAATGGTGTTAAATTGTGAATTGAAACGTCTTTGTTTGATTGCAGGGAAATCAAACAGTGCAAAGGAGTTTATAGGAGCTGAAGAGACGTGTGTGCAAAGCACGGGGCAATTTGGCCTTGATCTAACCGTCCCCGCCGGCCCATGGGCATTTTCCGCCAGTCGATCTTGAGGCATTTGCCTCGAGATTAGTGCCATCTGATGAACTTTGTATTTACACCATTTTCCACATGTTTGATTTTTCTGAACTTTTCATTTCCCCGTGTATTGCACGTGAAATCTTTTGGGCTTCCAAAAAAGTTTTTAAAAAAATCAGAAAAATTGTATCTGATGGGAATCGAGTACACAGGCTACACCACAGCAGTGCAAAGGCTTTACCAGTGAGCTACAAGTTGCTTCTTGCTTTTATTTAATAAAAGTGATTTATAACTCAAACTCAGGCTGTAGTACTCTTTTCTTGTATATTAACGGTAAAATTTTCCGTACAAAGATTTCAGAGTCGTTACATTTTACCCTCCTTTTAAAAATTGTGTCCTCGAAATTTATATTTACATAGGGACTAATTTTCAAATAAATAAGGGTATCTTGCATGCATGTTTTCTTCTCGTTCCCATGTTGATTCTCCTGGCGAATCCTTTCTCCACATCACTCGGACCAAGTTTACTTTCTTGTTCCGCAATGTCTTCACCTTTCGGTCTAGGATCTCAACTGGTTGTTGCTCACGGGTTAGATCAGTCTGTACTGTGAGCTCTGAGTGATCAAGTATATGGCTAGGATCGCTCACATATCTTCGTAGCTGGGATATATGGAACACGTTGTGCACACCTTCCAATGAGGGTGAAAGTGCTAAACGGTATGCCACTTCTCCAACTCATTCAAGTATGTCGAACGGTCCTATGTATCTTGGACTTAGTTTACCCCTCTTGTCAAAGTGGATCACTCCTCTGTTTGGATATATCTTTAGGAAAACATGGTCTCCAGGTTAAAACTCCAGATGTCGACGCTTTGCATCTGCCCAATGCTTCTGTCTGTCTTGGGCTATGCACATTCTTTCCCTGATCATGCAAACCATGTCCACAGTTGCCACGATCATCTCTGGTCCAAGGAGTTCACGATCTCCAATGTCGTTCCAACTTAGTGGTGAATGACACTTCCATCCGTACAGTGCTGCGAATGGTGCCATTCCAATGCTTGCCTGATAGCTGTTGTTGTATGAAAACTCCACAAGGTGTAGGTGATCTTCCCAAGAACCTCCGAAGTCTAACATACACGCTCTTAGCATGTCTTCTAGAATTTGAATTGTTCGCTCGGACTGTCCGTCTATTTGTGGATGATAAACCGTGCTGAAATTCAGACTCGTTCCTAGGCTAGTTTGCAGACTCTGCCAAAATTGTGACCGAAATCTTATATCACTATCGGAGACGATACAAATAGGTACTCCATGTAATCTCACGATCTCCTGCATGAGTTCATGGGTATCAAATATGGTACATCTTGAAGGTTTAAATCTTACTTTAGATTTATGCTTACCTCCATGTACTTCTTTGCTAACATTTCGGTTGAATGGCCAACTCGAAATGGAATAAAATGAGCCGACTTGGTGAGTCGATCCACGATAACCCATATTGCGTCGTTACCCTTCGTGCTGCGAGGAAGGGCAGTCACGAAGTCCATGGTAATGTGCTGCCATTTTCATTCCGGGATTGGTAACGGCTGAAGTAAACCAGCAGTTTTGTGATGTTCAGCCTTCACTTTCTGACACACCAAACACTTGGCTACGCTCCTTGCTACTTCGTGCTTCATTCCATGCCACCATTTGTGTTGTACCACCAGGGTGTACAGAATAAGGAGAGCTGTGAGCTTCTTTCATCAACTCTTCTCAAACTGGGCTATTTGGTACACATAATAGACTTCCATATCATAAGGATCCGTCTTCGTGGATGATAAAATCAGTTCGAAGTCCACTTTCTACTTTTTCTCGGATCTTTTGTAGCTTGGCATCATTTGCTTGAGCTGCCTTGATCTTATTGACGAAAGTGGACTGGACTTGTAAGTTTATCAAATATGAAGCGTTACTTGACACAATTACTTCAATCGCCAATCCGTGCAATTCTTGATGTAGCTTCTACTGAGCGGTGATGTTCATTGCTAATGGTTGGCGACTAAGTGCATTAGGAACTACGTTCACCTTCCCAGAATGATACTGTAAGTTGATGTCGAAATCCGCCATGAGTTCTAGCCATCTTCTCTGTCGCATATTTAATTCTTTCTGAGTAAATACATACTTCAGACTCTTGTGGTCAGTGTATATATCCACTCGTTCTCCTTAAAGATAGTGGTGCCAAATCATGAGTGTGAAGATGACGGCTGCCAACTCCAGATCATGTGTTGTATAGTTGCGCTCATGTACCTTTAGCTATCTTGATGCAAAAGACATACTTTTCCATGCCGGTGTAGAACACATCCTAATCTTTTACCGGACGCATCACAATGCACAACGAATCCTCCAGATTGATCCGGTATTACGAAGATAGGATCAGAGGTTAATCTTGACTTGAGTTCTACAAAAACTTTTTCACATGCTTCTGACCACACGAATGCTTTATCTTTATATGTGAGCTTGGTCAGGGGTGTTGCAATCTTTGAGAAACCTTTAATAAACCGTCAGTAGTATCCTACTAATCCCAAGAAACTTCGTATATCTTTCACCATCTTTGGTGTAGGCCACTCGCTGACAGCTGACACCTTAGCTGGATCTATTGAGATTTCTTCGCCTGAAACGATATGTACAAAAAATCCAACTTGATCTAGCCAAAATTCACACTTGATGTACTTGGCGTAGAGCTGATGTTGTCGCAATGTCTCCAGGACAATATGTAAGTGATCAGCGTGTTCTTTCCGATTCTTTGAATACAACAGGATGTCATCGATGAATATGACAACGAACATGTCTAAGTACTCTCGGAAAACTTAGTTCATCAGGTTCATGAAGATAGCAGGTGCATTGGTCACTCCAAATGGCATTAAAGATATTCATAATGACCATAGCGAGTCCTAAATGCCGTCTTCGGAATGTCGGACTTTTTGACCTTCACCTGATGATAACCCGAACGAAAATTTAGCTTTGAAAATACACAAGACCCACTTAACAGGTCAAAAAGATCATCGATGCGTGGTAGTGGGTACTTGTTCTTAATCATCACTTCGTCCATAGCTCGATAATCCACACGTATCCTGTAAGAACATTCTTTCTTCTTCACGAGTAATATCAGAGATCCTCAACTTGAAGTATTGGGACCAATCCAACCTTTCTTCACCAGTTTGTCCAACTGAATACGGATCTCCTTCAATCCTTCTGGAATTAACCTGTACGGAGCTTTGATTACAGGTTGCACACCAGGTTTTAAATCAATACTAAACTCAAGAGCTCGATCGGGAGGCAAACCTGATATGTCTTCAGGGAATACATCCTCGAATTCTCGAACTACTTCGGGGTTTTCTTCTTCTGCCGGGAAAGAAAACACTTCTGCATCCTTCGGTTTAGCACGGTATCTTCCTGGCTCCAAAGTTCTATCTCCACTCTTGAAATAGAAGACTGGGTGATCTGGTATCTCAAATACTACCCTCTTTTGACGGCAGTCAATAGTAGCATAGAATACTCCCAACATAACATCGAAATTTGGGATGTCTGGTACTTTGAAATTTGGATAGAATTCTCATCCGCAAACTACCACTGGACACTGATCAAACCCCATAGTTGCGTTCAAGACTCCATTCCCGGAACTGACATTCCAGCTTGAAATGAGTGGCTTTACAGGAATCGCATGCGTTTTCATGAATCGTTGGGATATGAAGCAGTGTGAAGCTCCAGTGTCGAAAAGTGCGAGTGCAGGAAGGGTGGCTACTAGTATAGTAGCTAAGTTGTGTAAGCTTGGGTTTAGATATAGGAAAATATAGTGATACACAAGGATTGAAAAGTTGAAAGGATGGGAAGTTACCAGTGATGACTTGTTATGTGGCATCGGCCTCTTCGACCGTCATTGTAAAAGCCTGACGTTGTAGTACATTCCTCCTTGCCGGAGGTAGATTCCTCTGTCCTTGGGGCACGTTTCTCTGCCCTTGAGGCATGTTTCTCTATGCCTGATGAAATTGATGTTAAGGTTCTGCAGGAGGTCCACGTGGAGCTGGTGCAGGGAGAGCTAAGCGAGGTGCAGGAGTCTGAATGGCTAGCCGCTGCGGGACTGTGATTGCGGGTCTAGGTGCTGGAGATGTGTTAAAATGATACGGACATGCTTCTATGGAATGAGTGGATATGCCACAAACCAAACATATGCCATTGTATGCCTGCAGTCCTTCGCCAGGTGTCCAATCCTCTTGCAGTAAAAACAGAAATCTGGACTGGACCGGTTAAATGATCCTCCCGGTCTCCTGGGTGCAAAGGCCGGCCAAGAAGAGGCTCCTCTTCTCATCTGTGTAGCAGGGCGTTTCACACCGGCAGTCTGCGGCCTTCCCTTCTTCTTCACAACTGTCTCATAGCGTCGGGCAGCCTTCAAAGCAAGTTCATGGGTTGGGAAATCCCTATAGCAAGTGCAGGTTGGATTTTCGGGTCCAACCCTTGCTGAAATTGTCGTGTCTGGATCTCAGCAGTAGGAATGAGGTGTGCGGCGAACCTGTTACAACCTTGTGTTAGCAGTGTAGTGAGTGAGATAAGGAATTTGAATATTGAGACAATATCTTATCTGCTGAGCATGGTAAACTCAGTATTGTATTCATCCACAGACTTGACCCACATCGAGCCTTATTGTAGATGGATGAACTGCTGTTCCATGTCAAAACGGGCAGTCTCAGGAAAGTACTTTGCATCGAACAGATCGCGAAACGTCTTCCACTCTATGGGTTGGGAGAGACGTCTTTCTTCAGCCTTCCACCAGACTCTTGCATTGTCTGTCAGTTGCAGCTTAGCAACTCTCACCCAGGCAATATCTGGCACTTGAGCTGTCGCCAGATCATCTTCGATTGCTTCCGTCCATTCTTCTGCCTCAAATGGGCTCTCTTCTCGAGAAGTGTTGTGGGTGTAGTGCTCGGAATTGCTTGACTCCGGGTGCCTCAGCTTCGGGGCGGTGCATGAGGATAGTAGTCTGTTGCTGCTGACACCCCAATAGGCTCTTGATAGCCTCAAGCAGTACCGTCTGCTCATTGATAGGAGCTGTAACGGTAGATGGTAGTGGTAAAGTAGGCGGTGGGGTATTTCCATTGACATCGGTACTGGTGTTGTTGGGAGAACCATGACCTTGATAGAAAAGGAGTGGTTAAGATAGATTCAAGAAATTTGAAATGTAAGGAATGTATAGTTGCTGATTCTTATATTTCTTGTAATATATTGCTTAAGATTTTATACAGAACTGACCTGCATAGGCCACCAACAAAACCTGTCATGCCCCGCTTTCCAGTAGACGGAAACGGTGGCGTGGCAAGCCGCAACACATTTACTATGAATAAATACGTTAAGCGTAATTAAGCAATATATATAGATGAACAAGAATGACAAGATAATAAAATGAAACAGCAACTTTATTTACATTCAATTTTACATACAACTGTTTTGAAATAAAAGATAAAATGAGTAAAGCAGTGTCTAAACAATGGTATACAAAAAGTAAGTGTAAGAAGAACTAGTAGTCCGACTAAGCTGTAAGCTGGTCTAAGTCCTCCTGGTTCGGTTCAATCTTTTTCTTGTTCGGTCCCCATGACGAACATTCCAAAGAAAGAAACAGAAAGGAATGTCATCAGTGAACTAATGCTCGGTACGTCCCAAAAGAAGAAAGAGAAGATAGTGAAATGAACAGGTAAAGTTGTATATGATTTATTCTTAGCATATGATAATTATTATAATGTGGTTGTTTGTAGTTTGGTAAAGAATGTATTCATGTATAAGAGAGGAGTCCATCTTACCCCGTTGACTATGGTAACATGTAGTACAAGGCCCTGTCATAACCCACGGGACAACGGTACGAGAATTCATGTAGGTGTCTTTTAAGTGATCTCTCGTGCCACGATATACGTTCCATACCAATCGACCACTTTATTCCGGCGTAATGTATTGTAAGATTATGTTTACATGTCTTGCTGAAACCATGGGTTCAAAATGTTCAAGTATTCATATTCAGGATGTAGTCATGTATTCAAATACTTATGTCAAGTTATAACCATGGTTCGGTCAAGTCAAGTCAAATATACATGTTTGATATTGATGTTTGAACTCGAGTATTCATGTTCATGATCAAGTATTCATGTTTGATTTTGGATTTAGGTTTGAGGTTAGACTAAGACTGAGTTAAACACTTATAAACTGATTTAACTCTTGAAATCTTAGGTTCGGGAGTCATCGGCAACTGCTGCACATGGACGGCGGGATTTGTGTTTTTTTCCAAGACAATTGTCATTGATAACTCCTGTTAAGTTTTCTAACCTGAATAGGCAAGCACTCACTTTCTCTGGCTTCCTGGGGTTCAAGAGAATTGATCCCGCTTAAACCTATATTTACTGAAGTCCTTACAATATTATTTTGCATATCTCGTGTGGGTTTTATGAAAAATATTTTTAATATAGTTAAAAATAAAACCTCGAAGGGTTTTATATTAATTAGGGTTTTCATAAGCATGTGTTTTAAGTATGGAGGTATTTTAATGATGAATACCTAGCTTTTGAAAGTGTATAATATTTTATTGAAAACTAATCTTTTTAGTAACTTGATGGCATTTTATTAACATTTTTTAATCTTTCATTTTTTTAATAAAAATTTAGTTTCATAATATATTGAAAATATGGATTTATAATTTTATATAATTTTAATTTTAAAAATTTAGTTTTATTTTAGAAAATTCGTTTTTCTTAAAAACCATATTTATATCCTTTCGAGATCGAATGCTCTGTGAAGAGGTCTGCATCTCGCTCTACTATTCTCAGGATATGCGATAATCCGCACCATCCATTAGCGGGTCCCTTAACAAGGGTTGTAGATGCATAATTGCAAAGGAATATGAAACACCATTTAAAAGAAACCCGGTTTTTAAGTTAGTGGTATTTTATTGTAAAGCTATATTTCGAAACAAATATTCATACAAATTAGCATCGTGCTATAAAACCAAAGTGTACGTGAGGGGTAGGTCGTTACCCTATGAAGTTTTTCCTAACGATAGTTTTAACAAAACTAAAATAAGTGATATCAAAGTTCATGGTATTTTAATGAAAAAGTTTAATTATGGATGTTTCACATGAGATTCTTTGTTAAAATTGATTCTAAACATTGGTATTTGTGTAAAAATTAGGTTGAACAAAGTATAAAGGAGAAGGGGTTTCTAGGGTTTAGAAAAAAAATAGGATATCGGTAATAACTCCACTTACCGATATAAGTTTTAAAATTGAATTTCAATGAAGAGGAAGAGAGTTTGGGAGGGACTTACAGTTTAGAAATTTCAAGGAGAGGTTGAAGAAGAGGGGATGAGCTTCGTGGCGTCGCGGGAGCTCCAGAATAGGCTTCGATCTTCGACGGAAGAAACTTGCTCGCTAACTCCACTCGCACTTAGGAACATTTTAGAGAATTTTGGCTAGAATTTTCAGAATGGTGTTGAGCCAAAGTGTGGGGTGGTATTTATAGTGGAGAATTAGGGTTTGGGAATTAAAATTGTGGATTAAAAAGCATTAAAATTGTGTTAAACTGTTAAATGAAAGATCTCTGTTTGATTGCAGGGAAATAAAATAGTGCAGAGGAGTTAATAGGAGCTGAAGAGATGTGTGTACAAAGCACGGGGCAATTTGGCCTTGATTTGACCATCCCCGCCGGCCAATGGGCATTTTTCGCCGGTCGATCTTGAGGCATTTTCCTCAAGATTCGTGTCATCTGATGAACTCTGTATTTACACCATTTTCTATATGTTCGATTTTTCTGAATTTTTCATTTTCCCGTGTATTACACGTGAAATCTTTTGGGCTTCCAAAAAAGTTAAAAAGAAAAATTAGAAAAATTTTGTCTGATGGGAATCGAACACACATGCTACGTCACAGCAGTTCAAAGGCTTTACCAGTGAGCTGCTAGTTTCTTCTTGCTTTTATTTAACAAAAGCGACATATAACTCAAACTCAGGCTGTAATACTCTTTTCTTGTATATTAACGGTAAAATTTTCCATACAAAGATTTCTGAGTTGTTACAGATAATGTTAGAGATTTACGATGTCGTGCTTTTGAAAAGGATATGGTTTAATATTGGATATGTCGGCTTTTGATTAAAAGATTTGCACGAAGTGATTCTCGAGTTATAAAATACCGCAAGTGCATGGTACGTTGACGCAATCCGGCAAGTATAGGATTGATCTACAGGGAATGGATATCACGACGTTCTTTTGAGTTAGAAACAAAGGTTTAGAGATTCAGTTTGTCACGTTTTTTTACAAATGAAGTGATGTGAAGAATAAAACGATATATATAGAAAAACTTAGGCTAAGGTTTGGTTAATTGACTTATGGAATTACCCTCAACTCTCAATCTTGTTTCAACATCCATTTCTAGTTTCTATTTGACTTAAAAAACATGCCGCATCTAAACCGATTACAAAGTATCGTTTTAGGATACGATATCAAAATTGGCGCAAAAGTAACTACAAATTTTCAATGTTTTTAGATGAAATGAGGATAAAATCTGCTAAGTGAAGTTAGCAAGTATAAAACATAAGCTTGTATGGCTACATGTTCTATCTAACTAGTTCACTACACTTAGCTAAATTTTACACTCCTTTCAACTTCAATTCTTAATGCAACAAAAATGATATGTAAAGAAGGAATATGATATGTGTTAAAGGTTGATTTACAACCATTCAGAACAACATATCCTATCAAGCAATAACACAATAATATTGCACACATTAAGAAAAGAAGTGCAAAAGGTGCTAAGAATTAAGAATGCGGGGTTGGAAGGCAAGCCATTCATCAACCTACCTCACCATTGCCTAAGTGAAAAAACTACTCACACATAATGTAAAAGAAACACAAATGAGCTAATAAAAGAGAGTACAAGAAAAGAAATAAAGAAAAGATACAAGAACCAAAATTTGAACTTAATGAAGCCCTTATTGAAATGGAATCAAGTACAAGCAAATGAGTTTAATTACCAAAATCTAATCTTACAAGCTCAAAGATAGAAATTGTAAGACCTGAGGAAGTCAAAGAACTCAATCAAATCACAAGAACTACAAAATTATATCAAAAGTGGTTACAAGTAGTGAAAATGTACATCCCTTCCTCACAAACTGATCTGCTATTTATAAAACTTGAAGAAGCAGAAGTTACATATACCAACGGACTGACAAGACCACCAGGGACACACACAAGTTGCACGAGCCAAATTGGCTTTGACATGGCCGCAAATTGCGGCTAAATAAATTAAAATTGCGGCCAAGTTTTGGATACTGGGGCCCACCTTTAGTCTATAGTCTTCTGTTCACTTGTTCATCTCCCTGTAATTGCAATTTATTGTAATTCATGCATGGGTGAAATCTAGAGTGATGAACAGAGAAGGCAAGTGATCAAGTTGCAATAATTCACATTTCAAATCAACTCTTTTTCAAGTACTCATTACCATGCCCACTTGTGCACCCACTTGCACAACACCATGATGGTGTTTCCCCCTTGATGCATTTGGTCAAGTCCATCTTCACACTTGTTCACACATGACCATGTTGGACCAAAACAAGAATTATTTTTGTACACAATTCTTTATTTGTTGTAAACTCATTCAATCTGATATGTATTCTATCCCGTTTGTAGTTCCGGCTAAAAACTGTCGTTTCTGTGCATGTTGTGTACCGTCTCCAGTGTTTTTGTTTGTGTACCTGTAATCTGTATTAATGAGAAAACACAGATTAGATAGCACTATTTATTGACAAAATTATAGAAAATGAGCGTTATTAAAATGTAATAAATCATGCTGAACAAATACCCCCAAACTTACCTTTTTGCTCGTCTCAAGCAAAACAAAAATTCCTAACCTCACTTTCGTAGAGAACGCGATTGCACTGAGCCCATGAAAATAGCCATTAAACCTCTAGGCGTCTCTAGTAGGAGGAGTTTTTGTCACCTGAGGGTTTTCAGCGGATTAGACCCACAAAATCCCGTCAAGCTAGTTTTCATTTGGCAACTGTCGTTTCTAATACTAATGTGTAGTATCAAAGCTTAGAAATTCTATTATCCTAAATCAAAAACTTCGAACCCTTTGTTTCACTCCTTGCCTTTTTATTTAACCAAGATCCTATACGTCTTTTCGTGTTTTGTGCGAATAGTGTCGTTATGTTTCAAGAAACTTTGATTTAGAGTTTTGTTTCCCCCAATCAAAGAGCAAAGCTCTGTTCAAAATTTGAAATTTGAATTGAGGCAGCGCCTCACGTGCTGCGCCAAGAGCGCCTGCGCCAAGAGCGCCTGCGCCATGAGTCAAAGACTCTGAGGCAACGTCTCACGTGCAAAGCACGAGAGCGCTAACGCCAAGAGCACCAGCTCCATGAGTCAAAGACTCTGAGGCAGCGCCTCACATGCAAAGCACGAGAGCGCCAGCGCCAAAAGTGTCAGCGCCAAGAGTCAAAGACTTTAAGGCAGTGCCTCACGTGCAAAGCACGAGAGCGCTGGCACCAGAACTAAAAGTTCTCCACCCTTGGATCAAAAATCCAACGAAGATGATAAATCATCAAACTACAGAATTAAATTCTGTTGGGGAAATACTCCTCAAATCTTTCTAACAAGAAAGATTGTGCTCTGTAAATCAGAGCACCGTTGGATCAAAGATCCAATGGTGATTAAAAAATCACCAAGATACAGAATAAGTTCTGTATGGGAAAATATTTTCCCAATCTTGTTAAAAACAAGAAAAATGTTTTCTGTAGAACAGAAGTCCTTGGATCAAAGATCTGACGGTGGATAAATTCCCCACATCAATTAAGAAATCTCTCAATGAGAGATTTCCTTAACCGAATCAACAAATCAGCCTCCTTTATATAAAGGACACAAGACTTCAAGTCTTGTACAGAAGAACCCCCCCATAAGCTTCGATCTCAAAGAGAAGACCAAAAAAAAAGAAGAGAAAGCTTTAAGAAGAAGAATTTTCTTCAAGATAAATAAAATAAAGATCAGAGCATCTCAAGGGTCTAACCCTCATAAAAAGAACATAGTTCTTTCCTCGGATCTGAGATCCATGAGACAAGTCTCCCCCAAATAAGAATTCAGTTCTTACGAGGATGAATTTGTTCTTAGGGATCGAAGATCCAAGAAAGAACAGAGAATTGAACTCTTCAAAAAATAATACACAAGAAAAACCCAGCGCCAAGCGCTGCTCAATAAAAGAGTGCTTAGCATTCAATACTGGCGCTCAGCGCCAAGCGCCTCACGTGGGCACTGCTCAATAAGGAGCGCTCAGCACTCAAATGCTGGCGCTCAGCGCCAAGCGCTCCACGTACCCCTCACGTGGGCGCTGCTTAATAAAAAGCGCTTAGCACTTAATGGTTGGCGATCAGCTCCAACCGCCTCACGTGGGCGCTGCTTAAAAAAAGAAGTGCTTAGCACTCAAATGCTGGAGCTCAGCGCTAAGCGCCCCCACGTGCCACTTACGTGGGCGCTACTCAATAAAAAGTGCTTAGCACTTAATGGTCCGCGCTCAGCGCCAAGCGCTCCACGTGCCCCTCATGTGGGTGCTACTTAACATTGAGCGCTCTACACTCCTCAAGAAGAGCCTAGCGACATAAAGAGTGTTCAACACTCATGTAAAAAAACAAAAAAAACAAAAAGAAAGTGGGAAAAGCGAAGCAATGTGTAAGTGTCAGTACTCACATAAATGTTTAGTATTATGTGCACAGAGAAAGGACTGTGTCCTAGTAAGTGTCTAACACTTTATTGAAATACAAAACGACAGAGACTCAGCGGGCTGAGCCCAAGTTAGCCAAATTCCTAATCAACCGAGCTAATGTGCTCTTTATTTTTCCAAACTGGTCTTAGTCCCAAACAAGACCACCAATCTTTTGGCGAATATCCATTAGTTCAAGGGTATATCTCTCCACACCTCTGATATATGTCGTTGTAATTCTTCAACGTCTTCAGAGAGGTGGAGGGTCCCAATAACCAATAGCTCTGGGTATACCCCCAAACCAACAAACCATAAACCGTTTGGACCGCAACGTCCTTAAAACTAAATTGTGGACCGCAACGTCCTTAAAACTAAATTGCGGACCGTAACGTCTCTAAACTAAAATGATAGAGCCTAAATGCTCTTTCATTGGATCAAAAATGATCCCAAACCCCCGTTAAGTAGACCTTAGTCTAAAATTAGACTAATGTGTCCTTAACAAACATTTAAGTGGATCTTAATCTCAAACGAGATTAACGAGCCTTAAATCTACTAAACCCAAATCTAAGAGAATACGGATTTGGACTAATCCACGCCCTATGGGCGACAACATAAATCAGTCTCTGTATACAATCCACGGGCAACCAAAAAATAAAACAAACACACACGACGAGAAGTGAACATCTGGAGCTGCGTGGTAATGTAATTAACTGCAGGGACTTTCGCCTGCAGGGAAGAGCATCCCCACAATCAAAAATCCCTCGCAAACGAGGGGAAATCTGACGAAGTCTGCTACAACGACCGCATCCATCCAAACCTCCGATACACGGTGCCATAAATCAACTTGGTATCTTCGGAGAGGTGGACGGATAAATCCAAATAGCATCTGCCCCCAAATTCAGGCAAAACGAACGCTTTGGTTTAAGCCGGATCCTAGTATTAGATTTGTTGGATTACTTTAGTCTCATTGCATTCGCATTCAGTCGGAATGCGGATGCAGGTATGTATATACAGGTGAGGGGTATCCTTGTGATCCGTCACGAGTTTATTTTAGATGTTGCCGTATCTTTTTGTTGTAAACATTAAGGTTAATGTTTACAAATGGTGGAAATTGTGAGTGGATTTCATGATGAGGTGCATTTAATGTGACATGGACATGTTTAGTGACTTATGGTCTCTTTATTTATGTTAATGTCACATTAGGATTTGTTTATTGTGTTGATATAATGCTTGGAGAGAGAGGGCAGCCATATGAAGCAAGGGTTAGCTCTTGGATTCTCATTCTAGCTCTCATTTTTTTTATCAACACAATAACACAAAAGAAAAGAGCCTCTCCTTCTTCTTCTTCCTCTAGCTCACAACATCTACCATGGCTTCATCTTCAACTTCCATCCATACACTCTCATGTGATGAAAATCAATGGATACTTGAGACAAAATTATCACACACATTCTCTACATCGTCTTGGACACGTCGGCTAGCGAACTTCGTGTCTGAGTTGCTTCGGATGAAGCGGGAGCCCGTAAAAAGACTCGAAGATGTGGTGCCCTTTCCGACGAGGAGACCGGAGATCGGAGATGCCGCGAGGAGCTTGGGATGGTGGCCAAAGACCGAAGGACATGGATCGATCGGTATAGATTTTCCATCCCTTCTCTAGTTAGCTAGTTATAGGTTAATGGTTCGATCCGGGATTAAAGTCTGCGATAGCGCCGGTTTCAAGTTATGAAAAAGTTTTCGTTTCCGCATTATGGCCTCGGACAGACGGCCGGGGCGCTACCGTAAACTTACATGGTATCAAAGCCACGCCATTAAACTTTACTAGCTTGCTCTAACGTGTTTAAAATATCGATCGAACGAAATTTCCGAAACCGCGATTCCATTTCATGAAGTTTCTGTCGAATTTTTTTTGTGGTCTAAAATTATTTTGGGTACGTCAGAAAATCAGGAAGGCTTTTCTAAGACATCTGTGAAAATTTGGTAGCATGATGCTACAGTGACGCCGCGGAACTGTGGCAATAACCCTGTTTTGGCCGCGGATCCGCCGCCATTTTGTGGCTTCTCTGCACCAAATTTTCTACAATGGTCTCTGACTTGGAATTGGGGTTTCTGGTATTTTTAGTTTTGGCCCAGATTAGTTTGAGTGCTGGATTTGTGCTTGGGGCCCAATTCGGGAAATTTTGTCAATCGAAAATTTTAAATATGTTAGTTTACAGTACTTACATTATATCTGTGACCGTGAATGTCATTTGATCGGTAAATCTTGTCTAATTGCTATAGCTCTTTTAGACGGATTTGCGAACGTGACATTCACGTTGATGTTTTGTGTTTTGCTGTGATGTTGCGGATTTGTCGTGGTGGATAGCCTGGATGCAATGGTAGTACAGTTTGGTTATATTTGTACATTTGATATTGCGGGGCGAGCGTCCGACATGTGGACTGCCGTCACTGCCTGTTTGTATATTATTATTTTGGGGCACGACCGGGCTGAGGTCGATGTACCCGTTGTATATATTTTCTTTTCTGTACTAGGATTACCCCGTGGTGGGGTGCACGGATAGCCGGGTTCTAGAGGGCAACAGGCCCACATCTCATGGCTTTGAGACGGAAGGGGTTTTACTCTAGAATTGGCAGGCTATTCGCCGCACTCGTAGGGGGTATAGGTTGACCCAAGGAGGGGTGCTTAAGTTACCGGATTCCGTGAAGTGTAGGGTGGTCCATTCACTTTGTTGAAGGGGGCTGCCTCGCTTCAGGTTTTGGCGGGTAACTTGCTGCACCCGTAGGGGTCTAGGATTTCATTGCACAGGTTATCCACAAGACCAGGGGAACGTCGGGTTTCAGTTGCGGCCCAAAGGAAACCCGGGGATCCCAGATTATCTGTATTGTTCTGGGATGCTTATTACATTTCTGTGATGTTGCATTTTTATCACGCCTTGAGCGATTATTATATATTTATATATATACTAGTAGATGTTGTATATGTTTTACACCCGCGCTAGTCCAGTCCCCGCTCTGTCGTTAGTTAAGTAACCTAACGGGTGATGACGGGACCCAGTGGCGAATGCGGATGGCATATACATACATCATATTTTCGTTCTTTATTGGTGTGATCAATTGATGGGACTGCGTTGATTCGGATCAATGCAAGCTAAACAAACTTGTTTGACGTTGTTGGAACAATTTTCAAAAAGTTGTTATTACAAGGACGTTCTCTTTTGTTTTGCATAGTGGTATTCGGTTATGAATATCCAGCACCTCAGTCGACGAGGCAAGGGCCGAGATCCCTTCACCGGGAGTGACCCCTTGGACAGAAGTTTGCGTCAGGGTAATAACTTCACTATAGTCGATTACTTTTTGCTTTGCATCGTGGTATTCAGTTGGAATATCCTGCACCTCATTCTACGAGGAAAGAGCCGAGATCCCTTCACCAGGAGTGATCTCTTTAGCAAAGGTTTTCGCCACTATATTTATAAAAAGCTATCCGGTTCCTTCAACGATATCAAGTTCATTACGTTAAAGGATTTTCGCCAAAAACCATTCATATCCCTCCATCATTTCAGAAAGGTAGCACTTAGTAATCATGCTATGTATGTTGGCCTTCGTCAAGGCATAGTGTATGGTAGCTATTTGTTACTTTTCTATTGCATAGATAGATGCGTTAGTTTGGGACAATCGTACTACTATTTTGGCCTTCGTCAAGGGTATGCACGGGTGGGTTCAAATTAACCTGGATAATGACGGGTAGAACTTGACATGTGACTTATGATATGTTGGCCTTCGTCAAGGTCATAAGAGCATGGGGTAAAAATCGTATCGGGAGTTTCTAAAGAAACTGAAACTTGCCAAGCATGCGCATACCTTCTGGAGTGTGATAACATGAGTGGATTCCATCACATTATCATGCGATGATGGTTGGATTCTGATTCCCACTGATGAGTTGGTTTACTCCTCGGGTGATCCCGACTAATTCTTCTTTCAGGTTTGGAGGAGAATTTGAGGATACAGTGGGAGGTTTCCTGATTAGATAAAGTGATAACCATTCTGATCTAGGTTGGAGTGCACGCGGAGTGTTTCTTTTCTCTCTCTCTTTGGCAGCGACCATGGCCCGACCCTTGACTATGACTCAGTGACCAAGTTGACCGAACCTTCTTATAACACTGGCTTTTGGATTGTCAGAGTTGCATACCTCATTGCCACTCCTTCTTTTACCCTTTTCTCCAGAACACCTCGCATTACTACGAACATCCACTTCCATTGGATAAAACCATCGTATTGTTATATACGAACTCGAAGGAACTTGTTCCAGATTCAAGGATGGTTCCGGTTCTGGAGAAAATGAATAGGATTATTCAGTTGTCTTTTCTTTTTTCCTTCTCTCAGGCTACGAGAGCTCCTTGGATTAGGACGGTACACCTATTACGCTAATTGGATAGTCTTCATCCAAACCATAGGCAGGTGCCGAACGGTAGGGAATGAAGAAAACCAATCAGCCTAAGTGAGGTGTACAGAAGGTAATAAGTAAAGATAAAATAAAGGGATTAGAAAGAGGGAAAAGTAAATTGCGACTACTATTCACGACCAAACCAAGTATTTCATCGCCACTCCTACTTCACCTTTGTATTTCTCCGGAACACCCCGTATCACTACGAAGATCCACAGTTTATTTGGATAATCCATCGTATGGTTATATACGAACTCGAAGGAACTTGTTCCAGTTCGGGGATGGATTCTGGTTCAGGAGAAATAGGAATAAGGTTTATTCAGTTGTCTTTTATCTTTACCTTCTCTCGCGTTGCGAGTGCTCCTAGGATTAGGACAGTACACCTATTACGCTTATTGGATAGTCTTCTTCCAAACCATAGGCTGGTGCCGAACGGTAGGGAAGGAAGAAAATCATTTAGCCTAACGGTGGTGTACAGAAGGTAACGACTAAAGACAAATAAAGGGATTTGGAGAGATAGCAAAGGAATATACGGTTATAGTCATGAATCTGATAATGGAAGAGGCATTACTAGGAATACTCGGATACCCCTTCGAAACATTTTCATGTTTCAGTTTCACTGTGTATTGTTAATAGAAAACTGATTTCTCAATTAGTACTTACTCCAGTGTATGCATATACCAGGTATGATTCTCACATTTTTATGGTTTTACAGATGATGAGTGGGAGTAAGGTATTGGGAATTGGGTGATCATCCTCATTATATCGGGATTCGTTGTAATTGGTGATATTTGAGGAAATCGCCTGGGTGTTTGCCGGACGGCAAATATTTGGTTTTGAATATCCGTTGTTATGCACCAATTTCAAACTGATATATCTTTACGTTTAAAAGGTGAGATATAACTTTTTGAAATTATGTCCATGACATTTACCTATATCAGTTGATAGTTAGGTAAGAAGCATTCAACAGCGGTGTAATTCTTCATAACCATAGTACAGTTTTCAACCTACAACGCACAGGGTTTAAGTTATTCAACTCAGGGGACTTATACAAAGCATTGTATATTGTCCAGTGTCTATTAGGACAGAGGGGTTGGTCCTCGTACTATATTCTGTTTACTTGTGACTTCTCTAGTTTTTAGACAAGTGTTTTGTAGAAATGCAAGATCTAAGTTTTGAGAAGTTATAGGTATAAGAATAAAGTAGAGAACCAGGTGTTGCAAGTATCAGGATTCTTCAAGGTGATCGAAGATGTAGATACTTATATTCGGTATTCGGTTGATAGTAATGGTTTTGAGAAACTTGTTTCTCTTTCAGGTTACTCATATTTGGATGCATTCCTAAGTTGAATTACGCTGATCGGCCTCCTTCCATTTAGTTTACATACACTGGAGATAGCTGCATGATTTTAATCTGGTTCCAATTAAATCAATGCCTCTGTTTCTATATTGGATATAGATGTAGGGTTCCTAGGCACACTCAAGTGGCTCACAAGGCATCTACCATGCCAAATTCAATTTTTTAGGTGCCGAGAAACCCTAACCGAGATCGTTAACTAGAGGATAGGCGAAACTATAAGCTAGCAAACAACTTTACTAGTAAGTGAAAGGGATTACAACCTTTGTAGATCCGGTCCTCCACTTCTTTAGCTCCGTGATGACGTCCCTCCGCTGCGATCATCGGAATCCCGGACTCTAGTGATGGTTTCTTCGGAGAAATAATCGGGCTAGGTCGTTGACTTCGATGCCGAAGATGATCTACGTCAAGGCGACTCAAACTCAAGCTCCATCTTCACTTGGTCATGAACCTTGTGAAGAAAACACACTATACAACATGGCAAGTGGTAGAGGATGAAAAAATAGGAAGTGAGTTCACTTTGGATTTCGATTTCTCACTTGATTTCAACACTTAAAATTTTTCAAGAAAGCTTTCTTCACTTCATGAAGAAGATGAAGAAGAAGCAAAAGAAAAGAATTCTTAAAAATGAATAATCAAGTGAAGACTTATCATAATGAAACCATGGGTGAGTAAACTCATGTAGAGAATAAACTAGGGTTTAGGTGTAATGGTTAGGTTAAAGGAAAAAAACAAAATGGTTAGAATTTTAAAAGATGCTAAGAAGCTTCATGAAGCTTGAAGCATGCCACCATTTTGTTTCTTGCCAAAAATGAATAAATAAAATAAATAAAACCTAACCATTAACCTAAACATGGGTAAAGTGATACACACACCCAAGTTTGCATGTATCATCAAACATGATACAAACAAGTGCACAAACATATATCACATATACAACTTGTGTATATCAATTGAGAAAATCAATCTTAAGTAAACCAATACTAGTTAATGTAAAGTAATATATCAAATATATAATTATACATTAAATCATTAAATGAACACTTGATTTAATGATCCGGTCATCTCGCATATAACCGACTAATATAAAGTGTATCAATATATCGAATCAACACTTGATTCGGTAACCCGGCTATATCTTATATAACCGTCCGATGATACAAATCGCGAGAATAGAATTCAGTATCACATACTGGAATTATTCTCGGTCCCGCACATATCTCATATGCGCTCCTATTTCGTTTCACTTGAGCCAGGAAACCTCTGTGTAGGACTCTAAAGACTCGTCAATACGCCGGCAGTAGGTGATAATCATATCAAACACCCACAAGCTTTACAAGCCGCAAGCGGTCTGCTAAACGTAACGGCCACCCGGGTATTGAGCGATCAGAAGATCAACGAGCAAGCCCGCTCACACTCCTGTGAATCCAACCAGTAACACTTACCGTACAGTCCGGTCTGTTCGTCTGATATGTCGCATATCTCTTCTAGGGGTGGTAAACGTCAGACCCCAATAACTCGATAAGTCGTGTCGATATGAGGCTCATAACGGGTCGAGAAACTACTGGTAACACTTACCAGTAAATCCCTAAAACAGCCTTGGCCAAGGACTTCCTGTTATAGCCAATCGAGCACGGCGCAACATCAACTCCCTATACCGGGAGAGACGAAATCCCTCTTATCGCTCATTGCCTCCATGTGACTCAGGACTGTACCCAAAAACCACCGTTTTGCATGCCCTCTTGGACGTGGTAAGTTGGAAATCAAAGCACAGTGGGAATCACACAAGACTCTATGACGATCTCGGGTCTACAGACTAACCTGTACCAGTGTCACCAGAGAACTGCCATCTGACGTAAGATATAATACCATCTGGGAGTTCTCGGCGAGTCCGTCCAGTGTACCCAGTCTCCACTGAGAACCCGTATATCATCTCTGATGTCAAACACCAATGGATATGGGATCATCCATCTCCCATCTATATGGGTCGAGAAGCTACACGCTAGTCTACTCTGGTATATCGATGCCCCGTCTCGATACACCCACGACTAGGGACTTTGAAGGATGTACTTATGGACTACCATGTCCCCACTAGTTTGATCCGCATCATAGTCCAGGTAGTCAAGTACACATCCTAAGGGCTTTACCAACATGTAACAGAGAGACAATCAGTGTGCACGTTAAGGTAAAGAGTAACCAGATAGCATACTATCATATCGAGCAAGAAAGTCATCCCTATATATGTCCAAGCATCCACAACAATATACATCCTATGTATAGTAATGGCCTCTAAGGCATACATATAACTAACAATCTCCCACTTGCACTAGGGCCATCTAATAGCAGTGGTTGTAGTATCTCATACTCAACCATCCCATAAAAGTCTCTCTCTGGGAAAAGGCCTTTGTGAGTGGATTCGCCGTGTTGTCCTCTGAGTCTACTCTCCTAACCTCGATCCCCTGGAGATCAACCATCTCCACGATTAGGTGACACTGCCTTAGAATATGTCTGGATGACTGATGGGACGGGCATTTCTTGGCATAAGCCACAACTCCATTGTCACACAATGGGAGGAACGAAGTTCATCTCATGAACTAATATACACCCAGACTGCCTCTTTGGTAGTGATGTATCCAGCCTTTTGTCGTCTAGTATGCCACGGTATCTAGCTTGGCATTCAGTCGTCCTTATCACCCTGGAACCTTTCCAGTGATTCTCCCCAGGATCAATTGATACCATCTCACTACAACTAGTGAGTATCCTAACATCCAATTAGATCTATTTCATAGATCCAAAACCCAGGATTTAGTAGGTATCACTTTGATCCTATATGGAGAATCCTTGTGATAAGCGGAGATTGACCAAGCGTAGCATAGGAAACTCCTTCCTTATCAAGAGTATGTCATCCACGTACTCTATGAGGATCACCAGCATACTCCCTACTACCTTTTTATATATACAAGGTTCATCTACCATTTTGATGATGTCAAACTCTTTGACTAACTCATCAAAACAGATGTTCCAACTCCGCGATGCCTGCTTTATCACATAAAACATCTTGCACACGTTTCCGTTGCTCCCACTGTCTACGAAGCCCTCTGACTGTGTACTTACAGACTCTCTCTTCTAAAACATCATTTAGAAAAGCAGTCATGACACCCAACCGCCAGATATCGTAGTTATGGTATGTAGCCGTGGCAAGTAGGATCTGGATGGACTTAAGCATAGTTACTTAGAAAAGGTTTCATTATAATCCATACCTGGTCAATGATGCAAACCTTTAACAAGTCTAGCTTTGAAAGTCTTAACCTTTCCATGTACACCAAGTAATCTTCTCAAGATATACTTGCTCCTGATGGGGATTTAACCCTTCAGATAAAGCAACCAAAGTCCATACTTTGTTGGTGTATAAGGATTCCATCTCAGATCGATAAGCATCCAGCCATTCTTACAGAGTCCTACTCCTGATGGCTAGCCCGAAACTAGTTGGGTCATCATCTCATGATGCAATCCTAGCTCACACTGTCATAGAGAAACCGAAGTATCTTTCAGGTGGGTGAGGAACCCTACTAGATCGGCGGAGAGGCTGAGGTTCGTTGGTTACTATTGAATCCTTTGGTTCTACCAAATCATCAGCTGCAGTTTGTATAGCTGGAACTCTTTCCAGTTCTACCTCATGTCTATAAATTTCTTCATAAGAAATTCCCTTTCGCAAAGGTGGCATGCTGATAAACAAAACATTTTTGTTCCTCTGTTAGTGGACAAGTAGCTTATGTCTATTTATAGACTAAAGCGGATATAGCGGAGATAGATCATCTATTTTTGATGTGACAGTCATGGGTTTGACTTCATTAAAATTGGGGATGGATCTGTTAAGAAGGTAGTAGGGTGTGATGTCCTAGTATTTGGATGACATACACATAGTAGGAAGTGAAATTCCTATACTACGATCGGTTATACTTTGGTTGTCACACAGTGGTTTCTCCACATAGGATATAGATATAATATCAGACATTCTGGTTACTAGATCTATGGTTTTAGATCTAGATTTGGGTAGTTTCCCAATCTGGGTACTTAGACACTATTCTAAAAGTGTTTAGAATAGACGACTCCTGGCATGGTGGTGTACCTGCAGGTGATGGAGTCACCCTCTCTAAAGGTGTCTTACAGACTAAAGGGGAAAGGGATGTGCATGATTGGCAGATCACTTGCTTAGGCAATTGAGTTGATCATGAGATGTCAAGTACCACACCAGATGTTGTTTTTGCACGAGATGCAATAAGTTGATATTAATCCAATCCTAGAGAAATGATCGGAAGCAGTTTTAGAACACAAGTGGATGTTCTAGGGATCTGATAACGGCAGTCTCCTTCGGGAAACGGTTATCATTCCAGGCTTCCAAGGTGACCTGGATGACAGAGTGACTGTCTGAGTTATAGTTTTTCCTCAAAAGAGGGGCAGTAGTTTGGACAGATGGTCCAAGGAAATACTGAGGGAGGCATGGTAAAGGATACTGATTAAGTTCAGTTAACGATACTGTCTAAGAAGTTTGGATTTGGGGTTCATTTATGAACTAGGTCCCATCAGATATCCAGACATATTCTAAGATAGGTATTGCTCATTTCGGGAGATGGCTTTCTCCGCGAACTTGAGATAAAGAGAGACATAGAAAGAAACATCAGGGCGGATCCACTCACTGAGGCTATTCCTCGAACACAATAGTTTCGCAAACGGGCTTTGTGAGACTGATCAGTAGAGGAGTTGGGTGTTCGGTATCATACGGGCTGTAAGTACGCGACATCGCAATAATTAGCCTTGAGTGCAAGTGGGAGATTGTTGGATATAGTGCCCTCAAAGTCAATTATTGGATCGCAGGCACATGATTGCAATGATTGAGGGAGGAGCTATGCCGGAAGGACAGTCTTACTCAGGATGATAGTATGCTATCTGGTTTATCTTTATCATCGTGTACTGCTTTAGGTGACCTTACAGGCTGCTATTACACGTTGATAGAGCCCTTAGGATTCTTGCTTGACTGCCAGCAGTATGATGGCGATCATATACATAGGAGCTGGGATCTATCAGCTCGTCCTTAAAAGGTCCCTAGTCGAGGGAGTTTCGAGACAGGGCATCGATACTCCAAAGTAGACTAGTGTATACAGTCGAGACCCCGAGGGGCGGTGGCCGGTCTCATAAGTCATTGGTGTCAGTTGGTTCACCTAAGATGTATACAGGTGCTCATTGGGTTATAAGTACACCGGATAGGACTCGTCGGGAACATGCTAGTTGGTATTATACCTGACGTCAGATAGCAGTTCCCTAGTGACATGTGTACAGGTTAGTTCATCGACCTGAGATCGTCATTTGCCTCGTGTGAGTTCCCACTGTGCTTTGATTACTACCCTACCACGACTCAAAGGAGTCGTGCAAACAGGTTTTAGTTGGGTACAGTCCCGAGCCACATGGAGGCAGTGAGCGGATCGGAGGTGTTTCGTCTCTCCCGGTATTGGGGGTGAGATCATGCTGTGTTTAGGAGAGCCATTACACGAATTCCTTGGCCAAGGTAGGAGATTTACTGGTAGGTATTCTAGTAGTATCTCAGAGTGTTCTGAGCTATACTCCGACACGACTTGTACCGCTTTTGGGGGTCTGACTTTTACCAACCCCCTAGGCCCGACATGCGATACTCATAGACGAACGGACCGGACTGTACGGATATTGTCACTGACAGGCTCAGTAGGGTGGCAGGATGAGTTCGCTCATCGACCTCCCTTTTGGTCAATACCTAGTAGCCCGTTACGTACAGCTAGTACCACTGACGTGCTAGTGGTTAAATCCACAGCCAGTGTATTGACGAGTTTTTAGAGTCCTCCACAGATAGTTTCTCAAGTTTCGGGCGAAACACTGTAGAAGCCGTATGGTATTATGGCAGGGTTCGATCATATACGTGCAGTAGTGCACGGATCATGATCGGATGGATCATACTAGCGGGCTTTGGTTTAAGCCGGATCCTAGTATTATATTTGTTGGATTACTTTAGTCTCCTTGCATTCGCATTCAGTCGGAATGCGGATGCAGGTATGTATATACAGGTGAGGGGTATCCTTGTGATCCACCACGAGTTTACTTTAGATGTTTCCATATCTTTTTGTTGTAAACATTTAGGTTAATGTTTACAAATGGTGGAAATTGTGAGTGTATTTCATGATGAGATGCATTTAATGTGACATGGACATGTTTAGTGACTCATGGTCTCTTTATTTGTGTTAATGTCACATTAGGATTTGTTTATTGTGTTGATATGATGCTTGGAGAGAGAGAGGGCATCCATATGAGGCAAGGGTTAGCTCTTGGATTCTTATTCTAGCTCTCATTTTTTTATCAACACAATAACACAAAAGAAAAGAGCCTCTCCTTCTTCTTCTTCCTCTAGCTCACAACATCCACCATGGCTTCATCTTCAACCTCCATCCATACACTCTCATGTGATGAGAATCAATGGATGCTTGAGACAAAATTATCACACACATTCTCTACATCGCCTTGGACACGTCGGCTAGCAAACTTCGTGTCCGAGTTGCTTCGGATGAAGCGGGAGCCCGTAAAAAGACTCGAAGATGTGGTGCCCTTTCCGACGAGGAGATCGGAGATGCCACGAGGAGCTTGGGATGGTGGCCAAAGATCGAAGTACATGGATCGATCGGTATAGCTTTTCTATCCCTTCTCTAATTAGCTAGTTATAGGTTAATGGTTCGATCCGGGATTAAATTCTGCGATAGCGTCGGTTTCAAGTTATGAAAATGTTTTCGTTTCCGCATTATAGCCTCGGACAGACGGCCGGTGCGCTACCGTAGACTTACAATATGCACATGCAAAACTATATGCTGATACAAGATGCACCCAAACTCAGGATTCACCCCCAAAATGAAGTTGACGATGTCCTCATCGTCGCTTGGCCTTGCCCTTCTCCTTGTTCTTACTGCTCCCGCTTGTCTCATCCTAGTTCGCTAAGATCTGGTTTAGTTTTTCTTTTATCTCTTTATTTTGCCGGATCAAAGTCTTGATGCCACAGACCTCCATCCTGAGTAGCTCGTATGGATCAGTCGGAACATCCTCTCCTAAGTAAATCTTAGAGGAAGTCTGTGGTGCCGCGTGCTCGCTCGGGTCGGAGGGTGACCAGATCAGCTGCTCGCTCCTGTAGTCAGTGTAACCCTGTGAGATCCTCTCAGCCTCAACCGGATAAATGTCGTACATGGTGACATAAGCGGCAAAATCCTCCTCCTCCATGTAGTAGCGGCAAATTTGCGTAATGAGGACGGGAAGTAACGATCTGCGCCCTGTGACGCATTCCTTGATTGTAGTGAATAACATGGTCGCCATGCAGAACTGATTGTTCTTTGTCATCAAACAATGGACAACATGTCCCACAATCGCTGGAAATGAGGAAACTCAAATAATCCCCCTGACAAGAAGCACATATTGAGTTCCGAAGTCATGTTCGTTTAAAAATTGGAGTTCATCCGCAAAAAATTCAGAAAAAGAAAGGTTCATAGGATGATCCCAAATTGTTCCTAACTCAAACTCACCAAGAATATCAAGTTCATCAGCAAATATCTCCTCAAAATTAGACACGAAAGAATATTTTTCAATACTGCCTTCCTCCCTATAATCTTCCACAATTTTATTCTTATCGCTACAGCTCACAAACTCTCTCAAAACTAGTTCTCCTTCGTCATATTCATATCCGGGTAGGTTTATATCATCTAAAAAATTAGGTTCCCACACTAACGTTTCATCCGAAACAATATCAACAGGTGATACAAAAATTGTGGGTCCCTGATCATTGATCTCCTCTAACAATCTATCCCAACCATACACGTCAAATTCACAAGCTCCCACTTTTAAAATTGGAGTGCAAAAATCAGTCGGTTCAAGAATTTTCTCTTCAAGTATTATTTCAGTTAAATCAACCTCAAAATCACAAGTGACAAGAGGTTCAGTGGGTACCTGAAGGTTAGTGGTGGACCGACTTAGAGTGTTTTCCTATGTGTCCTGATAACACTCAATCAATTCATTCGTATCATCATCTATGAAATCATCAAAATTCATTTGATCGTTTATCTCACTCGGGTGACTTCTTAGATGACAGATATTGACACTATGTGGTTCTAATTGACTGTGTTCACTCTCTGGAATCCTTACAGCTAAACGGTTCACTTGTTCTTCTATTCTAGCCAAAGACTGAGCTTGAGCAAGAAACAATTGCTCAAATTGTTGTATGAACAGGGCTAGCGTCGAAGCTGATTGATTCTCGACCGCAGTCATCACTTCAATATCTTTCTCTAAAGCGGTCAACTTAGCATCCAATTCACTATCATTCCCTAATGATGGCTCAGTTGTTTCAGGAAAGGAGAGTTGTAATGGTGGTGATGCTAAAGCTGTTACCTTGTCGACCTCTTTATCTAAATTTTCAATCATTTGATCTAGATTTGAAGTGGGACTGGGTTCGAGAGTGTTAGGTGGGTGACCATTATCAAAACTCTGGGACGGTTACTTATCCCGTAGAAAAGGACAGTTTTCATGAATGTGGGAAGAATTGTGGCAATTTGTACAAACGAACTGGGACCGAGCGTAAACAAAAGAATAAAAATCATGAAAATTTGAATTGAACTGTGTATCACCCATATCAACAAGAATTCACAAATATCACAAAAAAAAGAATATCACACCCTAGCAGTATATGTTATGCTAAGTCAACTAGACCTGCTTAAGAACCTGATTATCGAAGTAAAATTGTGTCGAGAAACGGGCTCAAGATATACGGATCACGAAGCCAGGCAAGTGCAGAGATAAGGAGAGGTTATCCAACGCTTTCGCGAAGTTCCTTAATTAGAATAACCCTTTCTCTTTTGGCGGTTTTGCCGTGAACACTTGCCTAGACACCCCGTGAACGATTTATCGTTACGCGGTGTTCTAAACACAGTCAACTTCTCCTAATGAGCACGAAGTCCTTAAAGTCAAAGTTCTAGTTGATTTTAAAA
The DNA here is from genome assembly GCA_030015575.1 of Agapanthus africanus. Classification (NCBI taxonomy): domain Eukaryota; kingdom Viridiplantae; phylum Streptophyta; class Magnoliopsida; order Asparagales; family Amaryllidaceae; genus Agapanthus; species Agapanthus africanus. The sequence goes on from JASDDO010000010.1 coordinate 371,794,914, forward strand.
TTACCGGGGGTATGCAAGAATGCGGTTTTGTGATTTGTGGGCCACGAAGAAAGTTGATGAAATCGTTTACCGTATCTTGTTTTAGTTTCGTGCCCTTAATATCCGTATTAAGATGTAAATACGCAAATTAATAAAAGAATTCAAGAATTCAATCAATAAAGAAATTCTTTTTCCGTTTAGGCTTAAGCGCTGCAACAAATACGGGTTATTTCTCTGTCCAATTGGTGGCAAGTTTGTGCGAAAAATCCTGCAGAAGATAGAGTATTAGAATGCATCGGATTTGAGCGAAAGTGTTAGAAAATACGTACCGATGTGTTTTTAGTTTAAGAAAAACCCTTTTTGAATTGATTACGGGTAGTTGAATGTTTGCTTGCGCGAGTCAAACCACCCGTATCTTAGACACTATACTTCACTAACATCTTGAAATTGAATTTGAGTCTCGTTCCGCACGATCGCTGGTCGTAATTCCTAAAAATCTGCAAATGTTGGAAAATACGATATTTAGTGCCAAAAGCGATATATCTGTCCCAATTCTGCACACACATAATTAGAAAAATCAAACAACACCACTAGAATACCAACAATGCACTGAAGATAACACAAAAAGAAAAATTCCAAAATCTCACAATGAAACCGGCGGCGCCGGAATTTTGGCTAATGTCGCCGGTCGAAGTGAAAGGTTGGAAGCAAAAAAATTTTATGGTTTCTCCAGGATATCTTAGTGCTCTAATGGTATACTTTGATTTTTCAGTTTAAGTGCAGGGTGATAGCAGGATGCAAAGACAGAGAACAAAGTAAAAAGAATGTTTGTTGTGTTGGTTTAAAAAATAAAATTGAGTAAATAGTTAGTTTTATTAGTACGAACCAAAAATAAAAATACCTAATGACTACCAACTCCCGGCAACGGCGCCAAAAACTTGTTGGGACTTTACCCCCGCGCGCAAATGAGTATGTTTTGAAAATAGAATTGGTTTTGGAAATGGATGCGCACGCGAGCCCGGTCTCGTTTTAAAATTTATAAACCGCAAGTGCACTGCGCGTTGTAGCGAGCCAGCAAGTACGGGTCGATCTGCAGGGAATTGTGTATTAGGTTTTGTTGTTTTAAGGTTCAGAAAATAACGAATTGGTTTGGTTTGTCACAAAAATATAAAACACGAAAACAAAGAAAACAAGTTAAGAAAGAAATGGCCGTGGCTTTGGCTCGGATGGTCGAATCGTGACGATTCCTTCGATGCTAACTTGCTCATGAGTTGTCCGTCTTTGTGTCGATCCCGAAGTGAAGCATGACTTGTCAAAGCGGTTGCAAAACACAAATCATCAAGTTCTCGGATCTCAACTCGAAACAAGAAACGAGTCTGTATTGTTCACTTACCATATGTATACCCAAGCTTGAGGTATCAATACTAAGTACAAGGGTTAGCAAGCATACCACAACATCAAAAATACAAATTAGCGAGTGAGAGCAATTGGTTTTAGTGTTAACTTTGCTAAGTGTTTGTGTTAGTATATGGTATATGAAAACCGAGGGTTTGTCAAGCACTTGGTCACAAAATATCGTATCTAAACTTAGCAAACTTAACACCAAATTTGATTTTAACTTAAACATTGTGAAATGGGGAAAATGAGTGAGTATGGTATATGAAGAGGTTACAAAGTAACCATGGTTTCAAAATCCCATATCACATCAATAAATAAACAATGTTTAATTTAGAATCATATTAAGCATATTAAACACAAACAGGAGGAGGAGGAAGGAAAAGCCTTTCATCTCATTTCCTCACCATCACCGCAACGAAAGAAAAATTAGTTACACATAAAAATAGCAAAAGAAAGCAAGAAATAAAAGGAGCAAGTAAACAAAGCAATAACAATATTATTTAACACTTGATGAAGTTGGGGTACAAGATATTGGTAACTTGTTCAACCTCCATAATGAAGCTCTCAAAAGAAAGCTTCAAGAGGGAAGAAGAAGAAGAAGAAACCAAGTTAAAGCCCACGCAACTCTCAAGCTAAACCAAAAACTAAGAAAATGAAAATGGTATATTTCACTCCTCTCTTGCTCATTATCTGTTCTGGTATTTATAGGCTCATCATCAGAATAAATAAACAATTTAGATGGACTGATATAACCCTTAGAAATAGCCAGAAGAAAAATGGGGAGAATTGGAGCTAGAGGACCCGGCCATACCGGTTTTTCATGATGTTTCACCAGTCCAAGTCCGAGCAAAGTTGATCGTTTTGCTGTGGTGAACTTGAGTGCACTCCATGATCTCTCTGGTGCTGTTTGATTTGTCTATAATAACCTGGTTTGCAATCAGGGATTTGGAGGGAAACTAGAAGCTTGATGTCACATCACAACTTTTTAAGCATTAACTCACACACCCCACTTGTGCCTACTTGAGTCAACATGTTATGTCATGGCAGCCCCACCATGGTCCAAGGATCAAAAAGAGCTATATGCACACTTGTATTGTGTTGGACCAAAATTGTATACACATGTTTATTTGCAAAAGAGCTCTTTGAATATCGGTCGGTTTCCTGTTCTGATTGCAGTGTCGGCTCCCAAATGTTATATCCATGATTTTGAGTGTGTTTCCAGTATTATGTCACGAATACCTGTAATCTGTATTTACTGAGCAGAAACTGGTTAATAGTACCGATATATACCAAAATAGATAATGAATGAGTGGTATTAAAATGTAATTTTTTGTGATGAACAGGTTACGGTGGGGTCCTATAGACTTCACGTAATTCAAGTGCTGATCAAGTGCTGATCGAGTGCCTTTTCCTGGTCGTAACAACAATTATCCCTACTCCACCACACCCAAATCTCCGAACCAACTATGAACCAAATCCGAACCCTAAATACTTCAACTTCCAATATATAAATCATACCACTATTCACCCAATACCCCAAATCCTTGAACCAACCTGTGTATCTAAAGCTGTGAAGGATCCCAACTGGCGTGCTGCAATGTCCGAAGAATTTGATGCTCTCATAAAGAATGGAACATGTGATCTTGTTCCTAAATCCAATCAGAATCTTATAGGGTGCAAGGGTCTTTCGAATCAAGCAAAACTCCTATAGCACCATTGCTCGATATAAAGCTCACCTTGTGGCTAAAGGCTTCCACTAACGGCCTGATTTGGACTATTCTGCCACATCTAGTCTCGTTACCAAACTGACAATACTGCGTATTGTCTTATGCCTTGCACTCTCTTATTGATGGTCTCTCCGTTAACTCGACATTAACAACGTCTTCCTCAACGGTACTCTTCATGAATACGTGTATATGGCTCATCCATTTGGATTTCTCCACTCTTCCCTACCCAACCATATCTGCAAACTACGTAAAGCTATATACGGTCTCAAGAAAGTGCCTAAGATATGGTATCAAGAACTCAAAGGCTATCTTCTACAAAGTGGCTTCGCAAATTCTGTGGCAGATACATGTATTTTTTTCTACTCCAAAGACGACGTCATCACCAATTTCTTGGTGTATGTTGATGACATCATTCTCATGGGTAACAACGTGCAGTTCCTTTAATCTTTTGTTCGTCAACTAAGACAACGTTTCTCTCTAAAAGATCTTGGAGACCTTCATCACTTCCTTGGTGTAGAAAATATTTCTACGACACAAGAACTCTTTCTATCTCAACATCGCCATATCGTCGATCTCCTGAAAATGTTCTCTATGGAAGGAGCTAAAGAAGTTACCACTCCAATGTGCAATACCACTCCTCTACTTCGCCATGACGGGTCTTCTTCTGTCGATCCCACGTCATATCGTCATGTAGTTGGTGCTCTTCAATATCTCTCTCTTACTCGGCCCGATGTTTTATTTGTCGTCAACCGTCTTTCCTAATTCATGCACTCTCCCACAGAACTTCACTGGATAACACTCAAACGTGTTTTTTGTTACCTCAAAGGTACGATACATCATGATCTTTACCTTCGTCGACGATCTCCTTTAACTCTTCAGGCCTTTAGTGACTTTGACTGTCACGCCTCGCTTCCCAAAATACATGAATACGGCACATGACAGATCCAACCATGCCACCTATGGTTAGGAAAGATCGCCCCATAGTCACATTACGGCCGTTAATCAGATATCAAGAACAGTAAATAAAATCTAACCAACACATGTCCATCTGCCACAATAGATAAAAGTCAAGAAATGTATACAGCGGAAACAAATAAAGATCCAATAAAAAAAATATCTTAGTCATGTCCCTTATGGGATCACATCGATAAATTTAAACTATAAAAATAAAATAAACTAGCCATCAAGCTCCTCGCTGCTCGGCTTGCTTGTTAAAATACACCTGATCTTCCTGCGACAAGGTCAAGGGAACTGGGCCATGCAAAACCTAGACGTCAGCGCGTCATAAATATCAAAATAATAGTAATAACCAGAATAGGATGCTATGATTAAATATGGGTATATATAATAAATAAAGGTGCAAAATAGTGAGCTATGGATATGTCATGTGTATCCTAAAGTCTGTGTTTCTAGGTTATTTATTCTACAAGTCTTTGAAATCAATTAATGGAATCGTCGATATAACTCAATAGTATCCCGTGCGTGGCCGGGACCACGGTCAAGACCCTCGGGGCTGAATCCGAGAAGTGCCGCTAAGCAGTAAAAATAGGGTATCATGTACAGACGAATGATGTCAGCATCATCATTCCGGGCCCGAAGCCCGTATCAACTGATCAATCTCTAGAAAGTATCGAAATATTGAGTTACAAGTCATGTTTCATTATTGATTTCCCCCTTTACCCCAGGTTTTGTGTTCAAGTCAGGTATTGACGATATTTACCTAATGCCAACACAGGATCAAGCAGGTACAGGTCCTGTCTATCTAGACAACAAGTCACGTCCATCAGGAAAACAAGTCAGGATTGTCGGCATTAGTACTAATCCAAGTAACAGGTCTAGTAATGTGTCGTGAACATGTTAGGCAGTATGTATTAAACAGAAAAAATACTAAATGGAAAACAGTAACCGGTTATCTAAATACTGTATAATTGACTAATGCATATTATCTATGGTGTAAGGTATAATTGATCTATTCATATATCTATTTGTAATAACATTTTACGTTTGCTATAAGGTATACTGTAATCTAGATAAAGAATATTGAACTGCAGTGAAAATTATAATAATATTATAATGAACTAGCATGCAACTAGATAAAGCCATTATTGATATAAATACGGATTGATACTGTAAAATTTATAAATTGCAAATAGCTTGCTAACTATTAACATATGTATACTAATAAATAAATATTGGAATACGTATTGTAGCATGTCGCAAGTTTAGAAACTTGTCTGATTGAAAACTCATGACGAAAATACGAATATCAAGTTCCGAACACCAAACAAAGACACGATGCAAAACCCGACGTAACCAAAACTTGGCCTAAACTTAGCAACTGCGGGAAGTGGTGACTGGAGAAAATGATGATGGTGACTGGGGTCATCTGGGTCGTCGGCGACGGTGACCAACTCCGGCAAAACTAGTTGAAGAAAAAGAAGAAAAAGAAGAAAAAGAAAGAAGAAGAAGAAGAAGAAGAAGAAAAGATGGGGCTGTTGGGTTCTCTGGGTTTAACGAGGACGAAGAAGAAGAGGAGTTTGGATCGTCGATGAGGAGATGGGGGACGAGGTCGACGACGAGGTGTCGTGGGCGGTGATAGGTTGGGCTGGTGATCGGAGAAAAGGAGAAGAAGAAGAAGAAGAAAGGGAAAGAGATGATGGTGAGGGGGTGCTCTGGTGCTGGCGATGAGAAGGAGGAAGTGACGAGGATAATGGTGGTGGTCGGGTTCAAACGACGGCTATGGAAGAAGAAGTATGAAGGTGAGTTTCTCGGTTGGTGGAGGTAGGAGAACAGGTGAAGTCTGGGGTTGAGGGGGAGGTGACGACGAGGAAGAGGAGGTAGAGATTAGGAGATGGTGACGACGATGAAGGAAGTGGTGGATGGGGATGAAGAGGCAAGAACATGGGTTAGGGCTCGGCGAGGCGAAGAAGAACAAGAGGAGAGAGATGGAGACGGGGAAGCGATAGAGTTTATATAAAAATAAATTTATTAATAATATATATATATATATATATATATATATATATAACATTTATATAATAATATAGGTATTGGAATATATTAAGGAATATATTATATATATTTTGTAAGATTTTACATATAATACCATATCACCCCAAATATTAGCCGAATTTAGTCAAAAATATAGTTTTTAAATATAAAATACATACGTAAGGATTTTGGCCATAATGCAACAATCTATTATTAAATACATATACCCCCAATAAAATTTAAGTAAATATACGTAAAGATTTCTAAATATTTTGTTGTCTATATTTTAGGATATGAACATAATAGATAAGAACAACAATCAAATATGGGGTGATATGCCATGCAAAGTTAGGTATCCAAAGATATTATTTATACATAACTTGTGCTATAAATGGATATGTAAAGATTTAAACATATATAAAGTATATATAGTACTAGATTCACGTAGATACACCGTACTAGTAAATATTGGATATAACATTGCACCATATCGGGTTTTAAATATGCGGGTCAGTCGGATAACGACTGCTACTATTTGAATCATTCGCAACCCAATAGCAAAAGAACAAAAGAATTTTAAATCAAGATTTAAAATACCAAACTATATTGTATAAGCGTAGTAGGGTGTTACATTATACCTAACTATAAAAGAATTTCGTTCTCGAAATTCACGGAACAGGAAAAAGACAAGAAGATACGGATCTAAGAAAAGAGCTGTGGAAACTTTTGTCGAATCTCGTCTTCACGTTCCCAGGTAGATTCTCCATGCGAACGATTCCCCCATGCAATGAGTACTAGAGAGATTACTTTATTCTTGAGAACCTTTTCTCGTCGATCCACAATATCCAATGGTCACTCTTCATAAGTTAAATCTTCTCTTACAGTCAGTTCCGAGTGATCTAGGACATGTGTCTCATCTCGAACATATTTGTGGAGTTAATATACATGAAACACGTCATGAACACCCGCCAAGGATGGTGGTAAAGCCAATCGATAAGCTATCTCTCCAACATGCTCGATAATATCAAAAGGCCCCACGAATCGAGAACTAAGCTTGTCTCGACTACCAAATCGGATTACTCCTCTAGTCGGTGATATCTTCAAGAACAAAAGATCACCAACAGCGAACTCCAATGGTCTTCTTCCAGTATCAGCCCAACTTTTTTGTCGATCCTGTGCCACCTTCATATGATTACGGATCAAGTTAACTTTCTCCACAGTTTGCATAATCAGATCCGATCCTAAAAATCTTATTTCTCCAATATCGTCCCAACAGACAGGAGAGCAACACTTACGACCGTACAATATTTCGAATGGAGCCATCTGTATAGTTGCCTGAAAACTGTTATTGTATAAAAACTCCATTGAGTGAAAATGATCCTCCCATGAACCCTTGAAGTCTAACATGGATGCTCTCAACATATCTTCAAAAGTTTGGATCGTTCTTTCAGACTGGCCATCTGTCTGAGGATGATAGGCCGTGCTAAACTTCAAGCGAGTTTTCAAACTTTCCTGTAGACTCCTCCAAAAGTGTGATATGAACCGAGTATCACGACCAGAAATGATGCTCATGGGTACTCAATGCAATCTCACAATCTCCTGCATGTACCGCTCTGCCAAAGCCTCTGTCAACTGACCAACTCGAAATGATATAAAATGAGCTACCTTTGTCAATCGATCGACAATCACCCAAACTGCGTTATTGCCCTTTGGACTCTGTGGTAAGGCTGTCATGAAATCTATGGTTATATGTTCCCACTTCCATTGAGAAATCGAAAGTGGTTGCAACAAACCAGCTACCCTTTGATGTTCAGTCTTGACCTGCTGACACACCAAGCACTTTGATATATAGCAAGCAATCTCTCTTTTCATGCCTTCCCACCAAAAATGTTGTCGCGGATCTCTATACATCTTGGTGCCTCCCGGATGTACTCAATACGCTGAACTATGAGCATTCTTCATGACTTCTTCACGAACATCTCTTTTAGGCACACATAAACGACTTCCATATATTAACAAGCCATCTTCATGAATCAACAGATCCGTTCGAAGTCCTGCTTCCACTTGTCCTTGAAACTTCTGTAATCTTGGATCTTACGACTGTGATGCTTTGATGTTATCGATCAAGGATGACTGTGCTTGCAACTGTATCAACTGTCCCGAAGAATCTGGTAGTACAATCTCCAACTCGAATCTCTGAAGATCGGCTATAATCTCCTCCTATGCAGTCAACATCCGTATCGCTGGCAACCGACTTAAAGCATCCGACACTACATTAACTTTCTCCGGATGGTACTTTAGATCAAGATCATAGTCAGCCATCAGCTCTAACCATCTACGCTGCCTCATGTTGAGCTCTTTCTGTGTGAACACATATTTTAGGCTCTTATGATCAGTAAATACTTCAACTCTTTCGCCCAATAAATAGTGTCTCCAAATCTTTAGCGTGAAGATCACGGCTGCTAGCTCTAAGTCATGAGTTGAGTAGTTCGTCTCATGGGTCATCAATTACCTTGACGCATATGCTATAATCTTTCCATGCTGCATCAGAACACGTCCCAAACCTTTCCCAGATGCGTCGATGTGAATAACTAGTCCTCCGAAACTATCTGGCACTGTCAGGATAGGAGAGATTGTCAATCTTTGCTTCAGCACTTCAAAATCTGATGCACACTTCTCAGTCCACACGAACGGTACCTCCTTCCGTGTTAGCTTGGTCAATGGTTTTGTTATTCGAGCGAAGTTCTCCACAAACCTTCTATAATATCCAGCAAGCCCAAGGAAACTTCTGATCTCCCCCACACTCTTTGGAATTGGCCAATCACGAATGGCTGCAATCTTTTCGGGGTCAACGGCAATTCCATCTCCGGATACAACATGACCCAAGAACTTCACTTCATCGAGCCAAAACTCTCACTTGCTCATCTTAGCATATAACTTTTCTTGTCTCAACGTTTGCAGTGCGATCCTCAAGTGTTCTTCATGCTCTTCTTTGCTCCTCAAATAGACCAAAATGTTATTAATAAACACCACTACGAACTGATTCAGATTTGGTGAAATGATTCGGCTCATCAAGTCCATAAATGTAACGACCTTAGTATTATTATACATTCGTGTTTTCTTTCTTTAGTAAAATATTGTATTTATTTATTCTTAGTATTTTCTGTATATTTTTCTTTTTATAAATATATTATTTTATTCTTCTATCTATTTTTCCCAAACACATTTCTTTAATACTAAATTTTAACCTTTTTTTCAAATTAAACATAAGACCTAACCCAGCTCATAACTCAAATTCAATTTCATTTTCATTTTCTTTAATAAAACTATGAGCCCAAAAGCACACTTTTTTTAAGCAACATCATATATTTAATTCTTATTAAATATGTGTATAAACAACCTTGTAGCTCATTGGTTAAGTCTTTGCATTATTATTCCATAGATCACATGTTCAAATCCTCATTCTTGCAATTATTTTTTTTATCAATTTTTTATTCTTCTCATAACTTACAAATGAGACCTTTCATTTCCAAAATGAATGGTGACCTTTCATTTCTCTTCTAATTCCTATATTGAATGCATATATTATTATACATAATTCACCATTACACCATCTTTATTTGTCCTCCTCTATCTTTTCCTTCCTCACATTTTTCTATCTCTCACTTCTCCCTCTTCACCTAGAGTCCAAGAAGAAGAACATGAAGAAGTCTTCAAGAAGGTCTCGCTAGTAACACAAGACTATCGGCGGATAGACAAGCCCGGTGACAATACCGGCTTGTGTATGTAAGTCCCTTCTCTCTCCTTCCCCCCATCTCTTATTTTCCTCTTGTCATACCTCGTGTACCCCTTATTCTTTTCATATCGTAATCCGTAAGACAAGATAAATATAAATATATACATATATATAAGTCTAGATATATATTGTTTTATATGGTTTAATAATACCTTATTGCATCTTGTTCAAATTAAAGTGTTTTTAATTCTTTATTCATGACTATGAATATTTATTACAAGTTGTGAGAACACAAATTTCATGCCACAATATATCTATAATGTCTCATGAAATCGGTTTGTTTATTAAAAGAAAAATAGAAGCCTGCATAAAATACTAGTTAATCTTTTTGCCGATTTTAGTATACACATCAATACCTTTAGCTCTAAAATAATTTTTAGAAATTAATTTTTACTTCTGAAAATTTCAGGAAAGTTATATATGATAGATTATATTATTTTGTATATGATATAAAAATTTTAGATCGAATCACTTAACGGTTTAGGAATTATATCGTTTTTATTCACTGTTCGTAAAATAGAAAACTGTAGTTATTGATCAATGTCTAGGATACATAACTTGGTATACCGATATCCAAATTAAGCAAACTCAGGTGTTTTAAATATCTAAATCAAATAATCTATATTTTATTAGTTTTAAGTTTGTACTGAAAACTAACGTAAGATAAAGAAAACTGCTTTACAATATTAAGCGACGGATCTGGACAGAATATGTCCTGATTCGCACACTGTTTTTAAATAGGACATAACTCGAAATCCCGATATCCGTTCGTGACAAAATTTAGATGTGTAGATGCATAAATGATAAAGCTATAATTTTCTGTATATTAGATTACTTAGAAATGCACGAAACAACCTGATATAGGTTTTGCAATATAACAAATAATTGCTGTCCAGAAATCTGAATTTCTGTTTTAAACGCTGATGTTAAAATGATCATAACTAAAGTTTAAATCCAAATCGTGTGAATCTTGGTGTTTTGGATAAGTAAATCGAAAGACCTACAATTTTATAATAATTTTTATAAGCTGAAACCCGATAAAAATTAACTCAAATTGTGTTTTAAAAATATGCGACGGTGCTGGACAGATTCTGATCTGTTTTGCGCGACAAAACGAAAATGAGTATATCTCCCAAACCGGTAGTCGTATTTAGGCGCGACTGGAGCTCACACGTGCACAACACTTAGATCTATATTTTTGTTTATATTCAGAAATTTATTGACTTGATTGATTAGTCGTACATAATATTTCTTTACAGCATTATTTATGGTAGTTACTCGAATAATATACTTGACACATTTCATGCTATTCGAATATGTATACATATTTATCTTGATCATTAAATTGTTATATGTACATAAAGACGATAATTAAATATTTGAGTTGTATTTTGAAAACTATACAAAATTATTTTTACATAAAACCCCCTCAAGTTATATAAATTACAATAAGGACCCTAGTAAATATAGGTTTAAGCAGAACCAGTCTCTTGAGCCTCAGGGAGCCGGATTTATGGGTGCTTGCCTATCTAAGATAGACAATCTAACAAACGGTGTTATCAATACGGAAATTGTCTTTGAAAAAGACACAAATCCAGCCGTCCATGTGCAGCAGTTACCGATAACACCAAAACTTAATTCAGGATTCCAATTTCTTTTCTAATTGTTTTGACTCAGTTTGAGTCTCATTATAATAATCTGACTTGAATATGATTCAAGTACAATCTACAATATAACAATTCAACATAAATCCATGTATTCAATATATTCAATCTATATTGACTGAACCAAACCATGGATATACTTCCATTCACATAATTCTCCAGTTACATCCATGATTCTCCAGTTATATCCATTTACTGATATCATGGTTTCGGCAAGTCATCCAATTATACAATCTATATTACAAGACAATACAAGTTGCAATACAATTTACAATACAAACAAGACATCGCGGGGTTTAAGGGGTAGATTGGTACGGAAGGTGTTAGAAGTGGCACGAGACATCAACTATAAGACGTAATTACATCCATGCCGTGGTTCCGTGGTATTATCGACGGAGCCTTGTTTTTCCATTTGCATTAATCTCTGGCATATAAAGACTCCTCTCGTATACACTAGCATCCTTCTGTACCAAGCTACAAACAACATCGTTAATGAATACAACAGTATAACAATATAATACAACTTTAAAAGCTACACTCTCTCTCTTACTCTCTGTCTTTTCTACTTCTCCCTTATCTTTGGGACTTACCGAGCGAGATATTCCTTCTTTTTCTTCTTTGGAATCAGGTGATCTGGACACCCATGAGATCGAGCCTACTAGTGAGGACTTGGATCAGCTTGCCTACGACCCAGAGCTCTAGCTTCATTGTACACATTTCATTTCAGTACTTTCCAATTCTATTATGCCACTGTTTAGGCATTGCTTTCATTCAGATGTATTTACTTTTCCATGCATTGTACAGAAGAATGTTAATAAATAAAGTTGCGGTTCAGTTATATCTACTGTCTTTGTCTCTTGTGCATTTTTATTTATATTGCTTAGATACGCATAGCGTATTTACTTCAGAATAAATAGGTAGCGGCCTCGTCGCATCCTCTACCCGTATACTGAGAAGCGGGGTGTGACAATAAATATTGCCGGTGCATTAGTAACTCCAAATGGCATCACTAAGTACTCGTAATACCCATATCGAGTTCGGAACGCCGTCTTACAAATATCTTCTGCTTTCACCCGAACTTGATGATACCCACATCGCAAATCCAATTTCAAGAATACCCTCGCGCCACTGAGTTGATCGAATAATTCTCCTATGTGAGAGATTGGGTACTTATTCTTAATAGTCACCCGATTTAATTCCCGATAGTCGATGAACATCTTTCGCGTGCCATCTTTCTTCTTGACTAGAAGAACTGGAGCTCCCCATGGTGAACTGGTGCTGTGAATTCAACCCTTCTCTTATAATTTGGTAACTTGTTTCTTTACCTCTTCCAGTTCCACCGGTGCCATTGGATAATAAGCCTTTGAAATCGGTGTTGCTTTAGGAATAAGATCAATTGCAAACTCCACATCTCGTTTTGGCGGTAAACCCGAGATTTCCTCGAACACATCCATAAAATCCCAAACTACAGCCGGTGTTTCTTCCTTATTTACTTCCATCGATGAAAGAACGACAATTGTCGGCCCAGCCTTAAATTCAACTGGCCCGACAGATCTGCTACCTCCTAAGAATATGAACTCCGGATGTCCGGGAATCTGGAAAATCACTTTCTTCGCCCTACAATCAATGTGAGCGTGGAAAATTCTAAGAAAATCCATTCTCAAGACAACATCATAGGTTCCAGTATCAATTACCAAGAAATCCGCGAATAACTTCCGTCCGCAAATAACAATCGAGCAATCCTTGCACTCACTACTAGATATAATCCTTCCATTCCGAGTGTGTATGTTGATTGATCAAAGAATATTTATAACCGCAATCAAGAACGACGTCGCTTGGTAGCTAGCCAGTGAGTACGGGTCGGTCCACAGGGATTTTGTGTATTCTCGATTTGTTCTAACGAGTTAATTCCGATTGGTGTCGGATTGATTAAATCTAAAAACTAAGTTTGATCTAAACTAGGACTAAAATCTTGCTAGTGTTAGGTTAAGGTTAAATTTGGAAAGTCAATATTCCTCACCGCTTTCTATGCCCTATTTAAGATCTATGAGGTGTTATGGTAATAATTAACAAAGTGGATTAGTACCATCGGGAAGAAACTGTGTTTCTTCCTCTAGGTTCTTGTCCTTTCTTTCTTAATTCTTACCCTAACCTCCATAGAAAACATACGCAACCGGTATTTTATACTACAGTATCACCACTACCTCGTGGGATAGGGTGTCATAGGGAGCGGTATGTGCATGTATGCATGGAGTCCTATAAAAACATATGATGGGCAAGAAAGGGGTGAGAGATCTTCATCTCTCAAGCCTTCCCCAAATCTAACCCTAACAAGCGAGGAGACTACTCACTCATTAGGGAATTGATTAACATTGTCTAACTATCTAACTAAGGCAGAGAATAAAATCTAAACTAGGGCAGAAAGGAAAATTATACTAGGGCAGATAATAAAATTAACTAGGGCAAGAATTGAAAACTTACTCTAATTTGATGCACTCTTCATACTTTATAGAAATTTACAGATATGAATTTTGATATAATGAAAATGAGGCACAAGAAGAGGCATGACCTAAAAAAAGGTTTTAGGGCTTCTATTTATAGATTTATAGAAACTCTAGGTTTACAATCGACGCACATCTGCTTTTACAATTTTACCCCCTAAGAAACCTAACTAATGCACCGACGCACCGACACAACTTTTCTGCACCGACACGGGCTCTTTATGGCCGCGGAACCGCAGCCAAAACCCCTGTTTGGCCGCGGATCCGCGGCCATCTAGTGGTCTTGTTGGCTGAATCTTTTCTGGTTGCTTCTGGTTACATTCCGCTTCTTGTTTCTTTACTTGGTTTCTCAGTTTGTCTTCTAGATTTCTTCTAGATTTCCACAGTGAATAAAGTCATGGACTTTTACCGCTTACTTCGTGTCGAAATCTTGAACCTTGTGCTGCCTTTGTACTCTGTGAACTTGTTTATTGATCTTCATCTATTCTCCAAACTGTAGGCTTGATCAAGATTCTTCCATTTGTTGGTCGTAGTCTCACTTTTGTATCGTCTTTTCATCTTTTTCACTGTTTTTGTTCCGAGAACCTGTAACCTGCAACTATGTAGCAGACATGGGTCAAACGCACCTGTTTATTTGTAAAATGAATAAGAATGGGGAATATAATAATGCAAAATTATGATATGAACATATGTCCCAGTAACTAGACAGGACCGTATGTGGGAGAGAGTGTGCATTAATAAACTTGGATGTCATGAAGCAATGGGATGCACCTGAATCGAATAATGCCCATGCGGGAAAATTATAAACAAGTAGGATACCTGAAACAATATCGTCCGACGCCTTGTCCTCCTCGGTCATCAAGGTGCAGGCCCGTCCCTGATTAGGCCTCTGAGTAACCTGCTTCTGCCCATAAGTCTGCTTCTGCGGTGGTTTTTGAATACCGTCTCTCGATTGTAGCTTCGAAGGGCATGCACTAATGGTATAGTCTGCTCATCCAAAAACTAAACAAAGTCTGAGCCTCTTTCAGCACTCTTTCTGCGTATGTCCGGGTAGACAGCAGAAGTCACAAATTGCAGCCCTTTTCTGATCTGATACAAAATGCTTCTTCATATGTACAGTCTCTCATTTGTTTACTAGAATGCCTCTACGTATGGGAACTCTGTTTGGTGTAAACGCAGTATTCCACACTAAAACCTCTTGCTGTAGATTACCTTTTACTTTACCGATAAACTCTGCAGCTCCCTAACCGCCTTGAGAACTTAGGAGAAGGTGGTCGACCCCAAAGATATGATGTGTCTCTGAATCTCCACATCCAAGCTACGCATAAACCATCTTGCCTTATCTGCCTCATTGGCAACCAAGGGCCCCGCAAATCGACTGAGCCGGGTCCATTCAACCGCATGTGCATCAACGGATCCACTATTCTGCTTCAAGATAATGACCTTCTCCTCCATTTCCTCTCAAGCAGATTGCGGAAAGAACTTCTCCAAGAAACTTCATGAAAAAGACGCCCAGTTGATCGGCTTGGTCAGACAGGTCTCATCTACGAACGCCCACTCGCGAGCGTAATCTACTAATTGGATGCGTACTACATCCACCCTTTTCTCATCTGGAATCTGCGCGGCAACGAACAGGTTTTCTGTATCAACTAGCCACTACACCACTGGCAATGGCTCCTCCAATCCTGTAAATGTGGACGGACCGAGCTTCCTACAGACCGGCACGGTGCTCTCATGCTGTGTTGTTCTGGGAGCTGCTGTAACAACAGACTGCTGGACCATCCTCAGACCCTCTTGGAAAGCCTAGGCCTGCCGCTAATTCAGTTCAGTTTGATGCTTCTGGTTTTCTAACATACCACGTATAACTCCAAGTAATGCGGCGTTATCTACATGCCTCTGGTATGACCGCAAATCTCTATCCGCCATGATTCTGAAGCCAAAAACACTTAAGGGGATTAGTAACGGTAAACATGATTCAATAAATAAGATATTGATAACTATAGATTCAAGACTGGAAAGATAATAATGTGGTAGGACATGTTCGTAATTCCGGGTTTACTGGTTAGTGTATTGGGTTCAATACCCAACTACAAAAGAACCAAACCCAACTATAACCCTAAATCCTATGGGCTCTGATACCAACCAAACCCTGTCACACCCCGCTTCCCAAAATACATGAATACGGCACGTGACAGAGCTAACCATGCTACTTATGGCTAGAAAAGATCCCCTCATAATCATATTATGACTGTCAATCAGATATCAAGAATAGTAAATAAAATCTAACCAACACATGTCCATCTGCCACAATAGATAAAAGTCAAGAAATATATATAGCGGAAACGAATGAAGATCCAATAAGAATAATATCTGAATCACGTTCCTTATGGGATCACATTGATAAATTTAAACTACGGAAATAACATAAACTAAGCATTTCTAAAACTAATCATCAAGTTCATCGCTACTCGGCTTGCTTGTTAAAATACTCCTGATCTTCCTGCGACAAAGTCAATAGAACTGGGCCATGCAAAACCCAGACGTCAGTGCGTCATAAATATCAAAATAATAGTAATAACCAGAATAGGATATTATGATTAAACATAGGTATATATAATAAACATAGGTGCAAAGCAGTGAGCTATAGATATGTCATGTGTATCCTAAAGTATGTGTTTCTAGATTATCTATTCTACAAGTCTTTGAAATCAATTAATGGAATCGTCGATGTAACTCAATAGTATCCCGTGTGTACCCGGGACCACGGTCAAGACCCTCGGGGCTGAATCCGAGATGGGCCGCTAAGCAGTAAAAACAGGGTATCATGTACAGACAAATGATGTCAGCATCATCATTCCGGGACCCGAAGCCCGTATCGACTGATCAATCTCTGGAAAGTATCGAACTGTTGAGTTACAAGTCAGGTTTCTGTCACGACACGAAGATACGGAACATGACTGGCACTTAGATTACGAGACGTCTAAAGGCGTAACGTAACCTAAGTCAGCCAAAGCCCAGAAAATCTAAACCAAAATCAATAAGAGTGAAGGAAAACCTTTTATGAAAACGATTTTAAACCAATTTAGCTGTATTGATCCCTTTTTAAAAACATCAAAAAAATTCCAAAAATTTTGGCAGAGTCTTCTTTGTAAATACTGGCCCCAAAACGGGTACAACAAGATATATAAACCTGTAATGACATAATGGCATCCCCAAGCGGGAGCTAGCTCTTCGCCCAAGGTGGATCACAACCACACGCAATATATATGTAATATCAAGCAAATAAGTATAAAGAAACCCAAAATAAGAAAAACACCACGTCGGCTCAAGTGAGCTCGACCCCAGAGGAACCACATATACAAAAATCTCTCAGAGTCTCATCACTAGGTCGCATATACAAAATAAGAAGTGGTAGATGGAGAATACTAGATACAATGATAGTACAAAAGACAAAAGTGTCCTCGCAACACACGTAAGAGTAATGTCGCGAGTCTGAGCAAAGAAGCCAACGAAAAGATACACCCACCGCTACGAGGCTGACGGGTCCGACCTGCAAGACACTGTGGCACAACGGGGATGAGTTGCCAGCTCGTGAGTAGAAAATAACATCTAATAAGGCTATCGTAAGAATGCACGCAAATGCGTCACAACATGTATGTTTAGATGTGACGTAATGCCATTAGTATGTATGCACATGTATGCAAAATCAATACGAAATCTTTAAGTGTTTAAATATGATGATCTCTGCATTCTTAACTTAGAAAAATATCTGTACAATAGCTAAGGTACAATCAATGAAATCATCCGAAAACCGTATCAAGCATCGACACCAAATATGAAATATATCTGTCTCAATGTCTCACTATGTCAATATCTACCTCGGGCTCCGTCAATCCGGATCGGCCCATATCATCAAATCTCACGACAACGGTCGGTATCCTCTGGATATCCGCCGCGCCAGACATCACCGTTAGGTAGTCTTCCCCTGCCAGGCTCATCGTCTACAACTCGATCTTCTTGCCCCGGGGTACCATACCGGGCCCACCATGTACCCGAGATGGTTCATCTACTCCTCGAATCGGGTCTCGAAATACAAAAGAAAACATGAAAACTCATGGTGGACGACACATACATCACGAGAAAACCGCAACTTGCCTTTTTAAAACATAATGAGTTTGGAAAATTCTTGCGGTTTTCCCCAAAATCCAGAAATCTCATCAATACCGAAATCCTCAAGAAACCATAATATCTGACATGTTGTAAATGATAGATGCTATGATATCAATATGATGCAATGTAGTTTATGACGAGGAATCTATATAATCATGATAATGAAGTGAGGTATATGCATGCTTTGCAATTCAATGTATCATGTATAATGCAAGTGTTTGATACTGAACTAAGCAGGTTCTAAAGTGCTCGTGGCATGGCAATTACCAAAGACGTGTGTGTTCACATGAATAGTGCGCATGCAACATGAGCTAATGGTAATGGTGTAAGTGTCCTAAGAGGTGATATCATACATAGGTATATAGATAACCATACAATGCCAGCAGACGAATAACTAGAAATATATGCATATGAATGAGATGGTTAACTAACTAACTATGCATATAGTTTGCAAGTAATAAAGTGATCCTAACTATGGGGCGCCTCGCGCCATCCAGGCGATTTCCCCATATATGTATACATCTACTCATCCGGACGCCTCGCTAATCTAATCCAACCATCACCTTGCCTTTGCGCGCTGCGTCCGATATTTCCGCAACCGATCCTAAAATTGCACAACACAAACCATAAGATTACATATTCCTGAAACGACGTAAAGTCACAAAATTAAAAGATCAACGCTCACAAGTTAGGCACACGTGCGCTAGGTGCGCGGAACACACACGAAACCCACTAAAACCTTAACTAAAATCGCCGTTCGGAACAACCGTCAAAACTAAACCCGATCAAACCAAATTTCGCATTCACACACCCTAAATGTCATAGGAGATACTAATAATATCGTCAAGATTTCAAAATTAATCCACCTCATAATTATATCGAAAACCTAGTAAGCTCCCAAAATTCTAAATTCGTCCATACATCGTAAATTAGCGATAAAGTTATCATAATCTAACACAAACATCCAAACTAACCCACTAGATAACCACAACACCTAATTTAACCTATTAGAAATGCTTCAAACCCTAATCCAAAATCAAACCTCTTTTCTTGAATTTCTTTAAACAAGCAATAACAACCAAATTAACACTTTAAATTTCTAGATTAGCACGTTTAAACTACAAATTAACAATTAGATTAGAATTTTTACCTCACAAGTTTGAACCCTAGCTTGCACTAGCCTCCAAAGACACCTCATTTCTCCATGTTTTAAACCAATTTGGGCTTGAGAAGGGATAGCATAAGGATTTGTTTGAGTTTTGTGAAGAAATTTGTGGATTTCGATGGATTTTTGATGGAAATTTGAAGCAAAAGAGAGGGGGGGAAAATGAAGTGCTGCAGCAGCAAGAGGCTCGGCCTGAGGTAGGAGGGGGTAGTTGTGAGGGAATTGTGTAGAATTTTCCATGTATAAAGTATCTTTTAAGTTCATTTAATGCATATCACATCAATTTTCAATTAAAAATTTCATTTTAATTCATTTTTAAACCATTGAAACTACAATCTTGGAAAGTCTTGCTAACATTTTTGTTACTACTTGATTTTAGTTTATAATGGTTTCTAAGTATGTAATTTACCCATTTAAATTTGTATTTATCACTAATTTAATGTATATTTAAAAACTTAAAATAATATTAAAAATAATTAATTAAGGAAAAAAAATTAAATGACTAGAAATTTTTAAGTGACAATTTATTAACAAATTTCTAGCAATTTCTTATCTAAATTTTGTATAATTAGGCCTATATTGAAAAATAATTATTTTTACATTTTACGGAAAATTCTGATTATTTTACCGATTATCGAAAAAAGCTACCTAAACGAAATTTAAAGCGTTACAATCTTTCCCCCTAAAAGAAATTCGGTCCCTGAATTTAAAATTTAACTATGCGTACCTTCAAAATGATGGGGATATTTCTTCCTCATCTCGTCCCCAGTCTCCCAGGTGACCTCCTCGCTGTTCGGGTCACGCCAAAGGACCTTGACGGACGGTATAACCTTCGACCTCAATTTCTTCACCTGCCGATCCAAAATGACCATCGGCTGCTCGGTGAATGAAAGATCGCGCTCCAGCTGGATCATCTGGTGCTGAATCGCATGGAAAGGGTCATGAAGGTACTTGCGGAGCATCGAAACATGGAACACGGGGTGAACATCTGGAAAGCTGGGCGGAAGAGCCAACTGATAAGCCACCGAACCGACACGCTCTAGGATCTCGAAGGGACCAACATATCTAGGACTAAGCTTCCCTTTCCGCCCAAATCTCATCACGCCCTTCATCGGAGAGACCCTCAAGAAAACATGATCGCCAACAGCGAACTCGAGTCGGCGACGGCGCCTGTCAGCATATGATTTCTGCCTACTCTGTGCTGCCCTCATCCTATCTCGAATTAGCTGGATCTTTTCGGTCATCTCCTGTACGATCTGCGGCCCCAAAATACTGCTCTCCCTGAGCTCTATCCAACATACAGGCGATCGACATCTCCTCCCATATAAAGCCTCGAAAGGTGCCATCTGAATCGTCTCCTGGAAGCTATTATTGTAGGAGAACTCGATCAAGGGAAAATGACGATCCCAGCTACCACCGAAATCTAAAACACAAGCTCTGAGCATGTCCTCAAGAGTTTGAATAGTACGCTCTGACTGACCGTCAGTCTACGAATGAAAAGCTGTGTCAAAACTCAATCGGGTGCCCAAAGCCTCCTGAAGTTTCTGCCATAATCGGCTGGTAAACTGGGTGCCCCGGTCGGACACGATGCAAGTCGGGACACCATGCAGTCGTACGATCTCATCAATATAAACCTGGGCATACTGAGCAAATCCAAAAGTGGTCTTCACTGACAGAAAGTGAGCCGCTTTCGTCAGTCGATCTACAATCACCCAAATAGAGTCATACCCTCGACTGGTCCTGGGTAGACCCACAATGAAGTCCATGGAGACCTGTTCCCACTTCCAATCAGGAATGGGCAAAGGCTGTAACTCGCCGGCCGGCTGGCCTCTGGTGCTCGGCCTTGACTTGCTGACAAGTCAGGCATCTCGATACGAAGTCTGTAACATCCTTCTTCATCCCGTCCCACCAGTAAACCTCTCTCAAATCATGGTACATCTTGGTGGAACCTGGATGAACACTGTATACCGATCTTTGTGCCTCCTTAAGAATATCACGCCTCAGTCCCCCAGAATCTGGTACGCACAGTCGAGTCCCAAATCGAAGTATCCCCTGATCATCAATCATGAACTCGGGAACTATGCCCTGCCGAATCTTCTCGATAATCTCTAAAATACGGGCATCACCGGACTGTGCCTCGCGGATACGGTCAAGTAACTGTGGGCGTGCTCTGAAATAGGCCAGCTGTCCCCCTGTAGGAGTAAACTCGAACTGCACACTACTATCACATAAAACCTGCCAATTCATCGTCGACTGCATCTGTACTGTGCTCAAACAAGATAAGCTACCTCATGGCCTCCTACTCAAAGCATCTGCCACCACATTCGCCTTGCCCGGATGGTATAGAATCTCGCAGTCATAGTCTTTCACCAACTCCATCCAACGACACTGTCTCAGATTTAGATCTCGCTGCCGAAAGATATACTTCAAGCTCTTGTGGTCAGTGAATATCTGGCATAACTCGCCGTATAGGTAATGTCTCCAGATCTTGAGTGCAAACACCACTGCGGCCATCTCTAAATTATGAGTGGGGTAGTTCTGTTCGTGTTTCCTCAACTTTCGATAAGCATACGCGATAACTCTGTCGTGCTGCATCAATACACAGCCCAGCCCCACTCGAGAAGCATTACAATATACCACGAAACCGCCTGATCCTGAAGGCAATGATAACACTGGTGCAGTAGTCAGACGAGTCTTCAACTGCTGGAAGCTATCCTCACATGCCTCGGTCCAATCAAAAGGAACCCCCTTCCGGGTCAAACCGGTCAACGGTGCAGCAATACGGGAGAAATCCTGGACAAAACGTCGATAATAGCCGGCCAGACCTAAAAATCTGCGAACCTCTGTAACTGATACCGGTCTGGGCCAACGCTGAACTGCCTCGATCTTCTTCGGGTCTACACAAATACCATCTCTCGTCACCATGTGACCCAAGAAGTCGACACTGTCTAGCCAGAATACGCACTTGGAAAATTTGGTGAACAGCTGATACTCCCTCAAAGTCTGCAGTGTGATACGCAAATGCTGCTCATGCTCCTCCCGGCTCCGAGAATATACCAAGATGTCGTCAATGAACACAATGATGAACTGATCAAGATACGGCCTGAATACATAGTTCACGCAAGTGCTGCTCATGCACCGCTTCCCAAAATACGGAATACGAGGGGTTGACAAGGCCAGCCTTGCTCCTAAGGTCAAGGAAATATCATGTCGTGGTCACACTTCGGCTTCTAGCTTTACGTGGTAATCAGTAATCAATGCACAGGTAATGAGAAATGCAGTCACTAAATCAAAACAATTACAAAAGAACTAACCCGATGGAGATCAAGAGAGTATAGCTCTGGGTGGCTGATCAAGATGGCCGCAATGTCCTCGAGGTACGCCTGGTCCCGGTCCAAGCTAGATCCACCTCTCACTCTGAGCATGCATACTCAGGTCGTCAGAGCGACAAGATAGCAATATATATGTAGATACAATGGTTACCCGTGTAATAATAATGAATATGTAACAGTAATCAAAAGGGTAAAGACGTGAACAGGAAGAAGCCAATGCAGGTATCTAATAGAGCAGGCAAATAGTAAAGCAGTAAACAATATGGCAGGCATGTTGTATCAGTAAGCAATACATGTCAATGTCACTAACCCTATCAGTCTCTAAGTCTCAATGTACAGGTCGCTAAGCCTATCGTCAGTCCAAGTGTGAGAGTCAACCACTCGTGAGTATCCCCCACCCAAGGGTAGGACCCAAGGACAAGGGAACACGGGCCCGAGTCGCTCGCTAATAATCGGTGATATCCCTATATATCTCCATATATCTCCATATGTGCCGGCATGAGACTCCCGAGATTCTGTTGAACTCACACTCAAACTACCCCCACACCCCGTGGTTTACATCAAACGCCAACCATAAACTCAAATACCGGTCGGTCCATGACAAGTCTGCGCGAGAACTGGAGACAGGATCTCCATCAAGCATGTCCCGACTGATGCCCAAGGTAAATGGACAGTGTTTGCTGCCTTACCTGTGACACCCATACAAGTGCTTCCATAATTGTCTCATACCAATTATAGTCACACTTATACACGTCACACAGACGTCGACAATGCAATAAATCAATAGGGTCCACTGATTGTGTACAAGTACGTGTCACTTTCACTTATCCATTCATACTTAAACACTAACGTACTTGACACAATCAAATACTATAACCTAACACTGGGTAATGCACATGATCGCTAGGTTTCCAATACAATAATATATATGTAATGTGATGAGAATACGATAATTCAGGCATGATTAAGATGTCATAAGTCGGTGTCCTATCACTTGCATAATTTATTATAACCCATACATGCAAAATTTAGCGAAACAATAAAAAGGGGTAAATTGTATGTTTAATTATCTATCAATCAAAATTTGTTTCACGTTAATCGGGTTTCAGGATCACTAGATATGGCCATTTCATTTTAAGCGTTTACTGCTGAAAATCCGGTTTCAGAATCGGAAGTCCGTTTCGTAACGCATTTTAATCCCATATGGGATCAGAATTTAGCAACACTACAGTTGAATGAAATTTAGGGTTTTCAATATGGTTTCCAACGCACCATACGGATTCTCAATCGCATCTGTACGTCAGAAGTTATGTACTGTTCAATCATAGGGTATCAGTTATGTCCCTGTTTGGGACTGCTATATGTCCTGTTCTTTTAAATTGCAGTTTAAATAGTAAACGACGATAAAAAGGGGTGAAATCACTTGCATTATTTAGATAACAGTTTCACCTTCAATAAAGTGTAGGGTTCCAAAAAATACAAGTTCAGGCAGCAAAGCAGCAAGCATTGCGAGATAGAAATCAACAGCCAGAGCTGCTCTGGACTGCAGTCCAGAGCCGCTCTCCGAACCCGGTCTAGCCATATTTTCAGTATAGAAACAATTAAAAACTTCTATAGGGTTCCAGGTCATTGATTCGGCTTCGATTTGAGCCCTCGAACGCATCATTTCAATGCGTACACAATTAATTATGATTTTAACAAATTTCAGCCGCGGGAAATATTCAGTTTTACCGGGTGTAATTGGGGGTGATCTTTCAAGCCAGCAACGATTAAATTTTCAGGTCAAATTTCACCACGATGTTCATTGCCACACTGGGCCAACATATATAATCAAGTTCCGTCAGTTTAATGGAAGGTTTTCGTTTGGGTTTCGCATCAAGCACTTATGTCTTATAAGTTTTCACGAGTTTTAAACACGGAATTAATAGGTTTTAGAAATGAAACTATAATAACTAGCATGTAGCAAGTAAAGTACTTTCCTGGAGATACTTTGGTGATGCACGGCAGCGGCAACGGCACGAACGCGCAACGAGCGGTACGGTTGGGGTTCGCGGCCTCGGCTCGAGCTTGGGTTCTTGGACTCGATGGCTCGGTGGGTGCGACGGCGTGCGCTGGCGTTGTGACGAACGGCGTGTTGATGACGATGATGGCTTAAGGGGTCGAGGCCACAGATTTGATGACGACGTCGCTGATCAGAGAAGCGGGAACTGCGATAGACACAAGCGTTCGACGAAATGCCGGGGGCTCGACTGCGGCGGCTAGGGATGCAGTGAGGGGGCGTCAGTGGTGGGTGTCACGCAGGGGCTCGGCCACGACGGAGGGGTCGCCGAGGTGCCTGCAAAGGGGAGGCCGGCGGTTGGTGGTCGAGGTGGCCGGCAGTGGGCTCGGGTGAGCTCGGCTAGGGTTCTTTTCTCTTTTTTTTTGAAGAAGAGATGGGAGTGAGGGACTGTAGGGTTCCCAGGCACACTCAAGGGGTTCCACAAGGCATCTACCATGCCAAATTCAAATTTTTCTAGGTGCCGAGAAACCCTAATGCGATCGTTAACTAGAAATTAGGCGAAACTACAAGCTAGTAAACTGCTTTACTAATAAGTGAATGGAAATACAACCTTTGTAGATCTGCTCCACCATTTATTTAGCCCCGTGTTGACGTCCCTCCGCTGCGATCATCGGGATCCTGGACTCTCGCGGTGGTTTCATCGGAGAAAAGATCGGGCTAGGTCGTTGATTTCGATGCCGAAGATGATCTACGTCGAGGCAACTCTAACTCGAGTTCCATCTTCAACAAGTCATGAAACTTGTGAAGAAAACACCCTATACTACATGGCAAGTGGTAGAGGATGAAGAAATAGGAAGTGAGTTCACTTTGGATTTGGATTTCTCACTTGATTTCATCACTTGACATTTTTCTAGAAAACTTTTCTTTTCTTCACTTGAAGAAGAAGATGAAGAAGAAGAAAAAGAATAATGAATTAATTCCAAAAAGAAAAATGAAGTGATGGTTATCATGATGCAACCATGGGTGAGTGTAGAGAATAAACTAGGGTTTAGTTAAATAGTTAAGTTAAGAATAAAAACAAAATGGCTAAGACTTTGTCAAAACTATCATGAAGCTTCTAGTGTAAAACAAAGAAAGCCACCCATTTTGTTTTTGCCAAAAGGAATAAATAAATAAATAAAACAAATAAACCAAACCCTAACCATTAACTTAATCATAGTTTAAAGCAAACACATACCCAAGTTTGCATGTATCATCAAACATGATACATGCAAGTGCACAAAAATATATCATATATACAATATGCACAATCTAGTGAGAAAATAATCTTAAGCGAACCAATACTAGTTAATGTAAAGTAATATATCAAATATATAATTATACATTAAATCATTAAATCAACACTTGATTTAACGATCCGGTCATATCGCATATGACCGACTAATATCAAATGTATCGACTTATCGAATCGATCCTTGATTCGATAACTAGGTTATATCGCATATAACCAATCGATACATTCATCGCGAGAATAGAATACGGTATCACATACACGCATTATTCTCGGTCCCGCACATATCTCATATGCGCTCCCATTTCGTTTCGCTTGAGCCAGGAAACCTCTGTGTAGGACACTAAAGACTCGTCAATACGCCGGCAGCAGGTGATGATCATATCAAACACCCACAAGCCACAAGCGGTCTGCTAAACGTAACGGCCACCCGGGTATTGAGCGATCAGAAGATCAACAAGCAAGCCCGCTCACACTCCTGTGAATCCAACCAGTAACACTTACCGTACAGTCCGGTCTGATCGTCTGATATGTCGCATATCTCGCCTAGGGGTGGTAAACGTCAGACCCCAATAGCTCGATAAGTCGTGTCGATATGAGGTCTATAACAGTTCGAGAAACTACTGGTAACACTTACCAGTAAATCTCAGCAACCCTGGCCAGGGATTTCCGGTTATAGCCAATCGAACACAGCGCAACATCAACTCCCTATACCGGGAGAGACGAATCCCCTCCTATCGCTCATTGCCTCCATGTGATTCGGAACTGTACCCAAAAACCACCGTTTTGCACGCCCTCTTGGACGTGGTAAGGTGGAAATCAAAGCACAGTGGTAATCACACAAGACTCTATGACGATCTCGGGTCTACAGACTAACCTGTACCAGTGTCACCAGAGAACTGCCATCTGACGTAAGGTATAATAACATCTGGGAGTTCTCGGCGAGTCCGTCCAGTGTACCCAGTCTCCACTGAGCACCCGTATATCATCTCTGATGTCAAACACCAATGGATATGGGATCATCCATCACCCATCTATATGGGTCGAGAAGGTATACACTAGTCTACTCTGGTATATCGATGCCCCGTCTCGATACACCCACGACTAGGGACCTCGAAGGATGTACTTATGGACTACCATGTCCCCACTAGTATGATCCGCATCATAGTCCAGGGAGTCAAGTACACATCCTAAGGGCTTTACCAACATGTAACAGAGAGACAATCAGTGTACACGTTAAGATAAAGAGCAACCAGATAGCATACTATCATGTCGAGCAAGAAAGTCCTCCCTATATATGTCCCAGCATCCACTACAATATACATCCTATGTATAGTAATGGCCTCTAGGGCATACATATAACTAACAATCTCCCACTTGCACTAGAGCCATCTGTAGCAGTGTTTGTAGTATCTCATACTCAACCATCCCATAAAAGTCTCTCTCTGGGAAAAGGCCTTTGTGAGTGGATCCGCCGTGTTGTCCTCTGAGTCTGCTCTCCTAACCTCGATCACCCTGCAGATCAACTATCTCCATGATCAGGTGATACTGCCTTAGAATATGTCTGGATCACTGATGGGACGGACGTTCCTTGGCATAAGCCACAATTCCATTGTCACACAATGGGAGGAACAAAGTTCATCTCATGAACAAATATACATCCAGACTGCCTCTTTGGTAGCATCTTAAGTAGCGATGTATTCAGCCTTTATTGTCTAGTATGCCACGGTATCTAGCTTGAAAATCTTCCAACATACCGTCCATTTACTGAGGGTAAAGACAATCCCTGCGACTGACATTCAGTCGTCCTTATCACCCTGGAACATTTCCAGTGATTCTCCTCAGGATCAATTGATACCATCTCACTATAACTAGTGAGTATGCTAATATCCAATTAGATCTATCTCATAGATCCAAAACCCTGGATTTTAGTAGGTATCACTTTGATCCTGAATGGAGAATCATTGTGATAAGCGGAGATTGACCGAGCGTAGCATAGGAAACTCCTTTCTTATCAAGAGTATGTCATCCACGTACTCTACGAGGATCACCACCATACTCCCTACTACCCTTTTGTTTATACACGGTTCATATACCATTTTGATGATGTCAACTCTTTGACTAACACATCAAAACAGACATTCCAACTCCGCGATGCCTGCTTTATTACATAAAACATCTTGCTCGCGTTTCCGCTGCTCCCACTGTCTACGAGGCCCTCTGGCTGTGTACTTATAGACGCACTCTTCTAAAACAATATTTAGAAAAGCAGTCATGACACCCAACCATCAGATATCGTAGTCATGGTATGTAGCCGTGGCAAGTAGGATCTGGATGGACTTAAGCATAGCCACTGGAAAAAGGTTTCATCATTATCCACGCCTGGTCGATGACGAAAAACCCTTTAACAAGTCTAGATTTAAAAGTCTCAACTTTTCCATCTACACCAAGTAATCTTCATAAGATATACTTGCTCCTGATGGGGATTTAACCCTTCAGATATAGCAACCAAAGTCCATACTTTGTTGATGTACATGGATTCCATCTCAGATCACTAAGCATCCAGCCATTCTTACAGAGTCTCACTCCTGATGGCCAGCTCGAAACTAGTTGGGTCATCATCTCATGATGCAATCCTCGCTCCCACTGTCATAGAGAAACAGAAGTATCTCTCAGGTGGGTGAGGAACCCTACTAGATCGGCGGAGAGGCTGAGGTTCGTTGGAAACAGTTGAATCCTTTGGTTCTACCAAATCATCAGTTGCAGTTTGTATAGCTGGAACATTTCCAATTCTACATAACAGACCTTGCCTCGAGCTTGTCCGGATTTTGCCTTTTAGACATAGGCCGGACAACCCCAATATCTCAACAAACTTAAGATATAGGCTCTTTCCTTTCCATATCACATATGAAGCGGTAGGCAACTGTTTTGATTTGAACCCTATTCAATAGGTATGCAGCTTCTCAAGCGCATAAATCCCAAAAGGAAATAGGAAACTCAGTAGTACTCATCATAGAGCGCACCATATCATATAGGGTGTGATTGCTCCACCACGATATACCATCGTGCTATGGTGTATACGGAGGAGTAATGCTGAGAGAGAATCTCATTCTCCTTTAGAATAGTCCAGGATTTCCGTGCTCAAGTATTCTCCTCCCTGATCACATCAAAAGACATAATACTTATACCCGTATTTTGGTTTTCTACTTCTAACTTATATTCTGTGAATATCTCAAAAGGTTCGGACTTGTGTTTCAACAGGAACATATGTCTGAATCTTGAGAGATCATCAGAGAATGTAATGAAGTACAAAGAACCAGTCTTGGCATGTGTAGACAGGGGACCTTACATACATCAACATGTATCAATCCCAAGAGTTCACTAACTCTTTCTCTGTTTTCAGTAAACAGAGCTATGGTCATCTTATCTTTGTGACATAACTGGCAAGTTTCATAAGATGTAAATTCAAACTAATTTAAATATGCATCTAAATGTAACTTTAGCTAGTCGGGTCACTTTGATCTGACCTAGTCTACAATACCTCAAGAAGGAATCTTTCAATTCTGAACTCTTCCTCTTGTGTTTGTTCTATATACTAAGAACTGTATTTTGATTTAGAACATCAATGCTTTTAGATAACGTGCCTGAACCGATCAACTTTTGATATAGGAAATATTCAAAACATTATCCAACAATACAAAATTGTATCCTTCTTTAATAAATAAAGAAATTGATATGATTTTGTATATCAGGTTCGGTATCTAATAGCATTTGTTCAGAATCAATGTATTGGTAATACAGGGTGACAGTGACCAACAGACTTGGCTGCAACAATTGCCCCGTTTTCTGCCTCATGAAACTTATCACCCGTTCTCAGTTCTCTACCTTTCTATAGCCCATGTAACAAATTACATATGCGGGATCCTGATCTGGTATCACATACCCAGGACGTAAAGGATACTGAGAAACAGTTCTATGTAATGAACACACCCGAAGGAGATGCATCATATGCACTTTCTTCGTTTGGGCGGCATAGGAATTCTGGTATTCCTCTATTTCCTGCTCTGTCTTATAACAATTATAAGTTGGAGCGGGACCAACGTTCCCCAGCTCAGTATAACAAGCGGGTTCAGTCAATGTATCCGTATTATTATCTTGATTAAGGCGTGATATGGTCGCTACCTGGAGAGAGAGAGAAGAAAACACTCAGCGTATGCTCTTGCAAGATCAAATTGGTTATTATTTTATCTAATCAGGATGGCTCCCACTGTTTTTATCAAATCTTCCTTCAAACCCTAAAAGGAAAGACTAGCCGGGATTAAATACACGCTACAAGTTCGCCAATCTTTCAGCCAGGCCAGTGTCGGTACTTTGAGGGAGGTTCCCCGTGCTTTCGCACGGACCTAATTACAGTAAACCTCGTTTTCCCAGAGGCGTAACCCCGTTGACACCTTTCTAGACACCTACTAGATCCGCTAATTGTAATGTGTAAAACTCTCCCAGGAGTAACAATTACTCGCAGTGGGTATCGGGATCCAACTATCTCATAGAAGGTATCCAATCTCATTGCAAATTTCAACACTTGAAATTCCCGATAATATTTTACCCCTAGTGTACTATGACCTTGACGCATGCCAAACAACCCATAGTCCGCTAGTCAAGTTCAACCCGTACATTTCTTGATTGAATTAAACCCACCTGCACGACCCTTGATGCATGCCAAACAACGACATACGAATACCCTAATCCAATCGCATCGTATGCTAGCAGATAAGCACTAGTTAGCTACCGTACACTACACCTTAACGCATGCCAAACTACCGCAGCACGAATACTAAGTAGTACTTATCTGAAATGACGGAGGGCTACGACAGGTTTTTTCTGAAAACCTATTGCATAATGAACTTGATATCGTTGTAGAATCAAATGATTTTGAAATGGAGTGTTTTTGAGGCTTTTCTAGTTTTGCTAAAGGGGTCACTCCCGGTGAAGGGATCGTCGGCCCTTTCCTCATCGAATAAGGTGCAGGATATATCATATATACCTCTGTGGAAAGAAAAAACTATAGAAGCAATCAAAAGACAAACCGAGGGTTGTAGCATCTGCCAGTTATTGCTAAAGGGGTCACTCCCGGTGAAGGGATCTCGGCCCTTTCCTTATCGAATAAGGTGCAGGATGTTCTACAAGGAACACCGCGATGCAAAGCAAGAACTGTAGCTACCTGTTTTCGAAAATTCGATTCCACAACATCTTAGGTTTCTTTTCTTTCATTAATCATATTAATGAAGTCACATCATTTAAGTTACCTAAACATCACAGATAAATACGACGTACACTTATGCCATCCGCATTTGCCTCGATGTCCCCCCGTGCACCGTTAGGTTAGGTAACCAACGGCAGAGCGGGGCAGGACTAGCACGGGTGTAAAACATAAGTAACGTCTATATAATATATCATATATACTATATACAGTATCCATTACAGCATATCAAATGATCACATCACAGATATCGCAGCAGAAGAAACATATGAAATATTGGATATACTAGGACGTCCGTGTTTTCAATACGAGCCTGTATAAAACACGGATTCCACGGTCGCGATGAATAGCCAAACCCACACCCCAAGACCCCTACGAGAGCGGCAAGCAACCCTACCAATTCTAAAGTTAGGAGACCTGGACTCGACTCTTCGAGTTGGTCTCCCACTGGACTCCAGAACCCGGTTACTTGTGCTCTCCTCCTTGGGTCTATCCTAGTGCGGAAAAGTAAATAATATACAATGGGTGACATCTTCCGCAACCTGGAAGTACCCCAATAAAAGAATATTACATACAAGTTTTTACATGAATGAAAATGAAAAACACTCATCTCACATAAAAAAAAAACCCAGCTATTCAAACACGACGATCCAATATAACATATCCAGCAACATATAACATCACATGTCATCAACGTAAGTAAATATGCGCATCCCAATTGTCGTTGACATATAGCAACGAAACCGGCGATATCACATATTACACTTACGGTCACAGAAAAGAAAGTGTAAAACTACAACAGTTGGAATCCGCAACCTGCATAGACATCGCATGCCTAATCAAATGAATTCCTTAGACATCGCATGCCTAACAATTATAAACCCCGCATTTTAGTCTCATTATCGAAAACACTTTTCAATATCAAGTCGGGCAATTCAACAGGATTCCCGACATTCTGATCGAATGCTCGTCGCAAACTTTAGTAGGCGGCCGCACCCCCGATGCCGTCGACGAAGTGCACCAAGGCGGAACACCGCTGCCGCGAGCATCCGAACGGATGCTTTCGGCAACGGGGTTCTCCTACAGTCACTTGGTCGGGGCTATGGGGTGTAGCTGTCTATTAAGTTTACCGGCGAATATCCGCGTACGCTACGTGATTGCGACGGACTTTTGATCGCATCAAAATTCGGTGGCAACCGATCATTTGAGACTAAAGTGCTATGTTTATTGTTAGTTATGTATATGCCCTAGAAGCCATTGTTGTACATATGATGTATATTATGATGGATGCTTAGATATATACAGAGAGGACTTTCTTGCTCGTCATGATAGTATGCTATTTGATTTCACTTTATCTTAACATGTTGACTTGTATTGGTTTACTGTTTTTCTCTCACATGTTGATAAAGCCCTTAGGATCTGTACTCGACTACTGGGATTATGATGAGATCATACTAGTGGGTCCATAGTAGTCGATGAGTACATCCTATAACTGTTCCTAGTCGAGGGTATATCGAGACAGGGCATCGATACACCAGAGTAGACTAGCGTATACACATCTTGACCCATATGATGGGCAATGGATGATCCCATATCCATCGGTGTTTGACATCAGAGATGGTGTACGGGTGCTCAGTGGAGACTGGGTACACGGGACGGACTCGCCGAGAACTCCCAGATGGTGATATATCACACGTCAGATGGCAGTTCTCTGGTGACACTGGTACAGGGTAGTCTGTAGACCCGAGATCGTCATAGAGTCTTGTGTGATTCCCACTGTACTTTGATTTCCACCTTACCACGTCCAAGAGGGCGGTCAAAACGGTGGCTTTTGGATACAGTCCCGAATCACATGGAGACAATGAGCGATAGGAGGGGATTCGTCTCTCCCGGTATAGGGAGTTGATGTTGTGCTGTGTTCGATTGGCTATAACTGGAAGTCCCTGGCCAGGGCTGATATAGAGATTTACTGGTAAGTTTACTAGTAGTTTCTCGACCCGTTATGAGCCACACATCGACACGACTTATCGGTTATTGGGGTCTGACGTTTACCACCCCTAGACTTGATATGCGACATATCAGACGAACAGACCGGACTGTACGGGAGTGTTACTGATTGGATTCACAGGAGAACGCACAGGCTAGCTTGTTGATCTTCTAATCGCTCAATACCTGGGTGGCTGTTACGTTTAGCTGACCGCTTGCAGCTTGTGGGTGTTTGATATGATCATCACCTGCTACCGGCGTATTGACGATTCTTTAGAGTCCTACACAGAGGTTTCTTGACTCAGGCGAAACGGAGTAGAGGCACATATGTGATATGCTCAGGACCGAGGATAATGCGATATGAGATACCGTATTATATTCTCGCGATATTTAGATATGAACCGGGACATCGGATCAAGTGTTGATTCGATGAATCGGTACATGATATATTAGTCGGTTATATTCGATATAGCCGGATCGTCGGATCAAGTGTTGATTCGATGATTTAATGTATAATAATATATATGATATATTGTATTACATTATCTAATATTGGCTCGCTTTATTATTTCATTTTCTCACTGGATGATACATTGATATATATGCGATATATGTTAATTGTATTATTTTCTTTTGTTGCAAATATATAATATATATGTGATATATATTATTGTGACATGATATGATTTATTGTTAAACATGTTTAAGGATGATTAAATGAGGTTAGGGTTTGATTAGGGTTAGTTGCTTCATGCACCTTCTAGAAGCAATTTCTTTTGTCATGGTTAAGATATTTGTTGATGACACATTATCTAACCCAACCAAACCCTAACTCTAGTTTATTCTCTACACTTTATTAGCCACTCATCCTTGACCATGGTTGATACATCAATCATATACTTTTATTTCTATTCATCACAAAAGGAATTATCATTATCATTTTCCATTATCTTCTTCTTCTCTCTTGATTTTGAGCTCAAAAGAAATTCCATTTGTGATGATAAATTGTGAGAAAGTGAATTAAAAAGAAAGCATAAATACTACTCCTTCATCCTTATCTCATCTAGCCCATGAGATTAGTGTGTTCATCTCTTTAGAGTGAGAAAGCTTGAGTTATTGGAACTTCGACGTAGATCATCGGAGATTTGGAACACTTCAAGCTAGCATGGATCGTTCGAGTTGTGGAGCCTCTCTTGAGTCCGGGAGATCGAGGATCGCGGTGAAGGGACTTCTACTCGGAGCTTGTGAAGCGAAGGAGCGGACTACAAAGGTTGTAATCCCTCACACTTAGATAAAAAGTTGTTATCTTGCATGCTTAACCCTAATAATCTAGCAAAGATCCTGTCTTTGGGTTGTTCGGCACGTCTAAATTTTTATCCGGGCATGTTTGATGCCTTATGAACCTTCACAAGAGTGCCTAGGAACCCTACAGTGGTATCAGAGCCTAGCTAGAGCATTAGGCGACGTGTTTACGAAGTTAAATCTCCGATCGAACCCGAACCGACAAAATTTACCCCCTCTCTGGAAATTTTTCAAAAACTGGGATTTTTCTGAATTAAAAATACGTAAAAAAATCAGCAGGGAATTCTAAGAATTACCATGAAATACGGGCCCACAAATCCACCAAACTGCGGCGGAACCGCGGCGGGAACCTGCTTCCCGCGGCGGTTCCGCGGCGGAATGTTGGAATTGTGACACGTGGTTTTCATGGTAATATCAGTAGGTGCTTGTTGATGCTTCTGGGTATTTTTAAAAGTGATTCAAGTGTTGTTTAATTCTGGGGTTTCTTTTGTAATCGTAGATTCGATCGGAAAATTTAAATTCGTTGTTTTTCCAGATATTTAGAAATTGTTAAAAAGTTCGAACGGATATCATTAACTCACTTTTTCCCGGCACGTAAAACTTTCAAGTGTTGAATTTTTATCGGGTTTAAATCTTTCGGAAAAATTGTACAAGTTAAGCGGTGGACCCTCTAGAAGACAACAAACCTTAACTCGATTATGTGACCGTCTTGAACTGCCTTTTGAACCTTCGGGTTTGGGGCAGTACGGTGTGCCACATGTGAGGCGTTGGCTTGACCCTTCTACGGCTGGATCACCGGTACTGTGACATATTCTGGGATTATTTGAACTCCGCTCAAGTGTTGAGCACTTTAGAAAATTTTGGGTATTTGATTATCTGTTCGGAAAGTTTAATACTGTCTATTTATCGGAATGTGATACAATATGTGGAATTCATAGAGTTAGGCATGAAATGCGGAGTATGTGAAATTTCGGATTTACGATGTCTAAAGTGATTGTGAATTCCAAATATTGTAGTTTTACACTTTCTTTTCTGTGACCGTAAGTGTAATATGTGATATCGCCGGTTTCGTTGCTATATGTCAACGACAATTGGGATGCGCATATTTACTTACGTTGATGATATGTGATATTATATGTTGCTGTGATATGTTATATTGGATCGTCGCGTTCTGAATAGCCGGGGGTTTTATGTGAGATGAGGGTTTTTATTTTCATTCATGTAAAATTCATTTGTAATGTAATATTCTTTTTTTTGGGGCACTTCCAGGTTGAGGTTGATGTCACCAGTGTATATTATTTACTTTTCCGCATTAGGTAGACCCAAGGTGGGGAGCACAAGTAACCGGGTTCTAGGGTCCAGTGGGAGGCCATCTCGAGGAGTCGAGACCGGATCTCCTAACCCTAGAATTGGCAGTGTTACTTGCCGCTCTCGTAGGGGTCTTGGGATGTGGGTTTGGCAATTCGTCGCGACCGTGGAATCCGTGTTTTATACAGGCTCGTATTGAAAACACGGACGTCCTAGTATATCCAATATTTCATATATGTTCTTCTGCTGCAATGTTCTGTGATGAGATCATATTACTGCCTGAGACGAATGCTTATACTATATATATATATATATATATATATATATATATATGCTGATATATAAATATTACTGCTTTCGTTTCTTCTGTGATGCTTAGGAAGCATAAGCTGATGGGATTTTTATTAATAAGATTAATAAAAAGAAAAGAAATCTAAAGATGTTGTAGAATCAAAACTTTATAAAAAGGGTAGCTACAGTTTTGCTTTGCACAGTGATATATATGATATATCCTGCACCTTATTCGATGGGGAAAGAGCCGACGATCCCTTCGCCGGGAGTGACCTCTTTAGCGAAACTGGCAGATGCTACAAAACTCGGTTTGTCTTTTGATTGCTTTTAGAGTTTTGCTTTGCACAGCGGTATATATGATATATCCTGCACCTTATTCGATGAGGAAAGGGCCGACGATCCCTTCACCGGGAGTGACCCCTTTAGCGAAACTAAGAAAAGCCTCAAAAACACTCATTTTTCAAAAACTACTCGATTCTACGACGATATCAAGTTCATTACGCAATAGGTTTTCTGAAAAACCTGTCGTAGCTCTCCGTCATTTCAGATAAATCCTACTTACTATTCGTGCTGCGTTTGTTGACCTTGTCAAGGCACAGTGTACGGTAGCTAATTAGTGTTTATCTGCTAAAACATGAGATGTGATTGGATTAGGGTATTCGTACGGCCTTGTTGACCTTGTCAAGGGTCATGCAGGTGGGTTTAATTCAATCAGGAAATGACGGGTTGAACTTGACTTGCGATTTATGGTTTGTTGACCTTGTCAAGGTCATAGATCGCTAGGGGCAAAATATTATCGGGAATTTCAAGTGTTGAAATTTGCAATGAGATTGCATACCTTCTATGAGATAGTTGGATCCCGATACCCACTGCGAGTAAGTGTTACTCCTGCGAGAGTTTTACACAGGACAATTAGTCATTCAAGTAGGTGTCTAGAAAAGTGTTAACGGGGTTACGCCTCTGGGAAAATGAGGTTTACTTTAATTAGGTCCATGCGAAAGCACGGGGAACCTCCCTCAAAGTACCGACACTGATCTGGCTGAAAGATTGACGAAATTGTAGGGTGTAATTAATCCCGGCTAATCTTACCTTTTAGGGTTTTAAGGTAGATTTGATAAAAACAGTGGGAGACATCCTGATTAGATAAGATAATAACCAATCTAATCTTGCAAGAGTATACGCTAAAGTGTTTTCTTCTCTCTCTCTCCAGGTAGCGACCATGTCAGGCCATAATCAAGATAATAATATTGATGTATTGACTAAACCCGATTATTGTACTGAGCGAGGGAACGCTGAACCCGTTCTTTCTTATAAGAGTTATAAGACTGAACAGGAAACAGGAGAATATCTGGATTCTCAAGCCGCCCAAAAGAACATGCATGTTGATGCATCTTCTTCGGGTGTGTTAGTTATTGAGAACTGTTTCTCAGTTCACCCTACGTCCTGGGTATTAGATACCGGATCAGGATCCCACATATGTAAATTGTTACATGGGCTACGAAAAGGTAGAGAACTAGGAAAAGGTGATCATTCCGTTCAAGTAGGGAACGGTGCAAGTATTGTAGCCAAAGCAGTTGGCGAATATCACCTTGTATTACCAAGTCGTAATACACTGATTCTAAATGAGTGTTATTATATACCGAACATGATGTGCAACATTATATCAATTTCTTTATTAAGTAAAGAAGGATATAATTTTGTAGTAAAGGATAATGTTATGAACATATTCCTAGATCAAAAGTTGATTGCATCAGGCTCGTTACATAATGGCATATTCATTCTAAATCAGAATACAGTCCTGAATATACAAAACACACACAAGAGGAAAAGTTCAGAAATGAACGAATCCTTCTTGTGGCATTGTAGACTTGGTCATATCAATGCGACACGACTGGCTAAGTTACATAAGGATGGTTATTTGAATCCGTTCGAATTATCATCTTATGATACTTGTCATTCATGTCTCAAAGAAAAAATGACCAAAGCTCCGTTTAGTGGACACGGAGAAAGAGTTAATGAACTCTTAGGACTGATACATAGTGATCTATGCGGTCCCATGTCTACGCATGCCAGGAACGGTTCTTCCTACTTCATTACATTCACTGACGATCTCTCTAGATTCGGACATGTATTCCTGATGAAACACAGGTCTGAAGCTTTTGAGAAATTCAGAGAATATAAACACGAAGTAGAGAATCAAACGGGCAAAAGTATTAAGATTCTTCGATCTGATCGAGGAGGTGAATACTTAAGCAATGAGTTCCTAGATTATCTAAAAGAGAATGGGATTCTCTCTCAGCTTACTCCTCCTTATACACCACAGCACAACGGTGTATCGGAGCGGAGGAATCGCACCCTATTAGATATGGTGCGCTCCATGATGAGTACAGCTGAGTTACCTATTTCCTTCTGGGGGTATACGCTTGAGACAGCAGCATACCTATTGAATCAAGTTCCAACTAAATCTGTACCTACCACACCATATGAGATATGGAGTGGGAAGAGACCGTATCTTAAACGAGTTAAGATATGGGGTTGTCCGGCCTATGTCAAAAGGCAAAATCCGGACAAACTCGAGGCACGGTCAGTTCTTTGCAAGTTTGTAGGATATCCGAAGAATTCTTATGGATATTTTTTCTATCACAGTGAGGAGCAAAAAGTGTTTGTTGCTCAACATGCCACCTTTTTAGAAAAGGAATTTCTTGCAAAAGAGATTAGTGTGAGGTAGAACTGGAAGAAGTTCCAGCAACATAAACTGCAATGGAAGATTTAGTGGAACCAGAGGATTCAGTAGTACCCGACGAACCCCAGCCTCTCCGCCGATCTAGTAGGTTTCTCGTCCACCTGAGAGATACTACGGTTTTCTCATTGATGGTGGAAGCGAGGACTGCATCATGGATGATGATGAACCGACTAGTTTCGAGCAGGCCATCACGAGTGGTGACTCTGTGAATTGGCTGGATGCAATGCGATCTGAGATAGAATCCATGTACACCAACAAAGTATGGACTTTGGAAAATGCTCCTGAAGGGGTAAAACCCATTGGGAGCAAGTGGATCTTTAAAAAGAAATTTGGTGTAGATGGAAAAGTTGAGACTTTCAAAGCTAGACTTGTGGCAAAGGGATTTCGTCAACGACCAGGTGTGGATTATGACGAAACCTTTTCTCCAGTGGCTATGCTTAAGTCCATCCGGATCTTACTTGCCATTACTGCATACCATGACTACGAAATCTGGCAAATGGATGTTAAGACCGCCTTTCTAAACGGTGATTTAGAAGCGAGCGTGTACATGACTCAGCCAGAGGGCTTCGTAGATAGTGGGAGCAGCGGAAAGGTATGCAAGCTGCTTAAATCCATTTATGGGTTAAAGCAAGCATCGCGGAGTTGGAACATCTGTTTTGATGTTGTAGTCAAAGAGTTTGACTTCATCAAAAATATAGATGAACCTTGTATCTATAAGAAGGTAGCAGAGGGTAAGGTTGTCTTCCTCGTATTGTACGTGGATGACATACTCTTGATAGGAAATGATATTCTTATGCTGCAATCAGTCAAGCTCTTCTTATCACATAGATTCTCAATGAAAGATCTAGGTGATGCCTCCTGCATATTGGGAATCATGATCTATAGAGATAGATCTAAACGGATACTGGGATTGTCCCAATCCAGGTACATTGACACCATACTAAAGAGGTTTAGTATGGAAGAATCCAAGCGTGGGAACCAACCCACGATCTCTGGACTCACTCTCTCCAAAGAGATGTCTCCCAAGACTGATTTGGAGAGAGCTCGCATGCAAGGGATACCCTATGCTTCGGCAGTAGGCTCTATCATGTATGCGATGCTATGTACCAGACCCGATGTAGCATACTCACTAAGTGTAGTGAGTCGGTATCAAGCAGATCCTGGAGAGAGTCACTGGACAGCTGTGAAGAACATTCTCAAGTACTTACGAAGGACTAAGGAGATGTTCTTGGTGTATGGTAATGGAGAACTCCAGGTGGAGTCCTTTACCTATTCCAGCTTCCAAAGTGATAAGGACGACTCTAAGTCGCACTCGGGATTTGTCTTTACCCTCAATGGAGGGGCGGTATGTTGGAAGAGTTCCAAACAGGATACCATTGCAGACTCGACGATGGAGGCTGAATACATCGCTGCCAACGATGCTGCCAAGGAGGCTGTCTGGGTAAAGAAGTTCATTAGTGAACTTGGTGTGGTTCCATCCATTGAGCATCCAATACCTCTGTATTGCGATAACAATGGAGCTGTGGCTTTGGCCAAGGAACCCAGGTCCCATCAAAAGTCCAGACATATTCTGAGGCGGTATCACCTGATCAGGGAGATAGTTGATCGCCGGGAGATCGAGGTCAGGAGAGTAGATACGAAGGACAACACTGCGGATCCATTCACGAAGGTTATTCCCCAGATACAGTTTGAGAGATTATTCGGGATGCTAGGTATGAGATACTACAGCAGCTGGCCTTAGTGCAAGTGGGAGATTGTTAGTAATGTATATGCCCTAGAGGCCATTGTTGTACATATGATGTATATTATGATGGATGCTTAGATATATACAGAGAGGACTTTCTTGCTCGTCATGATAGTATGCTATTTGGTTTCACTTTATCTTAACATGTTGACTTGTATTGGTTTACTGTTTTTCTCTCACATGTTGATAAAGCCCTTAGGATCTGTACTCGACTACTGGGATTATGATGAGATCATACTAGTGGGTCCATAGTAGTCGATGAGTACATCCTATAACTGTTCCTAGTCGAGGGTATATCGAGACAGGGCATCGATACACCAGAGTAGACTAGCGTATACGCATCTTGACCCATATGATGGGCGATGGATGATCCCATATCCATCGGTGTTTGACATCAGAGATGGTGTACGGGTGCTCAGTGGAGACTGGGTACACAGGACGGAATCACCGAGAACTCCCAGATGGTGATATACCATACGTCAGATGGCAGTTCTCTGGTGACACTGGTACAGGGTAGTCTGTAGACCCGAGATCGTCATAGAGTCTTGTGTGATTCCCACTGTACTTTGATTTCCACCTTACCACGTCCAAGAGGGCGTGCAAAACGGTGGCTTTTGGGTACAGTCCCGAATCACATGGAGGCAATGAGCGATAGGAGGGGATTCGTCTCTCCCGGTATAGGGAGTTGATGTTGTGCTGTGTTCGATTGGCTATAACTGGAAGTCCCTGGCCAGGGCTGATATAGAGATTTACTGGTAAGTGTTACTAGTAGTTTCTCGACCCGTTATGAGCCACACATCGACACGACTTATCGGTTATTGGGGTCTGACGTTTACCACCCTAGACTTGATATGCGACATATGAGACGAACAGACCGGACTGTACGGGAGTGTTACTGATTGGATTCACAGGAGAACGCACAGGCTAGCTTGTTGATCTTTTAATCGCTCAATACCTGGGTGGCTGTTACGTTTAGCTGACCGCTTGCAGCTTGTGGGTGTTTGATATGATCATCACCTGCTACCGGCGTATTGACGATTCTTTAGAGTCCTACACAGAGGTTTCTTGACTCAGGCGAAACGGAGTAGAGGCACATATGTGATATGCGCAGGACCGAGGATAATGCGATATGAGATACCGTATTATATTCTCGCGATATTTAGATATGAACCGGGACATCGGATCAAGTGTTGATTCGATGAATCGGTACATGATATATTAGTCGGTTATATTCGATATAGCCGGATCGTCGGATCAAGTGTTGATTCGATGATTTAATGTATAATAATATATATCATATATTGTATTACATTATCTAATATTGGCTCGCTTTATTATTTCATTTTCTCACTAGATGATACATTGATATATATGCGATATATGTTAATTGTATTATTTTCTTTTGTTGCAAATATATAATATATATGTGATATATATTATTGTGACATGATATGATTTATTGTGAAACATGTTTAAGGATGATTAAATGAGGTTAGGGGTTTGATTAGGGTTAGTTGCTTCATGTACCTTCTAGAAGCAATTTCTTTTGTCATGGTTAAGATATTTGTTGATGACACATTATCTAACCCAACCAAACCCTAACTCTAGTTTATTCTCTACACTTTATTAGCCACTCATCCTTGACCATGGTTGATATATCAATCATATACTTTTATTTCTATTCATCACAAAAGGAATTATCATTATCATTTTCCATTATCTTCTTCTTCTCTCTTGATTTTGAGCTCACTAGAAATTCCATTTGTGATGATAAATTGTGAGAAAGTGAATTAAAAAGAAAGCATAAATACTACTCCTTCATCCTCATCTCATCTAGCCCATGAGATTAGTGTGTTCATCTCTTTAGAGTGAGAAAGCTTGAGTTATTGGAACTTCGACGTAGATCATCGGAGATTTGGAACACTTCAAGCTAGCATGGATCGTTCGAGTTGTGGAGCCTCTCTTGAGTCCGGGAGATCGAGGATCGCGGCGAAGGGACTTCTACTCGGAGCTTGTGAACCGAAGGAGCGGACTACAAAGGTTGTAATCCCTCACACTTAGATAAAAAGTTGTTATCTTGCATGCTTAACCCTAATAATCTAGCAAAGATCCTGTCTTTGGGTAGTTCGGCACGTCTAAATTTTTATCCGGACATGTTTGATGCCTTATGAACCTTCACAAGAGTGCCTAGGAACCCTACATTTATAACATTCATATTAGTTATCACATAACTACTTGTGAATTCCAAATATTGTATCACATTCCAGATAAACAGAAAATGTTAAACTTTCCGATCGAACAGTCAAACACCCAAGTTTTCCCGAAACAGCTCAACACATTGTTCCCCTCTCCGAACGGCGGCCGAGACTCGTGGTCGTCTCGCCTGAGGCTCGGGGCAGATGCTAATTGGTGCTATCCGTCTACCTCTCCGAAGATGCCAAGTTGATTTATGGCACCGTATATCGAAGGTTTAAACGGATGCGTCCGATGTAGCAGACTTCGTCAGATTCCCCCTCGCTTGAGGGTTTTTTGATTGTGGGGACGCTCTTCCCTGCAGGCGGAAGCCCCTGCAGTTAATTACGCTACCGCATCGCGGGTAACAACTTTCTCCTTCTCCAGATGGTCAATTCGTGTCGTGCGTGTTTGTTTTGTGTTTTGTTGTCCGTGGATTGTATACGGAGACTGAGTTATGTCGTCGCCCGTAGGGCGTGGACTAGTCCAAATCCGTGTTATCTTAGATTTGGGTTTGGGGGTTTGGGTTTAAGGATACGTTAGCCTCATTCGAGACTAAGATCGACTTAAATGTTTGTTAAGGATACGTTAGTCTCATTTTTTAGACTAAGATCAACTTAACGGGATCGTTTAGATCCAGCAAGAGAGCAATAAAAGGGGGGGCTCTGTTGTTTAGTTTAGTGACGTTACAGTCGGTAGGTAGCTTAAGGACATTACGGTCCATGGGTAGTTTAAGGACATTGCGGTGCAATGCTAGTTTTAAGACATTGCGGTCAAGGTTAAGGACCTCATAGTCCGTGGATTTAGGGACTCCACAGTCCGATGTTAGTTTTAAGACATCTCGGTCAAGGTGAAGGACCTCATAGTCCGTGGATTTAGGGACCCCACAGTCCGATGTTAGTTTTAAGACATCTCGGTCAAGGTTAAGGACCTCATAGTCCGTGGATTTAGGGACTCCACAGTCCGATGTTAGTTTTAAGTCATCTCGGTCAAGGTTAAGGACCTCATAGTCCGTGGATTTAGGGACCCCACAGTCCGATGTTAGTTTTAAGACATCTCGGTCAAGGTTAAGGACCTCATAGTCCGTGGATTTAGGGACCCCACAGTCCGATGTTAGTTTTAAGACATCTCGGTCAAGGTTAAGGACCTCATAGTCTGTGGATTTAGGGACCCCACAGTCCGATGTTAGTTTTAAGACATCTCGGTCAAGGTTAAGGACCTCATAGTCCGTGGATTTAGGGACTCCACAGTCCGATGTTAGTTTTAAGACATCTCGGTCAAGGTTAAGGACCTCATAGTCCGTGGGTTTAAGGACCCCACAGTCCGTTGTTAGTTTTAAGACATCTCGGTCAAGGTTAAGGACCTCATAGTCCATGGGTTTAAGGACCCCACAGTCCGTATCAATTTGTGGTCATCGGGACCCGTCACTTCTTTGAAGACGTTGAGGAATTACAACGCCGAGTATCAAAGGAGTGACGAGATGTACCCTTGAACCGGGGTGGATTAAATAGTCTTTGGCCCAATTTGGGATCAAGACCAATTAATTATGTTATGAGCCCATTAGCCCAGTTAAGTCTGAATTGAGGACTTATGGCCATCTTGGGCTAAGTCCAGTCATGTTTGGAATA
The DNA here is from genome assembly GCA_030015575.1 of Agapanthus africanus. Lineage (NCBI taxonomy): Eukaryota > Viridiplantae > Streptophyta > Magnoliopsida > Asparagales > Amaryllidaceae > Agapanthus > Agapanthus africanus. Next base: position 371,839,421 of record JASDDO010000010.1, read on the forward strand.
TTGGCTTCCTGTTGGTCCATTGAAGGAGAGGCTTTGCCTCTGGCCATTTAGCCAATTGGGCTAACGTTAATTCAACAGTGTTGAACACTGGGATCAAGTTAGTGTTTTAACGCTAAAAGACAGTTGGTGTTAAACACCAGCAACGGGGGGGGTTCAAATTAGTGTTAAACACTAGAGCAAATCAGTGTCAAACACTAGCAGCAGAGGCTTCAAATTAGTGTTAAACACTAAGAAATTCAGTGTTAAACACTGCGAATAAAGTTCTTTGATTAGGGTTGAACACTAAGGCCAAACAGTGTTTTAACACTGGATTCAGGGGTTCCAATTTAGTGTTAAACACTAAGGCAAGAGGGGTCACGTGGTAGCACGTGAGGGCGCCTCCCTTCATTTGTTCTGCTGAGAATATCGCATCTTTTGGAGCATCACGTGCCATCACGTGACGAGCATTTAAATGCTTGTATGTTAAAGCTTCTGCCAAAGGTCACGTGGGTGACGTGAGGCACTGCCTCAAAGGGCCTTGTCTGTGGATCTTCTTGGGGGTCACGTGGTGACACGTGACCCTGCCTATATGTATGTTTTTTTTAGAAGATCTATTAATCCCTTTCAAGAATTAAATTCCTCGTAGGGTTGAACCCTAACAATATTTTAGAGGAATTAAATTCCTATTTCCTTTTGAAGATTTATATTCTGGGATAAAGTTGAACTCTGAATTTTCTATAGGAATTAAATTCCTCATATATGTGAAGAACTGAATTCTATCATAGGGTTAAACCCTAATAAAAGCTTTAAGGAATTAAATTCCCACTCTCTTTTAAAGAATTATTCTGAGGAATGAGATTCTGTCATAGGATGAAACCCTAATTTCTTCTTTCTTAAGGGAATCAAATTCCGGTTATTTTAACAGAACTAAGTTCTTAACTAGGGTTAAACCCTGGTTCTGTTCATTCTGAAGGAATTAAATTCCCATAACATAGGGTCAAACCCTAATTTTATTTTAAAAGGAATTAAATTCCTATAGTTCTGTGAGAATTAAATTCTCAAGCTTCTATTCCCTCTCTATGCTTTGGATCTGCATGGCGGATCTCAACCCAATGAGAATTAAATTCTCAATTCAAGGGGAGATGTGCACTTTACAGATCCTCCACTAAAGAGAGGACTATGTTCTTATGTTTAATATCAGAGTTAAACTCTGTTGAGAATTAAATTCTCTTTTCTTTCAAAAAACCTTCCCTTTCTTACCTAGGGTTTTCTTTTGCAGAAGATCCAAATTCCTCCAAAGTATTCAGGCTCTCTCTCTTTTTTCTCCCTCTGCATCTATATCCCTATGTGTGTCTCTTGGCTCCTATTTATAGGAGAAGCAGCAGAATCAATTAGTTTTTGATGAATCTTTCATCAAGAGATTTGATTTGTATTCACTATTCGTTTGGACCTTTGGATTATTAGGTGAATTTTATTCACCATTGGATTTTAAATCCAGAGATTTTCCTTTGTTATTTCGGTTAGATTCTAAGGGGAAATCTTTCCAAATTCAAGATTTTTCCATAGATAGGTGATATTCAATCACCTTTAAATTTTTAATTCGATCGGTTCCAAATAATCATTTTCCTTTGGAAAGATTTGAGAGATCTCTTCTCAGAATTTAATTCTGTTAACAGATAGGCTTTGAAAGCCGGTCACGTGTGGCCACGTGACCCCTGGTCACGTGTGGGCACGTGATCCCCTTGGAACGAGCCCTCTTCTTTCTTTTTGCGCTCTTCCTTCTGGTCGCTGCTTAGCCGTCACGTGCCACCACGTGACCCCTGGTCACGTGTGAGCACATGACCCTCGTCTGGAGCCTTTTTCTTGATTTAATCAGAGAACTGTTGTGCCTTTGCCGCTGCTTTTAAATGTCACGTGCCGACACGTGACCCTGGTCACGTGGGAGCACGTGACCCTTTCTGAAGCCCTTTTCTTTGATGTATTCGGGAAACTGAATCTGCCTTGCCGATGCTTTTAGATGTCACGTGCCAACACGTGACTGCTGGTCACGTGTGAGCACGTGACCCTTTTCTGAAGCCTCTTCCGTAGGCTTTCCTGATTTTAAATCAGGAAACAAATACCCCCACAGCGTTGTTCTCACGTGTCTGCACGTGAGTGCAACGCTGTCACCTTTTGTGACCGTTGGATTCCTCTAGGGATTTGGGGAGATGAAGCGTCTCCATCACATCCTATAAATATTAGGGTCATTTAAGAGACGCCTCCACTTTGTTCATCTTCTTCCTTGTAAACTTTCTCTGAGAATTTAATTCTTTTCTTCCAGAGCTTAGTTCTATGCCCCGAACCCACCCTCAGAGTTTAACTCTGTTCAAGTGACCCTTCTTCCTCAGGTAATGATGATCGAAGCACCTTCATTTTGACAAAACTCTCTGGATTTTAAATCCATACTAAGGGTTTCACAAAGAACCCATTTTTCTTCAAGTTCTTTAACCAAAATATGAGACCACTTAACCTCCAACAGTAGATCTCTTAGGGTCAGATGATCCTTGGGGAGATGATGATGGCGGTTCAACTCCATGGAATTTAATTCCATCCAAAAATGTTTCTGGGAATTTAATTCCCTTCTCTTAATAAGGAATTTAATTCCTATGAAGAACTCAGTTTCTTCACATGGAGGCTTCTTGGGGTCTCTTGACCCGAGGTTGTCCTTCTGCAATTAATGAAACGGGAGCTTTATAATGATGTCTTCTGTGGGAATTTAATTCCTTTAATCCTGTTGGATCCGTTGTAGAGCCCGAGACAGATTTGTCTTCTAGGGGGAATGTGTAGGGTTACTTGAAACCCATTCTTTATTTAATGAGGATATTCCCTCTGTTTTATTATAACTGCTTGGTCTCATTATTAATGAGCCGTCATCTTGATTCTGTGGGGCCCATGTGTTTTGCAGCCAATGGTCCCAGAAAAATCTACTGTTGCTTTCTTTAACTAGTCTTCATGTTCATGCATGGATATATATCGCTGACTTTGCTTTTAACGGTCTTCTTTTATTGGATTTCAGGTGCGATGGCTTCTGTTCCATGCTTTCCCTTTTCTCGCTCGGAGGCTGCTTTTCCTCAGTCACCATCTGATAAGGAAGCGATGGCGATGATCCGGGCCCATGACCCGAACTGCACCAACCTACTTCAATGGGGATCTTGGTACAGTCATATTATTCAGGGTCGCCGGAGTTTCCTTTGCGCGGTACCGACAGAGCCCACTTTCCCATTCTTACCGATGGACCCTCCAAGAACGGTTTTTGCTGTGGAAATTCCCAACTGGACTCCAACGGGGAGGCTCGAGCCTTCGACGACCGGTATTCCGAACCATCCGATCCCGACCATAGATATCTTGGGGCGGCGTATTTGCCAGGGTGAGGCCCACCCGTGGGGGCAAATTTATAAGATAGGGCTTACTCCTCGACACCCTACGGGCTACCTCCTCTGGGCTCGCTACATCCTTTCTGCCCATCATGCGCGACTGCAGAAGGTCGGGCTTTATCAGGCAATATACGCGTCACTCTTCCATTATAAGTCCCCGCACGTCTGGTGGGTTAGGGCGTTCTTGAATCAATGGAATCTCCCCACCAACACTTTTATTTTAGGAGATCGCGAGGTCTCGATTTCTCTGGCAGAATTTTATGAAATCTCGGGATTGCCAATCAGGGGTGCACTGTATGAGGAGTTGTTGCCTCCTGACAAGTATGTCTTCGAGCCCGAGCCTGCACCGGTTGACGGCTTGTCTGTTGAGAACGTCGTCCGCCATAAGCGTCCCAGTTTGATCAAGGCGCTAGGTATCTTCGACCGATTGTTCACCGAATCCGAAGAGCAGGGTGTTACTTTCAAGAGCTTCATTGCTAGTTTCCTTCGTGAGGACGTCGTGTTGAAGACAGCTCCGAAGTTTGCCAACATTGGAGACCCCTTTGGGTTTGGTCCGAAGAAGCTGCCGACCACTGAATCAGATCTACCCCAGTACTACATCCCTATTATGTCGCCGACGTCTTTTGAATCCATTGTTGTTCCCAGCATGGACGAAGAGACGTTCTTCGTGGGGTTTGTTAGTGTCTGGCTCAGTTGGTTTGTCATTCCCATGCATCGTCGCTTTATGAGAGCTTCGGTTATCTACCCGGCTCATCGTATTGCTGAGGAGACGCGATTGGCTATCGGCATCCCGGCGCTAGCGCATCTTTATCATGGGTTGGGCACCGCAGCTAATACCTCTACACCCGGCGTGGATGTAGTAAACTTTTCGCTTCATTATTTCACGTCCTGGATCGAAATGCATGTGCTGGGGGCTTTCGCTATGCATCAGAGGCCCGCGTTTTACGACGCCTATCCCTTCCCACGACTTATGCGATTGGTGGGTGCTTCTGCCGCTGACCCGACTCAATTCGGGGCTATTCGGGTGCTGATTTCTCCTCACGCCGCCGCTGGCGGGCTGGTTTTTAATGATCAGGTCTTGTCTACTCCCTCAGGTCCAGTTCAATAACTCTGGGACCAGTCGAAAGACATCGCACCTTCTTTGAAGCCCCGGGAGGCCGCGCACTTGTATACAATTAGACCGGGCTACTTGGTGTTTCGCCAGGACAGTGCAGCTCTTTTCATGCGGTACAATCCGCATCGATTCGCCCGACAGCTTGGATACGACCAGGGTGTTCCTTTCGAGGCTTTTATAGTCGCCCCGATCCCTTCGCTCGATGCCGTTCGCGATGCCACTCATCATTTCATGAGGATAAACACCGGCTCCCGTTTCATGGTCCCTGAAGCTGAGTACATGCCCCGGTGCGTGTGTGCGTTTACGGGTTGGTATCTTCATCGGATCAACCCAATTATTCTTGAAGAAAGAAGGGTGCTTCTTGGTCACGAAGCCCCTCCTTAGGTTCCGGGGGCTAAGCTACGACCGAGGGTTCCGGTCCGCTTCCCTCTTTGGGAGATTGGCACCGCGCTCATTCCGGGGGAGTCAGGGGTAGACCTTACTCCAACAGCTGGTATGCCCTTGGGTTCCCGATCGCGGGGTAGACGGGCCCCAGTAGTAGCACCACCGCCGGTGGAGGCACCGCCCCCCGTGGCGTCGACAATGGCGGTGTCATCCTCGGTTGTGGCACTGAGCGAGAGTAATAGGGATGAGGGTGTCGAGGGCGATGTGGGCCGGCGCCGGCTTAAGGCTTCGCGAGGGAGGAAGTGGTCATCCTCGGCGACCGGCTCTAGGTCTAAGCGACGGAGGAAAGCGGCCACCAACCTGCTCTATTCTTTGGCGGAGTCTGAGCCTATTCTTGAAGACGAACCATTGGCCCTGCAAGAGTCAGACGCTGGACTTCTCTTCCCGAGTTCGGCCGATGAGGAGGCCGCACAGTTGGCTGAGGCCATACGGCGTTCCAAAGACGTGTCTCATAACGCCAGGGTTTCGAAGAAGTCCTATCCCGCTGTAATTTTTTACGAAGACCCTTCGTGGATTCGGCGGCGATTTATCGGTCCTTTGGAGGAATGGGGGGAAAGGGCTCTGAAGCGGGCCGCTTCAGAAGATGCAGCGGACGCACTTTCTTTATGGACCGGCGGCCATGAGTCTACCCTTGAACCCCGGCGAGCCCACCTCCTTGAGAAGGAGCAGCGGCTTGAAGAAGCCATATTGAGGGCTTCTTTACGTATTGGTATGCCTTTATACTTCTTTATAGCATTTCAGATTATTTTCGCCTGCATGCCTGTATCTTTATTCTTGTATGAATTGTGCAGAATCTTCGACGCTGGGGGAGCTCCCTACGGGCTTGTTGGAGTTACAACCTGTCGAAATTCCCGATGAAGCGTTGCTCGACGTGGAGGGGGCTGATGAGGCTGCTCCTCTTGCAATAGAGCCTCCAGTGGCAGTTCCTGATCATGAAGCGCTTGCTCCTTTGGGGGAGGCTCCTTTGGTAGTTGCCGCCCCAATGACTCTTCCCGAGGGTGGCCCGGAGGCTGGGAGAGAGGTAATAGGGACTACCTTCCCTTTGTTGGAGCCCGACGTCACGGCGGAGGCCGTTGAAGCCGCAATCCCCCGGCTCAGAATGGGAGGAGTGTTGAAGGTAACCTTCTGAATTTTAAATCAGCAGCCTTTCCATTGTCTGAACTCTTTTGTTTTTCCAGAATTAAGCGAGTTGGCGGCCTCTATTGTCGATCTGTCTCCCCGGCAATCCTTTCAGCGTCTGCTGGAGATGGCAGCTCCACAAGCGATATCCCCCCAACGCATTGTCCTCTCATCCGGGCAAGGTTGGTGTCGTCCATCACTTCTCATAGCATCGTCGTTATTTTGCGTATTGACATTGTTGTTTTCTACAGTTTTGGAGGCCGATGATGAGGTCGATGTTCTCGAAGGGCCAGGGGAACCTTCAGCTCCTACTTGCACTACTGTCGGTAAGCGACACTTCATCATACTCTCATTCGTTTTTTGCTTAAGAATTTTACTGACATCTTCCAAATTTGAACAGCTCTGCCAGTCTCCACAGCGTTGGAGTCGCGCATAGTGATGCCGCCTGGCCCTTATGCCTTGCGGGCTTCAGAACGCTTGGCCCAATTAAGCCTTGTCTCCTTATCATCTTTGATTGAGGAGCTCCGTGCTGGCAGCGCGACCACCGCTGAAGCGTTTGCCGCCAAAGCTAACGGTTCTCTTCCTTTTCTTGCCACCTACCATAGCGAAGAAGTGGTGCGAGTCTGGGTGGAGTTCTGTCGGCAGGTGGAGGCTCGCTTGCACGCCCTTGAATGTTCTCGCCTTTCCTCGGAAGCCATGGCTGCAAAAGCGGAGTTGCGGGGTCTGATAGCACGATGCGCGGCTAATATGGCGTCATGCGAGAAGAGGCTTGGCCGTAAATTCTCGGAGAGGGAGCTAGCTTCTAAGGCGCTGAGCGAGCTTCGCGCCACTCTTACCGCCAAGGCCAACAAAGCGTATGAACTCTGGCGGGTGCTTCAGGAGTCCATCAAAGAGGTGGTGGCTCTCGACAAAGCTGCCGCGTTCACTCGTGAAAGGGTCGAGGCTCATAAAGCCACCGAGAAAGAGCTCGAAGCTCGGCTTGCTTCGTATCAGGCTCAGCAAGCTCAGGCGGAGGCTCGTCTTCTGGAGATCTTGCGTCATGAAGCCATGGCTCAGCAACAAAACGATGAGCTGGTAAAATTACTACACCGCCCACCGGCTTGAGGACTTGTATCTTTTCCCTTTTTTTTGTACATACTCATGGATGAGAGTATCTTCGTTTTGTTTCTTTCATGAATTGTACTTTGTATCCATTTTGGTTCATGAATAAAAGATACATTTTTCTTCTCAACGGCGTGTCTCTTTTCTTTGAATGCGTTCGCGGACAATTTATCTTGATCTCCTTGCAGGACAGCGATGGCTTAGGATTCAGGGTTAAGATCTGCTTCCTAAGACTTTTGCATTTTATGAGCCACGAGGGTCTCATAAAGAGTTTTTCTCCCTACAGGTCGAGAGGATCCCATTGGTGTAAGTTCTTCTTAAGAATCGTGAGGATTCTTAAGCGGGTTTTCCCTTGAGAGTCGTAAGGATCTCACAAGAGAGTTTTCTTCCTTACAGGTCGTGAGGACCTGCAAGTGCTGGATGTGGTCGCCCTTATCCGTGTTTCACGGGGTCAGGGGTTGCTCCAGGTATCGTAGTTTAAAGACGTCGCGGTCAAGGTTAAGGACCTCATAGTCCGTGGATTTAAGGACTCCACAGTCCGATGTTAGTTTTAAGACATCACGGTCAAGGTTAAGGACCTCATAGTCCGTGGATTTAGGGACTCCACAGTCCGATGTTAGTTTTAAGACATCACGGTCAAGGTTAAGGACCTCATAGTCCGTGGATTTAGGGACTCCACAGTCCGATGTTAGTTTTAAGACATCACGGTCAAGGTTAAGGACCTCATAGTCTGTGGATTTAGGGACTCCACAGTCCGATGTTAGTTTTAAGACATCACGGTCAAGGTTAAGGACCTCATAGTCCGTGGATTTAGGGACTCTACAGTCCGATGTTAGGTTGCAGGGACCCGTCACCTCTTTGAAGACGTCGAGGAATTACAACGCCGGGTATCAAAGGAGTGAAGAGATGTACCCTTAAACCAAGGCAGAATCCGTAGGGAATCGGGGTAGTTGATCGTTAGTTTTAAGACATCACGGTCGAGGTTAAGGACATCATAGTCCGTGGATTTTAAGGATTCCACAGTCCGGTGTTTGCTCTGGATGCTTCACACGGGTTTATTGTCGTGCTCGGCGAGGACCAGGATCCGCTCTGGACGTTTTCCACGGGGTCAAAGAGTGACGTTATCCGCGTTCCACGTAACCAGGAATTTTGCACTAGATGCTTCACACGGGTTCACTGCCGTGCTCGGCGAGGACTAGGCTCCGCTCTGGATGCTTCACACGGGTTCATTGCCGTGCTCTGCGAGGACCAGGATCCACTCTGGACGTTTTCCACGGGGTCAAAGAGTGACGTTATCCGCGTTCCACGTAACCGGGAATTTTGCACTAGATGCTTCATACGGGTTCACTGCCGTGCTCGGCGAGGACTAGGCTCCGCTCTGGATGCTTCACACGGGTTTATTGCCGTGCTCTGCGAGGACCAGGATCCGCTCTGGACGTTTTCCACGGGGTCAAAGAGTGACGTTATCCGCGTTCCACGTAACCAGGAATTTTGCACTAGATGCTTCACATGGGTTCACTGCCGTGCTCGGCGAGGACGAGGCTCCGCTCTGGATGCTTCACATGGGTTCATTGCCGTGCTCTGCGAGGACCAGGATCCACTCTGGACGTTTTCCACGGGGTCAAAGAGTGACGTTATCCGCGTTCCACGTAACCAGGAATTTTGCACTAGATGCTTCACACGGGTTCACTGCCATGCTCGGCGAGGACTAGGCTCCGCTCTGGATGCTTCACACGGGTTTATTGCCGTGCTCTGCGAGGACCAGGATCCGCTCTGGACGTTTTCCATGGGGTCAAAGAGTGACGTTATCCGCGTTCCACGTAACCAGGAATTTTGCCGATTGTATCCGTATTTCACGGGATGGAGGTTTGACTGTTGGCGATATGTATACCACCGAGCCATGGAACTGGGAGTTGCCGCTGTTCCGGTTAGCTTAGAGTTGTGTTCGTTGCTACGAGACGAGTGTTGAACGATCTCCAGGTCTCCTTTGGCCCGTCGAGACTTGGCTTCTTCTTCTGATGAAACCTGTGGGAGAAGTATGATCCCTTTTTGTTTACGCCCTTGGATTGTGTACAGGGTGTGATGGAACATCACCTGTAGGGCATAAATTGAAACTTTTTTTTATATTTTATTTCTTTTTCCGCGATGCTCTATCATTTCAGCTTTTATATCGCGGAGGTCGCGATTGCCCTATCATTTCGGCTATTTTTCGCGGTGCCCAATCATTTCGGCTATTTATTTCATTTTCACTCGCTGTTTTTTATTGCGAGTTGCCCCATCATTTCGGCTATTTTTCATGCATACATTTTTACTTGCTGCTTTTTATTGCAAGTTGCCCCATCATTTCGGCTATTTCGTATGCATGTGTGGCTTGCTAGCTTTTTCGCTGCAAGCTTGGATTTTAGACACCGATTTCGGCATCGGCACCGCTGCAACTGGGAAGTTGCCAGGAGCGGATCATCATTTGCCTCTGTCGATGTTGAACAAAGGTGGCTTAGTAAACAGGGTTAAGGGTCCTGTCGACCAAGGCTTTTGACTTCATGAGCCCTAAGGGTCTCACAAAGGTATTTCTCCCTACAAGTCATGAGGATCTTGTAGGTGTATTTTCTCCCTAGGAATCATGAGGATTCCTAAATGTATGTTCCTCTGCAATTCGTAAGGATCCTACAAGAGGGCTTTCTCCTTATAGGTCGAGAGGACCTATAAGGGTTGCTCATCATATGGACATATCCCTAGTCACGGGTGGGACTTTGCTGAGGAAATGTTTATTCGCGCCCGTGGATTGTATACAAGGGTCAGTATTGAGCCACTTGTAGGGCAGTATCGAAGGTTGTGGGGGATTTGCTTAAGAACAGGTTTAGGTTTCTGTAACTTAAGACTTTCAAATCTCATGAGCCGTGAGGGTCCCATAAGAGAATTCTCTTTACGAGTCGTGAGTATCCCGCAAGTGTATTTTCTCCTTAGGAATCGTAGGGATCCCTAAGTGTGTTGCTCCTTTGTGAGTCGTAAGGATCTCACGCGGGTGGTTTCTCCTTACAAGGTCGAGAGGACCCTATAAGTGTCTTTTAACGAGGTTGCGCCCTTTCGGGTTTTCACAAACACTCGCCGGTAGTCCTGCTGTTTTTACTCACGGAGCCCTTTCGGGTTTTCATCCGTGCCCATTTTGCTTATGGACATACCGTTTTTTTTTTTATTCTTTTCATTTTCTTTTTCTCCTTTTTTTTTACGAGGCCGTGCCCTTTCGGGTTTTCACGAACACTCGCCGGTAGCCCTGCTGTTTTTACTCACGGAGCCCTTTCGTGTTTTCATCCGTGCCCTTTTTGCTTATGGACATACCGCTTTTATTTATTATATTTTTCCTTATTTATATTTTTTTTTATCTCGTTGGCCTAAGGATGCTGCGGTATTAGTTTAAGGACGTTTCGGTCCGTTATTAGTTTAAGGACATTTCGATCCGACATTGAGAGGCTGGCTACGGCTTATAAAACTTGAGCTTAGGAAGATAGCGAGCGGGCATGGTCGTCGTCACCTATCATCGACCTAGGCTGTGGCTTATTAAGCGTAGTATTTCTTTAGGAAGCGACCGTTTATCGGCCTGAAAGGCCTTTCACCGTGCATGTCTATGAGTAGATAGGCTCCACCCTGGTAGACCTTATCTATGATGTACGGGCCTTCATAGTTTGGCTCAAATTTTCCCCGCTTGGCGCGATTGGGGATCATAGGCCTTTTGACTACTAACACGAGTTCGCCTTGGTGGAATGTCCTCGGTCGGGTCAATCTTTCGTATGAACGCGTCATCTTTGCTTTATAAGCTTCTAGATTTTGTTGCGCTATGAGCCGTGTTTCTTCAAGAGCATCAAGCTCCTCGAGCCGAAGGTTAGCATTTTCTTCGTTCGTCAGTTCGTAGTGGACTGCCATTCGTAGAGAGGGTAGCTCTATTTCGAGGGGGAGTACCGCTTCCGTACCGAATACCAGTGCGTACAGCGTTGTGTTCGTGGCCGTCTTGAACGTAGTTCGATAGGCCCAAAGGGCCTCTTGCAGCCTCTCGTGCCAGTCTTTCTTATTTCGGGACACTTTCTATTTCATGATTTTTGTCAAGGTCTTATTGAAGGCCTCGGCTAGACCATTAGCTCGCGGATTGTAAACTGAAGAATATCTCCAGTCTATATTGTGCTGCTGCGCGAAGCGGCTAATCTTATGGCTTCTGTAGGCTGGCCCGTTATCGGAGATAATCCGCCGTGGAGTTCCAAACCGATAAATGACGTGCGTCTTGAAGAAGTGGAGGATATTCTCCGTCTTCACTTTCCTCAGCGGTACCGCTTCTGCCCATTTGGAGAAGTAATCAGTTGTCGCCAGGATGAAACGATGTCCCCGGGACGATGCTGGTTCGATGGGGCCGACTATGTCAGTCCCCCGCATTTCGAATGGCCAGCTAGCCACCGTCGGATGTAGTGGATTCGGATGCTGGTGGATGAAATCCCCGTGGATTTGGCACGAGTGGCATTGCTTCGCATATTCGAGGCAGTCCTGGATCATCGTGGGCCAGTAGTAACCCATCCGTTTAATTTTTAACTTCGTCTTCGGGCCTGCTTGATGAGAACCACAGATTCCGTCATGAACCACTTGAACGACTCTTTCTGCTTCGTCGGGTCCTAAACATCTCAGCCACAGAGAATCAAACGACCTCTTATACAGAGTATTATTGGCGAAAGCGAAAGATAGAGCTCGTTTCATGAGCTGATGTCTTGAGGATGCTTCTTCGGGCATTCGGTGGGACTTAAAGTAGTCTATGAAGACTTCCCTCCAATCCTCAACCCTTTCTCGTTCTTTTACTTGCAAGGTCATCTGCTCAGTCGCTCCCTTCTCTTCGGGTGATTCCAGAGATATCTCCGTTGGGGCAAGCACCCGACGGCTTTGTACCACGATTCTTACATCATCGAGGTTTTCGTCAGCCAGCTCTTTAGCAAGTTTGGCCAACGCGTCTGCTTTGCTGTTTTCCGCGCGCGGTATGTTCTCCAAAGTATAGGAGGGAATTTGGGTCAACAGTTGTTGCACCTTTTCGCCGTATTTCACCAATTCTGGTTTGCATGTCTGGTAGTCGCCGTTTACTTGACTAACGACCAGTTGGGAGTCCCCATATATGAGGAGATTTTCAATTCCCATGTCGATGGCGATCTCGAGGCATGCTATCAGAGCTTCGTATTCAGCTTCATTGTTTATCCTCGGCTCTGTTAAGGAGAAGGCGAAGCGCATTATCCCTCCTTGTGGAGTTACGAAGATGAGGCCTACCCCCGATTTGATCATTGGGATACCTTGTTTGCGCTTCTTTACGGAGGACGCTCCATCGAAATAGAGTTCCCATCGGGTACCGCCGCCGCCGATCGCATCAAATGCATGCTCATCCGGCAGATCACAGTTCAGAGGAGAACCGGCAGGTACTGGATGCTCAGTAAGGAAGTCGGCAATGGCCTGGCCTTTCACTGCCTTGAGAGGTCGATACATTATCGAGAACTCCATCAGGAGTAGAGCCCATTTAGCGAGTCGACCCGTCAATATAGCCTTTGACATCAAATATTTAAGAGGGTCCACCTTTAAGATGAGACGGACTTCGTGTGCCTGAGCTTTGTTATCGCGAAGATCAACGCCAAGCAGTGTTTTTCAATGGGAGAGTAGTTGCTTTCTGCCCCCAGCAAAACTCGACTTAAGTAGTAGAGTGCTCTCACTTTTCCTTGATCGTTCTCTTGTGCCCATAATGCGCCTAAGGAACCTTCGAGGGCGGTTGTATAAAGAATGAGGGGTTTTCCCTTGACCGGCGCAGCCAACACCGGAGGGTTCTGCAGGTATTGCTTGATCTCGTCTAGTGCACCTTGGCATTTGTGATCCCAAACGAATGGAGTTCCCTTCTTCATCAGGTGGCTGTAAGGACGGCACTTGCCTGAAAGATTGGCGATAAATCGCCAGATGTATGCGAGCTTCCCTTGGAGAGACCGCAACTGTTTGAGGGTTCTTGGCCGAGGCATTTCTATGATCGCCTTGATCTTAGATGGATCTACTTCGATACCTCGGTGTCAGATGATGAATCCCAGGAATTTACCCGAGGAGACTCCGAACGCGCATTTGAGGGGATTCATCTTCAAATTATATTACCGAAGGCGTTGAAATACAGTCTCCAGATGCTTTAAATGCTCTTCGTATGACATGCTCTTCTCTACGAGGCCATCGATATAGCACTCGACGATGTCATGTATGAGATCGTCGAAGATCTTTGTCATGGCCCTTTGATAGGTAGCGCCGGCGTTCTTTAGACCAAAGGGCATAACCCTGTAGCAGAATATACCCAAAGGGGTCCGGAAAGCGATGTGCTTCTGGTCTTCGGGATGCATCTTTATCTGATTGTACCCTGATGAACCGTCTATAAAGGAGAAAACCTCATGAGTGGACGTGTTATCTATCATTAGCTCGGTTACCGGTACTGGGAAATCGTCCTTCGGGCAGGCTTTATTGAGATCCCTGAAATCCACGCATATGCGCACCGTCCCATTTTTCTTCATTACCGGGACGATGTTGGCGATCCAGTCGGGATATTGGACTTCTTGGATAAATCCAGAATCGATCAGCTTCTTGACTTCGGCGTTGATGCTCATCTCAAGCTCGAGCCGCATACTTCTCAGCGCCTGCTTGACTGGATTGATATTCGGGGATATTGCTAATTTATGCACAGCAATCTCCGGATCTAATCCCGGCATCTCGGAATAGTTCCACGCGAAGCAGTCTTTATGCTGTAGAAGCACGTTCTTTAACGCAGCCAACCTTTCTTCAGATAGCAGCTCGCTGATGAATGTCGGTCGCGGATCATCTGCCGATCCCAATTCAATCTTCTTGAGGTTATCTGCAGTAGTATGTATGCCATCTTCCAGTTCTTTCGGAGCTGGCGAAAATTCTGAAATCACCTCATCATTGCTGTTCTCAAAGCACCAGGGAAGGTCATCCATGTTCTTGGGCTCTTCTTTTAATATCGTAATCATGTAACAGGTGCGAATCCGCTTCCAAGACTGAGGTGGATCCGGTTCTGCTCTTGCGGCTTTGGGTTCGTGCTTTTGTGGCGGCGTTACCCTCCAGCCGTTGGATAAAGCAAATCTGCCCTGTTTGTACTGGTCCTCGACCCAGTTCTTGAAGGTGAAGCAGTCTTCGATAGGGTGTCCTATGGCTCGGTGATAAGAGCAATAGCTCAGATGAGAAGCCTTGTTAGCTTGCTCAGGGTGCTTAGACTCTGGAAGCGCGATCATTTGATGTTTTATAGCGAGCTCGAGTAACCTCTCCGTCTTGTCTCGGGGGAAGGAGTACGCTCGACTCATCTTCTTCATGAGGGACAAATCCGAGCCGCGCAATACCCGATCACGTAACTCTCTAATCCTGCGTCGTTGTTGTCGGCTTTTCTTTCCGCTTCTTGATTTATTTCTGCCTCTGCTTCGGGCCTTTTGTACAACGGGTTGACAAGGAGGAGCATATTTGTCTTTTGCAACCTGCTGAAACAGACGTTGCGTCCTGGCCTTCTCGTAGATGGTCATCTCGCGGTTGTGGTCTTCCCGAGCCTTCTGACCTGCTTTCCTGATAAGCTCGTCCATTCGTTCTTCAAACGACGGACTCGGCACTTCAATCGCGGGATCTAGTTTTGATGAGGGGTTGGCATTTCCTGACAGGGCGTCTTCTTCTTCATCAAAGGTATACATGGCGTAGCTACTGTGGGCCCGTTCCCGTTTTCCGGCTCTCACGTATCCAAGCCCAAGTGTTTCCATTTTCCCGTTGGGCAATTTGTGTTGAGTCCCAGGGACATCCCAAATCCTGTTGTAGAACCGAGCTTGTCGAACAGTCTGTTTTAAGGGTACTCATTGGCGCTTCAATAGCCTTCTTAGTCCATTTGTGTAATATCTGGGCAAACGGATGGGTTGGAGCCTGTCGAGTGTAGCATCCGCGCCATGCCAGATCTCTTTCTCTACTTTCGTCTCTGAGGATCGGTAGAATAGGATTACCTTCTCACCCCTTTGCCTGGGAGGGACGTAAAACGTCTGCAGGTCCTGTACATTGTAAGCTTGAAGTGTGTCGAGATCCTTGTAGTGTTCTCGCGGCACCATGGTGATTTGCAAACTCTGATCATCGCTAGGGGATGCTTGTATTGACGGCCGATTGGAGAACACGGCATTAACCTCATCTTCCGAGTCACTTCCGAAGATCAACATGGGGGCGGACGTCCCCGAGTTGTTGCGTTGAGACGGCCCAGCATAAACTATATCTTCTTCTTCTTCGGTATCGCTCCCGAAAACAGAGATGGTGGAGGCGGCTTTGTTCTCTGGCTTGCGACACCTTTCTGTATCCTCGAAATCTGGCAAAAAGTACTTCGCATCTTCGTATTTGCGGACTTCGTTCACGGAAAATGGGTTTAGCTCACCTGTTACGGTATACTCGAAACCATCCTTAAAGTACTTCATACACTGATGTTGTGTAGAAGGGATGATGTTGTACTCGTGTAACCAAGGACGACCGAGCAAGGCGTTGTAGCAGGTCTTGGCGTCAATGACATGGAACTTGATGTCTGTGATGAGTAGTCCAAAGCGTAATGTTAGTATCACGGATCCGAGAGTCCGTGACGATTGTGAATCGAAACCGGAGATGGTAATTTTGTCACGAGCGAGGTGTTGCACACTCATGCAGATTTCCTTTAACACCCGAACGTTAAGGAGATTGACGGAGGATCCATTATCCACCAGGATCTTGCCTATCTTGATATCATGGCAGTATCCAGAGACATATAGGGGACATTTGTGGTCGCACGTCCCGAGAAGGAGGTCTTCGTCACCGAAAGTGATGTCGGCCGTATGCACTTCCTCCAGTTCATCCTTCATCCTTTCCGTGGCGAGGAAGGCTTGGAATTGCTCAGGTTCTTGTAACGCCTTAATTAGTGAATCTCGCGCTTCTTTTGATAATAGGAGGGCATCGAGAATGCTAAGTTGAGAAGGTAGCTTCCTTAGGTGCGCCAGGATGTTGTAGTCCACCTTACCCTTCCTGGGAGGGTCTTTGGTAGTCAGCTCTTTCATGACTTGGTCATCTAAAGTGATATCCTCAGTGACCTTTTCCTTTCCCTTATCTTTTCTATTTGCGGGCCCGAGATTCTTTTCCGGGAGCGTGCGATTGCGCAGCTGAATGTTTTCGCAGGCCTCCGGTTCCTCCTCTTTCCCTAAAACGGATTCTTTAAAGAGAGGGCCCAGAGCCATTTCTTCATCAGAGTCGCTCCCAAAGGTGAGAACTTATGACCCTCCGGCGTTAACCATGTAACAGTTGCCAGTAGTTCTGTTGAGCCCGTCGGCAGTACTTCTTCGTTCCCGACGAGTCTTGCATTTCATGCGCTTAAAATGTTGCCGATGAGCAACATATCCCTGCCACCATATCCTAAAGGCGTCGCACTCCTCCTTGGGGTGTGAAATTTTCCGATGATATGAGCAATAATTAGGGTGCCTCTCCGCCCCATTGAGCGTGTTTTCTTCCGAGGGTGGTAGCTTCATTCCCATTGACATGGCTTTGGCAAACCTTTTCCTCGTCTTGAATATCTTCTTGTCTGCCTCGGATGCCTTTCGATCTGGCGGGAGTACTTCAACTCTTTCGTTCAGTCGCCTGCATTTGGCTCCTTCCGATGCGGCCATCTCACGCTCCTGATCCGCTTTACTCTTTAGACGAATCTCGTCTAGAAAGGCGTCGATCATTTCATCTGTTGGCCACACACGCTCCGGTTCAGGCTCTGTCCCCAGTTTCTTAGTGCCAGGAGTTTTTTCATCGTCGATAAACGAGTGGGAGATTACGTTACAACTCGCCACATATCCCTCGGATTCATCCGACGAACTCTCTCCATCATCTTCCTCTTGAAAGATGTGGTTGAGGAACTCTTGCAGCGTGACAGGTGTTCGCGCCTTTTGATTGTACTCTTCCATCTCGTCGATTTGCTTCTGCAAATTCGTGCGATTGTCTCCAGGCTTCGCGGACTTCTTGGATTTCTTCTTCTTTTTCTTCGAAGATTTTGACGGTTGGGCGTAAGTATTTGGGCCATCACCACGAGTCTTCGTAGTTGGGTGCGGCTTCAACATCCCTTCGATAATTTGAGGTTCAAGCGGGTCCTTCCATTCGATCGCAGGGCACGCATGAAGGTCCCTCAGCATTCTTTTGGTTTTAGTTGACAGCACGACCTCCCATGGAGCTTCTTCAATAAAGGAACAGGTTGCCCCCGGTGTATCTGCTTTCTTAGGAGTATGCGGCCGTGGTGGGTTCACCTTCCACTTTTCGGACAGTGCAAACTTCCCCTGGAGGTATTGATCTTCAATCCATCCTTTGAAGATGAAGCAATCCTCAATCGGATGACTTACCGTTTGATGGTAAGGGCAATAGTTAGGGTTATTCACCTCAGTGGGTTGTGGAGATCGCCTTGGATTTGGTAGGTTTATAAGTCTGTTGCGTACTGCCAGCTCGAATAACCGTTTCGTCTTGTCTCGCGGGAACGAGTAGGGACGCTTCATCTTCTCATTATAATACCGGCGTCTTTCTTCCAATTGATCCGCCAGCTTTAGGGCATTGGGTTGCTGCTGAGCATTCGCGACGAAGGTGGCCTTTCCTTTACCCTTGTCATTCCGAGGTTCTGGCTTCGGGGGAGGTGGTCTATGACCCATTTGGTCCATCTGAGCCAACTTGTCTATTAAAGCCTGGAATGTGGTTGGCTTAAAGAACATCATAAACTGGGAGATAGTTGCGTGAGGGTCTAGGGTTCCCACGAACATGCCCACCGCGGGCGCTTCCTCAATGCGCTGCTCGCATTTCGACCATAAATTCCGCCAGCGTATAGCATACTGGACCCAAGTTTCGCCTAGTTTTACCCTGGCGTTAATCAATGCCGTTATTGGAGTGCGTTCGCTGGCGCTTGCGAATCGCTGAGTGAATAGAAACTCCATTTCAGCGAACGTCTTGATAGAATCGTTCGAGAGTTCCGAATACCATTCGAACGCTGTTTCTGATAAGCTGCCCACGAACTGGCGAAGCAACAGTTTATCATCACCGCCGGTGTTACCGCAAAGGGCCCTGAACTGGGCGACATGTTGGTGGGGATTGCCGGTCCCCTTGTAAACATGGAACTTGGGAATTGTGCAACCCGGCGGGTACTTGATTTGGTCGTACCAGCTTGGATATGGCCGCCCCGTTTTTACGACTTGACCAGCTGCCTCAGTCGCATGATGAACCCGGATTTGCTGGGCTATATAGTCGACCAAATCAGCCTTAGAGATTGTCTCCTCCTTGGCCGTTGAGAGGGCCGGTGGTGGATTTGACGTTTCTCCCCTGTCGTCTTCAAGGACGATCGGGGGATCCTCAGCGGGTGGGTCCTGTTGGATCATCATTCCTATCATATCTTGGAAGAGAAGGCCCATACGCTGTATGTTGGCTGCTTATTCAGCAGCCTCTTTGTCCTTCTTCTCCAATATAAGGCGTAGGAATTCGGCGTCGGTTTCTTCCTCCTGGCGTTCATCCGAGGACGTTTCTGGGTTTTCTTTTGGCCCGGTAAGTGCGGCCATAGCATTCATCATTTCCTGGAGCTTTTGATGTTGCTCCTGAGCTTTGGTCACCGACCGTGTAAGCGGTCTATGACCAGTAAACACACGGCTGTCTTCCTTTCCTGACGCCATGTATACGGTATAGACCATCATGCCCCCAGACTTAGGGCGTCTGGGCTTAGTGCCTTTAGCTGCCGTTGCAGGCTGGGGGATCTTCTCTGGCTTCCTCCTTTTATGAGCAGTGGAAGTTGAGGGGGCCGTTGAGGTGGGCACCCAGACATCCTTTCGTGGTTTAGCCTGGTGACTGGCTTCCTGTTGGATTTTCAGCTTCTTGTGCTGGCGGGAGAAATTTGGACCGATCATCGAGTCTCGGGCCTGCCGTCAAACCTTATAGATTTTGGAAGACAGCCGTTGAGGGGATCTGGGCTGTTCTGGCTTTATTTCCGCAACCTTTTTTAGTGGAGGAGGAGACCTCTTTAGCACCGCAGTAGGAGAATTCCTTCACACCTTATTTAGCATCTCGAAGCTGTTCCCAGTTGGAACGGCAGCATTAACTTCCACCGTTGGGGCTGGTGGAGTTAGCCCAGAGGGAGAGTTGCCCCCAGCCTTCCTTACTCGGCGCCAGTGACGACGTCGAGCGTGTCGAGCGGGCGGAGCTGGTTCAGCGGTGAGGATGGCTTCGTCTTGCCCCCTGTGTAGGTGGGGGTCGCTGCTGGTGTTAGCCTGTCAAAGACCGATGTCCTTTGGGTAGCAGGAGCGGGAGCTGGAGCCGTCAATCTTGTAAAGACCGACTTATTGGCAAGGGAAGCTGCCTTGACGACTTCAGGAGCAGGACCGGTCACTTTCTTAGAAGCAGCCTTCTCTGGGATTGTAGGCCCCATTGTGGATCCACAGGAGTTCTGGCCCAATCTAGAGAAGACCGAGGCGCTGGTGTTGGGCGACCCGTTGAGAGGGGCCGCGGCAGGGGTAAGAAGATCAAAGACCGACTTCTTAGGAGCTTCCTTTGTCAGCACCGGAGCGGTGAAGCTTGTCGGCGGGAGCATGGTCCCAAAAAACAATCCTGTGGTGGCTCGAGTGACCTGTTCCACAGGCATTGTGAATAGCGAAGCAGCTTGGGGTCCGTAGGCTATACCTCCTGGCGAGGCGGAGCGCTGGTTGCAATTGCAGTCCGAGCAGCTGGAGCATTTCGCACAAGTAGAAGCCATCGATTCTTTGCTTTCTGCAATAAGCAAGACGCCAAGTCTTAGTATCTTGAAACCCAAGGGCAACCATTAGCGAACCGTGATTGGTTCGCGAATCACGACACACGAAGTGTGGAGTGGAAAGAGGAAAAGGTCCTACCGGGCGTGCCAGAATCTGTTCCCCTCCGAACGGCGGCCGAGACGCGTGGTCGTCTCGCCTGAGGCTCGGGGCAAATGCTAATTGGTGCTATCCGTCTACCTCTCCGAAGATGCCAAGTTGATTTATGGCACCGTATATCGAAGGTTTAAATGGATGCGTCCGATGTAGCAGACTTCGTCAGATTCCCCCTCGCTTGAGGGGTTTTTTGATTGTGGGGACGCTCTTCCCTGCAGGCGCAAGCCCCTGCAGTTAATTACGCTACCGCATCGCGGTAACAACTTTCTCCTTCTCCAGATGGTCACTTCGTGTCGTGCGTGTTTATTTTGTGTTTTGTTGCCCATGGATTGTATACGGAGACTGAGTTATGTCGTCGCTCGTAGGGCGTGAACTAGTCCAAATCCGTGTTATCTTAGATTTGGGTTTAGGGGTTTGGGTTTAAGGATACGTTAGCCTCATTCGAGACTAAGATCGACTTAAATGTTTGTTAAGAATACGTTAGTCTCATTTTTTAGACTAAGATCAACTTAACGGGATCGTTTAGATCCAACAAGAGAGCAATAAAAGGGGGGCTCTGTTGTTTAGTTTAGTGACGTTACGGTCGGTAGGTAGTTTAAGGACATTGTGGTCCAATGTTAGTTTTAAGACATTGCGGTCAAGGTTAAGGACCTCATAGTCCGTGGATTTAGGGACTCCACAGTCCGATGTTAGTTTTAAGACATCTCGGTCAAGGTTAAGGACCTCATAGTCCGTGGATTTAGGGACCCCACAGTCCGATGTTAGTTTTAAGACATCTCGGTCAAGGTTAAGGACCTCATAGTCCGTGGATTTAGGGACTCCACAGTCCGATTTTAGTTTTAAGACATCTCGGTCAAGGTTAAGGACCTCATAGTCCGTGGATTTAGGGACCCCACAGTCCTATGTTAGTTTTAAGACATCTCGGTCAAGGTTAAGGACCTCATAGTCCGTGGATTTAGGGACTCCACAGTCCTATGTTAGTTTTAAGACATCTCGGTCAAGGTTAAGGACCTCATAGTCCGTGGATTTAGGGACCCCACAGTCCGATGTTAGTTTTAAGACATCTCGGTCAAGGTTAAGGACCTCATAGTTCGTGGATTTAGGAACTCCACAGTCCGATGTTAGTTTTAAGACATCTCGGTCAAGGTTAAGGACCTCATAGTCCATGGGTTTAAGGACCCCACAGTCCGTTGTTAGTTTTAAGACATCTCGGTCAAGGTTAAGGACCTCATAGTCCATGGGTTTAAGGACCCCACAGTCCGTATCAATGTGTGGTCATCGGGACCCGTCACTTCTTTGAAGACGTTGAGGAATTACAACGCCGAGTATCAAAGGAGTGAAGAGATGTATCCTAGAACCGGGGTGGATTAAATAGTCTTTGGCCCAATTTGGGATCAAGACCAATTAATTATGTTATGAGCCAATTAGCCCAGTTAAGTCTAAATTGAGGACTTATGGCCATCTTGGGCTAAGTCCAGCCATGTTTGGAATATTGGCTTCCTTTTGGTCCATTGAAGGAGAGGCTTTGCCTCTGGCCATTTAGCCAATTGGGCTAACGTTAATTCAGCAGTGTTGAACACAGGGATCAAGTTAGTGTTTTAACGCTAAAAGACAGTTGGTGTTAAACACCAGCAACGGGGGGGTTCAAATTAGTGTTAAACACTAGAGCAAATCAGTGTCAAACACTAGCAGCATAGGCTTCAAATTAGTGTTAAACACTAAGAAATTCAGTATTAAACACTGCGAATAAAGTTCTTCGATTAGTGTTGAACACTAAGGCCAAACAGTGTTTTAACACTGGATTCAGGGGTTCCAATTTAGTGTTAAACACTAAGGCAAGAGGGGTCACGTGGTAGCACGTGAGGGCGCCCTCCCTTCATTTGTTCTGCTGAGAATATCGCATCTTTTGGAGCATCACGTGCCATCCCGTGACGGGCATTTAAATGCTTGTATGTTAAAGCCTCTGCCAAGGGTCACGTGGGTGACGTGAGGCACTGCCTCAAAGGGCCTTGTCTGTGGATCTTCTTGGGGGTCACGTGGTGACACGTGACCCTGCCTATATGTATGTTTTTTTTTAGAAGATCTGTTAATCCCTTTCAAGAATTAAATTCCTCGTAGAGTTGAACCCTAACAATAATTTTAGAGGAATTAAATTCCTATTTCCTTTTGAAGATTTATATTCTGGGATAGAGTTGAACTCTGAATTTTCTGTAAGAATTAAATTCCTCATATATGTGAAGAACTGAATTCTATCATAGGGTTAAACCCTAATAAAAGCTTTAAGGAATTAAATTCCCACTCTCTTTTAAAGAATTATTCTGAGGAATGAGATTCTGTCATAGGGTGAAACCCTAATTTCTTCTTTCTTAAGGGAATCAAATTCCGGTTATTTTAACAGAACTAAGTTCTTAACTAGGATTAAACCCTGGTTCTGTTCATTCTGAAGGAATTAAATTTCCATAACATAGGGTCAAACCCTAATTTTATTTTAAAAGGAATTAAATTTCTATAGTTCTGTGAGAATTAAATTATCAAGCTTCCATTCCCTCTCTATGCTTTGGATCTGCATGGCAGGATCTCAACCCAATGAGAATTAAATTCTTAATTCAAGGGGAGATGTGCACTTTACAGATCCTCCACTAAAGAGAGGACTATGTTCTTCTATTTAATATCAGAGTTAAACTCTGTTGAGAATTAAATTCTCTTTTCTTTCAAAAAGCCTTCCCTTTCTTACCTAGGGTTTTCTTTTGCAGAAGATCCAAATTCCTCCAAAGTATTCAGGCTCTCTCTCTTTTTTCTCCCTCTGCATCTATATCCCTCTGTGTGTCTCTTGGCTCCTATTTATAGGAGAAGCAGCAGAATCAATTAGTTTTTGATGAATCTTTCATCGAGAGATTTGATTTATATTCACTATTCGTTTGGACCTTTGGATTATTAGGTGAATTTTATTCACCATTGGATTTTAAATCTAGAGATTTTCCTTTGTTATTTCGGTTAGATTCTAAGGGGAAATCTTTCCAAATTCGAGATTTTTCCATAGATAGGTGATATTCAATCACCTTTAAATTTTTAATTCGATCGGTTCCAAATAATCATTTTCCTTTGGAAAGATTTGAGAGATCTCTTCTCAGAATTTAATTCTGTTAACAGATAGGCTTTGAAAGCCGGTCACGTGTGGCCACGTGACCCCTGGTCACGTGTGGGCACGTGACCCCCTTGGAACGAGCCATCTTCTTTCTTTTTGCGCTCTGCCTTCTGGTCGCTGCTTAGCCGTCACGTGCCACCACGTGACCCCTGGTCACGTGTGAGCACGTGACCCTCGTCTGGAGCCTTTTTCTTGATTTAATCAGAGAACTGTTATGCCTTTGCTGCTGCTTTTAAATGTCACGTGCCGACACGTGACCCTGGTCACGTGGGAGCACGTGACCCTTTCTGAAGCCCTTTTCTTTGATGTAGTCAGGAAACTGAATCTGCCTTGCCGATGCGTTTAGATGTCACGTGCCAACACGTGACTGCTGGTCACGTGTGAGCACGTGACCCTTTTCTGAAGCCTCTTCCGTAGGCTTTCCTGATTTTAAATCAGGAAACACACATGAAATAAGTTTAAAAACATCCACTTCATGCCTCAGTACCAACAGTCCAGCCGTAGAAGGGTCAAGCCAACGCCTCACATGTTGCACGCCGTACTACCCCAAACCCTAAGGTTCAAAGGGTAGTTCAAGACGGTCACATAATCGAGTTAAGGTTTGTTGTCTTCTTGAAGGACCATCGCATTACTTGCACTACTTAGAACGTTTTTAAACCACGGAAAAATCCAACACTTGGAAATTTCCCGGCGGGGGAAAAATTGGGTATTTATATCCGGTCGAACTTTTTAACATGCTCTAAAAATACCCGGAAGACAAAGTAAACAAAGTTAAATAATCCGATCGAATCATCGAGTCCCAATACAACCCCAGAACACCCAACTCTTGAGTCATAATAAACATACCCATAAAATATAAATCACAGAAATAGGAATTATGGTGGAAAAATGATAGCCTATCTCTTCTGTACGGCCGCGGAACCGCGGCCCAAGCAGGGTATTGCCGCGGTTCTGCGGTGGAATGTACGGATTAGGCTGTCGTTTTTCACCACAATTCTTATATTTCCCTGCTGAATTTTTCATGTATTTTTAATTCAGAAAAAACCACAATTTCAGAAAATGAACAGAGAGTGGTCTTGGTTAGGGTTTCGTGACTCGATCGGATTTCTAACATCGTCTATGTTAGGGTATATGCCCTAGAGGCCATTACTGTATCATACTAGTTTGTATATTACTTGATGGAAGCTTGGGATATTCACAGTTTTATATACAATCTTGCTCGAAATGGTAGTATGCTACTTAGTTTGTCTCTACTTCAATATGTGCATGTGTTTCTTTTAGCATATCGCTTATAAACATATTAGTAGAGCCCTTAGGATCTTTGCTTGATTACCAGCCTTGTGATGGCGCTCACACTCGTGGGGGCTGGGTAATCCATAAGCACATCCTTATACAGGTCCCTGGTCGTTGGACTATCGAGACAGGGCATCGATACTCCGGAGTAGACTAACGTATGCGCTTCTCATCCCAGTGTGGGAGACGGTCTGTCCCACAGCCGTCAGTACGTCGTACTTGAGATAGTATGCGGGTGCTCGTTAGGTTACGAGTACACTGGACAGGACTCGTCGGGAACTGTTGGTTTGTATTATACCTATCGTCAGTTATCAGTTCCCAGGTGACATGAGTACAGCTTAGTCCGCTGACTTGACACTGTCACTTCGCCTCGAGTGTGTTCCCACTGCACTTTGATTACTACCCTACCACGGCTCAAAGGAGTCATGCAAACAGGTAGTTTTTGGGTGCAGTCCCGAAGCACTTGGAGGCAGTGACGGTTAAACAGGATTCGTCTCTCCCGGTATTGGGGGTTGACATCGCGCTGTGTCCAGGAGAGCCATTACACAAGTAGTCCCTGGCCAGGGCAAGCGAGATATACTGGTAGGTTTCCAGTGTTATCTCAGGGTGTTCTGGGCTACACTCCGACACGACTTGTACCGCTATTAGGGGACTGACGTTCACCGCCCCCTAGGCCCGCCATGCGATGTATCAGACGAACAGACCGGACTGTACGGAGACTGTCACATTCAGGCTCAGTAGGAGTTCAGATGGGGTTCAACTCGTCAGTCTTCTTATCGGCATCTACCTGGGTACCGTTACGTACAGCTAGTGCCGCTTGCGGTCTGTGGTTAAACCCACTGCCAGCGTAGTGTCGATTCTTTAGAGTCCCACACAGAGAGTTATTCGCCTTTAGGAAAAATGAGTAGAGGTCGCATGGTTTTGCGACAGGGTTCGTTCACATCCGCGCACTTGTGCACGTTTGCTGTCCGGACAGCTTATACTAGCGGGCTTTGGTTTAAGCCAGATCCTAGTATATGATTTGGGATTGGTTTTATCTCTTTGTATTCGTGTTCCTCGAATCACGAATGCGGGTGCGTATGCACAGTTGATTGAGTCAGAGGAAGAGGACTTTGATTAGGGTTAATGACCATTATCATTTTATTAACCCTAATGTTTATGTGTGTATTATAATTAATTGATATTAGCTATATATATATATATATATATATATATATATAATTGTGCATGGTTAGGATTGTTGACATTTTGACCGTACTTGACTTGTTGACCTTAGTTGACATGTTGACCATCATCATTCCATATAAAAGATGCTCTTTGATCCTTGCAATTTTCATTTAATGTGAAATGATAATGGTCAAGTCTTGATTAACCATGACAATTATCTAGCTAATTATCTATTTTTTATAATTCACACATATATGTGAGAATGACTTATTATTCTCTCATTCTATCATATACTTTCTCTCTCTTGCTCTTCCTCTTCCTCAAGCTCTCCCCTCTCATGTGTTGAGAAACACTTGAGCTTGAGAAAAACCATTCCATAGTAATCTCTACTCTCATCTAGGATTCTAGGATTAGCACTTCTAGCACCCTAGTTACTTCTAGCTTGAAGTTGAAGCCAAAGGTTGAGGCTCTCGGGTGGATCCTTCTTCGACGTGAGAAGACGACAAAGGTGATCCCTTTCTACTACTCCAAGGAGCAAGGATAGAAGGACATAAAGCCCTAGGTATAACCATTCTACCCTTTAGCTAGTTTCTAGTTAGCTTTAGCTAGTTTTTGTTTAGCAAAGATCCTCCTTTGTCTGGTCCATATTGCCTAGAGTAGTAAAAATCCAATTTTTATTCCGTTTTCCGCCTCCCCGCAAGCACCGGGGTGGGCAACGTGGACTTACAGTGGTATCAGAGCCTAACTAAACATAAACTAGCTAGGTAGTAAAGTGTATGGAAGTTCAATCGGAAAAAATCACAAAACTAAAAACACAAAACCCTAACTTTCTGTTGAAATTTTTTCTGTTCAAAATAAAATAAATCTTACGTCAAAAATCATCTCAGGGTTTTGTGAAGAAAGCCACCAAAAACGATCCAGTGAATCGCTCAAAGCGCGGCGGTTCCGCGGCAAAAGCATGCCTATTGCCGCGGAACCGCGGCCGTTTTGACTCGGTTCTAGGTCGAGTTTGGTGCAGTGTTCTTCTGGCTTGGTTTTGGGATTTTTAAGATGGTTTATTTGTGCCCAGGTTTTCCAGAAAAGAAATTTGTTTTTGGGAGCCTATAAATCCGTATTTTTGATCGAACTTCACTACACTTTGACTAATGGGTTATATTTGTGATGTTTATATGTATTGAACGTCTGTTAATCGCTATAAGTCGATTAGTGGGGGTTATACATATCTATGATCTGTGTTTGATGATGGTATGTGTATATGAATGCGTTGGATTGTCGCGGGTGAATAGCCGTGGTGGATGTGAGATGAGTGTTTCTTTTTCTTTCATTCATTGTAATATGTAAATTGATGTATTATTATTTGTATGGCCGCACAACCGGGTCGGGATTGTAGCCGTCATTGTATAATTCTTTTTACTGTTTTTGCTCCTAGGATAGACCCATGGAGGGGGTGCACAAACTACCGGGTATCTCGAAGTGCCGAGTGGCCTACTCATGGTGTTGAGGGAGGTTGCTTCGCTTCGGGTACTTGGCGGGTAGTTTGTCGCACCCATAGGGGTCTTGGGTGGGGTATTGGCTATTCACCGCGACCGTGTAATCCGCTTTTCGTTGCAGGCTCGAACGGATTGTGGATTCCTAGTATATCCAATGTATTCATCTGTGATCTGTAATGTCTATCATTGCTATATATCTATATACTATAAATATTTAGGCGTTGCTTATGTTTTACAGCCGCGCTAGCCCAGCCCCCGCTCTGTCGTTAGTTAAGTAACCTAACGGATGATGACGGGGCCCCGTGGCGAATGCGAAGGGCATAAGCGTACGTCATATTTTGGTTGTTTTCTGCAATGGTAGGATTAATTGATGGGACGCATTAAAAGAACTAATGCAAGAAAATAAACCAAGTAAAAGTCGATTGGAACACTTTGAAAACCACTCGGTTCTTTTCAAAACTAAACTTTTAAACGCGGAGCTTGAACCACTCCTTTTAAAAGCTATCTCGTTCCATCGATTATATCAAGTTCACTACATTCACGGTTTCGCCAAAACCATTCGTAGCCCTCCATCATTTCAGTTAAATATTCGGTAATATTCAAGCTATGTATTTTGACCTCACACCAAGGCATAGTGATTGGTAGCTGCCGGATATTTATCTGTTGCATAGATAGAATGTGTTGGTTTGAGACAGTCGTACTGCCATTTTAGCCTACGTCAAGGGTAGGTACGGGTGGGTTCAAATTAACCGGGATAATGATGGGAAGAACTTGACATGTGACTTATGACATTTTGACCTCACGCCAAGGTCATAAGAGCATGGAGCAAAAATCCACATCGGGAGTTTCATAAGTACTGAAACTTTCTAGCGCTGCATACCATTTGGAGTGTGATAATTCTGGTAGGATTCCTTCGGTTTTATCACGCGATGATATTTGGATCCCGATCCTACTGTGAGTATATGCTACTCCTCGGGAAAACTCTCACTTAACGATCAATGCTATAAACCTAGTAGGTGTCTAGAAAAGTGTTAGCGGGGCTACGCCCACAGGGAAAAGAGGTTACTTAATTAAGGAACTTCGCGAAAGCGTTGGAAAACCTCCCTCGAAGTACCGACACTGGCCTGGCTGAACGGTTAAGCAAGTATTGTACGGTGGGATTGATCCCGACTAATCCTTTCTTTACAGTTTGAGAAGGGATTCGAGAGACAGTGGGAGCCATCCAGTTTAGACAAACTAAAAACCACTCTAAACTTGCAAGAGCATCATGCTAAAGTGTTTATTTTCTCTCTCCTAATTGCAGCGACCATTCAACATGACCGGACTTAAGTTATTACTAGATAAAAACATACTGACAGGGCCAAACTACAAAGATTGGCTCAGGAATGTCAAGATGGCAATCACTTACGACAAGTTGGGGTATGTCCTTACCACCAAAGCTCCCCCAGTCCCAGGTCCCACCTCCAACGTCGCGGATAAAGAAATCCGTAAGACATGGGAGATCGATTGCGCGAAGGTCAAATGCCTCGTGCTTGCCTCGATGGACAACGAACATCAGAGGAGGCATAAGAATATAGACCTAGAGTCCATATTTCTCCATATAAAAGAACTGTATGGAGAGCAGTCTCGTATCGCAAGATACGAAGTGTCGAAGAAGCTATTTTCGGCAAGATTGGCCGTCGGATCATCGGTAGCGGAACACGTGCTTAAGATGATTGGATACATAGAGGAGCTCGTGGACCTTGGGACCACGTTGGAGAATGAACTCTACACTGATTTGATTCTCCAGTCCCTTCCTTCCACTTACGTCCAGTTTATCCTTAACTTCAACATGCAAGGAAAGGAGGTTGAACTTTCCGAACTTCTGAACATGTTGAGGAGTGCTGTGGGCACCCTACAGAAGGGTAGGGAGACATCCACTTTGTTTGTAGGAGGATCTTCCTCTTCTAGATCCAGGGCGAAAGCCAAGGGTAAGAAGAAGAAAGCCCCCGCCAAACCAAGAGGCGGTGTCAGTAAAGTGGATACGAAGGGAAAGGGAAAGGCAACAAAGATAGCGGGAAAGCTGGTGGGGAAGGAAGAATGCTTCTACTGTCACAAAAGTGGCACTGGAAACAGGATTGCAAGGCTTGGAAGGCCAGAACACAGGATTTGAAGCGAGTTGCGGCTTCAGCTTCAGGTGTGTATGTTATTGAAAACTGTCTATCAATAAACTCTACATCCTGGGTATTGGATACCGGATCAGGATCTCATATCTGTAATTCTTTGCAGGCGTTGAGAAAGCGTAGAGTTTTGAAGACAGGTGACATGACCCTCAGAGTTGCAAACGGTGCTAGCATGGATGCTGAGGCCATGGGGGACTATCACCTGGGATTGTCGGATGGACACTTTTTGGTTTTGCGTAGTTGTTATTATGTACCAAATGCAACCTGTAATATCATTTCTGTATCTTTATTATCTAAAGAAGGTTATGAATTTGCATTTGTAAGTAATGTAGTGAACATTCACCTTAATCAAGTTTTGATTGGGTCAGGTATATTGAACAACGGTATATACGTATTAAACCAACCACAGATTTTCAATGTCCAGAATACACACAAAAGAAAGTCTCCAGAAATCAATAAAACTTTCTTATGGCATTGTAGACTGGGTCACATCAATGAGAGAAGGTTGACTAAGTTACATGCAGAAGGATATTTGGATCCGTTCGAATATCAATCGTATGCAACTTGTCAATCCTGTCTCAAAGGAAAGATGACAAAGACTCCGTTCACTGGACACGGAGTAAGAGCGGGCGAGCTCTTGGGACTCGTACACAGCGACGTGTGCGGTCCAATGTCTACACATGCACGAAGCGGTTATTCTTACTTCATTACTTTTACGGATGACTTTTCAAGGTACGGTTATGTCTTCTTAATGAAACATAAATCCGAGGCTTTTGAAAAATTCCAAGAATATAAGAATGAAGTAGAAAAACAAACAGGCAAAAGTATCAAGACACTAAGATCTGATCGAGGTGGAGAATACTTGAGTGCCGAGTTCCTGGGTTACTTAAAAGAGAATGGAATTCTCTCTCAGCTTACTCCTCCATACACTCCGCAACATAACGGTGTATCGGAGAGACGGAACCGAACCCTATTGGATATGGTACGGTCCATGATGAGTAACGCTGAGTTACCGCGATCGTTCTGGGGATATGCGCTAGAATCAGCTGCATACCTTTTGAACCGAGTTCCCACTAAGACTGTGCCTACCACACCATATGAGTTATAGAGTGGGAAGAAACCCTATCTTCAATACCTGAAGATCTGGGGATGTCCAGCTTATGTCAAAAAGAAGCATACGGACAAACTAGAGGCACGCTCAGTACTGTGCAAGTTTGTGGGATACCCAAAGAACTCCAAGGGGTATCTTTTCTATTACGCAGAGGAACAAAAAGTCCTTGTTTCTCGTAATGCCCATTTTCTGGAACATCAGTTCTTAGAAAAAGAAATAAGTGGGAGCGCAATAGAACTGGAAGAAATTCCAGAACCACAAGCTATTACTGAAAGCTTAGTAGAACCAGGGGGTTCGAAAAATCAGGACATTCCCACGCCACTCCGCAGGAGTAGTAGACAGTCTCATCCGCCCAAGAGATACTACGGTTTTCTCATTGATGGGGATAGAGAGGATTGCATCATAGATTGTGATGAGCCTACTAGCTTCCAGCAAGTCATTCAGAGCGTCGACTCGGTAAAATGGCTGGATGCAATGCGGACCGAAATGGAGTCCATGTACACCAACAAAGTATGGACGTTGGACATTGCTCCAGATGGGGTAAAACCCGTAGGATGCAAGTGGATCTTCAAAAGGAAGATTGGTGTAGATGGACAGGTTGAGACCTATAAAGCTAGACTGGTTGCAAAGGGTTTTCGTTAACGACCTGGTTTGGACTATGACGAAACCTTTTCTCCGGTAGCTATGCTGAAATCCATTCAGATCCTTCTTGCCATTGCTGCCTTCCACGATTATGAAATTTGGCAGATGGACGTAAAGACCGCTTTTCTAAATGGACATTTAGAGGAGTGTGTCTATATGGACCAGCCATAGGGTTTCATTCAGAGTGGGAGCAGCGAAAAGGTGTGCAAGTTGCTTAAGTCCATTTATGGACTAAAGCAGGCATCGCGGAGTTGGAACATCTGTTTTGATGAGACGGTCAAGGAATTTGTCTTTATCAAAAATCCAGATGAACCATGCATCTATTATAGATTTGTAGCGAGAACTGTAGTATTCCTCGTTTTATACGTGGATGACATTCTCTTAATAGGAAATGACATTCCTATGCTACAATCTGTCAAGGGGTTATTGTCACACAGGTTCTCCATGAAAGACCTGGGTGATGCCTCATACATTCTGGGTATCCGGATCTACCGTGACAGATCCAAAAGGATATTAGGACTTTCACAGTCCAGGTACATCGACACCATACTGAAGAGATTCAGTATGGAAGATTCCAAGCGCGGTAATCTACCGGCTTGTCACGGGATCACCCTCTCCAAAGAGATGTCTCCCAAGACTGATTTGGAGAGGGATCGCATGTCTATTATACCCTACGCTTCTGCGGTAGGCTCTATAATGTATGCGATGTTGTGTACCAGACCGGATGTGGCTTATGCACTGAGTGTGGTAAGCAGGTATCAGTCAAACCCTGGGGAGAAATATTGGATAGCGGTAAATAACATTCTCAAGTACCTGAGAAGGACTAAGGAGATGTTCTTGGTGTATGGCGGAAAAGACCTCCAGATTGAGGCCTTTGCTGACTCCAGCTTCCAGAGTGACAAGGATGATTCCAAGTCCATGTCGGGTTTTGTCTTTACCCTCAATGGAGGGGCGGTGTGTTGGAAGAGCTCCAAACAGGAAACCGTTGCTGACTCGACTATGGAAGTGGAATACATCGCTGCATCTGATGCCGCAAAAGAAGCTGTCTGGATGAGGAAGTTCTTGAAAGAACTTCAGGTGGTTCCGTCCATTGTTGACCCAATACCTCTGTATTGCGACAACAACGGGGCTATAGCTTTAGCGAAGGAACCCAGGTCCCATCAGAAATCCAAACACATCTTGAGGCGGTATCACCTGATCAGGGAGATCGTGGCTCGCCAGGAGATCGAGGTTCAGAGGGTTGCTTCAGAAGATAACACTGCAGATCCATTCACCAAGGCCTTGCTCCAGACTCAGTTCGAGCGGCTGATCGAGATGATAGGTCTTCGATACGCCAGTACATGGCCTTGGTGCAAGTGGGAGATTGTTAGTGTATATGCCCTAGAGGCCATTACTGTATCATACTAGTTTGTATATTACTTGATGGAGCTTGGGATATTCACAGTTGTATATACAATCTTGCTCGAAATGGTAGTATGCTACTTGGTTTGTCTCTACTTCAATATGTGCATGTGTTTCTTTTAGCATATCGCTTATATACATATTAGTAGAGCCCTTAGGATCTTTTCTTGATTACCAGCGTTGTGATGAC
This sequence comes from Agapanthus africanus, assembly GCA_030015575.1. Lineage (NCBI taxonomy): Eukaryota > Viridiplantae > Streptophyta > Magnoliopsida > Asparagales > Amaryllidaceae > Agapanthus > Agapanthus africanus. Next base: position 371,872,130 of record JASDDO010000010.1, read on the forward strand.
GCTCACACTCGTGGGGGCTGGGTAATCCATAAGCACATCCTTATACAGGTCCCTGGTCATTGGACTATCGAGACAGGGCATCGATACTCCAGAGTAGACTAGCGTATGCGCTTCTCATCCCAGTGTGGGAGACGGTCTGTCCCACAGCCGTCAGTACGTCGTACTTGAGATAGTATGCGGGTGCTCGTTAGGTTACGAGTACACTGGACAGGACTCGTCAGGAACTGTTGGTCGGTATTATACCTATCGTCAGTTATCAGTTCCCAGGTGACATGAGTACAGCTTAGTCCGCTGACTTGACACTGTCACTTCGCCTCGAGTGTATTCCCACTGCACTTTGATTACTACCCTAACACGGCTCAAAGGAGTCGTGCAAACAGGTAGTTTTTGGGTGCAGTCCCGAAGCACTTGGAGGCAGTGACGGTTAGATAGGATTCGTCTCTCCCAGTATTGGGGGTTGACATCGCGCTGTGTCTAGGAGAGCCATTACACAAGTAGTCCCTGGCCAGGGCAAGCGAGATATACTGGTAGGTTTCCAGTGTTATCTCAGGGTGTTCTGGGCTACACTCTGACACGACTTGTACCGCTATTAGGGGACTGACGTTCACCGCCCTCCTAGGCCCGCCATGCGATGTATCAGACGAACAGACCGGACTGTATGGAGACTGTCACATTCAGGCTCAGTAGGAGTTCAGATGGGGTTCACCTCGTCAGTCTTCTTATCGGCATCTACCTGGGGACCGTTACGTACAGCTAGTGCCGCTTGCAGTCTGTGGTTAAACCCACTGCCAGCGTAGTGTCGAGTCTTTAGAGTCCCACACAGAGAGTTATTCGCCTTTAGGCAAAATGAATAGAGGTCGCATGGTTTTGCGACAGGGTTCGTTCACATCCACGCACTTGTGCACGTTTGCTGTCCGGACAGCTTATACTAGCGGGCTTTGGTTTAAGCCAGATCCTAGTATATGATTTGGGATTGGTTTTATCTCTTTGTATTCGTGTTCCTCGGATCACGAATGCGGGTGTGTATGCACAGTTGATTGAGTCAGAGGAAGAGGACTTTGATTAGGGTTAATGACCATTGTCATTTTATTAACCCTAATGTTTATGTGTGTATTATAATTAATTGATATTAGCTATATATATATATATATATATATATAATTGTGCATGGTTAGGATTGTTGACATTTTGACCATACTTGACTTGTTGACCTTAGTTGACATGTTGACCATCATCATTCCATATAAAAGATGCTCTTTGATCCTTGCAATTTTCATTTAATGTGAAATGATAATGGTCAAGTCTTGATTAACCATGACAATTATCTAGCTAATTATCTATTTTTTATAATTCACACATATATGTGAGAATGGCTTATTATTCTCTCATTCTATCATATACTTTCTCTCTCTTGCTCTTCCTCTTCCTCAAGCTCTCCCCTCTCATGTGTTGAGAAACACTTGAGCTTGAGAAAAACCATTCCATAGTAATCTCTACTCTCATCTAGGGTTCTAGGATTAGCACTTCTAGCACCCTAGTTACTTCTAGCTTGAAGTTGAAGCCAAAGGTTGAGGCTCTCGGGTGGATCCTTCTTCGACGTGAGAAGACGACAAAGGTGATCCCTTTCTACTACTCCAAGGAGCAAGGAGAGAAGGACATAAAGCCCTAGGTATAACCATTCTACCCTTTAGCAAGTTTCTAGTTAGCTTTAGCTAGTTTTTGTTTAGCAAAGATCCTCCTTTGTCTAGTCCATGTTGCCTAGAGTAGTAAAAATTCGATTTTTATTCCGTTTTCCGCCTCCCCGCAAGCACCGGGGTGGGCAACGTGGACTTACAGTCTACACTTCGCCTAAGGCTCTAGCTAGGCTCTGATACCACTGTAGGGTTCCCAGGCACACTCAAGAGGTTCCATAAGGCATCTACCATGCCAAATTCAAATTTTTCTAGGTGCCGAGAAACCCTAATGCGATCGTTAACTAGAAATTAGGCGAAAGTACAAGCTAGTAAACTGCTTTACTAATAAGTGAATGGAAATACAACCTTTGTAGATCCGCTCCACCATTTCTTTAGCTCCGTGTTGACGTCCCTCCGCTGCGATCATCGGGATCCTGGACTCTCACGGTGGTTTCATCGGAGAAAAGATCGGGCTAGGTCGTTGACTTCAATGCCGAAGATGATCTACGTCGAGGCAACTCTAACTCGAGCTCCATCTTCACCAAGTCATGAAACTTGTGAAGAAAACACCCTATACTACATGGCAAGTGGTAGAGAATGAAGAAATAGAAAGTGGGTTCACTTTCGATTTGGATTTCTCACTTGATTTCATCACTTGACATTTTTCTAGAAAACTTTTCTTTTCTTCACTTGAAGAAGAAGATGAAGAAGAAGAAAAAGAATAATGAATTAATTCCAAAAAGAAAAATGAAGTGATGGTTATCATGATGCAACCATGGGTGAGTGTAGAGAATAAACTAGGGTTTAGTTAAATGGTTAGGTTAAGGATAAAAACAAAATGGCTAAGACTTTGTCAAAACTATCATGAAGCTTCTAGTGTAAAACAAAGAAAGCCTCCCATTTTTTTTTGCCAAAAGGAATAAATAAATAAATAAAACAAATAAACCAAACCCTAACCATTAACTTAATCATAGTTTAAAGCAAACACATACCCAAGTTTGCATGTATCATCAAACATGATACAAGCAAGTGCACAAAAATATATCATATATACAATGTGCACAATCTAGTGAGAAAATAATCTTAAGCGAACCAATACTAGTTAATGTAAAGTAATACATCAAATATATAATTATACATTAAATCATTAAATCAACACTTGATTTAACGATCCGGTCATATCGCATATGACCGACTAATATCCAATGTATCGACTTATCGAATCAATCCTTGATTCGATAACTAGGTTATATCGCATATAACCAATCGATACATTCATCGCGAGAATAGAATACGGTATCACATACACGCATTATTCTCGGTCCCGCACATATCTCATATGCGCTCTCATTTCGTTTCGCTTGAGCCAGGAAACCTCTGTGTAGGACTCTAAAGACTCGTCAATACGCCGACAGCAGGTGATGATCATATCAAACACCCACAAGCCACAAGCGGTCTGCTAAACGTAACGGCCACCCGGGTATTGAGCGATCATAAGATCAACGAGCAAGCCCGCTCACACTCCTGTGAATCCAACCAGTAACACTTACCGTACAGTCCGGTCTGATCGTCTGATATGTCGCATATCTCGCCTAGGGGTGGTAAACATCAGACCCCAATAGCTCGATAAGTCGTGTCGATATGAGGTCTATAACAGTTCAAGAAACTACTGTTAACACTTACCAGTAAATCTCAACAACCCTGGCCAGGGATTTCCGGTTATAGCCAATCGAACACAGCGCAACATCAACTCCCTATACCGGGAGAGACGAATCCCCTCCTATCGCTCATTGCCTCCATGTGATTCGGGACTGTACCCAAAAACCACCGTTTTGCACGCCCTCTTGGACGTGGTAAGGTGGAAATCAAAGCACAGTGGGAATCACACAAGACTCTATGACGATCTCGGGTCTACAGACTAACCTGTACCAGTGTCACCAGAGAACTGCCATCTGACGTAAGGTATAATACCATCTGGGAGTTCTCGGCGAGTCCGTCCAGTGTACCCAGTTTCCACTGAGCACCCGTATATCATTTCTGATGTCAAACACCAATGGATATAGGATCATCCATCGCCTATCTGTATGGGTCGAGAAGGTATACGCTAGTCTACTCTGGTATATCGATGCCCCGTCTCGATACACCCACGACTAGGGACCTTGAAGGATGTACTTATGGACTACCATGTCCCCATTAGTATGATCTGCATCATTGTCCAGGTAGTCAAGTACACATCCTAAGGGCTTTACCAACATGTAACAGAGAGACAATCAGTGTACACGTTAAGATAAAGAGCAAGATAGCATACTATCATGTCGAGCAAGAAAGTCCTCCCTATATATGTCCCAGCATTCACTACAATATACATCCTATGTATAGTAATGGCCTCTAGGGCATACATATAACTAACAGGGACGTTGCTGGGTGGGAAGGAGGGGGCTTGACGGTGACGAGGTGCTCCGGCGAGAGTGCAGGCGATGGTGCTCGGGTTCCGATGGTCCGGTTGAGTAGTGATGGTGGGTTGGGTGTTGGAGCTCGGGGGTGCGGCAATGGCAGCGGTAAGTCTTGGTTTTGGGTGAAGGAGAAGAGGAAGGTGATGGGGGCAGAGGCGACGGTGGGGGCCGACGAGGTGGAGCCTCGGTCGTGGCGTAGGGTCGTGCAGGGAGGGGAAAGTTGTGAGGGGGAAAGCGGGGCAGGCGAGGGAGATCGGGGAAGTGATGGGTGCGATTGTGATCGAGGAAGGTGGCGGCGGCTGGAAGGTGAAGTCACCGGAGACGGGTCCTTGGAGTCGTCCTCGGAGGAGAGGAGCCGGTGAAGGTGCGGGCGAGGGAGTTCTCTTTGATGAAGAGGAGGGAGCGAGTTAGAGGGATGAGGGGAGGTCAGGGCTTTGCAGGAGAGAGAGAGAGAGAGAGAGATGGGATCGAGAGGAAAAATACGAGCGCGTGCATGAGGTCACGATGAGGAGGGAGCATAGGAACGAGCGCGCATGGGGGTGAAGAGAGAGAGGGAGGGACGAGGTCGATGGAGGTGAGTGGGCGCGCGCGGTCGTGGGCAAGGGAGCGGTGGCGTGGTCGCGACGGGGAGTGGGGCTCGGGGACGTGCGCGTCGTGGGCGAGGGAGCGGTGACGTGGGGAGCGCAGCGAACTGAAGAAAGGAGCGGGAAAAATGACGAAGTGGGGAAGAAAGGATTGTTAACGGGTCGGGTCGGGTCGGGTTGCCTGGGAGTTGGGCCGGGCTGCTGGGCTAGGCCGGCTTGAGGGGATTAATTCATTTATTTTTCAAAAGGAAAGAAATGGAGTGGGTCGAGGAATTAATGTTTAATTTATTTGCCTTTTAATTAATTCTGTTGGGCTGGGTGAATGGGGGGATTTGTTTAATTAATATTCTCGTTTGGGCCGGGGGTTTGGGGGAACCATGGGCTGAGAAAGAAAATAAAAGAAATTGGAAGTGAATGGGAGATGGGCCGGGAATAATATAAAAGAAGTTGGAAAGGGAGTTAGGATTTGGGCTGGGTTTTGGGAAAAGTAAAAAGGGAGAAAAATAAAAAGGGTTTAGATAAATTAGGGTTAGGGTTTTAAAATAAAGCAAAATAATTATAAATATAAATAATTAAATTTTGGAAGTAGCGGTTTTGAAAAATACGGATACTGTGCGCAAAAGAACTGGGTATTATATCATACCACCCTTACAAAAATTTCGTCCTCGAAATTTAAAATAAACGATAAGCTATAAAATAATAAGCGAAGAGCTACCACATCGAATACTAACACATTGTGATTTACTTAAAACAGGTAGGTAAAAATTGAAGGTCTATAAATGTATAAAAACTAACGTAACTAAAGGGCAGGTCTAAGTAAGTACAAGGCAGACCCAACTATAAGGGCAAACTATATATACAAGAGAATAAGAATAGCAATAAAAAACAATAATATTCGAGACATGCTAGATAAAATCGAAACCCTAAATATATGCATACATACGTATATCGAAATAGCGCAGCAAGGATAATAGCATCAGGCATAACCATTTATAATAGCAACTATAATCACAATACCCGGGGAAATAAAGTAACAAAAAATAAAATAGTGAAGGATTTGTCGATAGGTTAAAACATTCTAGTATAATGTATCGATCAAAAAGAAAAATAAATTTTAAAATAACTTAGAAAAATCCACATGGTAAAAATAAGAAACATAGCACAAAATAATATGTGCAATATATGGTTGCGCTATCGAAAAATGGGAAGATTAGTAGTGTACTTAAAATGCATAAAACGGAAGTAGTCAATAATACGAAATTTTTGTAAACACAAGGTAGTGGGAGCTAGATTTCGAACACAATGTAACTGAATGTAAATATGGTAGCAGAAGATAGCACCCAAGTGTATAGGGCTAGCCAGGGGAGGGATTACAATGGAGTGTGGTCCATTCAGAAAGTCGCAAAGTGGTACTTCCAACTGAAAGTCGAAGAGACTGGGGTCGGGTCAGCACAGGGTGTAAGGGTGAACAGTAATGAACCTCAGGAGGAAAAGAATGTATGGGGGAGGGAGGACAGTCAATGCATCATGCGAACCAAAATCAAAAGGTTAGCGAACTCAGAAATTTTATCATCATTCCAGAAAATTCAAAACAAGGCATTCTCGAAAGATAAAAGGTGGCCCTAAACTATACATAGATTTATTTGGCCAGAGGAGACAAAAACTGGATCACGTCAGTCGCGGTTATGGAAGTTCAGCAGGTTACGATAGGCTCGTGCACTCAGATAGGGGCGTCCATTTCCATAGCGCCTCGCAGGGATCGCCACTGGAGGTTCTCCTACCGCGGGGTCTTGTTCTTCCGGTCCTTCTTCCTCGACTGGAGATTCTTCATCATGGTATGCGTCCTCGTGATTCGCCTCTTCTGGCTCTTCTTCCACGTGATTTCCTGCCGCTGGATTCTCCTCAAGATTTTCCTCTCCTGGACTTTCTTCTATCCGGTCCTCCTCGGAATCTCCCTCTATTGGGTTCTCCTCTATTGGGTCTTCTTATTCGCTGTTCGAGTCACTGATCATGTCGACTTATGGGGCTGCGAATCCCTCGCCCTCAGAATCGCTATTTCCGAAAATCACCTGTGGACCGTTGTTCTCGTCATCTGAACTCACCAGTATGTGGTCTAAGGAAACACATGACTGTGTGTCCTCATCTAGATGCGGTGCTGCTCCAGGGTGGGCCATGGCCCGAAAAGAAAGAGTCATGATTAGACAGTGGAACACATTAAGAAAATAACCAAGGATACGGAGTACAAGGAAAATATGCGGTAGGCAAGGACTGAAAAACAAAATTTAGATTACTGATACAATGAATAGTATAAGTAAAGTGAGTGGGAAGTGGACAATATATACATCACAACTCAGAATTTTATTACATTCAACTAAAAGTTCAACGGATACAAGATCTCAAACGAAAAAAAATATTTACGAAGGAGTGACAACATTTTTATTAAAAGTAGAAAACGTAATAACTCTTCTTTGATTTCTAGACCGCCGCATTCTCGTCACGCGAGTTGAAACCTGCGCTGGGTCCGTACTATTCCTCGAGGCTCGAACTACGTAGTAACCATCACTTAGCAGGAGTGGAGAGTGTGTACGAACCTCCTCCTTGTAGCTCCTTCCTTTTTGGGCAACCATTGATAAGGTGTTCGTTGGATCCGCAAATCAGGCATTGCCCTTTGGCGCGGCGACAATCTCTCTGAAGGTGTCCTGGCTTCTTACAGTACCCACAACATTGGGTCTTCCGCTGCTTCCGTTGCTGGGGAACAAGTGGGTGCTTCATCATCACCTCTTTTCCTCGTCTAACAGGGATCCCTTTACTATTGGAGACTTCCGCTGGTGCCTGAGCCACCTGCCTTCTTAATCCTTCAGCTAACAGGTCATTTGTTCGCTCCTGGACTTCCCTCAGACTTTGCAGTGCATTCAGAATCTCTACGGTCTGATTCTGGGGAGTGGGGATAGAGGAAGATTCGTTGGAAGACATGATCCTGAAACAACATTTTTAGGACGGCATAAGATACAGGGGGAAAATCAGAACAAGATGTAGAATAGACAATGAAACAAGAATATCGGGTGAGGTGAAACTCAATCGAGCGGAAAACAAATGTAGAACTCCAAGTTACCCAATAGAGTACAGTATTGTAGCTATGCTGCAGTTCACAATTACAACTACGTAACTCTACTAAGTCACCCAAAACTCTAGCGGATAGAGCAATATGTATAGCAGCATACACTATGTGAATCGATGTTAAGAATAACAAATTTACAATCTAGACCGAAGGATGTTTTAGATTGTCAAGCACTACACGGAAACTACAATCCCGATCGAAGCAAAACCTAGCTCTGATACCAACAAAACCATGTCACGCCCCGCTTCCCAAAATACGGAATATGAGGGGTTGACAAGGCCAGCCATGCTCCTAAGGTCAAGGAAATATCCTGCCGTAGCCACACTTCGGCTTCTAGCTTTACGTGGAAATCAGTAATCAATGCACAGGTAATGAGAAATGCAGTCACTAAATCAAAAAAATTACAAAAGAACTAACCCGATGGAGATCAAGAGAGTATAGCTCTGGGTGGCTGATCAAGATGTCCGCGATGTCCTCGAGGTACGCCAGGTCCTGGTCCAAGCTAGATCCACCTCTCACTCTGAGCATGCATACTCAGGTCGTCAGAGTGACACGATAGCAATATATATATAGATACAATGGTTACCCGTGTAATAATAATGAATATGTAATAGTAATCAAAAGGGTAAAGACGTGAACAGGAAGTAGCCAATACAGGTATCTAATAGAGCAGGCAAACAGTAAAGCGGTAAATAGTATGGCAGACATGTTGAATCAGTAAGCAATACATGTCAATGTCACTAACCCTATCAGTCTCTAAGTCTCAATGTACAGGTCGCTAAGCCTATCGTCAGTCCAAGTGTGAGAGTCAACGACTCGTGAGTATCCCCTATCCAAGGGTAGGACCCAAGGATAAGGGAACACGGGCCCGAGTCGCTCGCTAATAATCAGTGATATCCCTATATATCTCTATATATCTCCATATGTGCCGGCATGGGACTCCCGAGATTCTATTGAACTCACACTCAAACTACCCCACACCCCGTGGTCTACATCAAACGCCAACCATAAACTCAAATACCGGTCGGTCCATGACAAGTCTGCGCGAGAACTGGAAATAGGATCTCCATCAAGCATGTCCCGACTGATGCCCAAGGTAAATGGACAGTGTTTGGTGCCTTACCTGTGACACCCATACAAGTGCTTCCATAATTATCCCATACCAATTATAGTCACACTTATACACGTCCCACAGACGTCGACAATGCAATAAATCAATAGGGTCCACTGATTGTGTACAAGTACGTGTCACTTTCACTTATCCATTCATACTTAAACACTAAAGTACTTGCCACAATCAAATACTAAAACCTAACACTGGGTAATGTACATGATCTCTAGGTTACCAATGCAATAACATATATGTAATGTGATGAGAATACGATAATTCAGGCATGATTAAGATGTCATAAGTCGGTGTCCTACCACTTGCATAATTTATTATAACCCATACATGCAAAATTTAGCAAAACAATAAAAAGGGGTAAATAGTATGTTTAATTATCTATCAATAAAAATTGGTTTCACGTTAGTCGGGTTTCAGGATCACTAGATATGGCCATTTCATTTTAAGCGTTCACTGCTGAAAATCCGGTTTCAGAATCGGAAGTCCGTTTCGTAACGCATTTTAATCCCAGTTGGGATCAGAATTTAGCGACACTACAGTTGAATGAAATTTAGGGTTTTCAATAGGGTTTCCAACTCACCAGACGGATTCTCAATTGTGTCTCTGCGACAGAAGTTATGTACTGTTCAATCATAGGGTATCAGTTCTGTCCCTGTTTGGGACTGCTATACGTCCTGTTCTTTTAAATTGCAGTTTAAATAGTAAACGACAATAAAAAGGGGTGAAATCACTTGCGTTATTTATCTAACAGTTTCACCTTCAATAAAGTGTAGGGTTCCGCAACATACAAGTTCATTCAGCAAAGCAGCAAGCATTGCGAGATAGAAATCAAAAGCCAGAGCCGCTCTGGACTGCAGTCCAGAGCCGCTCTCCGAACCCGGTCTAGCCATATTTTCAGTACATAAACAATTAAAAACTTGTATAGGGTTCTAGGTCGTCGAGTCATCTTCTATTTGAGCCCTCGAACGCATCATTTCAATGCGTACACAATTAATTATGATTTTAACAAATTTCAGCCGCGGGAAATATTCAGTTTTACCAGGTGTAATTGGGGGTGATCGTTCAAGCCAGCAACGATTAAATTTTCCAGTCAAATTTCACCACGATTTTTATTGCCACACGGGCTAGCATATATAATCAAGTTCCGTCAATTTAATGGAAGGTTTTTGTTCGGATTTCACATCAAGCACTTATGTCTTATAAGTTTTCACGAGTTTTAAACACGGAATTAATAGGTTTTAGAAATGCAACTGTAATAACTAGCATGTAGCAAGTAGGGTACTTTCCTGGAGACGCTTTGGTGATGCACGGCAGCGGCAGCGGCACGAACGCGCAACGAGCGGTACGGTTAGGGTTCGCGGCCTCGGCTCGAGCTTGGGCTCTTGGACTTGATGGCTCGGTGGGTGCGACGGTGTGCGCTGGCGTTGTGACGAACGGCGTGTTGATGACGATGATGGCTTAAGGGGTCGAGGCCACAGATTTGATGATGACGTCGCTGCTCAGAGAAGCGGGAACTACGATAGACACAAGCGTTCGACGAAATGCCGGGGGCTCGACTGCGGCGGCTAGGGATGCAGTGAGGGGGCGTCGGTGGTGGGTGTTGTGCAGGGGCTCGGCCACGACGGAGGGGTCGCCGAGGTGCCTGCAAAGGGGAGGCCGGCGGTTGGTGGTCGAGGTGGCCGGCAGTAGGCTCGGGTGAGCTCGACTAGGGTTCTTTTCTCTTCTTTTTTTTTGAAGAAGAGATTGGAGTGAGGGATGTTGCTGGGTGCGAGGGAGGGGGCTTGACGGTGACGAGGTGCTTCGGTGAGAGTGCAGGCGATGGTGCTCGGGTTCCGATGGTCCGGTTGAGTAGTGATAGTGGGTTGGGTGTTGGAGCTCGGGGGTGCGGCAATGGCGGCGGTAAGGCTTAGTTTTGGGTGAAGGAGAAGAGGAAGGTGATGGGGGCAGAGGCGACGGTGGGAGCCAACGAGGTGGAGCCTCGGTCGTGGCATGGGGTCGTGCAGGGAGGGGAAAGTTGTGAGGGGGAAAGCGGGGCAGGCGAGGGAGATCGGGGAAGTGATGGGTGCGATTGTGATCAAGGAAGGTAGCGGCGGCTGGAAGGTGAAGTCGCCGGAGACGGGTCCTTGGAGTCGTCCTCGGAGGAGAGGAGCCGGTGAAGGTGCGGGCGAGGGAGTTCTCTTTGATGAAAAGGAGGGAGTGAGTTAGAGGGACGAGGGGAGGTCAGGGCTTTGCAGGAGAGAGAGAGAGAGAGATGGGATCGAGAGGAAAAATACGAGCACGCGCGTGAGGTCGCGACGAGGAGGGGACGTAGGAACGAGCGCGTGTAGGGGTGAAGAGAGAGGGAGGGACGAGGTCGATGGAGGTGAGTGGGCATGCGCGCGCGGTCATGGGCAAGGGAGCGGTGGCGTAGTCGCGACGGGGAGTGGGGCTCGGGGACGTGCGCGTCGTGGGAGAGGGAGCGGTGACGTGGGGAGCGCAGCGAACTGAAGAAAAGAGCGGGAAAAATGACGAAGTGGGGAAGAAAGGATTGTTAACGGGTCGGGTCGGGTTGCCTGGGAGTTGGACCGGGCTGCTGGGCTGGGCCGGCTTGGGGGGATTAATTCATTTATTTTTCAAAGGGAAAGAAATGGAGTGGGCCGAGGAATTAATGTTTAATTTATTTGCCTTTTAATTAATTCTGTTGGGCTGGGTGAATGGGGGGATTTGTTTAATTAATATTCTCGTTTGGGCCGGGGGTTTGGGGGAACCATGGGCTGAGAAAGAAAATAAAAGAAATTGGAAGTGAATGGGAGATGGGAGATGGGCCGGGAATAAAATAAAATAAGTTGGAAAGGGAGTTAGGATTTGGGCTGGGTTTTGGGAAAAGTAAAAAGGGAGAAAAATAAAAAAGGTTTAGATAAATTAGGGTTAGGATTTTAAAATAAAGCAAAATAATTATAAATATAAATAATTAAATTTTGTAGTAGCAGTTTTTAAAAATACGGATACTGTGCGCAAAAGAACTGGGTATTACACATATCGTGTACGGAAAGCGGTCTTCGGAATATTCTCCTTCCAAACTCGCAACTGGTGATAACCTGACCGTAAATCAACCTTCGAGAAATACCCTGCACCCTGGAGCTGTTCGAATAAGTCGTCAATACGGGGTAGGGGATATATGTTCCGCACAGTAACCCGGTTCAGCTGACGATAATCAATGCATAAGCGCATACTGTCGTCCTTCTTCTTAACAAACAGGATGGGAGCACCTCAAGGTGACACACTCTGTCGGATAAGCCCCTTATCCAACAAGTCCTGCAATTGATCCTTCAGCTCTTTAAGCTCCGCCGAGGCCATCCGATAAGGCGGTATAGAGATAGGCCCCGTGTCGGGGATCAAATCGATGCAGAACTCAATCTCGCGCTCTAGCGGCAAACCAGGCAGCTCGTCAGGGAAAACATCAGGAAACTCTCTTACAACAGGGACCTGCTCCAACGGAACCTCTGTGGCGCTAGTATCACAAACATAGGCTAATAATCCCTGACAGCCTTTCCGCAAGAGCTGACCATCACGAAGAGAAGAAATCAAGCTGGGAAGGGCGACGCTACGATCTCCCTGAATAACAAGAACCGGCTCACCAGGAAAGCTGAATCTGACTGCCTTTTCACAGCAGTCCACGGATGCATAACAGGTGGCTAGTCGGTCCATACCAAGAAGAACGTCGAAGTCTAGCATATCGAGGAGAATCAAATCAACTGAAGAATCCCTCTCCCCGATACGAATATGACACGACCGGTACACAATTCGAGCAACAAACAACTCGCCTACCGGAGTAATAACAACAAGCGGCTGATCTAACGAAGAAGACTCTCGGCCCAACCTTGGTGCAAAGTATGTAGATACATAAGAATGTGTGGAGCCTGGATCAAATAATACCCGTGCATCAAAAGAACATACTGGCAGAGTACCTGTCACAACGGCATTGGATGCCTGCGCATCCTGCGGAGTCAAAGCGAATACTCGGGCCTATCCACCACTAATAGCTGGCAGTCCTCTGCCTCTGCCTCTGTCGCCTCGTCCTCTCTGAACAGGACCGCCACGCCCACGACCACTAGGAGCATCTACCTGGCGCGGAGCATCATCAGGGGTAGGAAGTAGAGCTTTCTGAGGAGGTGGTAAGGTCACATGTGGCACTGTCGCCACGCCCTGGCTCCCCATGGTACAGTCTCTGACACAATGGTACTGACTCCCGCACCGAAAACATCCTGACAATGACTGATGGGTCTGCGGATATGAACCAAATAACTGACCCCGTCTCAATCCTCTGCCACCACCATCTCCCGGAAAGAATCTATCACGGTGTCTACCCATCTGCCGCTGGGCTGGCGTATCAGTACGAATCCGCTTCGGTCCAGAAACGACCGGAGTCTCAGAAATACGCTCCTCCAAAAGTAAGACCGCATCCATCGCGGCTGCGTATGTGTCAAAGTGCTGGGTGCCGATGGCAAGGAATAACTGTGTGTCGAGTCCTCGCACAAACCTCTTTATCCTCTTCTCTTCAGTGTCTACTAGGTACGGAGCATATCGACACTACTAAGTAAACTGTATATCATACTCGGACACTGTCATCCCAGGAGTCTTGCGCAAAGACTCAAAACTATGGGCTCGAGCATCTCGGACACTCTCCGGAAGAAAATGGGCAAGAAATGCAGCGGTGAACTCGTCCCAAGTCATAGGAGGTAGACCTGCAGCTCGGCCTCTCTCTACTGAATCGTACCACGTCTGGGCAAGGCCCTCCAGACGAAAACTCGCAAACTCCACCCATCTATCATCAGAACACCTCAACGAACGGCAAATCCTAGTCATCCTATCAAGAAATGCCTGCGGGTCCTATGTCGCATCCGTGCCGGTAAAAGCTGGAGGTCTCAGCCTCATAAACTCCTGTAGTGATACGGGGATAGTCGCAGTAGTAGCAGGAGCAACAGTCTGGGCAATAGGTACAATCATGGTTTGTGTGGTGGAAGGAACGTCCTCGGATCTCTGTGCCCGACTGGACTCAACTAAAGATCCCATCATCTGTCGCAACTCCTGCATACCGGCCTCTAATCTGGCAATACGGTTTGGAGAAGGCGGATCAATCTGACCCTGAGGGGTAGGCGTATCATCCCGCTCGATCCTCGCCTCAGACGAGCCCGCTCGAATCTCATCCCTAGCGGCAGCCCGCTGAGCTCTCGTAGTCTTTGGCGGCATGAAACTGGAATAAGACACAGGAGCGATAAGAACATTGCAATTGAATCAAGGGATGCATGGAATCAAGAAAAGAAATACAAGCAATTATGTCCTAAGGTCACTTAGGCGGAGTACCGTATCGTAAGTATGCCGCGGAACATACCCACGCCACGCCACTCTGCTTAAGTCACCTTCTTCATCTACCAAGGGTCGTCCTACACTCAGAAAGGTAAAATCTATCGCTCTGATACCAACTTTTTCACGACCCGAAGATATGGAACGTGACCGGCACTTAGATTACGAGACGTCTAAAGGCGTAACGTAACCTAAGTCAGCCAAAGCCCAGAAAATCTAAACCAAAATAAATAAGAGTGAAGGAAAACATTTTATGAAAACGATTTTTAAACCAATTTAGTTGTATTAATCCCTTTTTTAAAACATCAAAATTTTTCCGAAAATTTCGGCAGAGTCTCCTTTGTAAATACTGACCCCAAAACGGGTACAACAAGATATATAAACCTGTAATGACATAATGGCATCCCCAAGCGGGAGCTAACTCTTCGCCCAAGGCGGATCACAACCATACGCAATACATATGTAATATCAAGCAAATAAGTATAAAGAAACCCAAAATAAGAAAAACACCACGTCAGCTCAAGTGAGCTCGACCCCAGAGGAACCACATATACACAAATCTTCCAGTCTCATCACTAGGTCGCATATACAAAATAAGAAGTGGTAGATGGAGAATACTAGATACAATGAAAGTACAAAAGACAAAAGTGTTCTCGCAACCCACCTAAGAGCAATGTCGTGAGTCTGAGAAAAGAAGCCAATGAAAAGATACGCCCGCCGCTACGAGGCTGACGGGTCTGACCTGCAAGACACTGTGGCACAACGGGGGTGAGTTTCCAGCTCGTGAGTAGAATATAACATCTAATAAGGCTATCGTAAGAATGCACGCAAATGCGTCACAACATGTATGTCTAGATGTGATGTAATGCCACTAATATGTATGCACATGTATGCAAAATCAATACGAAATCTTTAAGTGTTTAAATATGATGATCTCTGTGTTCTTAACTTAGACAATAGCTAAGGTATCATCAATGAAATCATCCGAAACCGTGTCAAGCATCGACACCAAATATGAAATATATCTGTCTCGATGTCTCATTATGTCAATATCTCAATATCTCGGGCTCCATCAATCCGGATCGGCCCATACATCAAATCTCACGACAACGGTCAGTATCTCCGCCGCGCCAGACATCACCGGTAGGTAGTCTTCCCCTGCCAGGCTCATCGTCTACAACTCGATTTTCTTGCCTCGGGGTACCATACCGGGCCTACCATGTACCCGAGACGGTTCATACACTCCTCGAATCGGGTCTCAAAATCCAACAGAAAACATGAAAACTCATGGTGGACGACACATACATCATGAGAAAACCGCAACTTGCCTTTTTAAAACATAATGAGTTTGGAAAATTCTTGCGGTTTTTCCCCAAAATCCAGAAATCTCATCAATACCGAAATCCTTAAGAAACCATAATATCTGATATGTTGTAAATGATAGATGCTATGATATCAATATGATGCAATGTAGTTTATGACGAGAAATCTATATAAGCATGATAATGAAGTGAGGTATATGCATGCTTTGCAATTCAATGTATCATGTATAATACAAATGTTTGATACTGAACTAAGCAGGTTCTAAAGTGCTCGTGGCATGGAAATTACCAAAGGCGTGTATGTTCACATGAATAGTGTGCGTACAATATGAGCCAATGGTAATGGTGTAAGTGTCATAAAAGGTAATATCACACATAGGTATATAGATAACCACGCAATGCCAGCAGACGAATAACTAGAAATTTATGCATATGAATGAGATGGTTAACTAACTGACTATGCATATAGTTTGCAAGTAATAAAGTGATCCTAACTATTGGGCGCCTCGCACCATCCAGACGATTTCCCCATATATGTATACATCTACTCATCCGGACGCCTCGCTAATCTGATCCAACCACCGCTTTGCCTCTGCGCGCCGCGTCTAATATTTCCGCAACCGATCCTAAAATTGCACAACACAAAACATAAGATTACATATTCCTGAAATGACGCAAAGTCACAAAATTAAAAGATCAACGCTCACAAGTTAGGCACACGTGCACTAGGTGCGCGGAACACACACGAAACCCACTAAAACCTTAACTAAAATCGTCATTCGGAACAACCGTCTAAACTAAACCCGATCAAACCAAATTTCGCATTCACACACCCCAAATGTCGTAGGAGATACTAATAATATCGTCAACATTTCAAAATTAATGCACCTCCTAATTATATCGAAAACCTAGTATGCTCCCAAAATTCTAAATTCGTGCATACATCGTAGATTAGCGATAAAGTTATCACAATCCAACACAAACATCCAAACTAACGCACTAGATAACCACTACACCTAATTTAACCTATTAGAAATGCTTCAAACCCTAATCCAAAATCAAACCCCTTTTTCTTGAATTTCCTTAAACAAGCAATAACAACCAAATTAACACTTTAAATTTCTAGATTAGCATGTTTAAACTACAAATTAACAATTAGATTAGAATTTTTACCTCACAAGTTTGAACCCTAGGTTGTACTAGCCTCTGAAGATACCTCCTTTCTCCATGTTTTAAACCAATTTGGGCTTGAGAAGGGATAGCATAAGGATTTGTTTGAGTTTTGTGAAGCAATTTGTAGATTTCGATGGATTTTTGATGGAAATTTGAAGCAAAATAGAGGGGGGGAAAATGAAGTGCTGCAGCAGCAAGAGGCTCGGCCTGAGGTAGGAGGGGGGAGTTGTGAGGGAATTGTGTAGAATTTTCCATGTATAAAGTATCTTTTAAGTTCATCTAATGCATATCACATCAATTTTCAATTAAAAATTTCATTTTAATTCATCTTTAAACCATTGAAACTACAATCTTGGAAAGTCTTGCTAACATTTTTGTTACTACTAGATTTTAGTTTATAATGGTTCCTAAGTATGTAATTTACCCATTTAAATTTGTATTTATCACTAATTTAATGTATATTTAAAAGCTTAAAATAATATTAAAAATAATTAATTAAGGAAAAAATTTAAATGACTAGAAATTTTTAAGTGACAACTTATTAACCAATTTCTAGCAATTTCTTATCTAAATTTTATATAATTAGGCCTATATTGAAAAATAATTATTTTTACATTTTACGGAAAATTCTGATTATTTTACCGATTATCGAAAAAAACTACCTAAACAAAATTCAAAGCGTTATAGTTTCATTATTGATTTCTCCTTTTCCCTAGAATTTTGTGTTCAAGTCAGGTATTGACGATATTTACCAATGCCAACACAGGATCAAACAGGTACAGATATTGTCTATCTAGACAACAAGTCACGTCCATCAGCACAACAAGTCAGGATTGTCGGCATTAGTAATAATCCAAGTAATAGGTCTAGTAATGTGTCATGAATATGTCAGGCAGTGTGTATTAAACAGAAAAAATACGAGATGGAAAACAGTAACCAGTTATCTAAATACTGTAGAAATGACTAATGCATATTATCTATGGTGTAAGGTGTAATTAATCTATTCATATATCTATTTGTAATAACATTTTATGTTTGCTATAAAGTATACTGTAATTTAGATAAAGGATACTGAACTGCAGTAAAAATTATAATAATCTTATAATAAATTAGAATGCAACTATATAAAGCCGTTATTAATATAAATACGGATCGATACTGTAAAATTTATAAATTGCAAATAACTTGCTAACTATTAATTACATACACATACTAATAAATAAATATTGGAATATGTAATGTAGCATGTCGTAAGTTTAGAAACTTGCCTGATCGAAAACTCAATACGAAATACGGATATCACGTTCCGAACACCGAACAAAGACACGATACAAAACTCGACGTAAGCAAAACTTGGCTTGAACTTAGCAACTGTGAGAAGTGGAGATTGGAGAAAGCAAGAAGTGGTGACTGGGGTCGTCTGGGTCATCAGCGACGGTGACCAAATCCGGCGAAACTAGTTGAAGAAAGAGAAGAAAAAGAAAAAAGAAGAAGAAGAGATGGGGCTGTTGTGTTCTCTGGGTTTAACGAGGACGAGAAAGAAGAGGAGGTTAGGTCGGTGACGAGGAGATGGTGGACGAGGTCGGCGACGAGGTCGGCGACGAGGAGATGGGGGACGAGGTGTCGTAGGCGGTGATGGGTTGGGCTGGTGATCGGAGAAAAGGAGAAGAAGAAAAGGAAAGAGATGGTGGTGCGGGGGTGCTCTGGTGCTGGCGACGAAAAGGAGGAACTGATGAAGATAATGGTGGTAGTTGGGTTCAAACGACGGTGATGGAAGAAGTACGAAGGTGATTTCTCGGTTGGTGGAGGTCGAAGCACAGGTGAAGTCTCGGGTTGAGGGGGACGTGACGACGAGGAAGAAGATGTGGAGATTAGGAGATGGTAATGACGACAAAGGAAGTAGTGGACGGCGACGAAGCGGCGAGAACGTGGGTTAGGGCGAGGCGAGGCGAAGAAGAACGAGAAGAGAGAGATGGAGACGGGGAAGAGAGAGAGTTTATATAAATATATATATATATATATAGATAAATATAGGTATTGGAATATATTAAGGAATATATTATATATATTTTGTAGGATTTTACAGATAATACCATATCACTCCAAATATTAGCCGAATTTAGTCAAAAATATAGTTTTTAAATATAAAATATATACGTAAGGATTTTGGCCATAATGCAACAATCTATTATTAAATACATATACCCCCAATAAAATTTAAGTAAATATATGTAAAGATTTCTAAATATTTTGTTGTCTATATTTTAGGATATGAACATAATAGATAAGAGCAACAATCAGATATGCGATGATATGCCATGCAAAGTTAGGTAGCCAAAGATATTATTTATACATAATTTATATTATAAATGGATATGTAAAGATTTAAACATATATAAAGTATATATAGTACTAGATTCACGTAGATACACCGTACTAGTAAATATTGGATATGACCTTGCACCATATCGGGTTTTAAATATGAGGGTCGGTCGGATAACGACTACTACTATTTGAATCATTCGCAACCCAATAGCAAAAGAATAAAAGAATTTTAAAGCAAAATTTAAAATACCAAACTATATTGTATAAGCGTACTAGGGTGTTACACTGCCTGGGGTGGAAGTCGCGATGATGGTCGTTCCACCACTGCCTACATTCTTTACCTAGACTCGAATCCCATATCATGGAAATCGACTCGACAAAAGACTGTTTCTCGCTCCTCATCCGAAGCTGATCTATAAAGCCCTTGCGAATGCCATATCCGAGGTAATTTGGGTGAAAAATCTTCTGTATGAACTCAAGGTAATTCTGTCAAAACCACCCTCTCTGTACTGTGATAATAGTGGGGATATCTATTCTAGTGCGAATCCAGTTTTCCACTATCGGATGAAACACGTTGCACTTGACTATCACTCCGTTCGAGAGTGTGTTGAAGATGGAACCATTCGTGTATACCACATCAGTACCCATGATCAACTTGTGGATGTCCTCACCAAAGCACTTGGACGCACACAATTTCTCAAATTTCGATCCAAGGTTGGAATCTCCAACCGAGTTTCAATCTTGCGGGAGTGTATTAGCGACAAGCAGACAAAACACCAACAGACGTCTAAAGAATTTCGTTCAGACATATGGCAAAACAGCAGATCGAAGACAGACGTCTGATGAAGGAAGCACAGACGTATGGCAATCAAATTCCAGAAAACCCAGATTACATGCAGACGTCTGTCCTTCGTGAACACGGCTGATGTGGTTTTTCAATCACACAAAATCTTTCCATAATTTCTATGATTTATTTGTTTATGAAAGATTTTATTTTATTTTATTCTACATTTAATATATATACACTGTTGATTTTCAATGCAAATCAATTAAGTTTAAAATCCTAAACTCCAGATTTTTATATGTTGCCCTGTTCACATTTCACACCACATCATCATTCATCATTTCTCTCACTAGAAAAATGGTCACCACACCAACCCATAACCTCTTATCTCTTTCTCTCTCTAGAAAAGGGTTCTCTATAAATAAGCAACTAAGCAAAGCACATCAAGTTGTCATAAGCTTACAAGAGCTTATTAATTTCCCAATAGATTCTCTCTTCTGCAAAAATTTAGGGGGAGAGAGGGGAGAGAGAGAGAGAGAGAGAGGGGCTAAGGAAATGGATATTGAGACAAGACACAACAATAGCAATAGTAACATGAAAGGTGAGGTCTCTGTGGATTGGAGAGGCAGAGCCTGCAAGCCCAACAAGCATGGAGGCATGAGAGCTGCTGTCTTTGTCTTGGGTAATCTCTCTCGCTGTATCAAAACTCTGAAATTATACCGGATGTCACACAATTGGCTTACGTTTAGTACCTTCCGCATAATAAAAATCATGTTTCTCTTGCTAAATATACTAAAGCGTCCATTTAACCTGTCTACCAATCCTCATTCATTTCTTATGGTGATGTATTACCAAAATCCGACATGTATTCCTATTTGGCAAATTTTTTATATTTTTTTGTTGAAGTGAATTTGAATTCTTAGTTGGCAATTCTAAAAATGCTTCTGGATGACAAGAAAGGATTGAATTCTGAGTCTTTTGCATTAAAACTCAAGAATTATGATGAGTGCAGAGAAAAAAGCTTTTATGTATTCATTCTAGTTTGTATTGAATTTCAAGGAGTCGATTACTCTAAATACTTCATGAAGATTCAAGAATATGCATAACATTAAGGATACTAATGTTTTTTTTTTCTGTACTTCATTTAAAATAAATCACAGGGATCCAAGCATTTGAAATCATGGCAATTGCAGCAGTTGGAAACAACCTGATAACATATGTGTTCAATGAGATGCATTTCCCACTATCAGAAGCAGCAAACATTGTCACCAATTTTGTGGGGACTGTGTTTCTCTTATCTCTCTTTGGTGGTTTCCTCTCTGATTCTTATCTTGGGAGTTTCTGGACTATGCTCATCTTTGGGTTTGTGGAGCTATCAGTAAGTGGCTTTTGGAATTATTATTTACCTTTCTTGTATTGAAATTATTCAATACTTAGGATGTAATATATACATCCGGACATGAGAGAAAAAGGATGAAGAATTTTAGGCAGTCTGTAGGGTCCATGGCCTTATTTATCACGTCGCATAATTTTCCCTCAATTTACTCTAAATGGCCTATGAATTTTCCTATGATAATCAAAAGTAGTGGAACTTTTCAGCTAACAGCATCCCCATCCAGAAAACCAATTACATAAAAAAAACTAACCCCCTCTTATTTTAGAAACAAAAGGTTCTTGGCCCCTGCACGAAAGCCACATCCAAACAAATTGATTTAATTTTTAAAAAAGACATCCCAAATTAGATCAACCCACTGGAAGAGATAAAAAATAAAATGTCAAAAAAGGTATATGGTAACTTAATAGAGTAAGCAAAGTGAAGGAAACTCGCTACAAAATAACCTGAGTTATACAGAGATTCATAAAAAAGTAAAAACCCATTCAGCTCAAACCAAATTATACTTGCACCTCGTTCATTTCTAAATAACAATAATAAGTCCTTTCTCATTTGTATTTGGTCTTGCACTTAAATCCAAAAGCATCATGCAAAATCCAATTAATACATGCCACATAAGCTAGCTCCACTGTAGGGTGCACACCCTGCAGGTAGCCCAATATATAGTTTTTCTTTTATGTAAACTGTCGCTATATATATTATATATTTGTTGTGTGCGATGTGGCTCGCGCATGAGCCCAGGAAAGCGATCCCATCCACTTAAACTCGAAGTGGGACCACACCCCCTCGTTATATGGTGTTGCGTCGGCAGCCCTATAAATCTCTAGCTTTCTGTTGTAGTAAACATTTTTGTATGATAAAATTGGCATTAATTTTTTTTCCTCCTTAATTACGTACGTAGGGCTTCATTCTCCTCTCAGTACAAGCACACCTCCCACAACTGAGACCATCCCAATGCAACATGCTCATAGACACAAGCTGCACCGAAGCCAAAGGCATCAAAGCCACCATCTTCTTCATAGCCCTATACCTTGTAGTCCTAGGCAGCGGGTGCTTGAAGCCAAACATGATATCTCATGGAGCTGATCAGTTCATGAAGAATGATTCTAAGCAATCAAAGAAGCTATCAACTTACTTCAACTCTGCTTATTTTAGCTTCTGCGTCGGTGAGTTGATAGCGCTGACGGTGCTGGTGTGGGTCCAGACGCGGTCGGGGATGGACGTAGGGTTTGGGGTGTCGGCGGCGGCCATGGCTTTGGGGCTCGTGAGCTTGGCTGGGGGGATGGGGTTCTATAGGAACAAGCCTCCACAAGGGAGTATCTTTACTCCTATCGCGAGGGTAAGAATATCCGTTTCATATTGGTTTTTATGTTTCAGGACGTGTTTGGTTATTTGTAGTTGGAAATGCATATATATGGACGTACCTGTGACAACATGCATATCCAACTACTACTTGAACAACATATTTTGTTTGGGTGTATCCGCCGCGTCTTTGCTACTTTCTTTTCATCTTCTACATGACAACCATCATAAAAGAGAAATATTAGATTTGAACATTTTTTTTGGACCAAAACGAAGCCAAATGCCGTTAGATTTGAACATGATTCTGACTATACATATTTCAAGCGCAAAATGCAATAGCAACTACATATTGGAGGAACAACTCTTTAAAACTGTAGCGAACCCTTGGTTGAAGGGTAATTATAATAGTTAAGACAAGATCATAAATTAAACCTCATTTTCATCGGTCTTTACTTAATTTTGGTTAGCTACAAGTCCAAGCTCTCATTTATTCCTACTTAAGTGATCATTTAATTGGTCTCTCCTTCTCTTTTAGGATCATCTAACACGTAAGGTCCACTAGTAAGTGGATAATTGTACCTTTGTCTATTGTTTAATGAACATATATAGTGTCAGCATTTTTCCATGAGTTGTTCTCTTGGTCAGTTTTGTCAAGTGCTTATCATGATGACTTTTATTAAATTTGGAAAAACTTGAAATTTTCTATTGGCTCTTATATATATATATATATATATATATATTCGATCCCTCAAGTCAAGAGAACCCTTTTTCTTCTATTATTTAACAAAAAGTTTCTGACATTAACAACAGAAAAAGGCTAATGCTTTTATTGATCATGCATGTTGCCTAATTGTAATTTTTTTAAAGTTGTATGTATATATGTGGATAAGGACATACTATATAATTGCTGGTGAATGCCTTCAGTGATTGATGATTGCTTTTTTATGTTGGCGATTGCTTTTTTTAAGTCAATAATTTTGATGTCAACCTTTTAGGCTTTAATATTTTACTGATTGTGGGCATATCCCTAACCCTAGGTTACATATTGCTGAGGGCACACAAATCTGTTTCACTAATTTACAAGTGAAAAATAGCTTTTACTGTTAATGCACAATAGCTTTTAGATAATGGGCTACGTGATAATGTTGATTATACTATGGTGTTAATAGATTTGTGGCATACCGCAACTAGCTCATAAAGTTTATCTCCCAGATAGAAATACCGGGCTTAATCAAACATCTGATCGAAATATGAAGTCAAATTAGGGCATCTGAACATACCATTTTCTCTTATATTATCTTCCATTTACTAAATACATATTTAATTTAATTTGAGAATTAACTAACTAAAATGTAATTATTTGAACTCATGTAGGTGTTTGTGGCAGCATTCAGTAAGAGAAAACAAGTTTGGCCGTCAAACTCGGAAATGCTCCATCGTCGACGCAACAATAATGCAGATCCTTCAAACGTTGGCACTTTCCTTCATACCGAGAAGTTCAGGTTAGAAACTGGATTAATAAAAATCTTAGGACAACCATAGGGTTGCTTTAATTGTATATAAAAGAATTAACTGCATGAAATACTCCTCGTCTACATCTTGTCTAGCACTTGTCACGTTATTATAAGAATATGATACTTATCAGTTAGTCCACAGTCAGGTTAAATTTTGTTTTCTAAAGTCATACAAAATCCGACGTTAACAATGTTATGAACCGCTAAACATGTTCAAGAGTGATATAAGTATAGGATGAGATATGAATCTGCATGATCCTCTACACTGCTGATAGAATCATTAATGCATATACAGGATGCACTTATCAACTCTAACTTTTCATCGTTAGATAAAAATCAACCGTCCCATTATATTGCATAATCGGTGCAGGGAATCCGAATCCATGATACATACATGTATATCAGTTTTAATTATATGAAATTAACCTAAATATAATTTACAGTCTGCTTAATATATTATCTTAACCGCAAATTTTTACAGGTTCTTAGACAAAGCCTGCATCAAAATCCCACACACAGAAGAGAGCCCATGGAGGCTCTGCACAATCACACAAGTTGAACAAGTGAAAACACTCCTCTCAATAATCCCAATATTTGCATGCACCATCATCTTCAACACAATCCTTGCTCAACTCCAGACATTCTCAGTCCAACAAGCCACCTCAATGAACACAAAGCTCACAGACTCCTTCGAAATCCCCCCTGCGTCACTCCAAGCCATCCCTTACCTCTTCCTGATCTTCGTCGTACCGGTTTACGAGAAGTGCTTCGTCCCTTTCGCCCGGAAGATCACGGGAAACGAAGCCGGCATCACCCCTCTGCAACGAATCGGGGTCGGGCTATTCACGGCGACATTTTCAATGGTCTCTGCTGCCTTGATTGAGAAGAGGAGGAGAGAAATGGCTTTGGAAGCAGACGGCAGCAGGTTGATGTCTATATTCTGGATTTCACCACAGTTTTTGATCTTCGGGGTCTCGGAGATGTTTACTGCGGTCGGGCTGATTGAGTTCTTTTACAAGCAGTCATTGGAGGGGATGCAATCTTTTTTTACCGCGATCACTTATTGCTCTTATTCATTCGGCTTCTTTTTGAGCTCATTGCTTGTTTCCTTGGTGAATAGGGTTAGTGCAAGCTATGGTTCATCAAAGGGTTGGCTTAGTGATAATGATTTGGATAAGGATAGGTTGGATTTTTTTTATTGGCTTTTGGCTGGGTTGAGTCTGGCGAACTTCTTCAATTATCTCTTTTGGGCAAGATGGTATTCTTGTGATTCATCATCAATGGAAGAAGAAGGAAAGATTGGTGGTGGTGAGAATGCGGAGAGAGTTTGAACTTTGAAAGAAAGGGGTGATGGCTTGTTGTTTTACATTTTTATTTTATTTACCTTGCATTAAGAAAATTAGAGAAGTGTAGATTAATTAAGGTTTTTATATGTCAATAAGTTTGGTGGTTTTCTATATTGTAATTAATATGCTTACCTAAGAAATGGTTGGAGAAAATTAGGTGTAAATCTATATATATATATATATATATATATATATATAGAATAATGGAGAAAAGAGGCCATAGGAGGAAATTTCCTCCCATGGCGTGGAAAAAATACAACCTCCACCAATTTTTTCAACGATCGGCCCCCATCATCTTCATCGTTATCATCTAAGATGTGGGTACACCAAATTTCATGTGATTCTACAACTTTTTCACCGTTGATTTAGCAATGTAAAAAGTTCTATTGTCTGTAAACCGTTAATTTTGAATCCACTAAATCAACGGTGAAAAGGTTGTGGAATCACATGAAATTTGGTGTACGCACATCTTAGATGATAACGATGATGATGATGGGTGCCGATCGTCGGAAAAAATGGTGAAGATTGTATTTTTTCCACGCCATAGGAGGGAATCCCCTCCTATGGCCTCTTTCCTCCATTAATCTTATATATATATATATATATATATAGAGAGAGAGAGAGAGAGAGACACACACACACGAGCAAAGTATACACTTCTTAGATGCACCCCCGACCACCTGATACATGTCATAATTTTAGTTGGTAATAACGGTTCCTGTCCTTATCACCTTTAGCACACAATTTCGAGACAAAAAAAAACACTCCAATATCAAATGCACTGAAGCCAAATTATGTCTGCTTCTTTTTCTTCCAACTTTTTTTTTCTTCTTCTTCCCCCAACCCCAGCACCAAGGTCTTCAAGAGCTCTTGTGAGTGGAGAACAGGAGATCAAACTCTTTAAGCAATTGAACAACAAAGGCCCCCAATTTGGACACGAATGTCTCATGACAACATGTTCCTGTCTCCACTCCTTTGGCTACATAGACATCTGTGTACAATGAACCAATCATGGCCCAAGGCTGATAATGTTAATTAACCTTTTCTGGTGAAAAGTTTCTGATTTGCAATTTCCCCCATAAACTTTTTAGCTGTTGATTTTATTTTTAAGACAAACACTTTGGAGGGATAGCAGTAGATTTGCGCCTTTATGGGATAGGAGAGCCTTTTTTTTTTCCTAGTAATAAAGAATCAAATCCATATCCGACAAAGTTGAATAGAGATACGAAGCGAATATTAAATACAGAAATAAATTGGATATGAGTATATATACAAAAAGATATAAGATAAAACAATTATAAATGCGGGGCGGTCATGTATATAATTGATACGGTTTATTAAATACTTATTCGATATAACTAAAAATATCTGATAAAGAGAAATAAGGATGCAAAGGGATATTATATGAATAAACTTATATGTTAACATGTATATCATATATATTACTAGCCTTCTTGCTTATGTTAAAACAAACATGATGAAATAATATATCAAAATTATTCTTTTCAATACATAATGTGTTAAAAAATTTATGGTCTAGATAAGCATTACTAATTAGAAAATAAATTTAAGGTGATATATTTTCTTGTATTATCAGTATAATCTAAACTTTTAAATTCAAATTCAAACACAAAAATATGAGCCCGATTACTATTTAAGATTTTTCTTTGGAAAAAACTGACTTTATATAACCAAACAATAATAGTGATGATATGAAAATATCTTGAGAAAAAAGTATTTAAAAATAGCTAACTTTTTAAATCAAAATTCTACTAAAATCCTTTAAAAACCTATATTATTTAAAGGTAAATTGCTGAATAATCCCCTAAAGTCTCACCCTTATTGCACTTATATACCTTATTAAATTTTTTCATGCATTTAAATACCCTAAAGTATAAACTATCAAACGCTGGATACTCTTGGTTAGACTGCCATTAAAATTTTCCCAAAAAATATTCACAGGTGCATAACATGTGACTGATTTTTTACTTTTATGCCCCTGGTCGATTCTTAAATAATTTTATAAAAATTAAAATCCAAAATTATTTTTTATCCACCTAAAGTATATTAGGGTCATTCCTCCACTCTCACTTCTTCTAAAAAATTAGGGCAAACCCTAACTCCTTCAAATCAAGCAAAGAGAGGATCTAGTCTTCAAATATATGTCACAAAATTGATGGATCTAAAATTTTTGATCAATAATCATTGCACATTTAGGGCCTAAATTTTTACAACTAGAAGTTGGTGAAGAATTAGGAGAATTGGGAGAGATGGTAAAAAGTTGAGGATAAGTTTTTTTTTTCTCTTTTGTTTTGCCGTTGGCCCGTAAGTCGTAACCTAAGCGTGCGCACCACGCACAAGCACAACACACACGCATCTAAGGGGCCCACGAATTTGCCCCGAAAACGTTAATTTGCTGCCACCTCCTCTCCTGATTTGAACTCTGCACTCTCTCCAAGAAAGAAAGTGTCTATACCAATTGAGCTATTGCTAGTTGCTTTTCTACTTCTTTTTTTAATCCCATCCCATGTTTGTTATAATAAAAGGCATAGAGGTCATTTCACTTTTTGCATTACACCGTATGGGTAAAGTGCAAGTTTAGACTTTATTTGGGTATTTTTGTGCACTGAAATGAACAATACGGTATACAAGTGCAACACGGGTGAAACTTTGGAGGATTATACATCGATTTAATACTTTAAAATATCTTGTAACATCTTTGTCCGTGTTGTCAA
This sequence comes from Agapanthus africanus, assembly GCA_030015575.1. NCBI lineage: Eukaryota > Viridiplantae > Streptophyta > Magnoliopsida > Asparagales > Amaryllidaceae > Agapanthus > Agapanthus africanus. Next base: position 371,900,321 of record JASDDO010000010.1, read on the forward strand.
AATATACAAATGTAGCGTTTTGAAAATCGTTTCGGTAAAATTTCGAAAAATCGGTAAAATAAAGGGGTTTTCTGTAAAAAGTTAAAATACAAATATCTTATTATAAAAATTAAATATACATATTCTAGCTATATAATTGCTATTATTTGGTGTTTATTGAGCCGCTGGTGAAATTTCAAATTTTCTGAAAAAAATATTATTTTATTATTATTTTAAGCCGTCACTAATACATTTAATTAGGGAAAATTACAAATTGGAATGAGTTGAAACAAATTTTGTGCATCATAAAACATTAAATAAAAATTTATCATGTGGTTTTTGGAACGAAATCATTTGCCAAAACGGTTTAAAAATTATTGAAGAAAAAAGGCTTTTTTTAGCGTAAATGGATGTTTGGGGTATTGTATTTATCATTTTTCATCACCCCACACCCGTGCCCACACCCACACACCCACACTTACCCCTCCCCTTAGCCAAATTCAGCAGCCCTCACTTTTTCCCCACTTGGTTTGCAAAGGAAAAAGAAATGAAATGAAATAAAAGAAAAAATTAGAAAATAAATAAAGTAGTTAGACTTTGACCTTACCTTGACCTTGACTTTCCTCCCTTGCATTTTCCTCACCTCCCTCTCTCTCCCCTCACCCATTTCTGGCCGAAATTCTCAGCCCCAAAACAACAGCCCCTCCCTCCCTCTTCTCCTCTCATTTTCCATCAAAAAATTCACCCATTTCCATCAAAAATCAAAGCTAAAATGCAAATCCAAGCCCTACCCATTTTTCCTTAGCCTATCTAGCATGGATCTTGGTGAAAAGTTTGCATTTTGGAGACAAGTTTCATGTTGATCTCAAGATGGTTATGAGGTATAAATCTTGTTCTTTTTTTTTGAGTTGTTTGTTATCACTTCAAATTATGTTAATGAAAGGTTTAGTTTAGATTATAAATTTAGAGTCCAAATTCAAGATTAGGGTTTATGAAATTGAAGTGGGGTTTTGTGCTGGAGTTGAATGGTGATCAATTGTGCATGGTTATGTGATGTATTTTGTATCTTAGGGCATGCAAAATGTAATCTTGTTGCTTAGTGCTAATTGTAACATTAAAATATCCAATTTAGGTTAATTTAAGCAAACTGGTTTTTAGCTTTTGGTTCCAAATGGGTGATTTAAAATCTAATTAAGGTTTTGATGACTTTATTAACATTATAAAATGTAGTTTAATGCTTTAAATCATGCAAATCCAAACTAGTTTGTTGTATGTGCATTTTGCTATAAAATGGTCGAAATTGGTTAAATTTGCAAACTAGTTTTTGTAAATATTATGTTAAATCGAGAATTAAAATATGCTTAGGGATTTTTATCATATTATTAACTTTATTAAGTGTAGTTTAACACTTTAGTTCATGGAAATCCAACCTAAATTGTAGTTTGTGCATTTTTGCTATGAAATTGTAAAAAGGGTATTTTGAAAACTAGAATATTAGGGTTTTTGGAATTTAATGAGATTAAATTCCGGAAATGGTTTTTATGACTTATGTAAGATATTTAATAAATATATTGGCCGCTACATTCATTTAAATATCGTGTTTTGTACAAAAACGGCGAATTGTGCTTGCTAGATTTTCGGAAAAATGACTTTTTGAGTGAAATTGGCGTTTTTGTGAGTTTCAACCTAGTTTATATTAAAATTAGTGTTCGTGGATGTGCAAATGAGTGTGATTGGATTTTCCTCGATGGTTTGACGTTTGTACATCGACATCGAGGGTTGGTTTGACTATTCTTGCATGCGTAGGCGATGGGTTTGGACCTATGCGTGATACGCGTGCCGATTTGGTTTTCTTATGCCGTTTCGATTTCGAATTTAGTTTTAATGCGATATGGTGCGTTATGATATGTAGGTACCCCCATGTGGACTTCGAGACGACAAGCAAGCTCGTAGCGACGTCGGCACCGGCGAGCGAGGTTCAGGTGAGTAGATTTATATCTACGGGGAGAAGTCGGGTGGATGGCGTATAGCACCCCCGCAGTCCGTGGTGGTGTATACGGATGCGTATAAACACCAACAATTATTATATGTTATTTGGGATTAATAACGATGCTTAGGATGGATATTGGTGTGTTGGATTACTTTAGTGTTGCGAACCCTAGGGTAGTGTTACACACACATACACACATACATACTTGCATACATTCCTATTGATATGTGCTCATGGGATTCCTTATAGTTATGTGTTCATATGGGTATGGGACTATGTGTTCACATACGGATTGAGGTTGATACTTGGGATTGAGCTGAGTCGATGAGATTCGATTTGAGGCCGTGAGATCGGTGATATAGCAGGGTTCGTATCTTAGATACGACATGACGTTGTAGCGGGTCCTTGACGTAGTGTTTCACACACGTCCATGCATACGTAGGCGGTATTAGTATGGTACTAGACGTAGATCAGTACCCCGATCATGATATTTGATAAAGAGGATACCAGGTGAATAGTATGATGAATGTGATATTGACCCGTACCCAGATTGGGATGCCGTACGACGGATTTACGTACGAGCTATATTGATGATTGATCCGCACTCTTGACTTGGGATGCCTGATTATAGATATGGTATCGGATATGATATTATTGAGGCGGGATCACCGACTATACATATACAGGTATGTATATGTATCGACTCAGATGATAGGCGGTTTCCCTACCTGTAGTTCAGCCTGTTTGTTCAGCCGTATAGTTTAGTGTAGTTGTTAGATTAGATTAGACTTCTTACCTATTTATAAAACTAACGAATCGTGGGCATTTTTAAAGACAGCTCAAAGGAATCTACGGATATTTCAAAAACGACGTATCTTTTCATAAAAACACCGTAGCCCCTATTTTCAAAACCCCATGATTCGTGTTATTTCAAAAGGCACCATTCGTAGGACTTATATTAGATTATTGCAGATTAGTTATCGTTGTGTCTAGTATTCAGCTCCCGCACATTATTGCTGTTCGCTCTGCCTCGCATATTTATTTTGCTGCATATTCCATTATTGATATCATGCTGTTAGGACACCAGCACCATTACCGATGATGCGTATGTATCACGTACACCTACTTGCCGGCTCACACACATCTTCATCGGTAATTGCCATGTCACGTACACTTTAGAGAATATAATTGCTTGACTTAGATTGTTAGCTGGTAGTTTTGACATGATATTAGTGTACTTCTCTTATATGCCATATTAGACATTGTAGTTATTACCTACCACTTCGTGCATACTGTTATTCAGTTGTTCATGCCTAGTTCATTATCATTGACATATGCACTTGTGATGATTTCTTGAGATTTATGATATTTCTGGATTTCGGGGAAAGCCGCAAAATTTACAACTTATGATCTTTTAAAATATAAAATGTTGCGGTTTTCTATTGATGTAAAGTGTCGTCCACCATGAGTTTGCTGTGGTTTTGGAGATCCGTGTCGAGGAGTGGAGGAACCGTCACGGGTACATGGTGGGCCCGGTATGGTACCCCGGGGCAAGAGGAATGTGGTGTTGACGTTGAGCCTGGCTGGGGAGCACTACCTACCGGTGATATTACCCGACGCGTCGGATATCCGGAGGATACCGTCGTGGTCTTGAGATGGATGGTAGGGGCCGGTCTGGACTGACGGCGCCCTAGATATTGAGATTGAGACATTGATATTTCGAGACAGTGAGATTTATGTTTTGTGTCGATGCTAGACACTGTTGATATTGATTTCATTATGATACCTCAGTTTTAAAAATACGAAGGAAATCTCACTAATTTATGAAAACAGTTTCTTCATTTACATGTATTCTGTTTCATGCATTCATACCTTATTCATATGATATATTGCTACCTGAGGCACTGACACGGGCACATGTGATTACACTCGGGTTAGATATTACCCTAGACATTGTCATAGGCTGCCTGTTATACATATATTTGAGGATATATTATGATCATTGACCTAGGATTGCGTTATTTATGCGATTTCTGTGCGTAGATATTTTCTATTCACGAGTTGGCAACTCACCCCCGTTGTGCCCCAGTTTCTTGCAGGTTTGCCGTACCGGTTTCCTTACGGCTTTGCGGGCATAGTTTCATTCGGGTGATTTGCTAGTAGGTGGGTTTACTTGTATCATACCCCCATTATTTACCTTGTATGATATTATTCAGTTGTATCTAGTAAATTCCATCAACCAAACATGTATTTATTGAGTTAGAGACCAGTGTTGTTTATTCTTTCGACCTTAGAGTCGCTCGTTATATTTCTGGTGGTTTTGAGTTCCTTTTGAGTTTTGATCCTCGCCGTTGGCGTTGTATATTATATTGCTTGTGTGGTTGTGACCGTCGATTGACGAAGAGCTAGCTCCCGCTTGCGGATGCCTTTTTATTGATTTCGTATACTATTCATGTTGTATCCCGTTTGGGAGCCAGTTTTTACAAAGGAGACTCTGCCGAAATTTTCAGTAAATTTTGATGTTCTTAAAAACCGCATAATTCGGCTTATGCTATTAAAACTACTTGTTTTAAATTGGTTTTCATTCACTCTACTTCTTTTCTTGGTTTGGATTTCTGGGTTTTCGGTTTACTTAGATTACGTACGCCTCGAGACGTTTCGTAGTTTAAGTGCCGATCATGTTCCGTACTTTCGGGACGTGACAAAGTTGGTATCAGAGCGTTAGGTTTTACCTTCGGAGCGTAGGATGACCCTTGGTTGATGGAATATGTGACTAAAGTAGAGTGACGTACCGTTGGTATGTTCCGCGGCATATTTACGACACGCCACTCCACTTATGAAGCCTTAGGATGTACATTTCCTTGTTCAGTATTATATTCCTTCCTGATCTAGCCTCGTCGGTACCAGTTTGGTTTTGCTGCTACGGTTACCGGCAGGGAGAGCTACGGCTAGAGTTGTGGTCAGCACAAGCTCGTCACGAACGAGGACTGACCAGGGCGAAATTCCGGCGACACACGATTGCAGAGATGTGTCTTTTTACTGTGTTTCCGCGCCACGAGCGTTTGGCGGATCGCCTTTATGAGGTTACTCGGAGGTGCTGATCGACACTAGAGGATTGAGCCACTGACAGAGGCCAGCCAGATTTTGATGACCGTTGGTGTGTTGCTTATTCATGATGGTCGAGGCACTGTTCAGCGTGCAGGTGAGCGAGCTAGTTATTGTTGCGAACGACGAGATATTGCCCCAGATGATGGTGTTAGTGCAGAACGAGTTGTACTAAGAGATGATAGAAGGTCGCTAGTCATCGAGGATGAATGACTAGGACTTGTGGATCGTTCGCCTACCCCGATCCGAGATCATCAGATAGATTTATTCCAGCTGGAGACGATTTCACGCGGAGACGTTGAGAGTCGACAGAGACGATCGAATGTCAGCAACCTATTATTCCAAGTTTTAAGTAGTCGGAAAGACATGCAGGCAATTCTATGGTCCCTCTAGAAGAATGAAACCCTAACTCGACTTAATGACCGTGTGAAAGCCTTTGAACCTTCGGGTTTGCGGCAGTTCTACGGCGCCATTAGTGAGGCTTGGGTTTGCCCTTCTACGGCTGGACCACCGATGCTGTGGTATGTACTTGATACTATTAAACTGTGCCCAAGAGGTTGAGCTCTTGGGGGGATTATGAGGTTTTGACGACTCGATCGGATGACTCGACTAAATTCGGATGCTAGGTGGTGAGATGAATTCTTGGGAGACTCCAGATACGAGGATAGTCGTTGGAGCTCAGTCCATGCAGCCGCGACGAGACGAGTCCAAAGCAGACGACATTAGAGAAAAGTGAAGTAAGAGGTTCGTACCAGATCTAGATGAGATGACGTTCCACTCCGCTGACATCAGAGATGCGATGCGCATGCCGAGGCAGAGTACTGGATATACCTTCCAGAAGGAGTCGCGATGGGTATGCAGCCGTTACAGAGCAAGATGCAGATATAGGAAAGGACAATGACTTCCGGACAGTTGGCAGAGACAAGACATGGAAGAGACCGTGAGCAGGATTCCTTTCAGGACACTGCTGCAATGATACTTGCACCCAGGATCAGATGTATCACGTACATTCAGAGACCCAGAGGCCGACGCCAGTAATATGCTGTCTCACGAGTGGTCGCGATGATTGACCAAGAGATGACCAGAGAAGTGCCAGAACGGAATCGTCCCCGTTAGCACACCTGACAGGACCGATGAGCCGATGGACCAAAAGATTGGTAATTCACAATGAAGACCTTGACCCAGGAGTGGTCATGGTTACGCACGCCAGCAGGACAGAGTTCATGATCATCGACGAGACGTCCCACTAGTGACCGCGACAGTTGGCCGAGATTCTTAGAGAATGCAATTGAGCGGTACTATTCCGCCATTATTGATTACGATGTTTTGGGTGATTTATTCGTATGATTTGATTTTGATGATTGAGGATTTACGATCTTTGCACAGTGTTGCACTTGATATCGTTTTCGTTCTTTAGTTTCACATGTTTGTGATTTTACGGTTTTAAACAGTTGAGTTGGTTTTGTGCATATGCACGCACACGATTTGGTTCCTGCACTCTGTATAGTTTATATATGCTTGTAGTGCAGTGATACGCCTTTTGTGCACTTAGATGCACTGGACTTCGATTTCGATTGTGATACTCGATATTTGTTTTGTGCACCTTGTGCACCTGAGGTTTTGCGCACATTCGGCGCTTGATATTGGATTTCATGATTTCGTGCACGATGGATGCACCTGATTTAGATTTTCGCGCATGTTGAGCGCATGTCTTGAGATGCGATTTTGGTGCACACCAGATGCATTAAATCAAGATTTTTCGTGCATGTCAGATGCACCTGATTTTGCTGTCAGGCACACACGTTGCCTACGACAGATGCTTTGTGCACACCCGATGCACTTAGATCTTATTTCTGTGCATATGTATGGCACATATATAGATTTTTATTTCCGTGCGCACCAGACGCACGTAGTATTCATGTGCATATTTTGGGATTGATTTCTTATAGAGCAGTACGTTTTTATGATATTGCTATGTGTTTTCGTACTGAGCAGGACTAGTCAGAGGACAGTACCTGAATACATTTTGCATGCATTGATAGTTATTGAAGGGATTTCCAAAAAGCGAGCTATAGCCTCAGTATTTACCTACGTGTCTGATATGACACGAAATGTTTAAAACAAGGAGACCCTTCTAAATTGTTTCCAAAACGGCGGAACGTACATTTCAAACAAAAGTATATATGTATATAGTTATTTTCTTATGGTAGACGTCCGCCACTGTGCAGTGTTATACGCGTTGCACAGCGACTTAAAGAGATTTGGCATGCATTTCCTTCAGATACTTACAGATATAGATTCGATATTTACATGTATAGTTTCGAGTTATGTCATATTGGTTTTGATTTGGATTTGGCATTGATGTCTTATCCATGACTCCGATGATTGCGGGATGCTTGACGGAGTTTTGATTTGAGTTATATGCTCATTTTTCAAGTGCATGCGCTGCGCAACGATTTGTTTTATGTATTTACAATTTCGGAGCCCCGACGACTTGATGGTTTTCTTAGATGTTTTAGTATTTGGGGGATTTTTAATTTAAATTCGGGGACCGAATTTCTTTAAGGGGGGAAGACTGTAGCGTTTTGAAAATCGTATCGGTGAAATTTCGAAAAATCGGTAAAATAAAGGGGTTTTCTGTAAAAAGTCAAAATACAAATATCTTATTATAAAAATTAAATATACATATTCTAGCTATGTAATTGCTATTATTTGGTGTTTATTGAGCCGCTGGTGAAATTTCAAATTTTCTGAAAAAAATATTATTTTATTATTATTTTAAGCCGTCACTAATACATTTAATTAGGGAAAATTACAAATTGGAATGAGTTGAAACAAATTTTGTGCATCATAAAACATTAAATAAAAATTTATCATGTGGTTTTTGGAACGAAATCATTTGCCAAAACGGTTTAAAAATTATTGAAGAAAAAAGGCTTTTTTTAGCGTAAATGGATGTTTGGGGTATTGTATTTATCATTTTTCATCACCCCACACCCGTGCCCACACCAACACACCCCCACTTACCCCTCCCCTTAGCCAAATTCAGCAGCCCTCACTTTTTCCCCACTTGGTTTGCAAAGGAAAAAGAAATGAAATGAAATAAAAGAAAAGATTAGAAAATAGATAAAGTAGTTAGACTTTGACCTTACCTTGACCTTGACTTTCCTCCCTTGCATTTTCCTCACCTCCCTCTCTCTCCCCTCACCCATTTCTGGCCGAAATTCTCAGCCCCAAAACAGTAGCCCCTCCCTCCCTCTTCTCCTCTCATTTTCCATCAAAAAATTCACCCATTTCCATCAAAAATCAAAGCTAAAATGCAAATCCAAGCCCTACCCATTTTTCCTTAGCCTATCTAGCATGGATCTTGGTGAAAAGTTTGCATTTTGGAGACAAGTTTCATGTTGATCTCAAGATGGTTATGAGGTATAAATCTTGTTCTTTTTTTTTGAGTTGTTTGTTATTACTTCAAATTATGTTAATGAAAGGTTTAGTTTAGATTATAAATTTAGAGTCCAAATTCAAGATTAGGGTTTATGAAATTGAAGTGGGGTTTTGTGTTGGAGTTGAATGGTGATCAATTGTGCATGGTTATGTGATGTATTTTGTATCTTAGGGCATGCAAAATGTAATCTTGTTGCTTAGTGCTAATTGTAACATTAAAATATCCAATTTAGCTTTATTTAAGCAAACTAGTTTTTAGCTTTTGGTTCCAAATGGGTGATTTAAAATCTAATTAAGGTTTTGATGACTTTATTAACATTATAAAATGTAGTTTAATGCTTTAAATCATGCAAATCCAAACTAGTTTTGTTGTATGTGCATTTTGCTATAAAATGGTCGAAATTGGTTAAATTTGCAAACTAGTTTTTGTAAATATTATGTTAAATCGAGAATTAAAATATGTTTAGGGATTTTTATCATATTATTAACTTTATTAAGTGTAGTTTAACACTTTAGTTCATGGAAATCCAACCTAAATTGTAGTTTGTGCATTTTTGCTATGAAATTGTAAAAAGGGTATTTTGTAAACTAGAATATTAGGGTTTTTGGAATTTAATGAGATTAAATTCCGGAAATGGTTTTTATGACTTATGTAAGATATTTAATAAATATATTGGCCGCTACATTCATTTAAATATCGTGTTTTGTACAAAAACGGCGAATTGTGCTTGCTAGATTTTCGGAAAAATGACTTTTTGAGTGAAATTGGCGTTTTTGTGAGTTTCAACCTAGTTTATATTAAAATTAGTGTTCGTGGATGTGCAAATGAGTGTGATTGGATTTTCCTCGATGGTTTGACGTTTGTACATCGACATCGAGGGTTGGTTTGACTATTCTTGCATGCGTAGGCGATGGGTTTGGACCTATGCGTGATACGCGTGCCGATTTGGTTTTCTTATGCCGTTTCGATTTCGAATTTAGTTTTAATGCGATATGGTGCGTTATGATATGTAGGTACCCCCATGTGGACTTCGAGACGACAAGCAAGCTCGTGGCGACGTCGGCACCGGCGAGCGAGGTTCAGGTGAGTAGATTTATATCTACGGGGAGAAGTCGGGTGGATGGCGTATAGCACCCCCGCAGTCCGTGGTGGTGTATACGGATGCGTATACACACCAACAATTATTATATGTTATTTGGGATTAATAACGATGCTTAGGATGGATATTGGTGTGTTGGATTACTTTAGTGTTGCGAACCCTAGGGTAGTGTTACACACACATACACACATACATACTTGCATACATTCCTATTGATATGTGCTCATGGGATTCCTTATAGTTATGTGTTCACATGGGTATGGGACTATGTGTTCACATACGGATTGAGGTTGATACTTGGGATTGAGCTGAGTCGATGAGATTCGATTTGAGGCCGTGAGATCGGTGATATAGCAGGGTTCGTATCTTAGATACGACATGACGTTGTAGCGGGTCCTTGACGTAGTGTTTCACACACGTCCATGCATACGTAGGCGGTATTAGTATGGTACTAGACGTAGATCAGTACCCCGATCATGATATTTGATAAAGAGGATACCAGGTGAATAGTATGATGAATGTGATATTGACCCGTACCCAGATTGGGATGTCGTACGACGGATTTACGTACGAGCTATATTGATGATTGATCCGCACTCTTGACTTGGGATGCCTGATTATAGATATGGTATCGGATATGATATTATTGAGGCGGGATCACCGACTATACATATACAGGTATGTATATGTATCGACTCAGATGATAGGCGGTTTCCCTACCTGTAGTTCAGCCTGTTTGTTCAGCCGTATAGTTTAGTGTAGTTGTTAGATTAGATTAGAATTCTTACCTATTTATAAAACTAACGAATCGTGGGCATTTTTAAAGACAGCTCAAAGGAATCTACGGATATTTCAAAAACGACGTATCTTTTCATAAAAACACCGTAGCCCCTATTTCAAAACCCCATGATTCGTGTTATTTCAAAAGGCACCATTCGTAGGACTTATATTAGATTATTGCAGATTAGTTATCGTTGTGTCTAGTATTCAGCTCCCGCACATTATTGCTGTTCGCTCTGCCTCGCATATTTATTTTGCTGCATATTCTATTATTGATATCATGCTGTTAGGACACCAGCACCATTACCGATGATGCGTATGTATCACGTACACCTACTTGCCGGCTCACACACATCTTCATCGGTAATTGCCATGTCACGTACACTTTAGAGAATATAATTGCTTGACTTAGATTGTTAGCTGGTAGTTTTGACATGATATTAGTGTACTTCTCTTATATGCCATATTAGACATTGTAGTTATTACCTACCACTTCGTGCATACTGTTATTCAGTTGTTCATGCCTAGTTCATTATCATTGACATATGCACTTGTGATGATTTCTTGAGATTTATGATATTTCTGGATTTCGGGGAAAGCCGCAAAATTTACAACTTATGATCTTTTAAAATATAAAATGTTGCGATTTTCTATTGATGTAAAGTGTCGTCCACCATGAGTTTGCTGTGGTTTTGGAGATCCGTGTCGAGGAGTGGAGGAACCGTCACGGGTACATGGTGGGCCCGGTATGGTACCCCGGGGCAAGAGGAATGTGGTGTTGACGTTGAGCCTGGCTGGGGAGCACTACCTACCGGTGATATTACCCGACGCGTCGGATATCCGGAGGATACCGTCGTGGTCTTGAGATGGATGGTAGGGGCCGGTCTGGACTGACGGCGCCCTAGATATTGAGATTGAGACATTGATATTTCCAGACAGTGAGATTTATGTTTTGTGTCGATGCTAGACACTGTTGATACTGATTTCATTATGATACCTCAGTTTTAAAAATATGAAGGAAATCTCACTAATTTATGAAAACAGTTTCTTCATTTACATGTATTTTGTTTCATGCATTCATACCTCATTCATATGATATATTGCTACCTGAGGCACTGACACGGGCACATATGATTACACTCGGGTTAGATATTACCCTAGACATTGTCATAGGCTGCCTGTTATACATATATTTGAGGATATATTATGATCATTGACCTAGGATTGCGTTATTTATGCGATTTCTGTGCGTAGATATTTTCTATTCACGAGTTGGCAACTCACCCCCGTTGTGCCCCAGTTTCTTGCAGGTTTGCCGTACCGGTTTCCTTACGGCTTTGCGGGCATAGTTTCATTCGGGTGATTTGCTAGTAGGTGGGTTTACTTGTATCATACCCCCATTATTTACCTTGTATGATATTATTCAGTTGTATTTAGTAAATTCCATCAACCAAACATGTATTTATTGAGTTAGAGACCAGTGTTGTTTATTCTTTCGACCTTAGAGTCGCTCGTTATATTTCTGGTGGTTTTGAGTTCCTTTTGAGTTTTGATCCTCGCCGTTGGCGTTGTATATTATATTGCTTGTGTGGTTGTGACCATCGATTGACGAAGAGCTAGCTCCCGCTTGGGGATGCCTTTTTATTGATTTCGTATACTATTCATGTTGTATCCCGTTTGGGAGCCAGTTTTTACAAAGATGACTTTGCCGAAATTTTCAGTAAATTTTGATGTTCTTAAAAACCGCATAATTCGGCTTATGCTATTAAAACTATTTGTTTTAAATTGGTTTTCCTTCACTCTACTTCTTTTCTTGGTTTGGATTTCTGGGTTTTCGGTTTACTTAGATTACGTACGCCTCGAGACGTTTCGTAGTTTAAGGGCCGATCATGTTCCGTACTTTCGGGACGTGACAACAAACATGCATCGCACGTGCTAAATTCCATAGTAGAGATAATGCAAACTTCAAAAATATAGTTCATGTCACGATGATCTATCTTCTTTTAAAAAGAGGATATAATAAAAAGGGGAAACGATAATCCCAAAGGAATTTTCAAGTGCATGATACGTGTAGTTTGATTGTGCCATATTGCCACTGTCCGCATTCCCAAAAAAGAAAAAACATTACTGCGTTTGGTGGTTCATTAACTCTTAATTTATATCGGTATGCTTAGGAGATCAGCTAAAAAAGAGTTTGTACAAGTTTTCACGTTTGGTTGTAACAACACTAATCACACTAACTAGCCTTTTTGACACATGCTGCATGTAATTATATAAAAATATTTTGCATGTGTGATACAGCCCGTACTTATACTTTAAACAACATATATACTGATGAACGTTGTAAAAAAAAAATTATCATGAACATTACATATAAATTTCTAAAGTTATATATCTATAGTTTTTCTAAATTTAAATTTAAACAAATGCAGTTAGTGGTAATAATAGAATTGAGATGAGCTATACAAAATAACAAAGATATAAGGACTTATATACAAATTTGTCTTTTTTTAGGCTTTTGAACATGAGAGAGAACGTTTAATGAATGAGAGTCGTTTTCTTATTTTTTTATTTTTTGATGGATGAAGTGGACACTAGAGAGAGAACGTGTAATTCTCAACTTTGGATATTAGAATTTTGTTATTTTTTCTATTTTTTGTTTTGTTGATTAATGACATCGTGTTATGTTATAATAGTAAAGATTTTTATGATAAATTTCTTTATTAATTTAACTATATGCATCACGCTTGCAAAATAATAGTGACGTGATAATTTAATTACATGTATCGAACTTGTTAAATAAGAATGACTTGACATTTAATTACGTACATTGCCTATAGAATAATGACGTTTTTTTGTTTGATTTTTTTGAAAAAAATAAAAAATCATATCACCAATCAATTTCAAAATTAAATGATACAATAGAAAGACTAATAGTAGAGATATGTTGAAAGGTTATGGTCAGAATGGAGTCACAAAAATCCTACAAAATTTAATCCGAACCTAAATTATTCCAAAATACAATTAAATTTTAATTTAAATACGGCAAACTCTAATTGAAAACAAAATAACAGTCAAATGAAGAATAAATTTTATAAAAAGCCATTAAATTTCAGTATTCTTAAGAAAAACCCAAATTAATTTTGAAAATACCAAAAAGTCTTCGCTCTAACGGTAAAAACACACCCCCACCTAACGGGAGATACTAGATTTGAATCGCCCATGAAATCCTCTTATAAGACATTAGAGGCCCGAATAACCCCAAAATGCCTTTATATGTGGTCCGAGTAGTCCTAAAAGGAACTGAAAATGGCACATTTTATCAATAATTAATTTCTTTTTTATGAAAATACCCTTTAGGAGAGCTAATGAAATTTTTAAAGTTTATCGGTTCTTCTCAAAAACCGGAAATAGTCTAGTCGATGATGTATTATTAAATTATCCTTGGCTAAATGAAACCACCAATTGTATTAGCATATATATGGGTGTCACTTATTTAAGGACTCGTCTGCATACTAAATTCATTAGCTTACCGAATAAATATATTTAAAAACTTAATTATGAATTATTTAAAGAATAAACTAATTTGATTTGATCCCTACAGGTAGGCATGTCGGGTCTAGCATGTCCCAAATCCATACCCGTTTATTTTTAAGGGTCCAGACCCATCTATTTACCGTGTGATTGGTAGGAGATAATCTAGATGGTAATCATAAATTACCATGAAATATTACCACACTTGTTTAGGTGTAAAACATATTCACGAGAATATAGAATTATCATGACCGCATTTCATGCTAATCCTATTTCCACCAAAATATGTGTCAATCCCAGATTACCGAGAAATATTCTTGTCTAACATGAACTGACCCATGACCATTGGCCACCAGCCTCTCTCACTACCCGCCAGCCCGCCGCCCGTCGTTGGTCGTCCGCAGGCCGACCTACCGCCGATCGGTTGTTCTCCGGTCATCGACGATCGGCCGTTTGCCGGTCATTGCCAATCATTCACTGGCCGGCCGGCCCCCGAACAGACATTCGCCGCCGGTCGTTGTGGATCGTTCACCATCCGGCCCACCGTAGATTGGATGTTCGCCGCCGGCCGGCCGTCGATCATCGCCGATTAATTCACCAGTCGACCCACCGCCGATCAGTTGTTCGTCGTCGGCCATCTGCCGGTCATCCAATCGACCGTTCGCCGTCGATAGGTTGTAGTTTGTCGCCAGTTGTACGCCGGCCGGCCCCGCCGTCATCCACCCGGTCTCATCGCGGTCGACGGTTGCACATACATATATTATCTGGAATGATTAAATTATATCAAGCAACTCAATACAATATTTTTTGGAATTAGATACCCGGTCATCCCATTCCCGGAATTGCGAGGATTCCCGGTAATCTTCCATTCCATATACCAAGCACAACCGCGGGTCCGTATGGAATAGATCCGGACCCAGAACCATTAATACACTATTACAAATAAGGGTTGCCCCTGCGGATTTATCCTGTAGGTACCCTATAGGTACAAACGCCGTAGGTGCAAGTTGAAGCCCTGAACTTGCCTCTACGGACAAAAACTTGCCCCTACGGATTTCTGTGTAGGTCCCGTTTGCCCTACGGAATAACCCGTAGGGGAAAAAAATTTATTTTATTTACGGATTTTTAAAATAGATTACTTGTACCTACGGATGAATCCGTAGGGCCAAGTGATAGCCCCTACGGATACATGCATAGGTACATATCCGTAGGGGCAAAATATCAGGAATCCTGATATTTTGCCCCTACGGATAACTGGGTAGGGGCATTAGTTTGCCCCTACGGATATATCCGTAGGGGCAAGCCCAACCCCCTGATACTGAGATCACAGGGGAAAATATCAGTTATTCTGATATATTGCCCCTACGGATTAATCCGTAGGGGCAACGTGTGTATCTACGGATTAATCAGTAGGTACATATTATCAGTTTTTTTTTTAAAAAATAGGCTGTCTGTTTTTTTCTCGCCCTGTGCACAATAATATATACATCAATCAAATATAAAATTAATCATTACACAACATATATCGCAGTATTCATAATCATATCTCACGCATATAATATACAAAAGAAACCAAAAAACAGAATATTATATAAATATAAACACCGTAGGACCACCAATATCAATATCCTTCAAAATGTAGTACAATATGTATCATATAAATAAATACATGTTTCAAAAAATAAGAATAAAAAAGCTACCCTACCTCGGTCCAGCTCCACCTCTGATAAACGCTAGAATCTGGCGCGCCTGCTTCTCGGTCAATAAATCATGCAATTCGGAGCGTGCGGGAGTCTGAGCGGGCTGTGGAGCTGGCGATGTGGTCTGCGCAGCCACCGTCAAGGTAGCGGCTTGCGGAGCCGCGGCTGTGGGAGTCTGAGCGGGCGGTGGAGCTATAGGAGCTGCCTGCGGAACCGCAGCCGATGTAGTAACTTGCGGAGCCGCAGCCGAAGGAGATGCATGTGGAGGCTCGGCCGATGTGCCCTGTCGCGTCTGTACCTAACGTGTGTAAGAACTATGTATTATTCGAATTCGTATCATTATCAAGTTATTTCGAAACCCCATTTGGATATCTAGTTTAGAAAACCGTAGTTTATTTTAATTAGATATGTATGTATGATTAATCAAAGCTAAGTCTACAACCAAATAAGCTCAAGCTATGTATTAATATTGGATATGTTGATATCTATAATATGACATGATATTTTACTATTAAGTAGTATACATACCAGCGTCTCCTTCAACTCCTGAACGGTGGCCTTCAAAACATGTGCAATTAAGCAAGATAAACCGGTATATCTTGTTGATAAAAATAGTGTCTACTCTTTTATACTCGGCTTTACCATATGGCCCGTCTTGAATTCTTCGAGGCCGGTTAAGTCTTGTCTCAATGTTCTCGTCCAGATAGCGGGAACAAAATGTGGTTGCTTCATCAAGAAGATAACCTTGCCTGAAAGAACCCTCTGGTCGATTTTTATTGCGTATATACTTTTTAAGAGTGTAGAGGTACCTAATGAAAATATGTTGAATACATAAATACGGGCATACAGGACAACAATAAATTTATAAATTGCGTGAAACGAAAAATTACACGTACCTCTCGACGGGATACATCCATCGATATTATACCGGTTCGGCTAACTTAGCCTCAGTTGCAAGATGAACCGTCAAGTGTATTATGATATCGAAGAATGACGGTAGGAAAATACGCTCAAACTTGCAAAGTATCAACGCAATAGAATTTTCTAGTTTATCCAGCGTCACAACCTCCAGTGTTTTAGCACACAACTCTTTGAAAAAACAACATAGGTCGTTGATTACTAGACCAACCGATTCGGGAAGAGAAGTCCTGAGGACTAATGGAAGAAGGTGCTCCACGATAACATGGTGATCATGACTTTTCAGCCCATCGATCTTGCCTTTCACAATTTTTATTTTCTTACTGAATGATCCTGAGAAACCTGTGGGAACTTTCAAATCATGCAACACCTGCAGGAATCTTTTTTTTCTCCGGTTGTGACATATGATAAGCGGTATTGGGAAGTACAAAATTTTCCGGTTTACGCACTACTGGTCTAGGGTGCAATTCACTTCTTATTCCCCACTCCTGTAGATTCATCCGAGCATTCAGGTTGTCTTTCGATTTCCCGTCTTTACAAAGAAGCAAGTTGAGTATGTACCCTGATACTCCCTTCTCTATATGCATGACGTCCAGACAATGACGCACTAAATTTGTTGACCAGTACGGAAGCTCGAAAAAAACGCTTAACTTGTTCCAAAATGGTGGTTTGACCTGTTTCGTCGGATCCATCCCGAAAGTCACATTATTGTAACCATCCCATTGAGCAGTCACGTCCTCTCCGGAAAATGGGGATGGAGGTCCAAGAAGCTCCTGATGACCATCAAAGTGAACCGTGTCTAACCTATAGGGATGGTCTGGAGGCAGGAAACGTCGATGGCCGCAATAACAAACCTTCCTGCTAAAATTCAAGAATTTCGATGTTGTGTGTTCATGGCAATGAGGACATGCTTTGTGACCATGTACTGACCAACCTGATAGCATTCCATACGCAGGAAAGTCATTAATTGTCCACATTAAAGCCGCACGCAGTATGAAGGTTGTATTTGTGTTTGCATCGTATGTCTCTACACCATCAATGAACAAAGATTTCAACTCCTCGATCAGAGGTCGGAGATAGACGTCGATATTGTTTCCCGGTGAGTTTGGTCCGTCGATAAGAAGATGCATCATAAAATATGATTGGTCCATAGCCAACCAAGACGACAGATTATAAATTATCATTACAACGGGCCAATGTGCTGTGACTTCCAGCCATATAGTTGAATGGGCAGAACCCATCAGTAGCCAGTCCGAGCCGGACATTGCGAGGATCGCTACTGAATATTGCGTGCCTCCTATCGAAATCCTTCCATGCCGATGAATCTCTTGGATGGCTCATTTTTCCATCTTCACTTGGTGGAGCACGGTGATGCCAAATCATTATCTCGGCTGTGTTCTTGCACCTGAATAGCCTCTGTAGCCTCTGTGTTATGGGAAAGTATCGTGCTATCTTGACAGGTATATCAGGCTTCTTATCAGAATCATTCGGTTTATACCTGGCCTCTCCGCATGTTGGACACTCTTTCAAATATGAATTCTCTTTCCGGTACAACACGCAATTTTTAGGACATACTTGAATCTTCTCGCACTTTAGACCCAAATCAGACATCATCTTCTGGGCTCCGTACCAGCTGTCGGGCGTTATTTTCCGGGGGCATAGAATCTTTCAAGAATAAAAGAAGCATTGTGAATGACTTGTTGCTCCATCCATTTAGGCACTTAATCTGGAAAAGTTGGACGAACCATGAGAGGGTGGAATACTTCGCATTCTCATAAATTGGTTTTCTAACATCATTCATGAAATTTTCATATTTATCCACACGCGGTCCTTGACCGGAAGGAATGCCATCTTCGATACGAATAGATTCACCTAGGGCAGCCTCTACCATATCCTCAATTTCTTCTGATGGAAATAAATTACCGTCTTCTCCTTCTGCCGCATTACCAAATTCTCCTTCTTTTCCTGCCGCATTATCGTGTTCTCCTTCTTCTTCTGCCGCATTATTGCATTCTTCTCCTTCCCCGTGATATTTCCAAGTTGTATAAAGTCTAGTAAACCCATATTTTACAATATGAAGCTCTGCCAATTCTACCTTCTGCCAGTACTTATTGCCACATCTATCGCACGGATAGAGAATCTTCTCTATTATTATCTTATTATGTGCGTGTGCAAATTCAATAAAAGCAGCAACTCCTGCGACAAACTTAGGTTGCATACGTTGTTGCCAATCCGCATACATCCAGTCCTTAACTCTGACGTACTCATGAGCCATGTTAGACTGTATAACATATAAATTGTAGGTTATGGTGACTATATTGAGAAATATAAGAACGGGATAGTTACTGACAAAGGAGAAAATCCGTGTATATGCTTTGTGTGTGCGTTTGTCGTTGAAAAGAATAAATTATCGAACGTATGTTAACCGATAGACGGGGACTAAGTGGCGCTTTTAGTTTCATATATGAGTATCGATGAGAATATGAATGTTTCATATTATCATCGAGTATCATATATTGGTTTTAACTTGAACATTTTGAATCATACTCTAATTATGCGTTTGTTGTGTATTCTTGTTGTATGTGTGTGTTCCGGCTGTCGGTGGTAAGGCTTCTATCCCATTAAGAATGTATAGAGCGAACACCCGTCACTTGTGCTTTCAACCGTTTCGAGTAAATTTCGGCAGCACCTCCCCGCTGTTCTCCGAGTACACTGTAATAGAATAGATAATCATTTCAAAGCTGTGAAACAATGTTGAAATGAACATCTAATCTATCTTTGTACACGGAGAACCAGCGGAAAGGTACCGACGAAATATCTCGAAACGGATGAAAACACAAGTGAATGAAGGTGTTTGCTTAATACATTCCTAACTTGTCCACACGGGACAAATCTATCGGTTACCATACGATTGAATCTTCTCGTCGCATAGACTATACGACGGTTGTTAGTATCGAGCTATACCGTCCGATATTTAACAACCTTCGTATAGTTCTATGTCACGACGAACATCGCACGTATGTTAACCGATAGACGGGGACTAAGTGGCGCTTTTAGTTTCATATATGAGTATCGATGAGAATATGAAAGTTTCATATTATCATTGAGTATCATCTATTGGTTTTAACTTGAACATTTAACATGAATAGTTTTTACGTTTACGTTTCGTTATTAAGGGTTCGAAATTTCAAGTTTAGGGTAAATTTTTCTTGCGTTTACGGTAAAGTTGTACGTTTACGTTATCATCGAGTATCCTACTGCAATGAACTATTGTATCCTACTAAATAAACTAGTGCACCATAAACCAAAATAACCCAAATTAACCTAATTAACCACAATTAACCATAATCGTTACCCTAACACAAATTATCTCTAATTAACCCAAACTTAACCCAATTTACCCAAATTAACCTAATTAACCCTAATCAATCCAAACTTAACCAAATTAAACCTAATCAACACCATAACCCTTTCAAATTATCACTAATTAACCCAAATTAACCCTATCCTTTAATTAACCCAAATTAACCCTAGCTTTTAATTAGAGTTGTTTTCAAGAAAAAACAACCCCAACCCTAACCCCAATTCCGAACCCTAACCCCAACCCCAACCCTAACCCTAACCCCAACCCCAACCGCAACAGAACCCCAACCCCAACCCCAACCGACCCCTAACCCTAACCCTAAACTTAACCCTAACCTAAACTGACCTGATGCCTAACCCTAACCCTCACCCGTATCCGAACCCTGCCCTGAACCTAACATCATAAAAAGAAGGAAATAAAAGCATTAAATTAGAAGTAAAAATTGGAGATTTACTTACCTGTTGGACGGTGGAAAAGACGACGTAGGAGGCGACGAGGAAGTCGATGAGGCTCGGGATCGAGACGCTGGAGAAAGTCGACGAGGATGTTATGAGGAGACGACGGAGGAGGCGACGAGGAAGTCGACGAGGCGCGGGAGGAAATAGATCGCGAGGCGCGGGAGAAGATGATAAAGATTTTGGGAACGGAGGGATTTTCTGTGCCATTTTTTTATTATTAATTAACCCATATACATGTCCCTACGGACTAACCCGTAGGTTCTTTGTTTGCGGCTCCGTAGGGCCAAACATCAAATTACGATTAAATATTTTTAAATTAAAACGTAGAGAACCGTATGGCCAAGTATATGGACCTACGGTTCAATCCGTAGGGGCAATAAATAGTTGCCCCTACGGAAGGAATCCGTAGGGGCAACCCCAAATTATAGTAATGATAATTGGATCAAACAATTCAGGCTTGTTTATTTATATTTTGATTTTTTTTTTTGAAAAACAAATCAATTGTTTATTTAATCAAATTTTATATTGTGATATAAGCGTATCACTAGAACTCATAATCTCACAACTTACTTTTAAAACTAAATTGAATAATAAAAATCAATCGTGGCCATAGATAGTTATTTTTAAAATTTGAAACTTTATAACTTAAAAGCTATAATATATAAGAATATTAAGATAAATTGAGAAATAGAAAATATTTCTGACTAAAATCTATAACTATTTGAGATATTTCTCAATTTTCTTAGAAATAGGATAAAAAAGACTACAAATTCATTAAATTATATCAAGCATTTAAACGGGTGTGGGTCTAACGGCTCCGAATCAGATTGACTCAAACCTGACCCATTTATTAAACCAATAAACCGGTCTAAGTCTCGGTCTAGATCTGAGTGGACATATACAAAATCCGGATTTTAACAACAGGTTTAGGTCGGGTCTGGATCTAGACCTGACCCATTTACAGACCTACCAAGGGGCTACATTAATCCTCATGCTTTAAATCCAGCAAACAATTTTATTTGGATCCACTATTAATCTAAACTATGGATACATATTAAACTCAAGCTCAAATTCAACACAGTGAGATTGCACATAATTAAATTGATAGTTCTAAATTTAAAAGATAGTTTCTCTATAAATAATGAATATTCTTATATTTCAAAATTAAATAATTATACACCTCCAAGAACCAAATATTTTTCTTTACCAAATACACTTTCGAAAACTTAATTTTATATTAATCAAAAGTTATACAAAAATATTTACCATATTGTTAGATACAAATTTCAAATTTTGAGCTATAGTATGATTTGAATTAATAAGAAATTAATAAACACCAAATCTCGTACAATCCAATTATTACTCGCAATTGTAAAATATCTAAAATTTTCTATATTAATGTATCTCCTAATTTATTTAGACCGAAGGATTATCAACTTCAACTCTCTCTCTCTCTCTCTGCGCGCGCACACAAGCATTTTGCACATGCGATGCAAGTTTGCAGCGCTATCCTATTTAGAGTCTAAAAAAAATCTCTTGAGCCTATGTATAAATTATAAAATGGGAGGCTTTTGGTTTAAAATTATTTTGAATGTTAACAAGTGAATAAAATAGTCATTTTAGTAACTTATATCAAGACTATTTTAGAAGATATTATAATATATTATTTACCATATTTAAATAAAAGAAATTAGTTATAAGTAAATGAAAGTAGAATTTGAAAAATAATAAAATTAAAATAAATTTGATATTGTTCTTTTTCGTCTTAAGTTTGAGTAGAATATAAATTGAATTTGGAATTCAAATTAATTTCTATAAAGTGTTTTTTTGTCTCAAGTTTTAGAAAGTTACATTTTTCTTTGTTTTTCAAAAAATGAAAAAGTTTAATTATTTTTGTCTTTATTTTATAAATATTTGTTTGAAAAATATGATCACATAAACAATATAAGAAATAAAATAAAATTAAAAAATCGAGCCTGATGAAGAGAGACACGCAGATAACTGCGCTGCTCTAAGAAAGTATTATCACTCCTCGTATGGATTATACTGACAAAAACGTTCCCAAAGTAAAACATTTCTCGGCCTGTCTGATTCCTCCATTGAGTACGAATCACAGAGGAAGTTTTGGTTTTGATCTCGTTGTCAATTAGTATCCGGTGAAATAAAGTAAATCAAGAGATTTTCTCAAATCGGATTTTGTATGGAAGACTCTGTGAAGGAATTGTTCTTCGTTTGCATAAAGTTGCAAACAAAGAACAATTCTAGGCTTTGATTGTAATTAGATTGACATGGGGATTGATTTCTTGTTGTTATTTTTCTTTTCTGTTGAAGTCTATTTTGAGACTTCATAAGTAATTGTTTTTTCCAACAGTTATTTTGAAAAGTAGCATCTCAATCCGTTGAGAGCACCCCTTCGATTTGAAATTCAAACTAAAATTAACTGCCAGTTGTAGAGTGTTTTTCGTCACCCCATTGAGATGGGAATACGTGCGCGCTTGTCAGACGCATTACAGATTCCCCTGCATAGGATAGGCTGGGGTTTATTGATTGTGAGGATCCGAATTTCCGGCAGCCGCGGACTAAGCTGTCGTTAATTACCCCTCGCCTTTGGAGCGAGAGAACCTTCGATTGACGGGTCAAACAGGTCATGCGAACTTGTCACGCCCCGCTTCCCAGTGTACGGATAGAGAACGCGACGAGGCCGCTACGTATTTACAGCGAAATAAATACGTTAAGCGTATCTAAGCAATATAAAAATAAATGCACAAGAGACAAGATATAATAAAACAATAACTTTATTTATTCACATTCTTTCTGTACAATGCATGGAAAAGTAAATACAACTGAATGAAAGCAATGCCTAAATAATGGCATAACAGAAAAGGAAAAGTACTGAAATAAAAGTGTATAATAAACTAAAGCTCTGGGTCTTCAATGAAGTGGTCCAAGTCTTCACTAGTGGGCTCGATTTTCGGAGTGTCCAGATCACCTGACGATATTCAAAGAAGAAAGAAAGAGAATGCCATCAGCGAACAAATCGCTCGGTAAGTCCCAAAGATAAGGGAGAAATAGAATAGACAGAAAGAGAAGGTAAATTTTAAAGTTGTATCATATTGTTATAATGTTGCATTTAGTGTTAACGCTGTTGTTTGTAGATTGGTACAGAAGGATGCCAGTGTATACGAGAGGAGTCTCTATATGCCAAAGACTAGAGGAAAGTGTAGTACAAGGAACCGTTTATACCACAATACAACAGCAACTGGATTCAGGTTAGGTGTATTAAATCTTACTGTCTCGTGCCACTTCTAACACCTTCCGTACCAATCTACCCCTTAAACCCCGCGATATCTTTTTGTATAGTTGTATTATATTGTCTTGTATTGTAAACTGTATAGGTTGTATAATTTGGTAACTTACCGAAACCATGATATCAGTAAATGGATGTAACTGTAGAATTATGGATGTAACTGGAGAATTATGTAAATGGAAGTATATCCATGGTTCGGTTCAGTCAATATAGATTGAATAGTTTGAACAGATTGAATATATGAATTCATGTTGAATTGTAATATTGTAGATTGTATATGGTAGATTGTACTTGAATCATATTCAAGTCAGATTATAATGAGACTCATTCTGAGTCAGAACGATTAGAAAAGAAATTGAAGTCCTGATTGTTTTGATATTATCGGTAACCGCTGCACATGGGCGGCATCATTTGTGTCTTTTTTAAAAACGATTACCGTGTTGATAACACCATTTTTAAGTTGTCTAACTTAAATAGACAAGCACCCACTTCTCCGGCTCCCTGAGGCTCAAGAGATTGGTCCCGCTTAAACCTATATTTACTAGGGTCCTTAGGGTAATTTATAGAACTTGAGGGGGTTTTATGTAAAAAATACTTTGTATAATTTTCAAAATACACTCCAAGTATTTAATTATTGTCTTTAGAGTTGTAATAAATGTAGATTTTATATCTGTGATATTTCTAGTGAAGATAACCTAATTTTCATAATATATGGTATTAAATTGTAATATTGCATTTGTATGGAATTCATGATATTTTAATGTAAAGTGATTCTTTGATTTGGAAAAGTTGGAATATTTATATTATAAAAAAATATATATTTTGATATTATATATATATATATATATATATATATATATATATATATTTATAAAACTAAATTTTAATATATATTATAATTCTATAAATCTCATTTTCTTAAGATTTTCGTATTTTAAATCTTTCGAGACCGAATGCTCCTTACGGAGGTCTGCATCTCGCACTACTAAGTCCAGGGACGTGCGATAATCCGCACCATCCCAGTCAGCTTCCCCAAATTGGGTTGTAGCAGCGTTTTGCAAAGATTTATGTAAAATACTAAATCTTGTAAAAAATGGTTTTATTAGTAAATGGTATTTATTTGAAATGTTTCGTTTTCCCGTATTCTAGATTCCCGAAAGTATTGTGCTATGTTGCATATGAGTGTTGTGAGGAGGTAGGTCATTACCTCATGATCTAACTTAAATGTATAGTAAGATTGTGATGATTTACTGTTAAAATGAAACTACATGGTATTTTACTGAAACAGAGCAATAAAAGTTATAAAATGATATAGATTGTCATGAAACTTGTTCAACATATTTGTTAATGATTAATAGTCAACATGTAAT
Source organism: Agapanthus africanus (assembly GCA_030015575.1). NCBI lineage: Eukaryota > Viridiplantae > Streptophyta > Magnoliopsida > Asparagales > Amaryllidaceae > Agapanthus > Agapanthus africanus. The sequence goes on from JASDDO010000010.1 coordinate 371,925,370, forward strand.
GGTTTAATAGGGTTGTGTTTAAGAAAAGTGAGATTTTTAGAAAGAAACCGAATCGGAAATCGGTTTGACTCCGATTCCGTCGGGTTTTATTAAAAGATGTTTTTAGAGTAGCAAAGGAGAGAGGGAGGTGGAACTTACGGGTTTAGCTTAAAGAGGAGAGGGAGAGGGAGTGGACGTAGCTTCCGGTGCGTCGTTTCGTCGCCGGGATCTCCTGGGGTTGTCGCCGGAAAAATCGTCGGAGCTACGCCTTTCGCTTCTTCCAAAGTACACTAGGGTTCTAGGAAATTTCTTGAGAGTTTTGATCAGAATTTTGGAGTGAGGGGGGTGTATTTAGGAATTGTATTTATCGGGTAAGGTTAGGGTTAGGGTAGGTGAAAGGTTAAATGAAAAAATGTGATGAATTGTATTAAAATGGGGTAATTAGGGTTTTAAAGAGGCTTGGGTACTGGTCCAAGAATTTAAAGTATACAGATGTGCAGGGAAGACCAAAAGCCAAAAGTTTCATGTTGGTGATTCGGCGGTCCGGCCGGCGGCGGCGGCCCGAGTCGGCGGTCCGCCGGCCCGGCCGATTCCGGCCGAGTCAGGTGGCCGGGGTCTCCCTTGACGCTTCACTAACTCTCTGGTACTGTTAGATTTTTGGGTGTAGTGGGGTTTTTTGTGAGTTATGCACGTGTAAACCCTTGGTATTGTAAAAATTCAAAATAAAATAATATTAAAAATAATGTGGGGGTATGGGATTTGAACTCTGGTGGGTTGGTTCTGCAGTGCAAGGTCTTACTAATGAGCTACAAGCTCCTTTGTGCTATTAAAAAGCAAAACAAAGTTATATCTTGTGCTCAGGCAAAAATACCCTTTTCTGTATTTTTTTGAAAAATTTGTACAGGAAAATTGGGGTTGTTACATTCCACCCTCCTTATAAAAATTTCGTCCTCGAAATTTGTAAAAGGAAAGTGTAACAGATTCAAGGAAAGTTTGGTGACTGAAATAATTAAGTGATACAAGGGTTTTAAAAATGTGAAAGAGACTTACTATTGTTACCTTGACCTACAGCCTCGGTTTCTACGGCTGCTAAGGTGGAGGCTTGGCTTCTCGGCACATTTTTCTGTGTATGCTGGTACATCGATGCCTGATTGGGTAGAGGTGGTCCAGGTGGAGGTGATGCTGGGAGTGCAAGACTAGGTGCAGGAGCCTGGATAGCTGGCCGCTGCGGATAGTTTGCGGGTGTGTGAGTTGAGTTGCGTCTATAGAGACAGTTTCCAATTCTATGATCGGATGCGCCACAAACTAGGCACAGGCCTTTTGCGCGCCTACCGTCCTTCCACAAGTGTCCATCCCTATGGCAGTAGTAACAAAAACCTGGACTTGACTGGTTAATTGTTTCTTTCTGTCTCTTGGGTTCAGAAAGTTGTATAAGGTAGGCTCCTCCTGCCATCTAGGTGGCAGAACGCTTTATACCGGTTGCTTCTGCTTCTGATCGGTTCATTAATATAACAGTCTGCTGCTGCTGTCCAACCAGGAGGCTTCGGATTTCCTCAAGCAGAACCGTCTGCTCGTTGAGCGGGACAGATTCAAAGTATATGATTCAAAGAATATGAAATGTAAGATTCAAGGAGTATGGATTGTAAAGAATATTTTAGTTGCTGGTTCTTGTGCTATATTGCTTAGGTTGTACACGCAGAACAGAATTGCATGGCAATATTCCATACAACTCTGACCTGCATGGGCCACCAACAAAACCTGTCACGCCCCGCTTCCCAGTGTACGGGCAGAGGATGCGACGATGCCGCTACGTATTTACTGCTAAGTAAATACGCTAAGCGTATCTAAGCAATATAAAAATAAATGCACAAGAGACAAGATATAATAAAACAGCAATTTTATTTATTCACATTCTTTCTGTACAATGCATGAAAAAGTAAATACAACTGAATGAAAGCAATGCCTAAACAATGGCATAACAGAAAAGAAAAAGTACTGAAATAAAAGTGTACAATGAACTAAAGCTCTGGGTCTTCAATGAAATGGTCCAAGTATTCACTAGTAGGCTTAATCTACGGAGTGTCCAGATCACCTGACGACATTCAAAGAAGAAAGAAAGAGAATACCGTCAGCGAACAAATCGCTCGGTAAGTCCCAAAGATAAGGGAGAAATAGAATAGACGGAAAGAGAAGGTAGCTTTTAAAGTTGTATCATATTGTTATAATGTTATATTTAGTGTTAACGCTATTGTTTGTAACTTGGTACAGAAGGATGCCAGTGTATACGAGAGGAGTCTCTATATGCCAGAGACTAGAGGCAAGTGTAGTATAAGGAACCGTTTATGTCACGATACAACAGCAACTGGATTCAGGTTAGGTGTATTAAATCTTACTGTCTCGTGCCACTTCTAACACCTTCCGTACCAATCTACCCCTTAAACCGCGCGATATCTTGTTGTGTAGTTGTATTGTATTATCTTGTATTGTAAACTGTATAGATTGTATAATTTGGTGACTTACCAAAACCATGATATCAGTAAATGGATGTAACTGTAGAATCATTTATGTAACTGGAGAATCATGTAAATGGAAGTATATTCATGGTTCGGTTCAGTCAATATAGATTGAATAGTTTGAACAGATTGAATATATGAATTCATGTTGAATTGCAATATTGTAGATTGTATATGGTAGATTGTACTTGAATCATATTCAAGTCAGATTATAATGAGACTCATTCTGAGTCAGAACAATTAGAAAAGAAATTGAAGTCCTGATTGTTTTGATGTTATCGGTAACCGCTGCACATGGGTGGCAGGATTTGTGTATTTTTCAAAGACGATTACCGTGTTGATAACACCGTTGTTAAGTTGTCTACCTTAAATAGGCAAGCATCCACTTCTCCGGCTCCCTGAGGCTCAAGAGATTGGTCCTGCTTAAACCTATATTTATTAGGGTCCTTAGGGTAATTTATAGAACCTGAGGAGGTTTTATGTAAAAATACTTTGTATAATTTTTAAAATACACCCCAAGTATTTAATTATCGTCTTTAAAATTGTAATAAATTTAGATTTTATATTTGTGATATTTCTAGTGAAGATAACCTAATTTTCATAATATATGATATTAAATTGTAATAATGCATTTGTATGGAATTCATGGTATTTTAATATAAAGTGATTCTTTGATTTGAAAAAGTTGGAATATTTATATTAAAAAAAAATAGATATTTTGATATTACATATATATATATATATATTTATAAAACTAAGTTTTAATATATATTATAATTCTATAAATCTCATTTTTTTAAGATTTTCGTATTTTAAATCTTTCGAGATCGAATGCTCCTTGCAAAGGTCTGCATCTCGCAGTACTAAACCCAGAGACGTGCGATAATCCGCACCATCCCAATCGGGTTCCACAAATTGGGTTGTAGCGGCACTTTGCAAATATTTGTGTAAAATACTAAATCTTGTAAAAAATGGTTTTATTAGTAAATAGTATTTATTTGAAATGTTTCGTTTTCCCGTATTCTAGATTCTCGAAAGTATTGTGCTATATTGCATATGAGTGTTGTGAGGAGGTAGGTCATTACCTCGTGATCTAACTTAAAGGTATAGTAAGATTGTGATGATTTACTGTTAAAATGAAACTACATGGCATTTTACTGAAAAAGAGCAATAAAAGTTACAAAATGATATAGATTGTCATAAAACTTGTTCAACATATTTGTTAATGATTAATAGTCAACATGTAATAGTTTAATAGGGTTGTGTTTAAGAAAAGTGAGATTTTTAGAAAGAAACCGAATCGGAAATCGGTTTGACTACGATTCCGTCGGGTTTTATTAAAAGATGTTTTTAGAGTAGCAAAGGAGATAAGGAGGTAGGACTTACGGGTTTAGCTTAAAGAGGAGAGGGAGAGGGAGTGGACGTAGCTTCCGTTGCGTTGTTTCGTCGCCGAGATCTTCTAGGGTTGTCGCCGGAAAAATCGTAGGAGCTTCGCCTTTGGCTTCTTCCAAAGTACACTAGGGTTCTAGGAAATTTCTTGAGAGTTTTGATCAGAATTTTGGAGTGAGAGGGTGTGTTTAGGGGTTGTATTTATAGGGTAAGGCTAGGGTTAGGGTAGGTGAAATGTTGAAATGAAAAAAATGTGATAAATTGTATTAAAATGTATTAAAATGGGGTAATTAGGGTTTTAAAGAGGCTCGGGTACTGGTCCAAGAATTTAAAGTATACAGATGTGCAGGGAAGACCAAAAGCCAAAAGTTTCATGTTGGTGACTCGGCGGTCCGGCCGAGTCCGGCCGGGGGCGGCGGCCCGAGTCGGCCGGTCCGCCGGCCGATTCCGGCCGAGTCAGGTGGCCGGAGTCTCCCTTGACGCTTCACTAACTCTTTGGTACTGTTAGATTTTTGGGTGTAGTGGGGGGGGTTTTGTGAGTTATGCACGTGTAAACCCTTGGTATTCTAAAAATTCAAAATAAAACAATATTAAAAATAATGTGGGGTATGGGATTTGAACTCTGGTGGGTTGGTTCAGCAGTGCAAGGTCTTACCAATGAGCTACAAGCTCCTTTGTGCTATTAAAATGCAAAACTAACTTATATCTTGTGCTCAGGCAAAAATACCCCTTTCTGTATTTTTTTGAAAAATTTGTACAGAAAGTTGTACAGGAAAATTGGGGTTGTTACAGAACTCAACATGCGGTGTTGTGTTTTGAAGGGGTTTTGGATATATCGGGGGTCCCGCAGAGTTTTTACGGGATTCCCGCTATCCGAATAGCGGGCTGGGGATCAAGGGGGATAGCAGCCCCCTTGTGGGGTGCGGGTTTAGAAATTTTTTCTAACGGGGAAGGTATTTTTCGTTTGGAGTGTATATAAAATAAGGGAGAAATGGCGTCCAAATGACGCGTGAACGCCAGCGCCTCACGTGCCCGCGCTGGGCTCTGGGTGCTGGGGCGCTAGCGCCTCACGTGCCCGGCACGTGGGCGCTGGGCGCCTCACATGCCCGGCACATATGCGCTGGACGCTACCGCCTCACGTGCCCGGCACGTGGGTGCTGGGCGCTTGGGCGCCGGCGAAAAGAAGGGGCTTTTAGCCCCAGAAATTGGATTTAAACTCTAAAAAAGGATTTTGAGTGGAGTTAAATTCCAAAAAACTCAGATTTGGAGTTAAACTCCTAAAAGATCTGGATTAGGAGTTAAACTCTTTTGAGGATTTGGGTCTTGGAGTTGAACTCCCTAAAGATCTTCAGAAGTTCTTCTCTCTTAAGTCTTGGATCTTCTCTTGAGCCTTAGATCTTTTCCAAAGTGATATTTTCGGAGATGGATATCCTTCTTCCTCCTCTTTGTTGGCCGGATCTTGGAAGAAAAAGGGGAGGGTGAGATTCAAAATCTCCCTTTTTTAGAGATCTGATGGAAGATCTGAGTTCCCCTTCAAGGGTTTGATAGTAAAAAACTATTTATTTTTAGAAAAGGAAAAGTTAAACTCTTGATTTAATTCAAAAAAGAAGAAGGTATAGAACCTTGAGGAAGGAGAAAGAGGCACAGACCCTAATCTTTTGAGAGTGTCACGCCCCGCTTCCCAGTGTACGGCGAAGGGGACGCGACGAGGTCCGCTACGTATGTACTCAGAAGTACATACACTAAGCGTAGCTAAGCAATATAGAAATAATTACACAAGAGGCAAGAGTATAAAAAGAACAGCAACTTTTATTTATTAACATTCTTTGTACAATACATGAAAAGAAAATACAACTGAAATAAAGATGCCTAAACAGTGGCATAACAGGAAATGTAAAGTAATGGAAAGAAAAGTGTACAATGAAATTATACTGCAGGGTCTTGAGTAAACTGCTCCAAGTCTTCTTGTGATGGCTCAACTTCTGCCGGGTCCAAGTCAGCTGACGACATTCAAAGAAGAGAGAAACAGAATGTCGTCAGCGAACAGATCGCTCGGTAAGTCCCAAAGGTAAGAGGGAAGTAGAGAAGACAGAATAAGAAGATACATTTTAAAGTGTAAACTATTGTTGTAATGTTATGTCAACGCTGTTGTTTGTAGCTTGGTACAGAAGGATGCCAGTGTATACGAGGGGGTCTCTATATGCTAGAGACCAGGGCAAACGGAAAGTACAAGGAACCGTTAAGCCACGGTACAACAGCAACGGAATATAGGTTATGTGTCTTAATCTGACCACCTCGTGCCACCTTTAACACCTTCCGTACCAATCTACCCCTTTAAACCCCGTAGTGTTTTAACAGTATTGTTGTATTGTTTTATGTAAGTTGGATGACTGACCAAAGCCATGATATCAGTAAACGGATTGTATCATCTAATTGGAATAACGGAATAATGGATGTATATACATGGTTTGATTCAGTCAAGTTGAATAGGTTGTTAACTGGATTCAGGGATTCATGTGTTCATATTGAGTTGGATTATTAAGAATATAGATTGACTTGAATTATATTCAAGTCAGAAATAGTCAGACTTTAACCCGAGTCAGACTAAAAGAAAGGTAATTTGAAATTCTATAATTGTTAGGGTCCTTATTGTAATTTATAAAAAACTTGAGGGGATTTTATGTAAAAAATACTTTTATATACTTTTCAAAATACACCTCAAGTATTTATTTTTCGTCTTTAGAGTTGTGGATTTTATGTTATGACATTTCTAATGAAAATATCCTAGTTTCATAAATAATGGTATTTATCTGTAATATTGATTATTTGAAGTTCATGGTGTTTTAGTGTAACCTTTATTCTTGTGATTTTTAGAAAAAGGTGGAAAATTTATATTATAATGAAATAGATATTTAAATGATGAATTTACATATATTTATACAAAATAATTTTAATAAATATTTTATATTCCAAAAATCTCATTTTCTTAAGATGTCGTATTTTAAACCTTTCGAGATCGAATGCTCTTTGCGGAGGTCTGAATCTCGCACTACTAGCCCGAGGATGCGCGATAAACCGCACGATCCCGAACGGGTTCCCCAAAGATGGGTTGTAGCGGCGCTTTGCAAAGATTGTAAAATACTAATCTTTTAGAAAACGGTTTTATAAATTAAAAGGTATTTATTTGAAAAGTGTAATTTTCCGTATTTTAGGTTCTAGGCTTTCCTAAGCCAACTAGCCTATTTCTAAATGGTCTAAATGACAAGTTGTTAGAAGCCTTAAATCGCCTCTTCACCGTCAATTGTGGCCAGGTAAGTACAAGTGAGGAGGGAGGGATCCGCTCACGAATTGTGAGGCGGGCCTTTTAAAGTTACCCAAGCTCACTTGCCTAGCCTAGACACCACAATGTCAGTTTAGATAAACGATCGATGTCCACAACTTATCGTATTTTCCTAATATGAGGTATTTGTTTAAAAGTGTAACAATCTAAAAATTTTAAGAATGGTTTTATGAAGATTATGGTATTTTAATGAAAATTTCGTTTTATCGTATTCTAAGTTTTGATGATATCATTTTAGAGTTGTATTTGCGTGTGTGTGGAGGTAGGTCATTACCTCATGACTTATTTTTAGGTATAGTGAAGTTTAGGGGTTAAATATGATAAATTAAACATGAGGGTATTTAGGTGAAAGAATACGGTATTTGCAAAAGTTATCATTTCATGTGTGAAAACTCATTCAAATTGATTTTTACAAGTTTAGTGATCAAGATGAACATGTTTAGGAATGATGGAATTGATTAGAAGAAGAAAAATAAACATTATGGTATTATTGTGAAAAGAATATGATATTACAAGAAAGCTATCATTTCATGTGAGAAACTTTGTCCAAATTAATTGTTATGTGATTAATGGTCATCATGAATATGTTTAGGTATTATGGTATGGGTGACAAGTAAGATTTTGTAGAAAAACCGAATCGGAAATCGGTTTGTTCCGATTTCCGTCGGGTTTCATAAATTCATATTTTTTTTGAGAAGTAGAAGAAGAAAAGAACGGGACTTATGGGTTTCAATCTATACTAAAGAGTATAGAGGAACAAGGTGAGTGGTCAAGGCTTTGTTTCGTCGCCGGTTGTTTCAAAGAACGTCGCCAGAAATCCGTCAGCGCTTCGCCGTGAACTCGGTTTCAAAGCACACCTTTCTTGTAGAAATTTTGAGAGAGTAAACCTAGGGTTTTGGGATGAGAGGGTAGAGGGTAGGGGTCTATTTATAGGGTAGCTAGGGTAGGGTAGATGAAAGGTTTTTATTTAAAAAAAAATATTGTAAAAATTAAAGAAAAAGCATTAAAATTTGTATTAAATTGGTTGTATTTAACATTTGAGAACCGATCAATTAAATTTGAGTTAACAGGGGAGTTGGGAAGATGAAAAGGCGAAACTTTCATGTAGACGACTCGGCCGTCCGGCCGAGTCCGGCAGGCGGCGCCGGCCGACTCGGGCCGAGTCGAGGTGCCGTCGGGCGTGGGTTCGCCTGACGTAGGCTCTGGTATACTCACATTTTTGGGTTCAGTTCAACTTTTGGGAGTTATGGCATGTGGACTGTTGGGCTTCCAAGAATTTTAAAAGAAAAATAATCTAAAAATAATGTGGGGCATGGGATTCGAACTCTGGTGGCTTGGTTCAGCAGTGCAAGGTGTTACCAATGAGCTACAAGCTCCTTCTTGTAATTATTGTAGGAAAATAGATACTTAAAGTGATATCAGCAACATTAAATACTCCAAGTATACTTCAAATTTAAATCAAATTTATGTATACAAAAATTGGAGTTGTTACAGAGAGAGAGAAAATTATTGAGATATTTTCATCATCTTTGCTTTTATAGGCTATACACTTTACATATAGCCCATTGGGCTTTACAAAATGGCATTTTGCCCATCTCATGCCTCATGTGCTCATTTGGTTTGCACATGAGACATGGGTTTTACAAAATTTGGCTTTATGCCCATTTTTCTTACATTTATTCATAAAATAAAAGAAATACACCAAAATTATTCATTACCAAATTTTTATTTTGGCATGGGGGAGGCCGGCCGTTTCATGTTCGGGCTCGACCCGGTCATTGGCCCACTTGACCTGGGCTTGGGCCCACTTGGCTTGGGGTTGACTTTGATTTTTGACTTAGTCAACCGGGGTGTAAATTTTTACCCCAACAAATTGCCCCCCATCAATAAATGCACACCACATATGTGGGTTGTGTGCATGAAATTGATGGATCTTTTTTCGCGTAGAGATTGATTTAATTTGGTTCCCGTTTTGACGACATGGAGGTCGTTGTTGCCCTTTTCGCGACGTGGACGGTCGGCGCTGCCCTTTTAGCGACGTGGACGGTCGTTGCTGCCCTTTTTGCGAGTTGGACGGTCGGTGCTGCCCTTTTTGCGACGTGGACGGTCGGTGCTGCCCTTTTTGCGACTTAGACGGTGGGTGCTGCCCTTTTTGCGACTTGGACGGTCGATGCTGCCTTTTTAGCGACTTAGACGGTCGATACTGCCCTTTTTGCGACGTGGACGGTCGGTGCTGCCATTTTAGCGACTTGGACAGTCGATGCTGCCCTTTTAGCGACTTGGACAGTCGGTGCTACCCTTTTAACGACTTGGACGGTCGATGCTACCCTTTTTGCGAAGTGGACGGTCGGTGCTGCCCTTTTAGTGACTTGGACGGTCGATGCTGCCCTTTTTGCAACTTGGACGGTCGATACTGCCCTTTTAACGACTTGGACGGTCGGTGCTGCCCTTTTTACGACTTGGACGGTCGGTGCTGCCCTTTTTGCGACGTGGACGGTCGATGCTGCCCTTTTAGCGACTTGTACGGTCGGTGCTGTCCTTTTTGCGACTTGGACGGTCGATGCTGCCCTTTTAGCGACTTGTACGGTCGGTGCTGCCCTTTTTGCGACTTGGACAGTCGATGCTGCCCTTTTTGCGACGTGGACAGTCGATGCTTCCATTTTAGCGACTTGGACGGTCGATACTGCCCTTTTTGCGATTTGGACGGTCGATACTGCCCTTTTAACGACTTGGACGGTCGGTGCTGCCCTTTTTGCGATTTGGACGGTCGATGCTGCCCTTTTAACGACTTGAACGGTCGGTCCTGCCCTTTTTGCGACTTGGACAGTCGATGCTGCCCTTTTTGCGACGTGGACGGTCGGTGCTGCCCTTTTAACGACTTGAACGGTCGGTCCTGCCCTTTTTGCGACTTGGACGGTCGATGCTGCCCTTTTTGCGACGTGGACGGTCGGTGCTGCCATTTTAGCGACTTAGACTGTCGATGCTGCCCTTTTTGCGATGTGGACGGTCGGTGCTGCCATTTTAGCGACTTGGACGGTCGATGTTGCCCTTTTTGCGACGTGGACGGTCGGTATTGGATTTGACTTGCTCCGCTTGTTGTGGTGTCAGGGATGAAGTTGACTTGTTTCTGAGGTGGAGCTTGATTCTGTCAGGGAGGTCATTGGTTATTTTGCTGATTTGATGTGATTTGGGTTGACATCAGCACCGTTGCACTAGAATATGGTACCAGGAACGAATCATCATTTGCTGTGAGGGGATTTCCCTCGTTCCTAGTTTAACGACTTAGGGGTCATATGTTCCCAGTTTAACGACTTAGGGGTCATCTGTTCCCAGTTTAAAGACTTAGGGGTCTATTGGATTGGAGTTTGGAATTTTGGGGTTAGGATAGGCATCTGCGTTGCTAACACTGAAGCATATGTGCCAGGAGCAATTCATCATTTGCCTTTTCCTATTGAGGAGCGATGGATTAGGAGACAGGTTTAGGTCCTTACCACCTAAGGCTTTTCAATTTTATGAGTCGTAAGGGTCCCATAAAAGCATTTTCTCCCCACGAGTCGAAAGGATCTCGTAGGTGTACTTTCTCTTTAGGAGTTGTGAGGACTCCCAAGTGTGTTTTTCCTTTGTGAGTCGTAAGGATCCTACGAAGGTGTTTTCTTATAAGTCGTGAGGATCCCGTAAGTTTGTTCTCCTCATGTATCGTGAGGACACATGAGTGGGTCTTCCTAAATGGAGCATAATTCCAAGGGCGGAGACCAGCCGCATAACTGATGATTGCAGTGGGGCATGGGTATGATGAGAATTATTTGAGCCCGTGGATTGTATACAGTAGTCAGCTTGGGGACCAACCGTAGGGCGGGGAGAATTTCGGGAGATTGGATTTTGGTTGGCGTCTGCATCGCTGCACTGGAATATGATATCAGGAGCGACTCATCATTCGCCGTTTGGGGACTTGGAATTTGGATTTTTGGTCGGCATCAGCACAGCTAACACTGAAGCGAAATGCCAGGAGTGACTCATCATTTGCCGTTGCCCGTTATGGAGCGATGGCTTAGGAGACAGGTTTAGATCTCTATCACCTAAGGTTTTTCAATTTTATGAGTCGTAAGGATCTCATAAAAGCACTTTCTCCCTACGAGTCGAGAGGATCTCGCAGGTGTATTTTCTCCCTAGGAATCGTAGGGATTCCTAAGTGTGTTGCTCCTTTGTGAGTCATAAGGATCTCACGCAGGGATTTTCTCCTCACAAGGTCAAGAGGACTTTGTGAGTGTATTTTATCTCTTTTCATGAGTTTGCGTCCTTTTGGGTTTTCACAAACTCGCCGGCAGCCCTGCTGTTTTTACTCACGGAGCCCTTTCGGGTTTTCATTTATGCCCGTTTTTCTTGTGGACATGCCTTTTTTTCTTTTTTTCTTTTTTTTGGCACCGGTGGGACTTTAAAATAGTCTCGCCAGCAGGACTTAGGAGAGATAGGGGTTGTTTATGCCTGTGAATTGTATACGGTTTTACAGGATGCATGATCCAAACCGTAAGGCCGGTGTGCTCAATTCGTCTGCGACTTAGAGCATTCACGCGTAGTATTTCTTGAGATATCGGCCATTGATGGTTGGCATGGGCCTTTCTCCCTCGGCATTTATCAGCTGGTAGGATCCTCCATCAAACACTTTCTCGATGACGTATGGTCCTTCCCAGTTTGGCTCGAATTTTCCCTTGGCATGTTGATTGGGGATAATCGGTCTTTTGAGGACCAACACCAATTCACCTTTCTTGAAAACGCGAAGACGGGTTATCTTGTCATAGGCCTATGGCATTTGGGCTCGGTACAACTCCAGATTTTGCTGTATTGCGAGCCTCTTTTCTTCGAGGGCGTCGAGCTCTTCGAGCCGAAGGAGCACATTTTCCTCCTCCGTCAACTCGTATTGAACAGCCATCCGTAGGCTTGGAACTTCGACTTTGAGCGGGAGGATTGCTTCCACTCTGAAGAGTAGTGAGTGTGGAGTGAATTGAGTTGGAGTGCGATGTACGGTACGATATGCTCACAATGCCTCGTGAAATTTGAGATTCCAGTCTCTCTTGTTGGTTGAAGCATTTTTTCCTCAGGAGCTTGCATAGAGTTTTATTGAAGGCTTCAGCTAGCCCATTGGCCCCTGGATTATAGATGGAGGAATATCTCCAGTCTATCTTATGCTGAGTAGTGAACCTTGAGACTTTGAAGCTCTTAAAAGAAGGCCCGTTATCAGAAATGATTCTTCTTGGTGTACCGAAGCGGTATAGAATATTATGCTAGAAGAATGTCAGAATATCTTCTGTCTTGACTTCTTTTAGCGGGACAGCTTCAGCCCATCTGGAGAAGTAGTCAGTTGCAGCCAATATGAACCGGAGGCCTTTGGATGACGGAGGATCAACTGGACCAACTATGTCGGTGCCCCAAACTTCGAAGGGCCATGACGCCACCGTAGGATACAACGGATTGGGATGCTTGTGAATGAAACCACCATGAATTTGGCAGATATGACACTTCTTTGCATGCTCTTCACAATCTCTTATCATGGTAGGCTAGTAATATCCAAGCCGTTTGATTTGAAGCCGCATTTTGGGGCCGGATTGGTGAGCTCCGCAGACGCCTGAGTGAACTTCTTTCATGACTTTCTGGGCTTCGGCCGATGACAGACATCTGAGCCAGAGTTGGTCTATGATCTGTGGTATAGCGTATTATTTACAAACACGTATCGAAGAGCTCTCTTCTTCAATTGAATCCTCGCAGATTTTCCTTCGAGCAGCTTGTCGTATCGGAGGTACCCTATGAAGGGCTCTCTCCAATCGGGCTCGTCTTGAACGATCGAAGCTTCTTCGGCAGGACTGCTCTTCTATTCCGTGCTTTTCTCTTCTCGTAGAGAGACTGGGGGTAGAATTTGCCGGCTTCTAACTGTGATCAGAATTTCGTTCACGTCAGGATCAGCCAGCTCCTTAGCTAAGCAAGCGAGTACGTCGGCTTTTTCATTCAACGCCCTAGGGACTCTCATCAGCTCAATATGGGTGAATTGTTTCATATGCTCCACCACCCGGCTTCTATATCGAGCTAACTCAGGTTTGTATATCTTATAGTCTCTACTTACTTGGTTGACGACAAGCTGAGAGTCATCGTAGACTAGTAGCCGAAAGATTTCCATTTCTATGGCGAGCTCAAAACCAGCTATTAGAGCTTCATACTCAACCTCATTGTTTGTGCGAGGCTCGGTGAGAGCGAAAGAACGTCGTAGGGTTCCTATCGATGGCGTGATGAACACCAATTCTATCCCTGCTTTTATCTGTGGGATGCTTGATTTGCCGGAGCTCCTCATTGATGAGGCTCCATCGAAGTAGAGCTCCCAACATGGCTCGTCATCCTCGAGGTGCAGCTCTTGTTCGTTGGGTAACTCGCAATTGAGCGGCGACCCTTCTGGTATGGGATGAGCAGCAAGGAAGTCGGCGAGGGCTTGCCCTTTTACTGCTTTCTGAGGATATAAACTATGTCAAACTTAAGTAGCATGACAGCCCATCTTACCATTCTGCCGGCTAGGCTTGCCTTGGTCATTAAGTGTTTGAGCGGGTCGACCTTGGAGATCAACATAACCCGATAAGCAAGCAGATACCACCTCAGCTTCTTCAAAGCGAATATCGGAGCCAGGCATTGCTTTTCGATCGGGGAATAGTTGTGTTCCGCCTCGACTAGAGTTGGACTGAGGTAGTAGAGGGCATTTTCTTTTCCCTCCTCGTTGTTCTGGGCAAGGAGCGCACCGAGTGATTCATCTAGCGCGGCAGTGTAGAGAATCAACGGTTTATTTGGAATGGGAGCAGCCAGCACTGGAGGGTGCAACAAGTACTGTTTGATGCTTTCGAACGCTTCTTGACATTCAGCATCCCAGATAAAAGGAGCTCCTTTCTTCATGAGCTTTGAGAAGGGCTTACATCTCCCCGATAAATTTGAGATACACCTTTGTATATAAGCAAGCATGCCTTGAAAAGATCTTAGCTGTGTCAGACTCTTTGGAGGGGTCATCTCCATGATGGCCTTTATCTTTGATGGCTCAACTTCGATCCATCGATATCGGACTATGAAGCCCAGGAATTTTCCCGATGACACACTTAAAGCGCACTTTAGAGGATTCATTTTCAGATCGTATTCCCTCAGTCTCGTGAGAACGGTCCTAAGATCTTGGATGTGATCGGCCTTGGCTTTATTCTTGACGACCAGATCATCAACATAGCATTCGACGACTTTATGGATTAAGTCATCAAAGATATTGGTCATTACCCTTTGATATGTTGCACCTGCGTTCTTCAGTCCGAACGACATCACTTTGTAGCAGTATATTCCGATCGGGTTCGAAATGCCGTGTGTTTCTCATCCTCAGGCGACATCTTGATCTGATTATATCCAGACGAGCCATCCATAAAGGTGAAAAACTCATAATTTGAGGTGTCATCGACCATCATTTCCATGACCGGTAGCGGGAATTCGTCTTTAGGACATGCCTTGTTGAGGTCCCTGAAATCGACACAAACTCGGATCTGCCCATTTTTCTTCTTCACTGGGACTATGATGTTAGAGTATATGCCCTAGGGGCCATTATTGTATCATACTAGCTTGTATATTACTTAATGGAAGCTTGGGATATTCACAGTTATATTAACAGTCTTGCTAAACATGGTAGTATGCTACTTGGTTTATATCTATCTTAATATGTGTGTACATATTGATAGAGCCCTTAGGATCTTGCTTGACTACCGGCGTTGTGATGGCAGTCACACTAGTGGGGGCTGGGTAGTCTACAAGCACATCCTTTTTCAGGTCCCTAGTCGTAGGATTATCGAGACAGTGCATCGATACTCCGGAGTAAACTAGTGTGTACGCTTCTCATCCCAGTTGGGGAGATGGTTTGTCCCACAGCCATCAGTACGTCGTACTGGAGATAGTATACAGGTGCTCGTTAGGTTACGGGTATACCGGACAGGACTCGCAGGGAACTGTTGGTTGGTATTATACCCGTCGTCAGTTAACAGTTCCCAGGTGACATGAGTACAGCATAGTCCACAGACTTGACACTGCTGCTTCGCCTCGAGTGTATTCCCACTGTTCTTAGATTGCTATCCTACCACGGCTCAAAGGAGTCGTGCAAACAGGTAGCAGTTGGGTGCAGTCCCGAGCACTTGGAGGCAGTGGCGGTTAGACAGGATTCGTCTCTCCCGGTATTGGGAGTTTATATCGCGCTGTGTCTGGAGAGCCATTACGCAAAGTCCCTGGGCAGGGCAAGCGAGATTTACTGGTAAGTTTTCTAGTAGTTTCTCAAGGTGTAATGAGCTTCGCTCCGACATGACTTATACCGCTTTTAGGGGACTGACGCTTGCCTCCCCCTAGGCCCGATATGCGATAGTCCTAGACGAACAGACCGGACTGTACGGAGATTGTCACATCAGGCTCAGTAGGAGTTCGGATGGGTTTCCTCATCGGCCTTCTTATCGACATCTACTTGGGGACCGTTACGTACAGCTAGTGCCGCTTGCGGTCTGTGGTTAAACCAACTGCCAGCGTAGTAGTCGAGTCTTTAGAGTCCCACACAGAGAGTTTCCCTGCTTCGGGCGAAACGATATAGAGGTCGTATGGTTTTACGACAGGGTTCGGACACGCACGTGCATTTATGCACGTACGATGTTCGGACATTTTTTACTAGTGGGCTTTAGTTTAAGCCAGATTCTAGTATTGGATTATTGGATTTATACAGTCTAAAGTATTTCCGTGTTTTCACGGATAGGAGGGGTGTTCTCGTAAATTGTCGAGAAGCTTCTAGAAGGATGATGACATGGAGGGCTTAGGTGTTATATGCATTAATTGGTTTATTGAGTCATGGTGTGATTCATCCATGGAGTTAATGATGCATTTATGATTTAAATGACTCATGAGATGAATCGCTATGTGAGTTAATGAAGCATGATGACATATTATTATTTGTTATTCATTTAATAATATCATATGTTTCATATATTCACAAATGAATCATTATTCCAAAAGGATTCTCACTCTCACCTTCTCTCTCCTCAAGCTCTCTCTCTTCAAACCCTAACCCTAACCTCTCATGTGTTGAGATCAAGGGTTAGCAAGACTTATTGATCCCTAATCTCACTCTATATTCCCTAGGTTGCTTTGATTAGCACTTTTAGTAACCTAGTTACCTCAAGTTAGAGGTCAAGCTTGGAGTAGTAGCTCTCGGGTGGATCTTCTATCATAAAGAGGAGGCCGACGAGGAGGTGGTCAACGAGAAGAAGAAGGACTTGGTTCATTAGGTATAATCTTCTTTCATAGTAGTTAATCCCTCCTATGATGTTGTTAGATAAGGTTTGGCAAAGATCCGTAAGTTAGTCGATATTTGTTTTAAACAAAATGATTGTTTTACCTATTCCGCCTCCCCGCAACTCGTGGGGTGTCTAACGTCGACTTACAGTGGTATCAGAGCCTCGCTAAACCATAACTAACTTGTTAGCAAAGTCGTTAGAAATTCGATCGCGAAACGAATCGGAAAAATCATCATTTTCACATAGTTTCTGTCGATATTAAAACGGGGTCTAAAAATTTTTCAGGGACCCTTAAAATTACAAGCAGGAAAATATAAGAATACTGGAGAAATTTGGGTTCCTGACTCGGCCATACAACCGCGGAACCGCAGCCGATCCAAGAGATCCTCCGCGGATCCGCGGCCGAGTTGAGGCCGAGTCACCCCAAAATTCCCCAGTAACTCTTCTGTGTTAATTTTGGTATTTCTGGGATATTTTATTTCTGCTCAAGTCTCAGGTGCACAGAGAAGTTTTTGGAGTAGAATTATTTGCGTTTGCTCGATCGAAATTCTACGATGTTTGGCTAATTAGATTATATCTGTGATTTGTATAATGTGTTCGTAAACCTCCCCTAACTACTAGTATGTCGGTTGGCATGGGGTTGCACATTTCTGTAATGGTTTTTACTGTTTGTGTTTGTGGACTTGTTGGATTGTCGTGAATGGATAGCCGGGAATGTGAGACGAGCGTTTCTTTCATTCAAATGTAATTTGTAAATTGTTGTAATATTCTTTTGCGGGGCACATCCAGGTTGCGGTTGTAGCCACCGTTGTATTATTTCATTTACTGATTTTTGCTCCTAGGATAGACCCAAGGTGGGGTGCACAAACTACCGGGTACTTTGAAGTGTTTAGTGGCCTACTCACGTTGTTGAGGGAGACCGCTTCACTTCGGGTACTTGGCAGGTAGTTTACCGTACCCGTAGGGTCTAGGGTGGGGTTTTGGCAATTCATCGCGACTGTGTAATCCGTTCTTTCTTTGCAGGCTCAAAAGAAATGCGGATTCGTAGAAAATCCAATATGTTCAACTGTGATCTGGAATGCCTATTATTGCGTCTGACGAATGTACAATATCTATATATGATAGCTATTAGGCGTCACATATGTTTTACACCCGCGCTAGCCCAGCCCCCGCTCTGTCGTTAGTTAAGTAACCTAACGGGTGATGACGGGACCCAGTGGCGAATGCGGATGGCATAAGAGAACGTTGTATTTTCGTTGTTTTCTGCAATGATAGGTTAATTGATAGGACGCATTATATTAATGCAAAGAAAATAAACCAAAGTTGAATCGTTGGAACAGTTTAAAAGAAACCACTCGGTTATTTTAAAACAGAGGATATTTTTTAAAATTGTGGAGCTTTAACCACTCCTTTTAAAAGCTATCAGGTTCTTTCGATCATATCAAGTTCACTACGTTCACGGTTTCGCCAAAACCATTCGTAGCCCTCCGTCATTTCATTTGGGTATTCAGTAGTATTCAAGCTATGTATTTTGACCAACGCCAAGGCATAGTGTTTGGTAGCTGCTGGGTATTCATTTGTTGCATAGATAGATGAGTTAGTTTGGGGCAGTCGTATTATCATTTGGCCAACATCAGGGATATGTACGGATGGGTTCAAATTAACAAGATAATGATGGGTAGAACTTGACATGTGACTTATGACATTTTGACCAACGCCAAGGTCATAAGAGCATGGGGCAGAAATTTATATCGGGAATTTCTAAAGAAACTGAAATTTGCAAAGAGATGCATACCATTTGGAGTTTGATGAATGTTGGTAGGATACCTTCAGCATTATCACACGATGATATTTGGATCTCGATCCTACTGTGAGTATCCGCTACTCATCAGGAGATTCGTTACTTAACGATCAATGCTATAAACCAAGTAGGTGCCGAGAAAGGTGTCAGCGGGGCTACGTCCCCAGAGAAAAGAAGTTATTTAATTAAGGAACTTCGCGAAAGCGTTGGAAAACCTCCCTCGAAGTACCGACACCGTCCTGGCTGAACGGTTAAGCAAGTATTGTACAGTGAGAATAATCCTGACTAGTTCTTCCTTTTTGGTTTGAGGAGGGATTCGAGAAACAGTGGGAGCCATCCAGTTTAGATAAACTAAAAACCACTCTAAACTTACAAGAGCATCATGCTAAAGTGTTCCCTCTCTCTCTCATTGTAGCGACCCAAAACATGACAGGCCTTAAGTTACTATTAGAGAAAATATACTGACAGGGCCAAACTATAAAGATTGGCTGCGGAATGTCAAAATGGTTTTGACTTATGACAAATTGGGGTATGTCATTACTGCTAAGGCACCTGCTGTCCCTGGTCCAAAATCCAGTAATGCGGATAAGGAAATCCGCAAGACCTGGGAGTTAGATTGCGTGAGGGCCAAATGCATCGTGCTTGCCTCTATGAATAATGAACATCAGAGAAGGCACGAGGATATGGATCTTGAATCCATATTTCTCCACACCAAGGAACTGTATGGAGAGCAATCTCGCATAGCAAGATACGAGACCTCGAAGAACTTGTTTCAGTCGAGGATGGCCGTCGGATCATCTATAGGAGAACATGTCCTAAAGATGATTGGCTATATAGAAGAGCTCGCGGATCTCGGGATGACTTTGGAGAACGAGCTCTATACCGACTTGGTTCTTCAGTCCCTTCCTTCCACCTACGCCCAGTTTATTCTGAATTTCAACATTCAAAGAAAAGAAGTTGATCTTCCAGAACTCCTTAACATGTTGAGGAGTGCAGAGGGCACCTTGCAGAAGGCAAGGGAAACACCCGCTATATTTGTTCGCGGTGCTTCTTCTTCCAGGTCCAAGGCTAGAGCCAAAGGAAGGAAGATGAAGGCCGCTACCAAACCAAGAGGTGGTGTTAGTAAGGTGGGAGCTAAGGGAAAGACAAAGATTGCAGTGCCAGTAGTGGCAAAGGACGAGTGCTTCCATTGTCATAGGAAAGGGCACTGGAAGAAAGATTGCAAAGCTTGGAATGCCAAGAACCAGGAACCGAAGCAAGCTGTGGTTTCGACTTCAGGTGTGTTTGTAATTGAAAATTGTCTGTCAATCAACTCTACTTCCTGGGTATTGGATACCGGATCAGGATCTCATATATACAATTCATTGCAGGCACTGAGAAACCGTAGAGTGCTGAAGGTTGGTGATATGACCCTTTAGGTTGCTAACGGAGCTAGCGTGGGTGCTGTGTCCGTAGGGGATTATCACCTTGGATTGACGAGTGGACATATTTTGGTTTTGCATAACTGTTTTTATGTACCCAGTTTAACGTGTAATATCATATCGGTTTCGTTTTATCAAAAGAAGGTTATGATTTCACGTTTGTAAACGATGTTGTTAACATCCACCTTAATCATGGTTTGATTGGGTCCGGTACACTAGATAACGGTATATATGTCTTAAACCAATTACAAATTTTCAATGTCCAGAATACACTAAAAAGAAAGTCTCTAGATTTAAATAAGGCTTTCTTATGGTATTGTAGACTAGGTCACATCAATGAGACAAGGTTAACTAAGTTACATAGAGAAGGATATTTGGATTCGTTCGAATATCAAACTTATGTCACTTGTCAATCATGTCTCAAAAGAAAGATGACAAAGACTCCATTCACTGGACATGGAGTAAGAGCGAGCGAGCTCTTAGGACTCATACACAGCGATGTATGTGGTCCAATGTCTACACATGCAAGAGGTGGTTTTTCCTATTTCATTACTTTTACGGATGATTACTCTAGGTACGGATTCATTTTCTTGATGAAACATAAATCCTAGGCTTTTGAGAAATTCCAAGAGTATAAGAATGAAGTAGAAAACCAAACCGGCAAAAGTATCAAGACACTGAGATCTGATCGAGATGGTGAATACTTAAGTGCTGAGTTCCTAGGTTACCTAAAAGGGAAAGGAATTCTCTCTCAGCTTATTCCTACATACACTCCACAGCATAACGGTGTATCGGAGAGACGGAATCGAACCCTATTGGATATGGTACATTCCATGATGAGTAATGCTGAGTTACCGCGATCTTTCTGGGGTTATGCGCTAGAATCAGCTGCATATCTTTTGAACATGGCTCCTACCAAAACTGTGCCTACCACGCCATATCAGATATGGAGTGGGAAGAAACCCTATCTTCAGTATCTGAAGATATGGGGATGTCTAGCTTTTGTTAAAAAGCAGCATGCGGACAAACTCGAGGCACGATCAATACAGTGTAAGTTTGTGGGATATCCAAAGAACTCCAAGGGATATTTCTTCTATTACACAGAGGAACAAAAGGTTTTTATTTCTCGTCATGCCCATTTTCTAGAACAGCAGTTTATAGAAAAGGAAACAAGTGGGAGCGAAATAGAACTGGAAGAAATTCCAGAACCACAAACTACTACTGAAAGTTTGGTAGGACCAGTAGTTCAAGAAGAACAGGACATTCCCGCACCCCTCCGCGGTAGTAGTAGGTCGTCTCATCCGCCTGAGAGATACTATGGTTTTCTCATAGATGGGGATAGAGAGGATTGCGTCATTGATGATGATGAACCTACTAGCTTCCAGCAGGCCATCCAGAGCGGCGACTCGGTAAGATGGCTAGATGCAATGCGGACCGAGATGGAGTCCATGTACACCAACAAAGTATGGACTTTGGACTTTGCTCCAGATGGGGTAAAACCCATAGGATGCAAATGGATCTTCAAGAAAAAGATTGGTGTAGATGGACAGGTGGAAACCTATAAGGCTAGACTCGTTGCAAAGGGTTTTCGTCAAAGACCTGGTTTGGACTATGACGAAACTTTTTCTCCAGTGGCTATGCTCAAATCCATTCGGGTCCTTCTTGCTATTGCCGCCTTCCATGATTATGAGATCTGGCAGATGGACGTAAAGACGGCTTTTCTAAATGGTAATTTAGAAGAGTGCGTCTATATGGATCAGCCAGAAGGTTTCAATCAGAGTGGGAGCAGCGGGAAAGTGTGCAAGTTGCTTAAGTCCATTTATGGACTAAAGTAGGCATCGCGGAGTTGGAACATCTGTTTTGATGAAACGGTCAAAGAATATGACTTTATCAAAAATCCAGATGAACCATGTATATATAGTAAAATTGTAGCACGAACTGTCGTATTCCTCGTCTTATACGTGGATGACATTCTACTGATAGGAAATGACATTCCTATGCTACAATCTGTCAAAGGATTCTTGTCACACAGGTTCTCCATGAAAGACCTGGGTGATGCCTCTTACATTCTGAGGATCTGGATCTATCGTGATAGATCCAAGAGGATGTTGGGACTTTCGCAGTCCAGGTATATCAACACTATACTGAAAAGATTCAGTATGGAAGATTCTAAGCGCGGTAGTTTACCGGCTTGTCACGGAATCACCCTCTCCAAAGAGATGTCTCCCAAGACTGATTTGGAAAGGGATCGCATGTCTATTATACCCTACGCTTCTGCGGTAGACTCTATAATGTATGCGATGTTGTGCACCAGACCAGATGTAGCTTACGCACTGAGCGTGGTAAGCAGGTATCAGTCAGACCTAGGGAAGAAGCACTGGATAGCAGTAAAGAACATTCTCAAGTACCTGAGAAGAACTAAGGAGATGTTCTTGGTTTATGGCGGAAAAGACCTCAAGATCGAGGCCTTTGCTGATTCCAGCTTCCAGAGTGATAAGGATGACTCCAAGTCCATGTCAGGTTATGTCTTAACCCTCAATGGAGGGGTGGTGTGCTGGAAGAGTTCCAAGAAGGACACCGTTGCTGACTCGACGATGGAAGCGGAGTATATTGCTGCTTGCGATACCGCAAAAGAAGAGGTCTGGATGAAGAAGTTCCTAGCAGAACTTCAGGTGGTTCCTACCATTGTTGATCCAATACCGCTGTATTGCGACAACAACGGAGCTATAGCTTTAACGAAGGAACCCAGATCCCATCAGAAGTCCAGACACATCTTAAGGCGGTATCACCTGATCAGGGAGATCATAGATCGCCGGGAGATCGAGATCCAGAGAGTTGCTACAGAGGAGAACACTGCTGATCCATTCACAAAGGCCTTACCTCAGATTCAGTTCGAGAGGCTACTCGAGATGATCGGTCTTCGATACGCCAGTACATGGCCCTAGTGCAAGTGGGAGATTGTTAGTGTATAAGCCCTAGGGGCCATTATTGTATTATACTAGCTTGTATATTACTTAATGGAAGCTTGGGATATTCACAGTTATATTAACAGTCTTGCTAAACATGGTTGTATGCTACTTGGTTTATATCTATCTTAATATGTGTGTACGTATTGATAGAGCCCTTAAGATCTTGCTTGACTACCAGCGTTGTGATGGCAGTCACACTAGTGTGTAGGATTATCGAGACAGGGCATCGATACTCCAGAGTAGACTAGTGTGTACGCTTCTCATCCCAGTTGGGGAGATGGTCTGTCCCACAGCCATCAGTACATCGTACTAGAGATAGTATACAGGTGCTCGTTGGGTTACGGGTACACCGGACAGGACTCGCAGGGAACTGTTGGTTGGTATTATACCCGTCGTCAGTTAACAGTTCCCAGGTGACATGAGTACAGCATAGTCCGCAGACTTGACACTGCTGCTTCGCCTCGAGTGTGTTCCCACTGTTCTTAGATTGCTACCCTACCACGGCTCAAAGGAGTCGTGCAAACAGGTAGCAGTTGGGTGCAGTCCCGAGCACTTGGAGGCAGTGGCGGTTAGACAGGATTCGTCTCTCCCGGTATTGGGAGTTGATATCGTGCTGTGTCTGGAGAGCCATTACGCAAAGTCCCTGACCAGGGCAAGCGAGATTTACTGGTAGGTTTTCCAGTAGTTTCTCAAGGTGTAATGGGCTTCGATCCGACACGACTTATACCACTTTTAGGGGACTGACGCTTGCCTCCCCCCTAGGCCCGATATGCGATAGTCCTATACGAACAGACCGGACTGTACGGAGATTGTCACATCAGGCTCAGTAGGAGTTCGGATGGGTTTCCTCATCGGCCTTCTTATCGACATCTACCTGGGGACCGTTACGTACAGCTAGTGCCGCTTGCGGTCTGTGGTTAAACTCACTGCCAGCGTAGTAGTCGAGTCTTTAGAGTCCCACACAGAGAGTTTCCCTGCTTCGGGCGAAACGATATAAAGGTCGTATGGTTTTACGACAGGGTTCGGACACGCACGTGCATTTATGCACGTACGATGTTCGGACAGTTTTTACTAGCTGGCTTTAGTTTAAGCCAGATTCAAGTATTGGATTATTGGATTTATACGGTCTAAAGTATTTCCGTGTTTTCACGGATAGGAGGGCGTTCTTGTAAATTGTCGAGAAGCTTCTAGAAGGATGATGACATGGAGGGCTTAGGTGTTATATGCATTAATTGGTTTAACGAGACATGGTGTGATTCATCCATGGAGTTAATGATGCATTTATGATTTAAATGACTCATGAGATGAATCACTATGTGAGTTAATGAAGCATGATGACATATTATTATTTGTTATTCATTTAATAATATCATATGCTTCATATATTCACAAATGAATCATTATTCCAAAAGGATTCTCACTCTCACCTTCTCTCTCCTCAAGCTCTCTCTCTTCAAATCCTAACCCTAACCTCTCTTGTGTTGAGATCAAGGGTTAGCAAGACTTATTGATCCCTAATCTCACTCTATATTCCCTAGGTTTCTTTGATTAGCACTTTTAGTAACCTAATTACCTCAAGTTAGAGGTCAAGCTTGGAGTAGTAGCTCTCGGGTGGATCTTCTATCACAAAGAGGAGGCCGACGAGGAGGTGGTCAACGAGAAGAAGAAGGACTTGGTTCATTAGGTATAATCTTCTTTCATAGTAGCTAATCCCTCCTATGATGTTGTTAGTTAAGGTTTGGCAAAGATCCGTAAGTTAGTCGATGTTTGTTTTAAACAAATGATTATTTTACCTATTCCGCCTCTCCGCAACTCGTGGGGTGTCTAACGTCGACTTACATATGCATGCGATCCAGTCCGCATATTTCTCTTCCCTGATGAAGTCGGCATCGATGAGTTTCTTGGTTTCCTCGATGACTTTTTCTTCCAGTTCCCTTCTCATTCTTCGAGGAGCTTGTTTGACTGGCTTAGCATCAAGAGATATAGCCAACTTATGCACGGCCACTTCAGGGGAGAGGCCAGGCATTTCTTTGTATGTCCACGCGAAGCAGTTAGAGAACTCATGCAGCAAGGCAATTATCTGCTCCTTCATTTCCTCTGACAGGAGTGAGCTGATGTAGGTCGGCCTTGGATTATTAGGTGTTCCCAAATCGATCTCAGTTAGCTCATCGAAGGTTGCTTGTCCGCCATCTTTGAGCTCTTGAGGGGCTTCTTCTGGCTCGGCTAGCTCGTCTTCATCATTTGACCCTTCAACGACTTCACCAATATGGATCATATAACATGCTTTGGCATCAGGCTGAATGAAACCCATGCGCCGTTTATCTGGAATTCGTCCATTAATGAGTGCTCGGACCTGAGGCGGATGCCATAGCCCTTCATAAAACTTTGCTTTGGACTCCGTTTGATATAACCGGCATCCGCATCTTTTGAAATATTCCCGCATCTCGGACGTATAGTATATGGGATTGAGGATGGCTTTTATGCCTCTCTCATAGGGAAGGCACATGTCAGACAAATCGTCCGGGTGCACGACAGGATTTGATCCATAAACAGGATGCCCTTCTGCCCACTCTTTCTCCTGGGAACGTAGAAGGTATTCAGCTGGTCCACGGTGGAGACTGACAATGCATCAAACTCTTTGCACATCTGCTTCGGCACCCTTGTGACGGCTATGGACCCTTCTACAATTTTGAAGGTCTCTCGTAGTTTTGCTTGTTGCGTGGGGGCCTGATTTGCACAACTGCTGCAAGACGAATCCTCTTCTTTTGATTCTTCAGTGTCACTGCCTATACGAGGGCGAATTTTGCTGCCGGATGAGCCTTCAATATCGGACCCGTCCGTATCGCTAAATGAGGATGGGTTTTACGGAAGGACGGACTTCCAGCATCGGACTCATCGGTGTCACTGCCGAAATGCGGACGCACTTGGGGGTTTTTTCTTTTGAAAGTGACAGCCGGCTCAGATTTGCCTTTGAGTTTCGGGACCGTTCTATCTTTGGTCAGCTGTGATTCAGCACTTTGGAGATTCATAAAGTACCGAGAATCTTCATACCGGACTTCATGCACACCGAACGGCTGGATGTCTCCATCAATGCGTCTTTCTTCTCCGTTTTTGGTATATTTCATGCACTGATGGAGAGTTGACGGAACGATGTCGTAATCGTAGAGCCACGGCCATCCCAAGAGAATTTTATAAGACGTGTCAGCGTTGATCACGTATATCTTAGTTTCGGTTTGCAGATCCCCAAATTGATTAGCAGAGCTATAGACCCCAGAACTTGCTGGAAGTTGTGATTGAAGTCTTAAATGAAAATCCTTTCTCTTGACTGGTAAATTTATACAGGTATATATTTGTTATACTATAGTAAGAGTAGAATACAATAGAATAGGAGAAGTAGAGAATATATGAATGGTAAATTTATACAAGTATATATTTGTTATACTAACATGGTTATTTGTAATTTGGTACAGAACGTATCAGTGTATACGAGAGGAGTCCAACTTGCTCCGTGGACTATGGTAACCCGTAGTACAAGGCCCCGTCAAAACCCATAGGACAACGGCACAGGATATTCAGGTAGGTGTCTTTTAGTGACCATCTCGTTCCACTTCTAATACATTCCGTACCAGTCTACCCTGTTAAACCCCGTAATGTTTATTATATTGATTATAGTTATCAGACTTGTCGAGACCATGGATACAAGTTGTTCATGTAATCAGGTTCAAGATGTAAACAAGTAAGCATGTAATCAAGTCGAGATATAGCCATGGTTCGGTCAAGCCATATCATGTTTGCATGTTGATATTGTTCTGGTATTCAGGTTCAGGTTCAAGTATTCTTATTTGATATATTGGATTCATGTTGAATTGGATTGAGTTTGAATTGAATTCAAGCTTGATTTAGACTCAGACTTGAGTCAGACATTTAGAACTGATTTGAATTCTGAATTGGATTCGGGGATTATTAGTAACTGCTGCACATGGACGGCAAGATTTGTGTCATTTTCCAAGACAATTACCATTGATAACACCTTTAAGTTTTTCTACCTTAAATATGCAAGCACTCACTTTCTCCGGCTTCCCGAGGCTTAAGAGAATTGATCCATCTTAAACCTATACTTACTAAAGTCCTTAATGTAATTTTATATAACTCGAAGGGGTTTTACGAAAAATATTTTATATACTTTCAAAATAAATCTCGAGTGATTATTTATGTTCTTTAGGGTTTTCATGGATGTGAATTTTAAAGAGTGATGTATATTAGTGAATATTTACCTAGCTTGAATAGTTCAAGATATTTTAGTATAAGACTTGTCTTGTATTGATACTTGAGGGTATTTTAGTGAAACTTGTCATTCTTTTATTTTTAGAAAAACATGGAATCTTATTATAACTTGAAAATATGTGGTTTAATAATATTTATATAATATTAAAAATTAATTTTATTATTAAATAGAAAATCTTGTTTTTCTTAAAAATCGTATTAAAATCTTTCGAGACCGAATGCTCCATGAGAAGATCTGCATCTCGCTCTACTAGCCCAAGGATGTGCGATAATCCGCACCATCCAATAGCGGGTCCCCTAAAGAAGGTTATAGAGGCATATTTGCAAAGAGTTTTGATAATGCAATTCAAAAGAAAACCGAGTTTGTATATTTCATGGTATTTTAATGAAATATTGTATTTGCCACAAAAATATGTTTCCAAGAGTATCGTGCTATATAAATATGTGTGTATGTGAGGGGTAGGTCATTACCCCGTGAAGTTATCTAGAGGTATGATTAAGCAAAGTAATAAAATATGGTAGATACAAAGTTCATAGTATTTTACTGTAAAAGTTAAATTAAAGTTATCTAGCATGATATTTTAAAGTGAAAGTTATTTCTAAACATTAGATTCATGGTTATAAACATAGGGTAAGAGTTTGCATGAAAGTTATGGAAGAAAATAATAAAATTTTTTAGGTTTTAGAATGAGATGTCGGTAGTAACTCCACTTACCGACATGTTTTATAAAGAGAACTTTTTAAGAAGAAAGAGTAGAATTGAAAGGGGCTTACTAGCTAGAAGGGTAGGAAAGAGGTAGAAGAAGCTAGCTTGATCGCTACGGCGTCGTGGGGTCGCCGGAACTTGCTCGATTCCTCACCGGAAATTGGTCTTGGGCTAACTCCACTTCTACTCCACTTGTACTTAGAAAAATATGATAATTTTGGCTAGGGATTTCAGAATGGGGAGAGGCTAAGGTAAGGGGTTGTATTTATGGTAGGGAATTAGGGTTTCGGAATTGAAAGAATGAATTAAAATGCATTAAAATTGGATTTAAAGATGAAATTGAAGTCTCTGTTTAAATTCAGAGAAATCAAACAGTGCAGGGGTAATAGGATAGGCCAAGGGTTTTATGTGCAAGACACGGGCTTCATTAGGTATGGGGGACCCGTCGGCGCCGTCCTTTAGAGGCATCTCGCCTGTCCAAAGGTTGGTAGGGGCCGGTGGATTGTGTACACGTGTCCCTCTCTGTGTACACAACATTTAGCATATGTTTGTTTTTCTGTCTTATCATTTCTATGTGCAATGCATGTTAGTTATATGTATGCCCTAGAGGCCATTATTGTATATTATAGTAGATGCTTGGACATATATATAGAGAGAGGACTTTCTTGCTCGACATGATAGTATGCTATCTGGTTGCACTTTATCTTAACATGTACACTTATATTATTCTGTCTCTCTGATACATGTTAATAAAATGCTTAGGATGTTAGCTTGACTACCAGAACTATGATGCAGATCATACTAGTGAGGCTTGTGTAGTCCGCAAGCACATCTTTTAACTGTTCCTAGTCGAGGGGGTATCGAGACATGGCATTGATATTCCAGGGTAGACTAGTGTGTACGTTTCTTGACTCTGTATGGGGACGATGGTTGATCCTACAACCATTGGTGTTTGACATCAAAGATTGTACATAGGTGCTCATTAGAGAATGGGTACACCGAACATGACTCACCGAGAACTCCTAGATGGTACCATACCTATCGTCAGATAGCAGTTCCCTGGTGACACTGGTACAGATTAGTCTGTAGACCCGAGATCGTTATAGAATCTTGTGTGGTTCCCAATGTGCTTTGATTTCCTCCCTACCACGGTTCAAAGGAGTCGTGCAAACAGGTGGATTTTGGGTACAGTCTCGAGTCACATGGAGGCAATGAGCGATATGAGGGGTTTTGTCTCTCCTGGTATAGGGAGTTGATGTTGCGCTATGCTCGATTGGCTATAACAGCAAGTCCCTGACCAGGGCTGATGAGATTTATTGGTAAGAGTTATCAGTAGTTTCTCAAACGGTTATAGGCCACACATTGGCATGACTTATCAAGTTACTGGGGTCTGACGATTCTACCCTTAGACTTGGTATGCGACATATCAGACGAAGAAACCGGACTGTATGGTAAACGTTACTTATACTCTTCATGGGAGTTTGGACAAGTTTGCTTGTTGATCTTCTATTTGCTCAATATCTGGGTAGCCGTAACGTTTAGCTAGTACCGCTGACGGCTTGTAGGCGACTGATGTGATCATTACCTACTGTTGGCGTATTGACGAGTCTTTAGAGTCCCACACAGAGGTTTCCTAGCTCAAGCGAAACGAAGTAGGGCACATATGTGATATGTGCGTATGCTTGATTAAATACGTGTATGTGATGCCGTATTCTAATCTCGCAATATATAATATCGATGAGGTTATATGTGATATAACCGGGTTATTGAATCAAGTGTTGATTCGATAAATTAATATATATATATAAGTGATATTAGTCGGTCATATATGATATAACCGGATTATTGAATCAAGTGTTGATTTAATAATTTGATATATATATATATATATATTAATATATATATATATATATTAATTAATATTAGCTCACTAATAGATTTTTTCTCTTGTGTGTGTGTGTGATATATATATATATATATATATATATAACTATATATATATATAACATTATTGTGTCATGCTAGATGATACATAGGACATGGGTGTATGAGACTCACACTATGGCTTAGGATAATATTGGGGATTTATTTTTAAAGTAAAATTAAAATGAAGTGGAAATGAGCATGGCTTAAGATGCTTGTAGAAGCATGTAAAAGTCATGACTCATTCCACTAATTTTTGTTTTACTCTAGATATTTTTAAACCCAACCATTTATACTTAGCCTATGGTTAACTTTCTGCATAATATCTTTGAGATATTTCTTTCACCCTAGTTCATCATCTTCCTCCTCTAGATTTTTCTTGAGAAGAAAAAGAAAAAGAGAAAAAGTATTCTAAAGTGAGCAAAATTCCTACTCCATCAACCTACTCTCATCTAACCCATTAGTGTAGATTGTTTGCTTCACTAATTCTTAGATTAAAGAAGAGGTAGCTTGAGTTAGAGTAATTTCAAGGTGGATCGTCTTCGGCCTCGAAGACGACTTAGCAAGCTCGTTCTTTTCACCAAGTGGAGCCTAAGAAGAGTTCTAGGGACCACTATTTGGAGCTAAGGGACTACTGCTTGGAGCTTTAAAAGTGAATGACCGGTCTACAAAGGTTGTATTCTCTATTCACTTAGTGCAAAACTTGCTTACATGTTTATAAACCCTAATTCTCTAGTTCGATTCTAGATTAGTATAGCTTAGCCTACTAGATTTTTTTAAATTGCATACTTGATACCTCTAGAAACCTAGTAGTGTTGCTAAGACATACTTTCATGGTATCAGAGCCAAGCTAGAGTATTAGGCGTAGTCTAAACGAAGTTAAAGTGTTCAATCGAGTTTCGAAACCCTAAATTTCCATAGTTTCTGTAAATTTTTTCAAAAGTTGGAATTTTTAAGATTAAAAATATTCAGAAAATCATGCAGGGTTTTTTATGGAGCCCCAAGAAAAACGAGAGTCCAACTCGACCAATTGGCCGCGCAACCGCGGCAAAACCATGGGTTTAGCCGCGGTTCCATGGCATTGTTGGTGAGTTAGGGACTCCATTTTCTTGTGCTGCTCCGTAGTGACATTGGGCACTTTCTGGGTATTTTTAATGAGACTCAAGTGTTGAGGTCTCTGTGATTTGTGGGTGTTTGAGAATTCGATGGAAATGTTTAATATCATCTAGATTATATTGATATGTGTTACAATATATAGAATCCACAATAATTAATTTTGTGAAAACTAGTCTGTGTTTTGTAAATTTAGCAAATTAGTTTCTTTTGATAGATTACCACGGAGTTTCGATTCGGATCAAAACTCCATCGCAATTTCGTATAGTACGCGAACACTCGCCGGGTAACACTACTAGATAGCCATGCCCCATAGCCCCGGCCAAGTGACTATAGGAGAACCCCGTTGCCAAAAGCATCCATTCGGGTGCTCACGGCCACGGTGTTCCGCCTAAGTGCACTTCGTCGATGGTATCGGGGGTGGGACATCTACTAAAGTTCCCGACGAGCGTTCGATCAGCCAATCGAGAATCCAGTTGAATTACCCAACTGGTTATTAAAAAGTGTTTTCAATTCGAGACTAAAAGGCAAGGTTTATTATATTTGGCATGAAATCCGAAGTATGTGATATTTCGGGTTTATGATGTCTAAGGATGTTGCGGATTCTAATTATTGTAGTTTTCTTTTTCTGTTCTGCGACCGAAAGTGTAATATGTAGTGTATCCCCGATCTCGTTGCTATATGTCAACGATATTTGGGATACGCATATTTATTTGCGTTGATGACATGTGATATTTATGTATTGTTGTGATATGTTATATTGAATCGTCGTGTTTGAATAGCCGGGGGGTTTTGCGTGAGATGAGAGTTTTTCATTTTCATTCATATAAAATATGTATGTAATATTCTTTTATTGGGACACTTCCTGATTAAGGATGATGTCACCATTGATGTATATTATTTACTTTTCGGCATTAGGATAGACCCAAGGCGGGGAGCATAAGTAACTGGGTTCTAGAGTCCAGTAGGAGGTCATCTCGAGGAGTCGAGACCGGGTCTCCTAACTCTAGAATTGGCAGGGTTACTTGCCGATCTCGTAGAGGTCTAGGGATATGGGTTTGGCTATTCATCACGACCGTGGAATCCGTATTTTTCATTACTGGTTTAATTTAAAACACAGACATCCTAATATATTTAATATTTCATATATTGACTTCTGCTACTTGAGTTCTGTGATGTGATCATATAACTGCGTGAGACGAATGGTAGATATGTAGAGATCCCTAGGGTCGCCGCTGGGTTTCGGGAGGCTTCGACCATACCATTTTCAAAAAATTGACACGCTAAAGAACCCTATCCTAGAATCTTAACTAGAGAATTAGACAAAACTAGAATGTAAATATCGTCACATCTAAGTGAACAAGGAATACAACCTTTGTAGACCGGTCCTTCACTTCAATAGCTCCGTGTAGTAGTCTCTTCGCTCCAAACAGTGAACTCCCGGACTCTAGAAAGGCTCCACAAGATAAAAGGAACAAGCTTGCTTGAAGTCTTCGAGGCCGAAGATGATCTACTTCGAGAAAACACCAACTCAGGCTACCTCTTCACTAATATGGAATTAGTGAAGCAAACACCCTAAACTAAATGGCTAGTCTAGTAGAGAATGATGAAGTAGGAATTTTTCTCACTTTAGAAATATTTTTCTCACTCATTTTCTTCACCTCCCAAATTGCAAAAGAGCTAGAGAAAGGAGATGAAGAAAAGCAACCATGGAAAAAAGTCAAGTGTAGAATAGGAAACATGGGTGAGTTAATATCATATACTAACTCATGTAGAGACTAAACCATGGCTAATCTTAATGGTTAGGTTAATAAATATCTCAAGTAAAACAAAATTAGTGGACTTGGTCAATGGTTCCACAAGCTTCAACCAAGTGACTAATTTCCATTTAATTTTGATTTATTTTAGATAAATAAAACCCTACATTATGTTGAGCATGGTGTGAGTCTTATACACCCATGTCTCATGTATTATCTAGAATGACACAAAATAGTGTACATTAATATATATCACATATATACTGAGTGTACTCAAGTGAGAAAAAGAAATCTTAAGTGAGCTAATATTAGTTAATGTAAGATAATATATCAAATATATAATTATACATCAAATTGTTAAATCAACACATGATTTAATCCGGCCATATCACATACAACTGACTAATATCAAATGTATCAACTTATCGAATCAACACTTGATTCGACAGCCCGGCTATCACATATAACCGACCGATATCACATATCGCGAGAATAGAATACGGTATCACATACACGTATTAATCTCGGTCCCACACATATCACATATGTGCTCCTACTTCGTTTCGCTTGAGCCAGGAAACCTCTGTGGACTCTAAAGACTCGTCAATACGCCGGCAGTAGGCGGTGATCATATCAGTCACCCACAAGCCGTCAGCGGTCTGCTAAACGTAACGGCCACCCGGGTATTGAGCGATCAGAAGATCAACAAGCAAGCCTGCTCATACTTCTGCAAATCCAATCAGTAACACTACCGTACAGTCCGGTCTCTTCGTCAAATATGTCGCATATCACAGCCTGGGGGTGGTATACGTCAGAGCCCAATAGCCTGATAAGTCATGCCGATGTGAGGCTCATAACGGTTCGAGAAACCACTGATAACACTTACCAGTAGATCTCAGCAACTCTGGCCAGGGATTTCCTGTTATGGCAAATCAAGCATAACGCAACATCAACCCCCAATACCGGGAGAGACGAAATACCCTCCTATCGCTCATTGCCTCCATGTGACTCGGGACTGTACCCAAAAACCACCGTTTTACACGATCTCTTGAACGTGGTAAGGTGGAAATCAAAGAACAGTGGGAATCACACAAAACTCTATGACGATCTTGGGTCGACAGACTAACCTGTACCGGTATCATCAAAGAACTGCTATCTGACGTGAGGTATAATACCATCTAGGAGTTATCGGCGAGTCCGTTCAGTGTACCCAGTCTCCATTGAGCACCCGTATACTTTCTCTGATGTCAAACACCAATGGATGTGGGATCATCCATCGCCCATCATATGGGTCGAGAAGCGTATACGCTAGTCTACTCTGGAATATCGATGCCCCGTCTCGATACTCCCACGACTAGGAACAATTAAAAGATATACTTACCGACTACCCTTGCCCCACTAGTATGATCTGCATCATAATCCTGGCAGTCAAGTACTCATCCTAAGGGCTTTATCAACATGTAATAGAGAGACAATAAGTGTACATGTTAAGATAAAGAGCAACCAGATAGCATATTATCATGTCGAGCAAGAAAGTCCTCCCTATATATGTCCAAGAATCCACTATAATATACATCATATGTATAATAATGGACTCTAGGGCATACATATAACTAACAATCTCCCACTTGCACTAAAACCATTTGTTGTAGTATCTCATACTCAACGCCCCATAAAAGTCTCTCTAGGGAAAGGCCTCTACGAGTGGATCCGCCGTGTTATCCTTTGTCACGACCTGCTTCCCAGTGTACGGGTGGAGGATGCGACGAGGCCGTTATGTATTTACTCTGAAGTAAACACGCTAAGTGTATCTAAGCAATATAAAAGGAATATACACAAGAGACAAATGTAATGAACAACAACTTCATTTATTAACATTCTTTTTACAGTACATGGAAAAGTAAATACATGGAATGAAAAGCAATGCCTAAACAGTGGTATAACAGAAATGGAAAATACAGAATGTAAATGTGTACAAGGAATCTAAAGCTCTGGGTCGAAAGCTAGCTGGTCCAAATCCTTGCTGGTGGACTCGATCTCCTGAAGGTCTGATCCACCTGACAACATTCCAAAGAAGAAGAGAAATAGAAATGTCGTTAGCGAACAATCGCTCGGTAAGTCCTAGAGATGAGGGAGAAGTAAAATAGACAGAGAGAGTATATTTTTATTATTGTTATTTTAATGTTAGCGTATTTGTTTGTACCTTGGTACAGAAAATGCCAGTGTATACGAGAGGAGCCCCACTTACACCGGGGACTTTGGTAACCCGTAGTAAAAGGCTCCGTCGATAATACCATGAAACAATAGCATTGATGTAATTACGTCTTAAGTGACCACATCGTGCCACCTTTAATATGTTCCGTACCAGTCTACCCCTTTATAACCCCGTAGTGTTTATTAAATTGATTGCATTGTATTGTATTAGGTGTACAGATGGTATTATATTGTCTTATATTGTAAATTGTATAGATAGATTGTATAAAAGGATGAATTGCCGAAACCATGATATCAGTAAATGGATGTAACTGGAGAATCATGTAGATGGAAGTATATCTATGGTTCGGTTCAGTCAATACGGATTGATTATATTGAACAGATTGATTATATGGATTCATATTGAATTTTTATATATACTTGAATCTCATTCAAGTCAGATTGATTATATTGAGACTCGGTCTGAGTCAGACAATTAGAAAAGAAATTGAATCCTGAATTAGGTTTTGGTGTTATCGATAACCGCTGCACATGGACGGCAGGATTTGTGTCTTTTTCAAAGACGATTACCGTGTTGATAACACCATTTGTTAAGTTGTCTACCTTAGATAAGAAAGCACCCATATCTTCGGCTCCTTGAGGCTCAAGAGACTGGTCCCGCTTAAATCTATGTTTACTAGAGTCCTTATTGTAATTTAGTATAACTTGAGGGGGTTTTATGTAAAAATAATTTTGTATAATTTTCAAAATACACCTCAAGTATTTTATTATCATCTTTAAAATTTTCATTAATGTATATTTTATCATTGTGACATTTCTAGTGAATAAAACCTATTTTTCCATAATATATGGTATTTATTTGTAATATTGGAATTGTATGGTATTTTCTTGTAAATGAGATGTTTTTCTTGAATTTTGGAAATGTGGAATATTATAAATATTAAAAATAGATATTTTGATATTAATTACATATATATTTATTTATTAAAAATATAAATTTTATTTATAATAGAAATAACATTTTCTAAAGAAAATTGTATTTTAAATCTTTCGAGGCTGTATGCTTCTTGTGGAGGTCTGCATCTGAAGATGGGAGTGAGGTACAACAAGGCCAGCCCGAGGATGTGCGATAATCCGCACCATCCCGAACGGGTTTCCCGAAATGGGTTGTAGCGGCACATTGTAAAGATTTGTTAAAAATACACATCTTGTAGAAAAAGGTTTTTATAAGTCGGAGGTAGTTATGTGTAAAATCGTATTTCCCAAAACTATGTTCCCAAAAATTATCGTTCTATGTTACATATGAGTGTTGTGAGGAGGTAGGTCATTACCTCGTGAACTATCTAAAGGTATAGCAAGGAATTATAAGATTTATGTTGAAACTAAACTATATGGTATTTTTCTGTAAAAGTGCTATTAAAATTGAAATATGAATTCTTTTGATATGAAACTTGTCAAGATGTTTTGTTAATGTTTAATGATCATGATGGGAGAGTTTGGTATTATTGTTCTTAAGAAAAATATGATTTTTAAGGAAAAAACTGAATCAGAAGTCGGATTAACTCCGCTTCCGTCGGGTTTTAGAATTCTAATTTTTTAGAATAGTAAAGAGAAGGGGGAGAAGGGACTTATGGGTTGATTGTGTAGAGGAGAGGAAAAGGAAGAAGTAGGAGGTGCCAGTGCGTCGTTTCGTCGTCGGAAACTCCTCGGAACGTCGTCGGAACTTCGCCGGAACTTCGCCCTTTTGCTAACTCCACTTGCACACAAAAAGTCTAGGGAATTTATTCTTGAGAGTTTGGACAGGAATTTCACTGTGAAGGCTGTGAAAAATTGAGTGGGTATTTATAGGAAAAACTAGAGTTAGGGTGTGATAAAAAAATGCATTAAAAATATGCATTAAAATGGGTTTAATTGGATTTTATTAGTGTCTGTAAATGTGCAGGGATTTTAAACAGTACAGGGGTTATGGGGAGGCAAAGAGGCACAGATGTCAAGAAGGGAAAAATCCGATTTGGGCGAGTTCGGCCGGCGGCGCCGGCCGATTCAGCCGCTTCGCCAGCTGAGTCGGGCCGATTCTCCCCACCACGTGTCCCCTGTCGATTTTTCTACCTCCTGGACTCGTTTGTTTTATATGTGACTCTTGGTTTTAC
Organism: Agapanthus africanus; assembly: GCA_030015575.1. NCBI lineage: Eukaryota > Viridiplantae > Streptophyta > Magnoliopsida > Asparagales > Amaryllidaceae > Agapanthus > Agapanthus africanus. The sequence goes on from JASDDO010000010.1 coordinate 371,962,255, forward strand.
GGGTTATGCATATGTAGACTCTTAAGCTTCTAAAATAATTAAAAGAAAACTAATTAAAAAATAATGTGGCTGATAGGATTTGAACTCTGGTGCTTTGGTTCAGCAGTCCAAGGTCTTACCAATGAGCTACTGTTGGAAATAGTGCCCTCATAGTCAATTATTGGATCGCAGGTACGTGATTGCAATGATTGCGGAGGACCTATCCCGGTAGGACAGTCTTACTCAAAATGATAGTATGCTATCTGGTTTGCCTTTATCAGTCGTGTACATGTTCAGGTGACTGATTGCATGTTACACTTTGATAGAGCCCTTAGGATCTTGCTTTACTACCAACAGTATGATGGCGATCATATACGTGAGAGTTGGGTAGTTTATATGCATATCCTTAATTGTGGTCCCTAGTCGTGGGAGTTTCGAGACAGGGCATCGATACTCCGGAGTAGACTAGTGTGTACAGTCGAGACCCCGACGAGGGGCGGTGGCCGGTCTCACAAGCCACTGGTGTCAGTTGGATCACCTAAGATGTATACAGGTGCTCATTGGGTTATGAGTACACCGGACAGGACTCGCCGGGAATCTGCTAGTTAGTATTATATCTACCGTCAGATAGCAGTTCCCTGGTGACATGTGTACAGGTTAGTTCATCGACCTGAGGTCGTCATTTGTCTCGTGTGAGTTCCCACTGTGCTTTGATTTCTACCCTACCACGGCTCAAAGGAGTCGTGCAAACAGGTAGCTTTTGGGTACAGTCCCGAGCCATATGGAGGCACGTGAGCGGATCGGCAGGGGATTCGTCTCACCCGGTATTGGGAGCGAGGTCGTGCTGTGTCTAGGAGAGCCATTATACAAATCCATGGCCATGGTAGGAGATTTACTGGTAGGTACTCCAGTAGTATCTCAGGGTGTATTGAGGCTTCACTCCGACACGACTTATACTGCTATTGGGGGTCTGACGTTACTAGCCCCCTAGGCGGATATGCGATACTCATAGACGAACGGACCGGACTGTATATACATTGTCACTGTTAGGCTCAGTAGGGTTTCTGGATGAGTTCACTCATCGGCCTCCCTTGAGGTCAGTCCATGGGCAGCCGTTACGCATAGCTAGTGCCGCTGACGGTTTGTGGTTAAACCCACTGCCAGGGTACTGACGAGTCATTAGAGTCCCCCACAGACAGTTTCCCAAGTTCGGGCGAAACGTTGTAGAGGCCGTATAGTTTTATGGCAGGGTTCGGAAAATGCACGTGCGTTTACGCACGTGTTATTTTTCGGGCAGAGGATATTGGTCGGCTTTGGTTTAAGCCGGATCCGAGTATTATATTGAGTAGGTATAATATCTTTGTCTCAGTTGCATTTGTATTCGGTCGTAATACAAATGCGGGTATATTTATACAGTTTCGGGGTTATCCTGAAAGTCGTTTCAGGATCACTTTTAGAAGTTGCCAGTTTCCAGTTTTCTATCAGCCGTCTTTTAACATTCGGTTAAAGACGGATTTATCTTTTCTTCTGTTGAGGTGAGTCAGTGCTTCTAGAAGCTTCTAGAAGGTTCTAGATGATGACTAGGCTTCATGACTCATTAGTGCATTAATGGTTTTTTTATGACTAACCTAATGACTCATGCTTTGTTATTAATGGGTTTTGTTTTCCTTAGGATATTTGTTCATAATATCTTTTGCTTGTGGTCACCCCCCCCTCTCCTACGGTCACCCCCCTCTTCCTATAAGAGGCCGGCCCCCTCTCTCTTCTCATACACTCTCTCACTTGATGTTTCATTTTGGTTAGAAAAGATTATGATAGTATTCGGGGTGTATGGAATTTTACAGTTCATTTCATTCCATCACTCGATTTCCACGGCAACTTCATTAACCGATCGTCCACGGATTTGGACGAAGTGAGACAAAGTCATCTACTCATTCTCTACATCATTCTTGGTCGTCTCTTTTAGCAAACTTGACGATCGAGTTGCCTCGAGTCAGAGGCGGGAGCCCGTTTAAAGAATCGATCATGTGGTGCCACCTCGACGGAGGAGATCGGAGATCGACGAGATCGGAGCAGCCGCAACGGAGCCTGGGATGATGGTTGAAGAACGAAGGACTCGGATCGTTCGGTACAATCTTTCTACACTCTTTACAGTATGTTAGTTTAGCAATAATGGCAGATCCGGGTTAAAGTATACGATAGCGCCAGTTTAAAAGTTTTTTGTTCCGCATTTGGCGTCTGTAGACTGCCGGGGCGCTAGCGCAGACTTACAGTGGTATCAGAGCCTCACCATTTTGCTATACTAACTTGTGCTAACGCGTTTAAAACATCGATCCGACCGGAAATCAAAAATCACAAAATTACAAGCCGACAGTTTCTGTTGATTTTAAACGGTCTGATAAAATTATTCTACACATCTCAGAATACTGTGCAGGCTTTTATTAGAACGACGTAGAAATTTGGGCACGTGATTCGATGGGACAGCCGCGGAAACGCGGTCAAACCTATGGTTTGACCGCGCATCCGCGGCCACACAGTGAGCTCGTGGCCCCAAATTTTCACAGTGGGTTCTTGGTTTGATTTTGGGGTTTTTGGTAAATATCGTTTTGGCCCAGATTTTGTTACTGTTCACCAGTAAGCAGTGGGGCCCACTTTTTGATATTTGGTCTTTGGTCGATCGAAATTTAAACACGTTAGTTTACAGTGCTTACATTATATCTCCGACCGGGAATGTCATTTGATCGGTAAACCGCGTTTAATTGCTATAGTTCTTTTAGACGGGTTTGCGAACGTGACATTCGCGTTGATGTTCTGTGTTGTGCTGTGATGTTGCGGATTTGTCGTGGTGGATAGCAGTGTGCAATGGTAGTACAGTTTGAGTTTATTTGTACATTTGATATTGTGGGGCGAGCGTCCAACATGTGGACTGCCGTCACTGCCTGTTGTATAATATTCTTTTGGGGCACGACCAGGTTGCGGTCGATGTACCTTTTGTACTATTTTTCATTACTGTACTAGGTTTTACCCCGCGACGGAGTGTACGGATAGCCGGGTTCGGGAGGGCAACGGGTCCGCATCTCATGGCTTTGAGAGGCAGAGGGGTCCCACTCTAGAATTGGCAGACTATTCGCCGCACTCGTAGGGGGTACAGGTTGACCCAAGGAGGGGTGCCCAAGATTACCGGATTCCGTGAAGTGCCGGGTGTTCCATTCACTATGTTGTGGGGGACTGCCTCGCTTCAGGTTTTGGCGGGTAACTTGCCGCACCCGTAGGGGTCTAGGTTTCATTGCACAGGCTATCCACACGACAGGGGAACGTCGAGTTTCAGCAGCGGCTCTGTGAAACTCGGGGATCCCAGATTATCTGTATTGTTCTGTGATGCTTATTACTTTTCTGTAATGTTGCATACTATCACGCCTGGAGCGATTATTGTATATTGGTTTATATACTATTAGATGTTGTATATGTTTTACACCCGCGCTAGTCCAGTCCCCGCTCTGTCGTTAGTTAAGTAACCTAACGAGTGATGACGGGACCCAGTGACGAATGCGGATGGCATATACGTACATTTTATTTTCGTTCTTTTCTGGTGTGATTAATGATGGGACTGCGTTGATTCTGATCAATGCAAAGTTAAAACAAACCTGTTTACAGTTGTTGGAACAATTTAAAAAGTGTTATTGCAAAGACGTTTCCTTTTGTTATGCATAGCGGTATTCAGTGGAATATCCTGCACCTCATTCGACGGGGCAAGGGTTGATATCCCTTCACCGGGACTGACCCCTTGGGCAGAAGTTTGCGTCAGGGTAATAACTTCACTATAGTCGATTACATGTTGCTTTGCATAGCGGTATTCAGTGGAATATCCTGCACCTCATTCCACGAGGAAAGAGCCGAGATCCCTTTACCGGGAATGACCTCTTTAGCAAAAGGTTTTCGCCACTATATTTTAAAAAGCTATCAGGTTCCTTCAGCGATATCAAGTTCACTACGCTAAAGGTTTTTCGCCAAAAATCAGCCGTAGCCCTCCGTCACTTCTTTTGGGTATTCAGTAGTATTCAAGCTACGTATTTTGACCAACGCCAAGGCATAGTGTTTGGTAGCTGCTGGGTATTCAATTGTTGCATAGATAGATGAGTTAGTTTGGGACAGTCGTTCTGCCATTTTGGCCAACGTCAAGGGCATGTGCGGGTGGGTTCAAATTGACAAGATAGTGACGGGTAGAACTTGGCATGTGACTTATGACATTTTGACCAACGCCAAGGTTATAAGAGCATGGGGCAAAAATTATATCGGGAGTTTCTAAAGAAACTGAAACTTGCCAAGTATGCGCATACCTTCTGGAGTATGAGTAACGTGGATGCATTCCATCACGTTATCATGCGATGAGAGTTGGATCCCGATTCCCACTGATGAGTTGGTTTACTCTTCGGGTGATCCCGATTGATTCTTCTTTAAGTTTGGAGGAGAATTTGACAGGACAGTGGGAGGTTTCCGGATTAGATAAAATGATGACCATTCTGATCTAGGTTAGAGTGCACGCAGAGTGTTTCTTTTCTCTCTCTCTCTTTGGCAGCGACCTTTGACCGACCCTAGACTATGACTCAGTGACCAAGTTGACCAAACCTTCTTAAAATACTGGCTTTTGGATTGTCTGAGTTGCATAAGTCATTGCCACTCCTTCTTTTACCCTTTGAATTTCTCAGAACACCCGTATTACTACGGATATCCACTTCCATTGGATAGATCCATCGTATGGTTATATACGAACTCGAAGGGACTTCTTCGGGGATGGATCCAGGTTCAGGAGAAATAGAATTGGTTTATTCAGTTGTCTTTTATTATCACCTTCTCTCAGGTTGCGAGAGCTCCTTGGTTTAGGAGAGTACACCTATTACGCTTATTGGATAGTCTTCTTCCAAACCATAGGCTGGTGCCGAAAGGTAGGGAATGAAGAAAACCAATTAGCCTAAGTAGGGTGTGCAGAAGGTAATATGTAAAGACAAAATAAAGGGATTAGAAAGAGGGCAAAGTAAATTGCAACTGATATCATTCACGACCAAAACCGCGTACTTCATCGCCACTCCTATTTCACCTTTAAAGGAATAAGGTATTATTCAGTTGTCTTTTATCGTCACCTTCTCTCAGTTGCGAGTACTCCTTGGTTTAGGAGGGTACACCTATTATGCTTACTGGATAGTCTTCTTCCAAACCATAGGCTGGTGCCGAACGGTAGGGAAGGAAGAAAACCATTTAGCCTAACGATGGTGTACAGAAGGTAACGACTAAAGACAAATAAAGGGATTTGGAGAGATGGCAATAAAATATACGGTTGAAGTCATGAATTGGATTATGGAAGAAGCATTGCTATGAATACCAGGATACCCCTACGAAACATTTTCATGTTTCGGTGCATTGTTAAGGAAAAACTGTTTTTCCGATTAGACACTTACTCAAAGGGTATGTATTTACCAGGTTTCATTCTCATATATGTATGGTTTTACAGATGATGAGTGGGAGTAAGATATTGGGAATTGGGTGTTCATCCTCATTATATCGGAATTCGTTGTAATTGGTGATATTTGAGGAAATCGCCAGGGTACAGTTTTCCACCTACAACGCACAGGTTATGAGTTGTTTAACTCAGCGGACTTATACAGAGTATTGTATGTTGTCCAGTGTCCTTCAGGACAAAGGGGTAGGTCCTCGTACTATGTTCTGTTTACTTATAACTTCTCTAGTATTTTAGACAAGTGTTTCGTAGAAATACAAGGTCTAAGTTTTGAGAAGTTGTGGGTATAAGAATAAAGTAGAGAACCAGGTGTCACAAGTATCGGGATTCTTCAAAGAGATCGAAGATGTAGATTCTTGTGATTAGTATTCAGATGATAGTGATGGTTTTGAGAAACGAGTTTTCTCTTTCAGGTTACTCATAATTGGATGGATTCCTAAGTTGAGTAATGCTGATTAGCCTCTTTCCATTAAGCAGATATGCACTGGAGACAGCTGCATGGATTGAATATGGTTCCAATTAAATTAGTGCCAAAGTTTCTGTATTGGATATAGAATAGTTCGTACCTTAAAAGATATTAAGGTACGGGGAGTTGTCCAGCTTTTGCTTAAAACCAGACTCTGGATAACTCAGGGCACGTTTCTGTAATGGCTGTTTGTGGGTTGACCCTGGCTATGACGAGGGTTGATATTCTACCATTTGGAAGATCAATAGTAATATTGTTCTTGACTCGCCACAGTTTTAGTAAAAATGGATCTTTTTCAGAAAACAGTAGTGGGAGTATGGTAGAACTGGAAGTGATTCCAGAACCGCAAACGATTACGGAAAATTTAATAGGACCTATACATTCAATCAGGTTTGACATTCCAATAGCCACTCCGCAGGTATGGTAGGTAACCTCAGACGCCCGAGAGGTACTTCGGTAGCCTCAGAGACGGTGACAGGGAGGTTCTTATCTACCCAGACTTGACACTACTGTTCTTCCAGGATATGAGACCCGGTAGGAGGGTTGTCGTAGTCAGTGGGAGCAACGGAAGCATGGTGGGCAAGTAGCTTATGTCTATTTATAGACTTGAGCAGTTATAGCGGAGATAGATCATCTAATTTTGATGTGACAGTCATGGGTTTGACTTCAATCAGAATAGGGGATGGATCAGTTAAGAAGGTAGTAGGGTGTGATGTCATGGTATCTGGATGACATACACAGAGTAGGAAGTAAAATTCCTATACTACGATCGGTTGTACTGTGGTCGTCACACAGTTGTTTCTCCAGACAGGATATGGATATAATATTTGACATTCTGGTTTCTGGATCTATGGTTTTAGATCTGGATTTGGGTAGTTTCCCAATGTGGGTACTTTGACAGATATTCTAATGGTTTTTGGAATAGTTGACTCCTAGCATGGTGGTGTACCTGCAGGTGATGGAGTCACCCTCTCTAAAGGTGTCTTACAGACTAAAGGGGAGAGGGATGTGCATGATTGGCAGATCACTTGCTTAGGCAATTGAGTCAATCATGAGATGTCAAGTACCACACCAAATGTTGTTTTTGCACTAGATGCAATAAGTTTGTATTAATCCAATCCTGGAGAAACATAAGGAAGCAGTTTTAGAACATAAGTGCATGTTCTACGGATTTGATGACGGCAGCCTCCTTCGGGAGACGATTATCATTCCAGGCTTCAAAGGTGACATGGATGACAGAGTGATTGTCAGAGTTATAGTTTCTCCCTCTGGCGAAGAGGGACAGTATTATGGACAGGTGGTCCAAGAGGATACTGTGGATGGCAAGGTGCCCGATACTGATTAGGTTCAGTGATCGATTCAGTCTAAGAAGTTTGGATATGGAGTTCATTTATGAACTAAGGTCCCATCAGATATCCAGACATGTTCTAAGACAGGTATTACTCAATTCGGGAGATGGTTTTCTCCGCGAACTTGAGATTAAGAGAGATATAGAAAAATACTTCTAGGCGGATCCACTCACTGAGGCTATTTCTCGAACACAATAGTTTTACAAACGGGCTTTGTGAAACTGATTAGTAGAGGAGTTGGATGTTCGGTTTCACACGGGCTGTGAGTAGTCGACATCGCAATATTAGCCTTGAGTGCAAGTGGGAGATTGTTGGAGATAGTGCCCTCATAGTCAATTATTGGATCGCAGGTACGTGATTGCAATGATTGCGGAGGACCTATCCCGGTAGGACAGTCTTACTCAAAATGATAGTATGCTATCTGGTTTGCCTTTATCAGTCGTGTACATGTTCAGGTGACTGATTGCATGTTACACTTTGATAGAGCCCTTAGGATCTTGCTTTACTACCAACAGTATGATGGCGATCATATACGTGAGAGTTGGGTAGTTTATATGCATATCCTTAATTGTGGTCCCTAGTCGTGGGAGTTTCGAGACAGGGCATCGATACTCCGGAGTAGACTAGTGTGTACAGTCGAGACCCCGACGAGGGGCGGTGGCCGGTCTCACAAGCCACTGGTGTCAGTTGGATCACCTAAGATGTATACAGGTGCTCATTGGGTTATGAGTACACCGGACAGGACTCGCCGGGAATCTGCTAGTTAGTATTATATCTACCGTCAGATAGCAGTTCCCTGGTGACATGTGTACAGGTTAGTTCATCGACCTGAGGTCGTCATTTGTCTCGTGTGAGTTCCCACTGTGCTTTGATTTCTATCCTACCACGGCTCAAAGGAGTCGTGCAAACAGGTAGCTTTTGGGTACAGTCCCGAGCCATATGGAGGCACGTGAGCGGATCGGCAGGGGATTCGTCTCTCCCGGTATTGGGGGCGAGGTCGTGCTGTGTCTAGGAGAGCCATTACACAAATCCATGGCCATGGTAGGAGATTTACTGGTAGGTACTCCAGTAGTATCTCAGGGTGTATTGAGGCTTCACTCCGACACGACTTATACTGCTATTGGGGGTCTGACGTTACTAGCCCCCTAGGCGGATATGCGATACTCATAGACGAACGGACCAGACTGTATATACATTGTCACTGTTAGGCTCAGTAGGATTTCTGGATGAGTTCACTCATCGGCCTCCCTTGAGGTCAGTCCATGGGCAGCCGTTACGCATAGCTAGTGCCGCTGACGGTTTGTGGTTAAACCCACTGCCAGGGTACTGACGAGTCATTAGAGTCCCCCACAGACAGTTTCCCAAGTTCGGGCGAAACGTTGTAGAGGCCGTATGGTTTTATGGCAGGGTTCGGAAAATGCACGTGCGTTTACGCACGTGTTATTTTTCGGGCAGAGGATACTGGTCGGCTTTGGTTTAAGCCGGATCCGAGTATTATATTGAGTAGGTATAATATCTTTGTCTCAGTTGCATTTGTATTCGGTCGTAATACAAATGCGGGTATATTTATACAGTTTCGGGGTTATCCTGAAAGTCGTTTCAGGATCACTTTTGGAAGTTGCCAGTTTCCAGTTTTCTATCAGCCGTCTTTTAACATTCGGTTAAAGACGGATTTATCTTTTCTTCTGTTGAGGTGAGTCAGTGCTTCTAGAAGCTTCTAGAAGGTTCTAGATGATGACTAGGCTTCATGACTCATTAGTGCATTAATGGTTTTTTGATGACTAACCTAATGACTCATGCTTTGTTATTAATGGGTTTTGTTTTCCTTAGGATATTTGTTCATAATATCTTTTGCTTGTGGTCACCCCCCTCTCCTACGGTCACCCCCCTCTTCCTATAAGAGGCCGGCCCCCTCTCTCTCCTCATACACTCTCTCACTTGATGTTTCATTTTGGTTAGAAAAGATTATGATAGTATTTGGGGTGTATGGAATTTTACAGTTCATTTCATTCCATCACCCGATTTCCACGGCAACTTCATTAACCGATCGTCCACGGATTTGGACGAAGTGAGACAAAGTCATCTACTCATTCTCTACATCATTCTTGGTCGTGTCTTTTAGCAAACTTGACGATCGAGTTGCCTCGAGTCAGAGGCGGGAGCCCGTTTAAAGAATCGATCATGTGGTGCCACCTCGACGGAGGAGATCGGAGATCGACGAGATCGGAGCAGCCGCAACGGAGCGTGGGATGATGGTTGAAGAACGAAGGACTCGGATCGTTCGGTACAATCTTTCTACACTCTTTACAATTTGTTAGTTTAGCAATAATGGCAGATCCGGGTTAAAGTATACGATAGCGCCAGTTTAAAAGTTTTTTGTTCCGCATTTGGCGTCTGTAGACTGCCGGGGCGCTAGCGTAGACTTATAGCTACAAGCTCCTTTTTGCTGTTCAAAAGCAAAACAAATTTATAACTTGTGCTCAGGCTCAAGTACCCCTTTCTGTATTTTTTGAAAAAATTTCGTACAGAAAGTTTAGGGTTGTTACATTCTACCCTCATAAAAATTTCGTCCTCGAAATTTGTAAAAGAAAAGTATAACAGATTCAAGGAAAGTTTGGTGACTGAAGTACTGATAGTGTATGAAAAATAACAAAGTAATACAAGGGTTTTAAAAATGTGAAAGAGACTTACTAGTGTTACCTTGGTCAACTGTCCCGGTTTCTACAGCTGCTGAGGTGTAAGGCTGTCGTCGGGGCACGTTTCTGCAGGGTTGCCTAGCACGGCAGAAAGGTTTCGGGAGGCATCGTCCATGCCAAATTCAAAAATTTGTCGTTCTAGCTAACCCTAACCCTAGAATCGTATACTAAAAATACGACGGAATGAAATGCAAACACTTTGCAACTAAAAGAGAACAAGGAATACAACCTTTGTAGACCGGTCCTTCACTTCATTAGCTCCGTGTAGTCATTCCTTCGCTACGATCATGAACTTCCGGACTCTAGAGAGGCTCCCATGAAGAATCGAACATGCTTGCGTCGAAGTCTTCGAGGCCGAAGATGATCTACGTCGAGGAGACACTAACCCAAGCTATCTCTTCACTAATTTTGGAATTAGTGAAGCAAACACCCTATACTAAATGGCAAGTAGTAGAGGATGATGAGGTAGGAATTTTGTTCACTTTAGATTTCATTTTCTCACTCATTTTCCTTTATCTCCATTGAAGCTAGAAAGTTTTAAGGAAGAAGAAGAAGAAGCAAGTGGTGATATGAATAATGAATTCATGTTAAGGTTAGAAATGCAACCAAGGGTTAAGCATGTCATGCTTAACCCTTGTAGAGAGTTAACCATGGCCATGGGATAAAGGGTTGGGTTAATAAATATCCTAAGCTAGACAAAAGAGTGGACTTAGTCAAAGGTTCATACAAGCTTCTACAAGCTTTGAACATTAAACTAATTCTTCACTAATTTGTTTAACTTTGAATAAATTATAAACCCTAACTTAACCCTAGCATGGTATAAGTCTCATATATATATGGTGCATGTGTAACCTAGCATGAAACAAACATGTACACTTGCATATATCACATATATACAATGTGCACAAACTAGTGAGAAAAGAAATCTTAAGTGAGCTAATACTAGTTAATGTAAATTAATATATCAAATATATAACTATACATTAAATTATCAAATCAACTCTTGATTTAATAATCCGGCTATATCACATATAACCGACTAATATCATATGTAACAACTTATCGAATCAACACTTGATCCGATAACCCGGCTATATCACATATAACCGACCGATGTCACAAATCGCGAGAATAGAATACGGTATCTCATATCGTATCAATCTCAGTCCCACACATATCATATATGTGCTCCTACTCCATTTGTCTTGAGCCAGGAAATCTCTGTGTAGGACTCTAAAGACTCGTCAATACGCCGGCAGTAGGTGATGATCATATCAAACACCCACAAGCCGCAAGCGGTCTGCTAAACGTAACGGCCACCCGAGTATTGAGCAATCAGAAGATCAACAAGCAAGCCTGCTCACTCTCCTGCGAATCCAATCAGTAACACTACCATACAGTCTGGTCTCTTCGTCTGATATGTCGCATATCTCGTCTAGGGGTGGTAAACGTCAGACCCCAGTAACTCGATAAGTCGTGTCGATATGAAGCTCATAACGGGTCGAGAAACTACTGATAACACTTACCAGTATATCTCTGAAGAAGCCCTGGCCAGGGACTTCCTGTTATAGCCAATCGAGCACAACGCAACATCAACTCCCTATACCGGGAGAGACGAAACCCCTCCTATCGCTCATTACCTCCATGTGATTCCCAAAAGCCACCGTTTTGCACGTTCTCTTGAACGTGGTAAAGTAGAAATCAAAGCACAATGGGAATCACACAAGACTCTATGACGATCTCGGGTCTGCAAACTAACCTTTACCAGTGTCACCAGAGAACTGCCATCTGACATGAGGTATAATACCATCTGGAGTTCTCGGCGAGTCCGTCCAGTGTACCCAGTCTCCACTGAGCACCCGTATACTTTCTCTGATATCAAACACCAATGGATATGAGATCATCCATCGCCCATCTTCATGGGTCGAGAAGCTATACGCTAGTCTACACTGGTATATCGATACCTTGTCTCGATACACCCACGATTAGGAACATTTGAAGGATGTACTTAGCGACTACCATGTCCCCACTAGTATGATCTACATCATAATCCTGGTAGTCAAGTACGCATCCTAAGGGCTTTATCAACATGTAGCATAGAGACAATAAGTGTACGTGTTAAGATAAAGAGTAACCAGATAGCATACTATCATGTCAAGCAAGAAAGTCCTCCATATATATGTCCAAGCATCCACTACAATATATATCATATGTACAGTAATGGCCTCTAGGGAATACATATAACTAACAATCTCCCACTTGCATTAGGGCCATCAGTTGTAGTATCCCATACCCAACAATCAGCAGTGGTTGTAGTATCCCATACTCAACCATCCCATAAAAGTCTCTCCTGGGAATAGGCCTTTGTTAGTGGATCCGCCGTGTTAACCTCTAAGTCCACTCTCCTAACCTCGATCTCCCTGGAGATCAACCATCTCCATGATCATGTGATACTGCCTCAGAATATGTCTGGATCACTGATGTGACGGGGTTTCCTAGGCATAAACCACAATTCCATTGTCACACAATGGTAGGAACGAAGTTCATCTCATGAACTAGTGTGCATCCAGACTACCTCTTTGGTAGCATCCTTAGTAGCGATGTATCCAGCCTTTATCGTCTAGTTTGTCACGATATCTAGCTTGGAACTCTTTCAACATACTGTCCTTCCACTGAGGATAAAGACAATGCCTGTGACTGACATTCAGTCGACCTTACCACCCTGAAAGCTATCCAGTGATTCTTCCCAGGATCAATTGATACCATCTCACTACACCTAGTGAGAATCCTAACATCCACTTAGATCTATCTCATAGATCCAAAATCCAGGATTTAGGAGGTATCACCTTGATCCTATATGGAGAATCTTTGTGATAAGAGGAGATTGATCGAGTGTAGCATAGAAAACTCATTTCCTATCAAGAATATGTCATCCACATACAATACGAGGATCGCCACCATACTTTCTACTACCTTTTTGTTTATACAAGGTTCATCTACTATTTTGATGAAGTCAAACGCTTTGACTATCACAAAAAAAAAGATGTTCCAACTCCACGATGCCTGTTTTATCCCATAAAGCAACTTGCACACTTTTCCGCTGTTTCCACTGTCTACAAAGCCCTCTGCCTGTATACTTATAGACGCTCTCTTCTAAATCACTATTTAGAAATGCAGTCATGACATCCAACCGCCAGATATCGTAGTCATGGTATGTAGCAATGGTAAGTAGGATCCGGATAGACTTAAGCATAGGGACTAGAAAAGGTTTCATCATTATCCACACCTGGTCAATGACGAAAACCTTTTGAAACAAGCCTTAGCTTTGAAAGTCTCAACTTTTCCATGTACACCAGGTAATCTTCTCAAGATGTACTTGCTCCTGATGGGAATTTAACCCTTCAGATAAAGCAACCAAAGTCCATACTTTGTTGGTGTATATGGATTCCATCTCAGATCATTTAGCATCCAGCAATTCTTACAGAGTCCCCACTCTTGATGGCCTGCTCGAAACTAGTTGGGTCATCATCTCATAATGTAATCCCCACTCCCACTGTCATAGAGAAAACCGAAGTATCTCTCAGGTGGGTGAGGAACCCTACTAGATCGGCGGAGAGGTTGAGGTTCGTTGGAAGCTATTAAATTCTTCGGTTCTATCAAATCATCAGCTGCAGTTTGTATAGCTGGAACTCCTTCCAGTTCTACCTCACGACCACTAATTTCTTCATAAGAAATTCCCTTTCCAAAAGGTAGCATGCTGAGAAACAAAACACCTTTTGCTCCTCAGTGCGGTAGAAGATATTCCATTGCTAATGGTTGGGATATCCAACAAACTTCTACAGAACTGACCTTGCTTCGAGCTTGTCCGGATTTTGCTTTTAGACATAGGCCGGACAACCCCAAATCTTAACTTTCTTAAGAGATGGGCTCTTTCCATACCATATCTCATATGGAGTGGTAGGCTCCTGATTTGGTTGGAACCCTATTCAATAGGTATGCAACTGCTCAAGTGCATAACCCCAAAAAGGAAATAGGCAACTCAGTAGTACTCATCATAGAGCACACCATATCTCATAGGGTGCGATTGCTCCGCCCTGATTTACCAACGTGCTGTGGTGTATACGGAGGAGTAATGCTGAGAGAGAATCTCATTCTCCTTTAGAATAGTCCAGGATCTCCGTGCTCAAGTATTCTCCTCCTTGATCTCATCAAAGGACATGATACTTATACCCGTTTTTTGTTCTCTACTTCTAACTTATATTCTTTGAATTTCTCAAAAGGTTCAGACTTGTATTTCAACAGGAATATATGTCTGAATCTTAAGAGATCATCAGTGAACGTAATGAAGTACAAAGAACCGGTCCTGGCATGTGTAGACAGGGGACCTACTACATCATCATGTATCAATCCCAAGAGTTCACTAACTCTTTCTCTGTTTCCAATAAACGGAGCTATGGTCATCTTGTCTTTGTGACATAATTGGCAAGTTTCACAAGATGTAAATTCAAACTGATTTAAATATGCATCTTTATGTAAGTTAGCTAGTCGGGTCACATTGATATGACCTAGTCTACAATACCTCAAGAAGGATTCGTTCATTTCTGAACTCTTTCTCTTGTGTGTGTTTTGTACGTTAAGAACTGTTGTTTGATTTAGAACATATATGCTTTTAGATAACGTGCCTGAACCGATCAACTCATGATATAGGAAATGTTCAAAATATTATCCAACAATACAAAATTATATCCTTCTTTACTAAATAAAGAGACTGATATGATTTTGTATATCAGGTTCGGTATCTAATAACATTCGTTCAGAATCAATGTATTTGGTAATATAGGGTGATAACTGCCAACTGCTTTGGCTGCAACACTTGCACCATTTCCAACTCTTGAAACTTATCACCCATTCTCAGTTCTCTACCTATCCGTAGCCCATGTAATAGTTTACATATGTGGGATCATGATCCGGTATCTCATACCCAGGACGTAAAGAAAACTGAGAAACAGTTCTCGGTATTGAATACACCCGAAGAAGATGCATCATTATGCACTTTCTTCGTTTGG
The DNA here is from genome assembly GCA_030015575.1 of Agapanthus africanus. Classification (NCBI taxonomy): domain Eukaryota; kingdom Viridiplantae; phylum Streptophyta; class Magnoliopsida; order Asparagales; family Amaryllidaceae; genus Agapanthus; species Agapanthus africanus. The sequence goes on from JASDDO010000010.1 coordinate 371,977,323, forward strand.
GCGGCACGGGAATCCTGGTAATCCCCTTATTTCCTGCTCGGTCTTATAACAATTATAAGTTGGAGCGTAATCAACGTTCCCCAGCTCAGTATAACAAGCGGGTTCGGTCAATACATCCATATTATTATCTTGATTAAGGCGTAACATGGTCGCTACTGGGAGAGAGAGAGAAGAAAACACTCAGCGTATGCTCTTACAAAATTAGATTGGTTATTATTTTATCTAATCAGGATGGCTCCCACTATTTTAGTCAAATCTTCCTTCAAACCCTAAAAGGAAAGACTAGCCGGGATTAATTACACACTACAAGTTCGCCAATCTTTCGGCCAGACCAGTGTCGGTACTTTGAGGGAGGTTACCCGTGCTTTCGCACGGACCTAATTAAAATAAACCTCGTTTTCCCAAGGGGCGTAACCCCGTTAACACCTTTCTAGACACCTACTTGATCAGCTAATTGTAATGTGTAAAACTCTCCCAGGAGTAACTCTTACTCGCAGTGGGTATCGGGATCCAACTATCTCATAGAAGGCATGCAATCTCATTGTAAATTTCAACACTTGAAATTCCCGATAATGTTTTACCCCTAGCATCCTATGATCTTGACGAAAGCCAACAAACCATAGGCTGCTAGTCAAGTTCAACCCGTACATTTCCTGATTGAATTAAACCCACCCACACGACCCTTGACGAAAGCCAACAAAGTCGCACGACTACCCCAACTCAATCGCATAATATGATTATGCAGATAAGCATAAATAGCTGCCGCATACTACGCCTTGACGAAAGCCAACAAACGTAGCACGAATACTATGAAGTACTTATCTGAAATGACGGAGGGCTACGACAGGTTTTTAAGAAAACCTTTTGCGTAATGAACTTGATATCGTCGTAGAATCGAGTGAATTTGAAAAGGAGTGTTTTTTAGGCTTTTACTAGTTTTGCTAAAGAGGTCACTCCCGGTGAAGAGATCTCGGCTCTTTCCTTATCGAATAAGGTGAAGGATATTTCACAAACACCACTATGCAAAGCAAAAACTATAAAAGCAATCAAAAGACAAACCGAGTTTGTAGTATCTGCTAGTTTTGCTAAAGAGGTCACTCCCGGTGAAGGGATCTCGGCTCTTTCCTTATCGAATAAGGTGCTGGATATTCTACAAGGAATACCGCTATGCATAGCAAGAACTAGAGCTACCAGTTTTTAAAATAAGTTTCTACAACATCTTTGAGGTTTCTTTTATTTTATTAATCTCATTAATGAAGTCCCATCATTTTAAGTTACCTAAACATCACAGATAAATACAACGTACGCTTATGCCATCCACATTCGCCTCGATATCCCCTCGTGCACCGTTAGGTTAGGCAACTAACGGCAGAGCGGGGCAGGGCTAGCGTGGGTGTAAAACATAAGCAATATCTATATAATATATCGCATATACTATATCCAGTATCTATCTTAACATATATAGTGATCACATCACAGATAAATCGCAGCAGAACACAACATATGAAATATTGGATATACTAGGATTTCCGAGTTTTAAATTAAGCCTGTATAAAACACGGATTCCACGGTCATGATGAATAGCCAATCCCACACCCATAGACCCCTACGAGAGCGGCAAGCAACCCTACCAATTCTAGAGTTAGTAGACCCGGTCTCGACTCCACGAGATGGTCTCCCACTGGACTGTAGAACCCGGTTACTTGTGCTCCCCGTCTTGGGTCTATCCTAATGCGGAAAAGTAAATAATATACAATGGTGACAGCATCCTCAACCCGAAAGTGCCCCAATAAAAGAATATTACATACAATGAATTTTACATGAATGAAAATGAAAAACTCTCATCCCACATAAAAAAAACCCGGTTATTCAATCACGATGATCCAATATAACATATCACAGCAACACATAACATCACATGTCTTCAGCATAAGTAAATATGCGTATCCCAATTGTCGTTGAAATATAGCACCGAAACCGGCAATACACCGCATATTACATTTACGGTCGCAGAAAAGAAAGTGAAAAACTACAACAGTTGGAATCTGCAAACACCTTAGATATCATAAACCCAACGTATCACATACTTTGGATTTCATGCCTAACCAAATGAATTCCTTAGACATCGCATGCCTAACAATTATAAACCCCGCATTTTAGTCTCGATATTGAAAACACTTTTAATATCAAGTCGGGCAATTCAACAAGATTCCCGACATCCTGATCGAATGCTCTTCGGAAACTTTAGCAGATGGCCGCATCCCCCGATACCGTCGACGAAGTGCACTAAGGAGGAACACCGCTGCAGCGAGCACCCGAACGGATGCTTTTGGCGACGTGGTTCTCCTACAGTCACTTGGTCGGGGCTATGAGGCGTGGCTATCTAATAATGTTACCCGGCGAGTATCCGCGTACGATACATGATTGCGATGAACTTTTGATCACATCAAAATCTCGTGGCAACCGATCAAATGAGACTAAATTGCTAGATTTATAACATTCAAATTAGTTATCTCATAACTACCTTTGTGGATTCCAAATATTGTATCCCATCACATGATACCCGGACGAACGTTAAACTTTTCGATCGATTCATCAAAGTCCCACAATTTCCCGACGACTCAACACTTGAGCACAGTTTTAATAATACCCAGAATATGCCACGGTACCTATGCACCAGCCGTAGAAGGGAAAACCCAAGCCTCACTCATGTCGCCACGGAACTGCGGCAAACTCTAGGGTATGACCGCGGTTCCGCGATCCAAGAAGTCGAGTTAGGGTTTCATTCTTCTAGAGGGTTCATAGAATTACTTGCATGTTTTTCCGGATACATTAAACTTGGAAAAATAGGTTTTTGACATTCGATCGAACTCTTTAATTTCGCCTAGACAATATGTGAATAACCCGAAACAATTTTAAAACTACGAATACGAAACACTCCGAATTGCTTATAGTCTTAAGTTCACATCACATACAAAATTAGCAAAAACAAACAACACCTGAAACACCAAAACCCAGTCACTACAACACAGTGAAAATTTCAGGCAAAAACATCAGAAAGTGGCCGGCCACAACCTCATTGTCCTCGGCCAAAATCCGAGCATACCCCCTGAAATTTTCATGGTGTTCATGATATATCCCATATAACACTCTGTACTTGTTTTAAAAAAAATTTGACAACTTTTTATAATCGACAGAAACCAGTTTTTGGCGTTGCAAGTTTCGGAGTATTTCGGTTTCGTAATCTTAACAAAATCCGTCTAATTTCTAGCATGGCTCTGATACCACTGCAGGGTTGCCTAGGACGGCAGAAAGGTTTCGGGAGACATCGTGCAGGTGGTGGAGCATGGAGTGCAAGACGAGGTGGTGGAGCAGGGAGTGCAAGACGAGGTGTAGGAGTCTGAACAGCTGGCCACTGCAGGTAGTTGGTGGGTGTGTAAGCCGGATTGCGTCTATAAGGACAGTTTCAAATGTCGTGATTGGATGCGCCACAAACTAAGTATAGGCCTTTTGCGCGCCTACAGTCCTTCCACAAGTGTCTTCCCTCTTGCAATAAAAGCAAAAATCGGGACTCGACTGGTTATCTGTTACTTCCGGTCTCCTCGGTTCAACAGTTAGCCTTGAAGAGGCTCCTCCTGCCATCTGAGTGGCAGGACGCTTCACTTCGGCAGATTGAGGTATGCCCTTCCTCTTCACCACTGCCTCATATCTTCGGGCAACTTTCAGAGCCGATTCGCACCACTGCCTCATATTTTCGGGCAGCTTTCAGAGCCGATTCGTGGGTCGGGAAATCCCCTGTAGCTAATGCTGCTTAGATTTCCGGATCCAACCCCTGCTGAAATCTTCTAGTTCTGATCTCAGCAGTCGGTATGAGATGGGTCGCAAACCTGTTACGGTCTTGTATTAGCTGTGTAGTATGTGATATAAAATCAAACATTGAGACATATCTTACCTGCTGAGCATGGTAAACTCAGCATCATACTCATCTACTGATTTGGTCCACATTGAACCTTGTTGCAGATGTATGAACTGCTGTTCCATATCAAAGCAGGAAGTCTCAGGGAAATACTTTGCGTCGAACATGTCACGGAAAGTCTTCCATTCGATAGGCTGATGAAGACGGATTTCTTCTGCCTTCCACAAAACCAGTGCATTGTCCGTGAGCTATAATTTCGCAACACGAACCCAAGTTACCTCTGGCACTTCTGCCGCTGCCAGATCATCTTCGATACTTTGAGTGCCGCTACCAGATCATCTCCGATACCTTGAGCCCATTCCTCAGCTTCTAGAGATCTCTCTTTTCCCGAAAAGTTCTTGGGGTGCAGTGTCCGGAATTGCTTCACTCCGGGTGCTTCCGCTTCTGGACGGTTCAAGAGAATAGCAGTCTGCTGCTGCTGTCCTTCCAGGAGGCTGCGGATCGTCTCAAGCAATACCGTCTGCTCATTGATCGGAGCAGCGACGACAGGTGTAATCGGTAGTGGAGATGGAGTGTTGTTGAAGTTGGTGCTGGTATTGTTTGGGGAATCCATAACCTTGAAAGAAGATTTGGGTTAGGATAGATTCAAAATATATGAAATTGGAAGATTCAAGAAATTTGAATTGTAAAGAATGTTTCCAATTGCTGGTTCTTGTGTTATATTGCTTAGGTTGTCCATGCAGAACTGAACTGCGTGGTAGGGTTCCATACAGCCCGGACCTGCATGGGCCACCAACAAAACCTGTCATGCCCCACTTCCCGGTATACGTGTGGAGGACGCGACGAGACCACTACGTATTTACTCTGAAATAAACACGCTAAGCGTATCTAAGCAATATAAAAAGAATATACACAAGAGACAAATGTAATGAACAGCAACTTTATTTATTAACATTCTTTTTACAGTACATGGAAAAGTAAATACATGGAATGAAAAGCAATGCCTAAACAGTGGCATAACAGAAATGGAAAATACAGAATGTAAATGTGTACAAGGAATCTAAAGCTCTGGGTCGAAAGCTAGCTGGTCAAATCCTCGCTGGTGGGCTCGATCTCCTGAAGGTCCGATCCACCTGACAACATTTCAAAGAAGAAAAGAAATAGGAATATCGTCAGCGAACAATCGCTCGGTAAGTCCCAGAGATGAGGGAGAAATAAAATAGATAGAGAGAGTATTTTTATTATTGTTATTTTAATGTTAGCGTGTTTGTTTGTAGCTTGGTACAGAAAATGCCGGTGTATACGAGAGGAGTCCCACTTACACCGGAGACTTTAGTAACACGTCGTACAAGTCTCCGTCGATAATACCATGGAACAACGGCATGGATGTAATTACGTCTTAAGTGACCACCTTGTGCCACTTTTAACATGTTCCGTACCAGTCTACCCCTTTATAACCCCATAGTGTTTTTTGTATTGATTGCATTGTATTGTATCGGATGTACGGATGGTATTGTATTGTCTTGTATTGTAAATTGTATAGATAGATTGTATAAATGGATGACTTGCCGAAACCATGATATCAGTAAATGGATGTACCTGGAGAATCATGTAGATGGAAGTATATCCATAGTTCGGTTCAGTCAATACGGATTGATTATATGGATTCATATTGAATTGTTATATATACTTGAATCTCATCCAAGTCAGATTGATTATATTGAGACTCAGTCCGAGTCAGACAATTAGAAAAGAAATTGAATCCTGAATTAGGTTTTGGTGTTATCGTTAACCGCTGCACATGGACGGCAGGATTTATGTTTTTTTCAAAGACGATTACCGTATTGATAACACCATTTGTTAAGTTGTCTACCTTAGATAGGCAAGCACCCATATCTCCAGCTCCCTGAGGCTCAAGAGACCGGTCCCGCTTAAACCTATGTTTACTAGAGTCCTTATTGTAATTTAGTATAACTTGAGAGGGTTTTATGTAAAAATAATTTTGTATAATTTTCAAAATACACCTCAAGTATTTTATTATCGTCTTTAAAGTTTTCATTGATGTATATTTTATCATTGTGATATTTCTAGTGAATAAAACCTATTTTTTCATAATATATGGTATTTATTTATAATATTGGAATTATATAGTATTTTCTTGTAAATGAGATGTTTTTCTTGAATTTTGGAAATGTGGAATATTATAAATATTAAAAATAGATATTTTGATATTAATTACATATATATTTATTTATTAAAAATATAAAGTTTATTTATAATAGAAATCACATTTTCTAAAGAAAATTGTATTTTAAATCTTCCGAGACCGTATGCTCCTTGCGGAGGTCTGCATCTCGCGCTACTAAGCCCGAGGATGTGTGATAATCCGCATCATCCCGAACGGGTTCCCCGAAATGGGTTGTTGCGGCACATTGCAAAGATTTGTTAAAAATACACATCTTGTAGAAAAAGGTTTTTATAAGTCGGAGATGGTTATGTGTAAAATCGTATTTCCCAAAACTATGTTCCCAAAGATCATCGTGGTATGTTACATATGAGTGTTGTGAGGAGGTAGGTCATTACCCCGTGAACTATCTAAAAGTATAGCAAGGAATTATAAGATTTATGTCGAAACTAAACTATATGGTATTTTTCTGTAAAATTGCTATAAAAATTGAAATATGAATTCTTTTGATATGAAACTTGTCAAGATATTTTGTTAATGTTTAATGATCATGATGGGAGAGTTTGGTATTACTTTTCTTAAGAAAAATATGATTTTTAAGGAAAAAACCGAATCAGAAGTCGGATTAACTCCGCTTCCGTCGGGTTTTAGAATTCTAAGTTTTTAGAATAGTAAAGAGAAGGGGGAGAAGGGACTTACGGGTTAATTGTGTAGAGGAGAGGAAAAGGAAGAAGTAGGAGGTGCTAGTGCGTTGTTTCGTCGTCAGAAACTCCTTGAAACGTCGTCGGAAGTTCGCTGGAGTTTCGCCCTTTGCTAACTCTACTTGCACACAAAAATTCTAGGGAATTTTTTCTTTAGAGTTTGGACAGGAATTTCAATGTGAAGGCTATGAAAATTGAGTAGGTATTTATCGGAAAAACTAGGGTTAGGGTTTGATAAAAAAATGCATTAAAAATATGCATTAAAATGGGTTTAATTGGATTTTATTAGTCTCTGTAAATACAGGGGTTATGGGGAGGCAAAGAGGCACAGATGCCAAGAAGGGGAAAATCCGATTTGGGCGAGTTCGGCCGGCGGCGCCGGCCGAGTCGAACCGATTCTCCCCGCCATGTGTCCCCTGTCGATTTATCTACCTCCTAGACTCGTTTGTTTTATATGTGACTCTTGGTTTTACGGGTTATGCACGTGTAGACTCTTGGGCTTCTAAAAAGATTAAAAGAAAACTAATTAAAAAATAACGTGGCTGATGGGATTTGAACTCTGATGCTTTGGTTCAGCAGTGCAAGATCTTACCAATGAGTTACAAGCTCCTTCTTACTGTTCAAAAGTAAAACAAATTTATAACTTGTGCTCAGGCTCAAATACCCCTTTCTATATTTTTTGAAAAAATTTCGTACAGAAAGTTTAGGGTTGTTACATCTTTCACGTCAGTTCTCTTTACCTCAATCCCTTGGAGATCAACCATCTCCCTGATCAGGTGATGCTGCCTCAGAATATGTCTAGATCGCTGATGGGACTGATATTCCTAGGCCAAACCCACAATTCCTTTATTGTCACAATAACAGTTATTGGACGTTCAATGGTAGGAACCATGGTCATCACATGAACAAGAATTATCCAGACATCCACTTTGGTAGCATCGTTGGTAGCGATGTATTCAGCCTTTATCATCTAGTTTGCCATGGTATATAGCTTGGAACTCTTTCCAACATACCGTCCATCCACTGAGGGTAAAGACAAAGCCCGAGACCGACTTTCAGTCGTCCTTATCACTCTAGGAGCTGGAATTGGTAAAGGACTCCCACTGGAGTTCACCGTTACCAAACACCAAGAACATTTTTTTAGTGCTTCTCAAATACTTAAGAATGTCCTACACAGCTATCCAGTGATTTTCCCAAGATACGATTGATTCCTAATCACTACAGCTAGTGATTTAGCTACATCTGGTCTGGTACATAATATCGCATACATGATAGAGCCTAATGCCGAAGCATAGGGTATCCCTTGCACGTGAGCTCTCTCCAAATCAGTCTCGGAAGACACCTTTTTGGAGAGAGTGATTCCTGAGTAAGTGGGCGAACCACTACGCTTAGAATCTTCCATACTAAACCCCTTTAGTACGGTATTAATGTACCTGGATTTGGGACACTCCCAACATCCACTTAGATCTATCACCATAGATCATAATCCACAAGATATAGTAGGTATCATCCAAATCTTTCGTGGAGAATCCTCGTGATAAGAGGAGCTTGACCGAGTGTAGCATAGGAAACCATTTCCTATCAACAGTATGTCATCTACGTACAATACGTGGAAGACAACCTTACTCACTACAACCTTCTTCTATATACAAGATTCATCTACCTTTTTGATGAAGTCAAACTCTTTGACTGCCACATTAAAACAGATGTTCCAACTCCGTGATGCCTGCTTTAATCCTGATGGACTTAAGTATAGCTTTGAAAGTCTCAACTTTTCCATCTATACCAAGAATCTTCTCAAGATTCACTTGCTCCCTATGGGTTTTAACCCTTCAGGTGTAACATTCAAAGTCATACTTTGTTGGTGTACATGGATTCCATCTTTGATCGCATAGCATCCAGCCTTTCCACAGAATCCCCACTCTTGATGGTCTGCATGAACCTTAGTTGGGTCATCATCTACCATGATGCAATTCTCGCTCCCACTGTTACCGAGGAAACCGTAGTATCTCTCAGGTGGATGAGAAACCCTACCAGATTCGCGGAGAGGCTGAGGTTCGTTGGAGACTATTGAATCCTTTGGTTCCACTAAACCATCAGCTGTTAGTTTGTCCAGCTGGAACTCCTTCCAGTTCTACCCCATGACCATTAATTTCTACATGAGAAATTCTTTTTCTAAAAAGATAGCATGCTGAGAAACAAAACACCTTTTGCTCCTCAGTGTGGTAGAAGATATTCCCTCGCAAATGTTTGGGATATCCAACAAACTTATACAGAACTGACATTGCCTCGAGTTTGTCCGGATTTTGCCTTTCAACATAGGCCGAACAACCCCATATCTTAACTCGTTTAAGACATGGTCTCTTCCCATTCCATATCTCATATGGAGTGGTAGACAGTGATTTGGATGGAACCCCATTCAATAGGTATGCAGCTTCTCAAGTGCATAACTCCAAAAGGAAACAAGCAACTCAGCAATACTCATCATAGAGCGCACCATATCTCATAGGGTGCGATAGCCTCCGTCCCGATACACCGTTGTTTTGTGGTGTACTCAAAGGAGTAAGCTGAGAGAGAATCCTATTCTCTTTTTAGAAACTCTAAAAACTCCATGTGCAAGTATTCTCTTCCTCAATCACATCGAAGGACTCAATACTTCTACCCTTCTGGTTCTTAACTTCAAGCTTATATTCCTTGAATTTCTCAAAAGTTTCAGACTAGTGTTACAATAGGAACATATGTCCGAATCTTGAGAAATGGTCAGTGAATGTAATGAAGTACAAAGAACTAACCCTGGCATTTGTAGACATAGGACCGTATACATCAACATGTATCAGTCATTAGAGTTCAGTAACTCTTTCTCTGTTTCCAGTAAACGGAGTATTTGTCATTTTACCTTTGAGATAAAACTGGCAAGTATCATAAGATGAAAATTCGAACAGATTCTCATATTCATTCTTATGTAACTTAGTTAGTCGTGTCGTATTGATATGACCTAGTCTACAATACCACAAGAAGGATCGTTCATTTCTGAACTACTCCTCTTGTGTGTGTTTTATATACTTTGAACTGTGGTTTGATTAAGAACATATATGCCATTTCATAACGTGCCTGATCCAATCAACTCTTGATTAAGGAAAATGTTCACAACATTATCCTGCAATACAAGATTATATCCTTCTTCAACTTAATAAAGAAGCAGATGAGATGTTGTATATCAGGTTCGGTATGTAATAACATTCGTTCAGAATCAATGTATTAATACATGATGATCTTTGCCAACTGACTTGGCTGCAACAATTGCACCATTCTCTAATACTTAGAGACATATCACCCAATCCCAGTTCTCTACCTTTCTATAGCTCATGTAACAAATTACATATATGGGATCACGTTCTGGTATCTCATACCTAGGATGTAGAGTGTACTGAGAAACAGTTCTCGGTAACGAACACACTCGAAAAATATGCATCAACATGCTCATTTCTCGATTGGGTCGCGTAGGAATCCGGATATTCCCCTAATTCCTGCTCGACTTATAACTGTTATAAGATAGAGCGGAACCAACAATCCCCAGCACTGTATAATAAGCAGGTTCGGTCAATACATCCATATTATTATCTTGATTAAGGCATGACATGATCGCTACTGGGAGAGAGAGAGAAGAAAACACTCAGCGTATGCTCTTGCAAGATCAGATTGGTTATTATTTATCTAATCAGGATGGCTCCCATTGTTTTTATCAAATATTCATTCAAACCCTAAAAGGTAAGATTAGCCGGGATTAATTACACCTTACAAGTTCGCCAATCTTTCGGCCAGACCAGTGTCGGTACTTTGAGGGAGGTTCCCCGTGCTTTCGCACGGACCTAATTAAAATAAATCTCGTTTTCCCAAGGGCGTAACCCCGTTAACACCTTTCTAGACACCTACTTGATCGGCTAATTGTAATGTGCAAAACTCTCTCAGGAATAACTTTTACTCGTAGTGGGTATCGGGATTCAACTATCTCATAGAAGGTATGCAATCTCATTGCAAATTTCAACACTTGAAATTCCCGATAATATTTTGCCCCTAGCGTCCTGTGACCTTGACAGAGATCAACAAACCATAGTGCGCTAGTCAAGTTCAACCCGCCATTTCATGATTGAATTAAACCCACCCGCACGACCCTTGACAGAGGCCAACAAGGTCGTACGACTACCCTAATCCAATCGCATCACATGCTTTGCAGATAAGCACTAATCAGCTACCACACACTACGTCTTGACAGAGGTCAACAAACGCAGCACGAATACTAAATAGTCCTTATCTGAAATGACGGAGAGCTACGACAGGTTTTTAAGAAAACCCTTTGCGTAATGAACTTGATATCGTTGTAGAATCGAGTGATTTTGAAAAAGAGGTATTTTTTAGGCTTTTACTAGTTTTGCTAAAGAGGTCACTCCCGGTGAAGGGATCTCGGCTCTTTCCTCATCAAATGAGGCGCTGGATATTTCACAAACACCACTATGCAAAGCATGAACTAAAAAAGCAATCAAAAACAAAACCGAGTGGGTTGTAGCATCTGCCAGTTTCGCTAAAGAGGTCACTCCCGGTGAAAGGATCTCGGCTCTTTCCTTATCGAATAAGGTATTGGGTATTCTACAAGGAATACCACTATGCAAAGTAAGAACTAGAGCTACCAGTTTTTAAAACAAATTTCTACAGCATCATTAGGTTTCTTTTATTTCATTAATCTCATTAAGAAGTCCCATCAATTATGCTTCCTAAGTATCACAAAAGAAACGAAAGCAGCAATATTTATTATATATCATATATATAATATAAGCATCCATCTCAGAATAGCAAGTAATCACATCACAGAATATCAGCAGCAGAAGAACACATATAAAATATTGGATATACCAGGAATTCCGTGTTTTAAATTAAGCCAGTAAAAAACGCGGATTTCACGGTTGTGATGAATAGCCAAAACCATACCCTAGACCCCTACGAGAGTGGCAAGCAACCCTTCCAATTCTAGAGTTAGGAGACCCGGTCTCGACTCCTCGAGATGGTCTCCCACTGGACTCTAGAACCCGGTTACTTGTGCTCCCCGCCTTGGGTCTATCCCAATGCGGAAAAGTAAATAATATACATCAATGGTGACATCATCCTCAACTCGGAAGTGCCCTAATAAAAGAATATTACATACAAGATTTTACATGAATGAAAATGAAAAACTCCCATCCCACATTAAAAAAAACCGGCTATTCAAACACAACGATCCAATATAACATATCACAGCAACACATAACATCACATGTCATCAACGTAATTAAATATGCGTATCCCAATTGTCGTTGACGTATAGCAACGAAACCGGCGATACACCACTTATTACACTTACGGTCGCAGAAAAGAAAGTGAAAAACTACAACAATTGGAATCCGCAACCACCTTAGACATCATAAACCCAATGTATCACATACTTTGGATTTCATGCCTAACTAAATGAATTTCTTAGACATCGCATGCCTAACAATTATAAACCCCACATTTTAGTCTCGATATTGAAAACACTTTTCAATAACCAGTCGGGTAATTCAACAAGATTCCTGACAACCTGATCGAATGCTCGTCGGAAACTTTAGTAGACGGCCGCACCACCGATGCCGTCGACGAAGTGCACTTAGGCGGAACATCGCGGCCGCAAGCACCCGAACGGATGCTTTTGGTGACGGGGTTCTCCTATAGTCACTTAGTCGGGGCTATGGGGCGTGGCTATCTAGTAAGGTTACCCGGCGAGTATCCGCGTATGCTACGTGATTGCGACAGACTTTTGATCCACATCAAAATTCCGTGACAACCGATCAAATGAGACTGAATTGCCAGATTTATAAAATTCAAATTAGTTTTCACAAAACTAAATATTGTGGATTCCAAGTATTGTATCACAATCACAGATAACTAGACGATATTAAACTTTTCGATCGAATCAACAAACACCCAAAATTTTCCAAAGAGCTCAACACTTGAGCACAGTTTAAAAAAACACTCAGAACATGTCACAGCTCCTATGGACCAACCATAGAAGGGTCAACCCTTGCCTCACCTATGGCGCTGTGGAACTACCACAAACCCTAGGGTTTGGTGGCGGTTCCGACGGTCACAAAATCGAGTTAGGGTGTCGTTCTTCTAGAGGGTCAAAACACCTGCATGATTTTCTGAAGATTTTAAACATGGAAAAATCTAACTCTTGGAAAATTTTCAGCGAGGGAGAAAATGGGTATTTGATATTCGTTCGAACTTTTTAACGTCGTCAAGATAACCCGAAATGATGTTAGAATTACGACTATGAAATACACCGAATTGCCTTTGCACAAAGATAACATCACATACAATCTCAGCAAAAACAAGCAACATCTGAAACACCAAAACCCAGAGACTGGAACACCATAAAAATTTGAAGCCAAAATTCTCTGGAAAAGCCGGCCACCTCGGATTTTCATCTCATGTCGCCGGCCAAAATCCGGCGAGGAGGGCTCAAATTTCGGTGGTGTTCATGTTACATCTCATATAAAATTCTGCAATTGCTAAAAAAAATTTTAGACACCTTAAAAATTTCGACAGAAACTTCGATTTTGTTTCGAGTGTTTCGAAGTTGTTTCGGTTACGTAATTCTACAAATATCGTCTAATTCTCTAGTATGGCTCTGATACCACTGTAGGGTTCCTTAGGGTCGCCGCTGGGTTTCAGAAGGCATCGACCATGCCGTTTTCAAAGAATTGACGCGCTAAAGAACCCTATCCTAGAATCTTAACTAAAGAATTAGACGAAACTAGAATGTAAATATCTTTACATCTAAGTGAACAAGAAATACAACCTTTGTAGACCGGTCATTCACTTCAATAGCTCCGTGTAGTAGTCCGTTCGCTCCAAGTAGTGAACTCCCGGACTCTAGAAAGGCTCCACAAGATGAAAGGAACAAGCTTACTTGAAATCTTCGAGGCCGAAGATGATCTACGTCGAGCAGACACCAACTCAAGCTACCTCTTCACTAATATGGAATTAGTGAAGCAAACACCCTAAACTAAATGGCTAGTCTAGCAGATGATGATGAAGTAGGAATTTTGCTCACTTTAGAAATATTTTTCTCACTCATTTTCTTCACCTCCCAAATTGCAAGAGAGCTAGAGGAAGGAGATGAAGAAAAGCAGCCATAGAAAAAAGTCAGGTGTAGAATGAGAACCATGGATGAGTTAATATCATATACTAACTCATGTAGAGACTAAACCATGGCTAATCTTAATGGTTGAGTTAATAAATATCTCAAGTAAAACAAAATTAGTAGACTTGGTCAATGGTTCCACAAGCTTCAACCATATGACTAATTTCCATTTAATTTTGATTTACTTTAGATAAATAAAACCCTACATTATATTAAGCATGGTGTGAGTCTTATACACCCATGTCTCATGTATCATATAGCATGACACAAAATAGTGTACATTAATATATATCACATATATACTAAGTGTACTCAAGTGAGAAAAAGAAAACTTAAGTGAGCTAATATTAGTTAATGTAAGATAATATATCAAATATATAATTATACATTAAATTATTAAATCAACACTTGATTTAATAATCCGGCTATATCACATACAACAGACTAATATCAAATGTATCAACTTATCGAATCAACACTTGATTCGACAGCCCGGCTATCACATATAACCGACCGATATCACATATCGAGATAATAGAATACGGTATCACATACACGTATTAATCTCGGTCCCACACATATGTGCTCCTACTTCGTTTCGCTTGAGCCAGGAAACCTCTGTGGACTTTAAAGACTCGTCAATACGCCGGCAGTAGGTGGTGATCATATCAGTCACCCACAAGCCGTCAGCGGTCTGCTAAACGTAACGGCCATCCGGGTATTGAGCGATCAGAAAATCAACAAGCAAGCCTGCTCATACTTCTGCAAATCCAATCAGTAACACTACCGTACAGTCCGGTCTCTTCGTCAGATATGTCGCAAATCATAGCCTGGAGGTGGTATACGTCAGAGCCCAATAGCCTGATAAGTCATGCCGATGTGAGGCTCATAACGGTTCGAGAAACCACTGATAACACTTACCAGTAGATCTCAGCAATTCTGGCCAGGGATTTCCTGTTATGGCAAATCAAGCATAGCGCAACATCAACCCCCAATACCGGGAGAGACGAAATACCCTTCTATCGCTCATTGCCTCCATGTGACTCGGGACTGTACCCAAAAACCACCGTTTTGCACGATCTCTTGAACGTGGTAAGGTGAAAATCAAAGCACAGTGGGAATCACACAAGACTCTATGACGATCTCGGGTCGACAGACTAACCTGTACCAGTGTCACCAAAGAACTGATATCTGACGTGAGGTATAATACCATCTAGGAGTTCTCAGCGAGTCCGTTCAGTGTACCCAGTCTCCACTGAGCACCCGTATACCTTCTCTTATGTCAAACACCAATAGATGTGGGATCATCCATCGCCCATCATATGGGTCGAGAAGCGTATACGCTAGTTTACTCTGGAATATCGATGCCCCGTCTCGATACTCCCACGACTAGGAATAATTGAAGGATGTAATTACTGACTACCCTTGCCCCACTAGTATGATCTGCATCATAATCCTGATAGTCATGTACTCATCCTAAGGGCTTTATCAACATGTAATAGAGAGACAATAAGTGTACATGTTAAGATAAAGAGCAACCAGATAGCATACGATCATGTCGAGCAAGAAAGTCCTCCCTATATATGTCCAGGCATCCACTATAATATACATCACATGTATAATAATGGCCTCTAGGGCATACATATAACTAACAATCTCCCACTTGCACTAAGGTCATTTGTTGTAGCATCTCACACTCAACGCCCCATAAAAGTCTCTCTAGGGAAAGGCCTCTGTGAGTGGATCTGTCGTGTTATCCTTCGCGTCAATTCTCCTTACCTCAATCTCTTGGAGATCAACCATCTCCCTGATCAGGTGATGCTGCATCAGAATATGTCTGGATCGCTGATGGGACCGGTGTTCCTAGGCCAAAACCACAACCCCATTGTTATCACAAAAACAGTTATTAGACGCTCAATGGTAGGAACCATATTCATCTCATGAACAAAAATTATCCAGACATCCACTTTGGTAGTATCGTTGGTAGCAATGTATTCAGCCTTTATCGTCTAGTTTGCCACGATATATAGCTTTGAACTCTTTCCAACATATCGTCCCTCCACTGAGAGTAAAGACAAAGCCCGAGACTGATTTTCAGTCGTCCTTATCACTCTAGGAGATGGAATTGGTAAAGGACTCCCACTGGAGTTCACCGTTACCAAACGCCAAGAACATTTCTTTAGTGCTTCTCAAGTACTTAAGAATGTCCTACACAGCTATCCAGTGATTTTCCCAAGATCCGATTGATTCCTTATCACTACAGCTAGTGATTTAGCTACATCTGGTCTGGTACATAATATCGCATACATGATAGAGCCTGATGCCGAAGCATAGGGTATCCCTTGCACGCGAGCTCTCTCTCTCCAAATCAGTCTCGGAAGACACCTTTTTGGAGAGAGTGATTCCTGAGTAAGTGGGCGAACCACCACGCTTAGAATCTTCCATACTAAACTCCTTTAGTATGGTGTTAATGTATCTGGATTTGGGACACTCCCAACATCCACTTAGATCTATCACCATAGATCATAATCTACAAGATGTAGTAGGTATCATCTAGATCTTTCGTGGAGAATCATCATGATAAGAGGAGCTTGACCGAGTGTAACATAGGAAACCATCTACGAAAAATGTATGTATGTAAAATCCTTTCAAAATAATTGTATGGTGTGTATATCACGTCATAAGTTGCGAACGTTGATTTGTGAAGCAATATAAGCATTTTCTTTAAAGTATATGTCGCGCCTTTTGAAAATGATTTAAAAGGGTTTTGAAAGATTCGTGTGCCGATCATAAACACGTGGAAGAAAAATAGCACGAACGAAAACCTCTTTAATATACATCGATATATGAAAATTTTAAAGATGCTTTTATAAAAATATTTTCCCTGCTATTTGAATTGTTAAATTTTTATTTTTAAAATTTTTAATATTTACTATCATTTGAATTGCTATCATTTGAATTGTTAAGATTTTATTATTAAAAATTATTTATTTACTTGTTATTTGGATTTGTTTGTTATATATGAAGAAATAGGTTAGTACAAAGCTAGCTGTCCTGAAATAGAGTCTTTAGGTAATATATTAACATTATCTTCGTGTTCCTGATCAAAAGATATAAATTAAGTTCCTGGCTTTCTACCGTATCCACGTACCATGCACCCATGATGTGTTGTTGACACGAGAGGGGCGTCGGTCTTGTTGCAGGAGATTGGGCCAATTCCGATGCACCGTGCCGATGGCCCTGCGTTCAAGCGCCAATTTTAGGCTAATTTTATATGATTTACCATAATCTTCTATCAATGTTCATCACAAACTAGATATATTCTAAAAAAGATCCACGAAAATTTCCCTCTCCCTCACTAAATTCCTCAGGACTGCTTCCTATTATGCCTAGAACCTTTAGCTTTGGTGCCATGCTTCACATAAAAAGATAGGACGAAATTACACCCAAAAAGGGAATAAAATAAAATAAAATTCAAAAATCATTCTCTTCGTATTCATGTCTCTGAAACAACAAAATTCTCTAAAGCAATGTCAAACCCAATTGAAGCAGCATGGACATCAGTGATCGTATAATCTAATCTTCATTAGGCTTTGTTTGAGTTGCTTGAATTAACTGAAACTCCAAATTATAAACTTTAAAATGAACTTATATATATTGTTGGAATTAGTTTATTCAAATGAAATAAAACATCAACCTCATGTGTCCCAGAAAAGTCTCAAAAAAATTCGGACAAGGTACATAAGGAAACCAAAATGCAATTTGAATCTAGAAACCCCTTATTTGTAGATCATGCCGACGATCAGAATTACCCAAAGAAACCATCACAATCGAATTGCGATCTATATGTAACTTACATTTTTGGTATTTACCTAAGATCGGAAAATTTCATGGCAGTCGACGGTTATTTTGTTGATTATGGTCATCATAAAACATGATTTTGTCAAGTTACTTTCATTAATTTTCATAACCAACCAATTCTAGGTTACCACTATAGACCGATGCCAGACTGTTGATCGATATCCTTTTATCTCAATATTACACAAAACCCAACCCCTGAAAAGCATATTGGTTCGGTATTCAACTTGATCTCAAAGTTCAACACTAATTAGAAACTAGATAATCTTCATGAAAAAGCAAGCAAAAAGAGAGGAAGAAAACAAAGAAAATTTCATGCCCTGCTAATCTTGTAACTGATTGACATTTCTGCAGGTGCATCTCATGCAATTACAATATAACAGTTGAAGACCTAGAACATAGAGCTTACCTGAAGAAGCATGACCCTACTCATTTGCTACATGGTTTAGCTCATGGCAACAGTTACGGCCACCTCCTTCGACTCAACGGCCGCAAAGGTGGGTCTCGGTTTTTGACAGGATCGAAAATCATGGGATTATGGGATCGGATATGCACGATTCTACAAGTTAGGTATGCAAACTAGTAATATACACATATATAATTGAACATATAAAAGTTTAAGTTACATAAAACTCCATTGAGCTTTTACCGTTTTCAATCTACCACCATTGAATTTTGAGAAGTACAACTAGCACCAGTGATATGTCCTTATTACACTTACCATAAATACAGTATGAAAGATCACATACTTTAAATTGACGTTAGTATTTTGAATCTGGCAGAAAAATAACCGTAACAGATGTCTCTAAGAAATATGGAATGGAGTATAGATTGCTTCACCCAATTGCAAATGGAAATACTTGGTATGGCGAGTGGGGCTACAGATTCGGCGTAGGGAGTTACGCGCTCACTTCTGAAGCTTTTTACGGATCAATCGAAAATATATCAGATATCCCTTTGTCTATTTCTTTTCGCATGCACGAGCGCCATGCACACCTCTGCAGAATATAATTTCCCTCTATCAGTCTCTTTCTAGTCGCGAGCTATTGACCGTAAGGGATATTTTCAGATTTGTTACGCAAATGATTTATGGTATTAATCGAAAATTGCCATTAGAGACTTCTCAAGGAGTGTTATGTGCATGGACGAAGGAAGATATTGAGAGAGTAGAGAATGCCCTAATAAAAATTATTCGAGCTAGTAATGGGTCTCGATGGGTAAACTCACGAGCTCTAAAGGGGGCCACATGTAAAGAATTGGGATCGCTAGAGCTGCTGGAGTATTGCCTCACAGGATTAGCACTACTACAACGAGAGGTTGCTCCTACGGATGTAAGAATTCGTAGGGGCAATTTTTTATTGCCCCCATTGCCTCTATGGATTAATCCGTAGGGCCATCGGTTTGCCCCTACGGTGCTCACCGTAGGGGCATAAATAAATTAAAAAATATTAAAATATGATCTTTTATTTGGTCCTACGGTGCTGCAAAAGAAAGCCCTACGGATTAATCCGTAAGGGCAACAAAGGATTATTTATAAAAAAAATAAAACTAAGTTATTTCCCACCGTCACCGAAATTTCCTACCAATTTTCCGATCGAGCACCCGCGCATCGTCGCCACCACATCCAACGTCGTCGACTTCCTCGTCGCCACCACACTCTCGCCGCGAGCACCTCTTCAAGCTCCCCGGCCTCCTCCACCTCGTCGAGCTCTTTGCCGTCGGCCGGTGACTTCTGAGGTGAGTTAATTTCGATTTTAATTTATAATTGTGCTGTTTTTTGTGTTATTGTTGTTGATTTTAGGGTTAGGGTTATAGCGAGGGCCAGGTTAATTTGGGTTAGGGTTAGGATTCGGTTGATGTTTAAGGTTTGGGTTGATTAAGTAGGATTTGGGTTAGGGTTAATTTAGGTTAGTTAGATAAAATAGAGTGTATTATGTTAAGGTGTTGACTAGGGTTAATTTGGTTTAATTAGGTTAATTTTGGATTAATTAAGGATAATTTGAGTTAGGCTGATGATTAGAGTTAATTTGGTTTAATTAGCTTAATTTTGGGTTAATTAGGGATAATTTGAATTAGGGTGATGATTAGGATTAATTAGGTTAATTTTGGTTAATTAGGGTTAGGCTTCAGGATGCACTAGTTTCTTCAGTAGGATATTCGATGATAACGTAAACGTACAATTTTACCGTAAACGTAAGAAAACTTTACCCTAAACTAAAAACTTTGAACCCTTAAAAGCAAAACGTAAACGTTAAACCTATTCAAGTTAAATGTTCAAGTTAAAACCAATATATGATACTCGATGATAATATGAAACTTTCATATTCTTATCGATACTCATATGTGAAAATCAAAACGCGACTCAGTCCCCATCTATCGGTTAACATACGTTCGATGTTCGTCGTAACATAGAACTATACGAAAGTTGTTAAATATCGGACGGTATAGTTCGGTACTAACAACCGTCGTGTAGTCTATATGACGAGAAGATTCAATCGTATGATAACCGATAGATTTGTCCAGTGTGGACAACTTAGGAATGTATAAAGCAAACACCTGCATTCATTTGTGTTTTCATTCGTTTCGAGTTATTTTGTCGGTACTTTTCCGCTAGTTCTCCGTGTACAAAAATAGATTAGATGTTCATTTCAACGTTGTTTCATAGCATTGAAATGATTATCAATTCTATTACAGTGTACTCGGAGAACAGTGGGGAGGTGCTGCCGAAATTTACTCGAAACGGATGAAAACACAAGCGAATGGGTGTCTGCTCTATACATTCTTAATGGGATAGAAGTCTTACCCCCGACAGCTGAAACACACACATACAACACGAATACACAACAAACGCACACACAAAACACATACACACTAACAACCCTACACCAAAGCGAAATCATAAATTGAAACACATACACAGAATACAACTCATATTTAGGTATCTTCAAATCTAACTTTGTTAATCGATAATTTATTCTTTTCAACGACAAACTTGCCTCTACGGATTTTCTTCTTTGTCAGTAACTATCTCGTTCTTAAATTTCTCAATATAGTCACCATAACCTACAATTTATATGTTATACAGTCTAACATGGCCCATGAGTACATCAGAGTTAAGGACTGGATGTATGTGGATTAGCAACAACACATGCAATCTAAGTTCGTCGCAGGAGTTGCTGCTTTCATTGAATTTGCACACGCACATAATAAGATCGTGTTAGAGAAGGTTGTATGTCCATGCGATAGATGTAGGAATAAGTTCTGGCAGAAAATAGAAATCATAGAGTTTTACATCGTTAAACATGGTTTTACTAGACTATATACAACTTGGCTATATCACGGGGAAGGACAACAAGAAAACGGTAATGGGCAGAAGAAGAAGGAAAAACGGTAATGCGGCAGAAGAAGAAGACGATAAGTTCTTTCAAGGGGAAGAAATAGAGGATATGGTAGAAGCTGCCCTCGGTGATAGTATTCCTACCGAATATGACAATACTTCAGGTCAAGGACCGCGTGCGGATAAGTATGAAAAGTTCATGAATGATACTAGAAGACCAATTTATGAGAATGCAAAGTATTCCATCCTATCATGGTTCGTCCAACTTTTCCAGATTAAGTGCCTAAATAGATGGAGCAACAAGTCATTCACGATACTTCTGAAGTTCTTGAAAGATTCTATACCTCCGGAAAATAACATGCCAGACAGCTGATACGAAGCCCAGAAAATGATGTCTGATTTGGGTCCCTTTTGATTAGGGGGAGGAACTATCGTCCCGCTCGTGCTGCTGCCCGTGTCCAGGCTCGTGCTGCTTCCGCCGGAGGTATATATCACACTTCAATTTTCGTTAATTCTTGATTTCTTAATACTATTTTGTCTTAATATTGCTTGTCTTGATATTTCTTGTAGATGCAGGGCAGTCCCATCCCGAGAGAATGACTCGAGGGCCGAATCAGTCCCACAGGATGAGGCCCGATAGAGTTAGGGGGATGCATCATTCCCCGTCTTCTTTGCCCTCGATTATCACTATACTGACGATTATACCGAGAGGTTCGGCCGGTATATGGGGGATGAGAACCACATCCAAAAGAAGTATCCACTTCACGTTGAGTAGGGCGATCTGCACCGGCGCTCATTTGCCCTCTTCTAGGATTAGGCTCGGGTGTTAATATATATATTTTCATTTGACTTATCCAATATATTTATTATTATTTAACATTTGCAATTTAAATACATTATTCTTTTGTATTTGCGGTTGGATTACGATTTTCAGCCTGCACCCGACTCTGATCATCCTGAGAGAGTGCTCGATCTTCACGCTCTGTACCTGAGCCTGATAAAGAACATGCAATCAAAGGTCCGATACAATAGGAACGAGCTGAAGATCAACTGCTATTTGGTATAGCTGGCAACCACCGAGGAGAGAGAGCAGTTCTCCTATATACTCCGGCCTTTGCGAGAATCGACGTAGATACATGGTCTCTCTTCTGCCGATATTACGACTCTCGGCGCAAACAGGTTTGTAATTTAAATGCAATTCATTGTTTAGTATATAATTTACTTTTTGTGTTGCTTAATTAGAAAACTAAATCTGAATGTGTTGTGCAGAAACAGGCCGATCAAAATAAGAAGAATAGCAAGTCGGCGAAAAGGGGCCGCCCCACTTATACGGATGGCTCGAAAAACATTACTTGTGCCGTGGAGGCATCGGTAAATTACAATAGAACTATTTTGATATAATGTAATATTAAGAGTTATTTTATAATATATGTAAATTTTTTGCGAATTTCATAGAGCTCAGACCCTGGCGCAGGATGGTACACCGAGCGTACTGACCGTGTATCTTGCCGTCCACGGCAACTCGACAGATCCCGCCACGGGCGAGCGTCGATTCCCCGACACCGCTACCCAGGAGTATTGCGTAAATGTTAATATTTATTCAAATTCGAATGAAAATTTTGTTTTGATAAGTTCAAATTTCAATGATATACTTATATTTTAATGGTTAATGTGGGTGTAGGAGCGGGTGGTGGAGCGGGCGGAGGCATCGGGGATCGATTTTAGTGGACAGACCGATCCAATGCTATTGATCCCATTCCTAGACGCCGCATACAGAGAGCACCACAGAGCTTGGGAGAGAGGCCGAGAACTGAATCTTTGCAGGGCCCATATGAGATTGGTCTCCACTCCGGCGGTTACTTCCCCTACCCCCGTGAGCGACGTCTGGAGCATGATGTTGCCGTCTTGAAGACCACCGTCGATGAGTTAAAGGAGATGTTAGTACGTATATTACTTAATAGTAAAATATTATATCACATTATAGATAGTAACATATGCAATATTAGTAGCCTGAGCTTATTTGGTTGTAGACTTAGCTTTGATTAATCATACTTACATAAAACTATCTAATTAAAATAAACTACGGTTTTTCAAACTAAATACCCAGACGAGGCCTAAGTCCCTAAGTATTCTTAGATTGGGATTTCGCAATAACCTGATAATGATACGAATTCGACTAAAATCTAATATATCGTTCTCACTGCTACAATAATGGGTTGCCCCTGCGGATTGGCAAATACGTAGGCGCAATTTTTCTTTGCACCTACGGTGGAAACCGTAAGGGCAACAAATGTCCCTACGGATAACACCGTAGGGGCAGGTTTATATAAAAATAACCTTTGTAAATGCCCCTACAGTGCCGCAAAAGAAACCCCTGCGGTTTGCACCGCATGGGCAAAGTTGATTTATTAAAAGAAATAAAATAATTTACCAGATAATGTTTTCCACGCCCAATTCATCATTTCCTCCCCCTCCCCAAAAACAATTCCTCCTCCGCGCCTCTCCTCTCGTCGCCACCGTACTCCCGTCGTCGCCGATCGCCACAGCCATCCTTCTCGTCACCCTCCTTCCCGTCGTCTCCTCCGATCATTAACGCCTTCTCCGGTCCTCCAATCACCGCCTCCAGCGACCTCGGGGAGCCCTCCTCTGATCCTCATTCGATCCTCCGGTGGCCGGGCCCTCCTCTGATCCTCCAGCGACCTTCTTCGGTCGATCCTCCGATCCTCTAATGGCCAAGTCACCGACTCCATCCCCGCTTCCATCGCCGGCGAGCTCCAACTCCCCTTTCCATCTCCTTGAGCTCCATCGCCCGTTCCATCTTCTCGAGTTCCATCGCCGAGTCTTCTTTACTGTCTAGCTTCCATCGCCGGCGAGCAGTCATCGTCGCCGTCTCCGTCCAGTGCCGTAATCATTTTCCAGGTTCGTAAAAAATTTTAGTTCCAATTTTAAAAATTAATTTTTTAAAGAAGCAGAAGAAGTAGATGATGCTGATGATGATAATTGTTGGTGGTCATGGTTGTTTGGTGATGTTGATGATGATGGAGTTCATGGTCGTTGTGGTGGTAATTTGGGTAAATTTCAGTTAATTAGGATGGTGGCTGTGGTGGTTGTGGTGGTAGCTGTACTGGTCGATGGTCGGTGGTGGTTGTCGGTGGTAGCTGTGGTGGTCGGTGGTCGGTAGGTGCATGGTGGCTTTGGTGGTGGTGGTGGCGACGGCTGTGGTTTGGGGTTAGGGTTAGTTGCGGTTAGGGTTAGGGTTAGGATAAGATTTGGGCTAGGGTTAGGGTTATGCCTTCATTATATGGTTAGGGTTAGGGTTTAGTTCAGGTTTAGGGTGGCTAAGGTTAATTTGGGTTAATTTGTGATAATTTGAAAAGGTTAGGATGTTAATTAGTGTTAATTAGGTTAATTTGGGTAAATTGGGTTAAGTTTGGGTTAATTAGGGATAATTTGTGTTAGGGTAACGATTATGGTTAATTGTGGTTAATTAGGTTGATTTAGGTTATTTAGGGTTAGGGTTTTAGGGCACACTAGTTCATTCAGTAAGATACTCGATGATAACGTATACGTACAACTTTACCATAAACGCAAGAAAAATTTACCCTAAACTAAAAACTTCGAACCCTTAATAACGAAACGTAAACGTAAAATCTATTCAAGTTAAATGTTCAAGTTAAAACCAATATATGATACTCGATGATAATATGAAACTTTCATATTCTCATCGATACTGATATATGAAAATCAAAGCGCCACTTAGTCCCCGTCTATCGGTTAACATACGTTCGATATTCGTCATGACATAGAACTATACGAAAGTTGTTAAATATCGGACGATATAATTCAGTACTAACAACCGTCGTATAGTCTATATGACGAGAAGATTCAATCGTATGATAACCGATAGATTTGTCCAGTGTGGACAAGTTAGGAATGTATAAAGCAAACACCTGCATTCACTTGTGTTTTCATCCGTTTCGAGTTATTTCGTCGGTACTTTTCCGCTGGTTCTCTGTTTCAAAGATAGATTAGATGTTCATTTCAACGTTGTTTCACAGATTTGAAATGATTATCTATTCTATTGCAGTGTACTCGGAGAACAGCGGGGAGGTGCTGCCGAAATTTACTCGAAACGGTTGAAAGCACAAACGAATGGGTGTTTGCTCTACACATTCTTAATGGGATAGAAGCCTTACCCCCGACAGCTGAAACACACACATACAACACGAATACACAACAAACGCACACACAACACATACACACTAACAACCCTACACTTAAGCGAAATCATAAATTGAAACACACATATATAGAATACAACTCATACATGGGTATCCTCAAATCTAACTTTGATTATCGATAATTTATTCTTTTCAACGACAAACGCACACACAAAGCATATACACGGATTTTCTCCTTTATCAGTAACCATCCCGTTCTTAGATTTCTCAATATAGTCATCATAACCTACAATTTATATGTTATACAGTCTAACATGGCCCATGAGTACATCAGAGTTAAGGACTGGATGTATGTGGATTGGCAACAACGTATGCAATCTAAGTTTGTCGCGGGAGTTGCTGCTTTTATTGAATTTGCACGCGCACATAATAAGATCGTGTTAGAGAAGTTTCTGTGCCCGTGCAATAGATACGGGAATAAGTACTGGCAGAAGGTAGAATTTGCAGAGCTCCATATCGCTAAACATGGTTTTACTAGATTTTATACAAGTTGGCTATATCACGAGAAAGGGGAAGAAGATAGTAATGCGGCAGAAGAAGAAGAAGGAGAAGACGGTAATGCGACAAAAGAAAGAGAAGACGGTAATGCGGCAGAACAAGACGATAATTTCTTTCCAAGAGAAGAAATAGAGGATATGGTAGAGGCTGTCATGGGTGAATCTATTCGTACCGAAGATGACATTCCTTCCGGTCAGGGACCGCGTGCGGATAAATATGAAAATTTCATGAATGATGCTAGAAAACCAATTTATGAGAATGCAAAGTATTTCACCCTCTCATGGTTCGTCCAACTTTTCCAGATTAAGTGTCTAAATGGATGGAGCAACAAGTCATTCACAATGCTTGTTTCGTTCTTGAAAGATTCTATGTCCCGGGGAAATAACGTGCCCGACAGCTGGTACAGAGCCAAGAAGATGATGTCTGATTTGGGTCTGAAGTGTGAGAAGATTCAAACATGTCCTAAAAATTGCGTGTTGTACCGGAAAGAGAATTCAGATTTAAAAGAGTGTCCAACATGCGGGGAGGCCAGGTATAAACCGAAAGATTTTGATAAGAAGCCCAATATACCTGTCAAGATAGCATGATACTTTCTCATAACACAGAGGCTGCAGAGGCTATTCAGGTGCAAGAAAACAGCCGATGCAATGATTTGACATCACCGTGCTCCTCTAAGTGAAAATGGAAAAATGAGTCATCCAAGAGATTCACCGGCATGGAAGAATTTTGATAGGAGGCACGAAATATTCGGTAGCGATCCTCGCAATGTCAGGCTTGGACTCGCTAGTGATGGCTTTGGCCCATTCAACTATATGGCTGGAAGCCACATCATATGGCCCGTTGTAATGATAGTTTATAATCTGTCGTCTTGGTTGACTATGGACCAATCATATTTTATGATGTCTCTTCTTATTGACGGACCAAACTCACCGGGAAACAATATCGACGTCTATCTCCGACCTCTGATCGAGGAGTTAAAATCTTAATTCATTGATGGTGTAGAGACTTACGATGCAAACACAAATACAACATTCATACTGTGTGCGGCTTTAATGTGGACAATTAATGACTTTCCTGCATATGGAATGCTATCAGGTTGGTCCGCACATGGTCACAAAGCATACCCTTATTTCCATCAACATACAACATCGAAATTCTTGAATTTTAGCAGGAAGGTTTGTTATTGCGTCCATCGACGTTTCCTGCCTCTAAACCATCCATACAGATTAGACGTTCACTTTGATGTTCATCAGGAGCTTCTTGGACCTCCAGCCCTATTGTCCGGAGAGGACATGACTGCTCAGTGGGATGGTTACGATAATGTGACATTCGGGATGGATCCGACAAACTAGGTCAAACCACCATTCTGGAACAAGTTAAACATTTTCTTCGAGCTTCCGTACTGGTCAACAAATTTAGTGCGGCATTGTCTGGACGTCATGCATATAGAGAAGGGAGTATCCGAGCATGTACTCAACTTGCTTCTTTGTAAAGACGGGAAATCGAAAGACAACCTCAATACTCGGATGGATCTACAGGACTGGGAAATTAGAAGTGAATTGCATGCTAAACCGATAGCGGATAAACCGGGCAAGTTTGTACTTCCTAATGGTGCGTATCATATGTCACAACCGGAGAAGAAAAGATTCCTGCAAGTGTTGCATGATTTGAAAGTCTCCACAGGTTTTTCAGGATCATTCAGTAAGAAAAAAATTGTGAAAGGCAAGATCGATAGGCTGAAAATTCATGATCACCGTATTATTATGGAGCACCTTCTCCCATTAGCCTCAGGACTTCCCTTCCCGAATCGGCTGGTCTAGTAATCAATGACCTATGTTGTTTTTTCAGAGAATTATGCGCTAAAACACAGGATGTTGTGACGCTGGAGAAACTAGAAAATTCTATTGCGTTGATACTTTGCAAGTTTGAGCGTATTTTCCCACTGTCATTTTTCGATATCATAATACACCTGACGGTTCATCTTGCAACTGGGGCTAAATTAGCCGGACTGGTACAATATTGATGGATGTATCCCATCGAGAGGTACGTGGAATTTTTCATTTCGCACAATTTGTAAAATTATTGTTGTCCTGTATGCCCGTATTTATTTATTTAACATATTTTTCTTTAGGTACCTCTACACTCTAAAAAAGTATATGCACAATAGAAATCGACTAGAGGGTTCTATCATGCAAGTTTATCTTCTAGATAAAACAACTACATTTTGTTCCCGCTATCTGTACGAGAACATTGAGACGAGACTTAACCGGTCTCGAAGAATTCAGGATGGGGCATATGGTAAAACTGATTATAAGAGGATAGACACTATATTTATCAACAAGATATACCGTTTTATCCTCTTCAATAGCGCATGTCTTGAAAAAATTAGAGAGTAAGTTTTATTTTGATTAATTGTTATATCTGTGTTTGTGTGTATGAAATGATATAATATTAATGTCATATGCCGTTGTTGAGAACAGAATTTATTTTAACGAGATACGTGAGGGGCCTCCTGATTGGAACGATGAACGATTGGAAAAATATCATCAGGATAACTTTTGCGATTGGTTTGCAGATCATGTAAGTTATTCGAATAATATGTTATTCCTACCAGTTTTAATCAAAACTTATATCGTTATGTATTTGTCGTAAAATTTGTTTTATTAGATCCAGGATCCGAACTTTTCTGCATCATTAGAGAATGATTCAAGATATTTAGCTCAGTTTCCTAGCATGGAGGTTGCATATTATAAAGAATTCGGTGTCCTTGGATACAAATTCGAAGTTAAGAACATACAAATATCTAGAACCATTCAGAATAGTACGATTGCGACGGTAGGATCGGATGGTGTGATTTATTATGGATATTTAAATTGTATATTTGGCATCCAATATCCCGGACGATCATAACTGTTTTATATATTTCAGTGTACTTGGTACGATATACGAACCGATACGGATAAGTGGATAAACAATCTCGGGACTTGGAAAGATGAATATGGATTGACCAGTGTGAACACACTTCGATTTTACGGTCAGGACGATCCGTTTATATTTCCGAACCAAGCATTCCTAGTATACTACTCACAGTGTTTGAAGCACCCGGGATGGAGTGTCGTATGCCGTTGGAAACCCAGGGATGTTTACGATGTCCCGAAATTCGAGGACAGCAATGAGAATGAAGAAGAGAGAAGACTTAGAGTGCTCCGACCGTCTGTTTCAAAAGACGGGTTGTTTTCGGCTGATCATGAAGTTATGTGGGTTAGAAATGATATCGATGATGAAATCCAAGTAGATATGTCTAATGCGTCCACGAAACGAAAAAGGTTATCAGTAATGTTATATTATTACTTCACATTTTACGATCTATACATATATAGTCAATGTTTGTAATGATTTTCTAATGCGTCCACGAACCGTTTTATCTAGATTTGATGACGATGACGGGAGCAGCGAGGGGTGGCAGGAGCTCCAGCCGCGGCACCGGCAAAGGCAGAGACAAAGTGGTTCTGCCGCCAGGAAAGCTGCATAGGGAGCTTCAAAGGGCCGGTCTTGTACCCCGATCGGAAACCCCTTCGGATAGCTCCTTCCGTGTGGACTTTGCCACACCTCCAGGTATATTGCACGCATATTCATTTTGAATGTAATATTATAGATATACATGCATATTTATGTCAAAATTGCTTATATAGTCAATGTTTAATTATTTAGCTGTTGGTGGTGCGTCCACATCAGGGACAAAGGCTACTCCCGTACCTCCAGGTATGTTTATATGTCCTATAGTGCATGCATATTGATTCAGAATGCTATATCATAAATATACATATATTCTTTTTGCTCTTACGTACTTAGATAATCCATTTTTAATTGTCTAGCTATAGGTGGTGCCTCCACATCTCGAGCAGAGGCCACCACCGCACCTGCGGGTATGTTTATATATATATATATATATATATATATATATATATATATAGTGTATACATGTTGATTTAGAATGCAATTACTTATATAGTCGGTATTTAATTGTCTAATTATAGGTGGTGCGTTCACGTCTGGTGCAGGGGCCACTCCCACTTACATACCCTCCGCTCAGTCTGCAGGTTAGTATGAATAAATATAAAATATTTATTCATTTTACATATCTTTTAAGAATAAACATGAACTACATGTAATTTTATCGATATTTATTTTCTAGTTGGAGGGGATGCATCCACGTCCGTGTCATCGACTGTTCCTCGCCGGAGGAACTATCATCCCGCTCATGCTGCTGCTCGGGCCCAGGCTCGTGCTTCTATCGCCGGAGGTATATATCACACTTCAATTTTTTTTTAAACCTAGATTTCTTAATACCACTTTATCTTAATATTAATTGTCTAGATATTTTTTGTAGACACAGGGCATCCCCATCCCGAGCGGGAGCTCGAGACCCGAATCAGTCTCACAGGCTGAGGCCCGACAGAGCTTAGGGGGAGGCAGCATTCCCCCTCTTCTTTACCCATGATTATTGCTATACCGGCGATTATGCCGAGAGGTTCAGCCGGTATATGGGGGATGAGAGCCGCCTCGTGAAGAAGTATCCACTTCACGTTGAGTGGGGCGACCAGTACCGGCGCTCATTCACTCTCTTCTGGGATCAGGCTCGGGTATTAATATATATTTTCATTTGATTTATCCAATATGTTTATTATTAACACTTGCAATTTAATAACATTGTTTTTTTTGTATTTGCAGTTGGATTACGATTTTCAGCCTGTACCCGACCCTGATCATCCTGAGAGGGTGCTCGATTTTCACGCTCTGTACCATGGCCTGATGAAGAACATGCAATCAAAGGTCCGATACAATAGGAACGAGCTGAAAATTCGACTGCTATTTCCTGTGGATGGCGACCCCCGAGGCAGAGAGAGCGACTCTCCTACATACTCCGGCTTTTGCGAAAGTCAACGTAGATACATGGCCTCTTGTGCCAATATTTTGACTCTCAGCGTAAACAGGTTTGTATTTTAAATGTAATTCATTGTTTAGTATATAATTTATTTTTTTGTTTTGCTTAATTAGAAAACTAAATCTGAATGTGTTGTGCAGAAATAGGCGGATCAAAATAAAGAGAATAGGAAGTCGGCGAAAAAGGGCCGCCCCACTTATACAGGTGGCTCGAGGAATATTACTCGTGCCATGGAGGCATCGGTAAATTACAATAGATCTACTGTGATATAATATAATATTAAGAGTTATTTTATAATATATGTAAATTTTTTGCGAATTGCAGAGATCTCAGACCCTGGCGCAGGGTGGTACACCGAGCATGCTGACCGCATAACTTGCCGTCCACGGCACCTCAACAGATCCCGCCACGGGCAAGCTTCGATACCCCGACACCGCTACCCTGGAGTATTGCGTAAGTGTTAATATTTATTTAACCCCTATTTGAAATTTTTGTTTTGAAAAGTTCAAATTTAAATGATATACTTATATTTTACTGGTTAATATGGGTGTAGGAGCGAGTGGTTGAGCAGACGGAGGCATCGGGGATCGATTTTACTGGACAGAACGATCCAATGCTACTGACCCCAGTCCTAGACGCCGCACACGGAGGGCACCAAGAAGGTTGGGAGAGAGGCCGGGGACTGGGTCGTAGCAGGGCCCATATGAGGTTGGACTCCACTCCGACGGTTACTTCCTCTATCTCCCGTGAGCGACGTCTAGAGCAAGATGTTGCCACCTTGAAGGCCACCGTCCAAGAGTTGAAGGAGATGATGGTATGTATACTACTTAATAGTAAAATATTATATCATATTATAGATAGCAACATATCCAATATTAGTACGTAGCCTGAGCTTATTTGGTTGTAGATTTAGCTTTGATTAATCATACATACATAGAACTGTCTAATTAAAATAAACTACAGTTTTCCAATCTAGATATCCAAACGAGGCCTAAGTCCCTAAGTATTCATAGATTGGGGTTTCGCAATAACCTGATAATGATACGAATTCGACTAATACACAGTTCTTACTCATTTATTACACACAAAACTAAACAGACGCGACAGGGTACTTCGGCTGAGGCTCCACATGCATCTCCTTCGGCTGCGGCTCCACATGCATCTTCTTCGGCTGTGGCTCCGCAAGCCACTATCTCGGCTGCGGTTGCGCAGACCACTCCTACAGCTCCACAGCCCGCTCAGACTCCCGCACAGTCTGCATTGGTCGAGTTGTTGACTCAGGGTTTATCCGAGGAGCAGATGCGCCAGATTACTGCGATTATCAGAGGTGGAGCTGGACCGAGCTAGGGTTGCTTTTTGATTTTTATATTTTAAGCATGTATATACTTATATGATACATATTGTATATATTTTGGACGATATTGGTGGTGTTTGCGTGTTCACGATGATTTAGATTTAAATAGTATTCTGTTTGTTATTTTTTTTTATATATTATGTGTGTTCATGTTGATTATCGTACTGCGGTATTTGGTTATATGATGTATATATTATTGTGCACAGGGCGAGAAAAAAACAGACAGCCATTTCTTAAAAAAACTGATAATTTGTCCCTACGGATTAATCCGTATGGACAACAGTTGCACCTACAGATTAATTCGTAGGGACAAACTTTGCCCCTACATATTTATCCGTAGGGACAAAATATCAGGATACCTGATATTTTGCCCCTATGGACTCAGTAACAGGTGTTAGATTTGTCCCTACGGATTAATCTGTAGGGGCATAAGGATGGACCTACGGAGGTATAAATCTGGACCTACGTATTACTCCGTAGGGACATGTATTTAGCCCTACGGAGTAATACGTAGGGGCAATTATTTTATTTTATAAACCGATAAATTGAATAAATATTTTGTCCTACGGCTTACACCGTAGCCGTAGGGACATACTTACCTATTCAGTAAGCCGTAGGGGCAATTATTAAACCGTAGGGACATGTTTAAGGCAAAGACTTGCACATGCGGCGTTTGCACCTAGGATGACTTTTTGTGCCCCTACGAATATATCCATAGAGGAATCTATCAGGCCTTACGGATAAACTTGCAGGGGCAAGTATTTTATTTTATAAACCAATAAATTAAATAAAAATTATGTCCCTACGGAGTAATCCGTATGGATAAATGCCCATACGGAGTATGACGTAGGGACAATTATTACTCTGTAGGGCATGTTCAGGACGAAGACTTGCACCTGCAGCCTTTGGATCTACGTTGGAGTTTTATGTCCCTACGGATATCTCCGTAGAGGCAGTGATTTACCCCAACGGCTAAATCCGTAGGGGCTACCCATTATTGTAGTAGTGTTGGAGGTCGAGTA
Organism: Agapanthus africanus; assembly: GCA_030015575.1. Lineage (NCBI taxonomy): Eukaryota > Viridiplantae > Streptophyta > Magnoliopsida > Asparagales > Amaryllidaceae > Agapanthus > Agapanthus africanus. The sequence goes on from JASDDO010000010.1 coordinate 372,010,593, forward strand.
ATTGATATTAGCAAGATCATCAAATCCAGGTGCAATCTCGAGACCAGTTGTGTAGAATACAAGCTTGATGCGGAGTTGAATGATTCATGTGATAATGCAAATGGACTTTGCACGCCATCAAGAGAGCAACTACTCTAAGATCTGAGATTCTTGTACAATGCGCTTCTCAACCAAGATACCATGGAAAAATACCAACCCAAATCAAGATGGGAATTGGCAATAAACTCGGCAAAAAACATTCTCGATTGCAAGCAATTCATTAAACACTACGGCGAGTCTTATTCGTTCAATCGATTTAAGCTTAGAATATGGTGCAAGCTTGAGGTAGTCGATAAACAAGAAGAGAATATTCTACCGCCGCCAGAGCTATTGGTGCTTCCTTTAGATTCTGCAATTGATTCCTTTAAAAGAGAAGCGACGAAGGCCTTTCATGATATGTACATTATCTTTCAAAGGTTCCAAGTTGAAGAGCGTATAGGGTTTAAAAATGTAGATTGTTCTATTTCCTTAAATACTTGCTTGGCTTAAGTGGACCAGTCGAGGTGAAAGGGAGGTGCTTTGGAGTTGACCGTAAGCTCGAACTTTTCCGAAGAGAAAAAGGATTAGAGAATTGGACCATGGATTGCATTTGCGGGACCAAAGACGATGACGGCGAAAGGATGGTGGCTTGTGATTCTTGCAACTTATGTCAGCATTCGAGATGTAATGGAATTAGAGATTATAAAGAGGTATCTGAAATAAAATTTATTTATATGAAGTGTTCTATTAAAAACAAAAGAGGAGACATGAGAATGAGAATAGCATCTCTCAAGGGTTGATTAATGAAGAAAAAAATAAAAATAGCATATCTCTAGAGTTGATTACTGAGCAATCAACGGGATCGAGTCTCACTGCAGAAGATATCAACTTCAATGGGAGGAGTTGCAGGGATGAGATAATTTCGATGCCATTTGATGAAGCAAGAAGCTCCATGTGTATCATAAATTGTAATAATGTACCTTGTTCGATTGAATGTATGTAGAAATATATAACTTAGGAGCAATAACCTTCTTTTTTTCTTCTTTTGTCCAGTGCATAAGAGGTTTCTTTTCCTGCTTTCCCTTTTCCGGCAAATTGGAATCTTGATAAGATAAAATATCAGGAAAAAACATGTATTAAGTAACTTTCAAGAAGAAAATGGGGGGAAATGGGTTGTTGCTATAGAAATTCTTAAAACGATCCCATCTCTACATCGGTCGTGCTAATTAGTTCAAACAGGTGTAAGATAATATTTATAATTCTTTCAAACATTATACATCATAGCAGCAAATCCTATCTTGCACCTATCATTGTTCAACTCCATATACTGAAAAAGAAAATGAAATGAAAGTTGCCATTTGTAATTAACTAATGCTCAACTGTAGTCTGATTAAAATAATGTAATGAGATGATGTGAATTACTACATATTAAACTACACGCATGCACGCATATCTATTAAAGACATAGGAGTCGTAGCAGAAGAAGAATATCGATCTAGGCATAAATCAAAAATTTCTCTAAATGATGAATGCAAAGAAGTAAATAAAACTTACAATGTATTTCATTGTTCAATTTCGAAGCCTAAATCTCATCTAAGTGAAATGTGTGTAGCTTCCCTCCTGATCCGATCAAGGTGGAAACATCCATCTTTTTATAACCTGATGGACTTAATTTTGTGGCGATAGAGAAGAATTGGTAAACCTATACTAATTTTAGAGGCCAACGCTAAAGAATTCAGCTCATCGGGGGATAAATACAAGATAACATGTGCAGATTGCACGATTTAAAAAAGGGTAGATTACCTTATCCATATGCGACAACTCCTTTAATAGAGATCCTCCTTCCCATAAGTATCCTCCAAAATTAAAACAAAAAACTTCTCAGTGTTCTCACCTAAGAACATCATAATGGTCACAAGAAGCATGTCCAGTGAGAAAATTTTAACACTGAAATTTAAATCATGGTCTAGTAAAAAATAAACAATCACAAAAAAGATTACTATAGGAAACATGTGAGCTGACATAGGAAAAGAAAAGATAGGTGTCAATTCAAGTCTTGCTCATCATTGAACTAATTGTAACGTGTATATAAGTTCGATCTCAAATTAAATTTGAATGACTAATTAATCGACGAAATGTGTGTGCGCGCGCGCGCGCTGGATTCGACCCTTTTCTAGAACGAACAGGTGATCTCTCACATTGGAGAGCAGATTTATACCAACTGAGCTAGGCCCAGTTGGTTAAACAATGATAGTTGGTAAGATAGATAAGCTTACAAAATTATTGAACATTATATTTATTAGATACGTAAATCTCAAAAATTAATTCTTACTTAAAGAGCATCAATTCATTATAGTTATTCTTCTCCTTTTAACTTAAACTAATATATGGAAAATCATCAAAAATTAGTAGGTACTTCAAAGGAAAATCACAAGAGGACTCGAAGGTTGAAACATCGTCATTTTCAAATATTCAAAGCCTGTCTAATGAAATGTGTCTGCCAAAATCTCCAAGAACCGAATCAAGTTATATTGACTCGTATATTAGCAAAAGGATCGCATCATCTAATTGATCCATGATACTAGTACATCCTAACCAATGAATACTAATTCTTCCGATGTCAATATGTTTTCTTTAGTTTGTCATCAATGGGCTGAAATTAATAATCATTGTTCTTTGGGGTACTTTGACTTCCAATTAGGAATTATCATTGTAATCAAAGGGCTGAAATTCATCGCGCTGGTTAAAATTGGGTCCATATCAAACAATCTTAAAATGTATCCCGGCCAAACCCTAAAGAACATTCCTCATAGATTTGTAGCTTCAATTTTTCCAGTAACCACTGAATGGAGCATTCTCAACTTTAACATTGTTAAAATACGTGTAAGAAACAAGATGGAGGATGTCTTCTTAAGAAATTACTTGATTGTTTATATATAAGAGAAAGTGCCAAAAAAAATCTTCAGACTCGATAATTGATGAGTTTGCCAAGTTCAGAAGACCAAAATGTAGCTTTTAAATAGATATATAGCACATTATATTACCTAACAGTAGCAACTTTTTTCACATCTCCATTTTGTATCAAAGTAAGGCCTTAACGCCTTCTTTTGGATTTTTGATATTAATAAAATCTCGAAAGCCAATCAGACTCTTGATAAGTATATTTACATTTTGTCCCCTCAACACCTACTGTTCGGATCCGTTCTTAGAGGCTAATTAGTTCTCCATGTAACCATCAATCCTCTGGATTGGTTCGACCTTTTAATTTAATCTCCAGTCGTAGAGTTATGTTGCCATTACGGGTGACTCTCTTGTTAGCGTATGAAGTTCACAATACTTAGGATTGATAAAGATGATTTATTATTAGATTTCTAGACTCGGCATTTTTTCTAGCTTTACAATTATGTTGCTAACTTATATGCCACATAGATAGTTAGATCATACGTCAAATAATATGAGTAGCTTAGCCATAATGTTTTCAAATAACATAGTTGACAATACAGAAGGATTGGCAAGCAGGAACGATATAATGTATAGTTCCTGCAATTTGACACAAAACCTCCTAGGAGCATATATGTAGTTTAAATTCCATAGCAGGTTCAAATAGTTATGTTGTCACAAGAGTAAAGCTAATATCTAAACATGTCATGGTCGTCTATACTCGTGTACAAGATTAAACTACAATTTTCAAGCTAGATTAATCGAGACAACTCCAAATCATCATCAAACAAAACTGGGATGGGAATATGAATAAGCTATAGTAAAATTTAACACGGTCCACAACAGAATGTTGATTTGACATTAATCCTCTGTTGATTAGTGTCACGTCCACGGTTGAGAAAACTATAACATCGAGGGCCAGCCATAATCTAGATGATGAGTTGCTCCTAGAATAAGGAAGAAGATTCGAAGAAGATGAAAGATGGGACATATACTATAGGGAAATTATGTTCAACTCTAAAAAACTGACGACACCAAAAGGGAAAAAGAGCATATTCACACGTTAATTGAGACTCCTAGGACACAAATATACTATTGCATTTGTTTCATAACCGAAACAGGGAATGTCAAAATCACATACGATTATATATTATGGAGATCTATTACATTTTGTATTTGTAATGGGCAAAGGTGTGCAATAGAGAGCAAAGTATCGTGGGGCAGCGGCCCCACCCTTGTTATAATCTCTATGTTGCGTAGGGGGCTGCGCAACTAGAGTTGCTCAATACCCCTTCACTCATTTGTAATTCCGATGTTACAGGAAAGCAATTTGGGATCTACAATCATGATGAATAGGAATAGCGAGTAATGGTCTAGATGTAAAAGGAACATCATAAATAAGATTTTCACTTATTGTTCCTATAAGCTTAAAAGCAAGGACAAGGAATAAACAATTGAATGTTTGCAAGATCTCTAAGTAATCACAGGCGCAGCACCTCCTAATATAATCACAAATCTAGAGGTGGCTCTCATATTATGAAAATTGTCGCCTGGTTATCATCACTATATACTTGCATGCCTATAATTTTAATATAACACAGGTGCCTCTACGGTATCATAATACTCTCACTAGTCCAGACAAGTTTACAAGCATTGTTTAACTTATTTTATTAAGTATGAAGTTTTTTGCATGATCGTATTAGAGATAAGAGTCAAAAGCAATTAAAGAAATAATGTTCGGTTATTGGTGAAGTGTCATTCCTTTATATATCACACTTCACATTACTTTTTGTATTTTTATTTTCGGTCTTTTATGTAGATTGAGCTGCGATTCATGGTGGTGGGTACCATTATAACCTAGTGGTAAAATCTATTTCCTGTTGAGCAAGTGGTCTGGGTACAAACCTCGCTTACATCAGTTTAAGGCGTATTATTTCCAAAATTATTTGTGAACCTGTAAGCTCTTGTGTGTAGTAAGATTGTTTTGCTTCCTTAACACTAATTGTTACCTATTTCACTTATTCTCAATAATATTAACTGATTGCCCATGATATCCAAGACTCTAACGAATGAACTAAAACCTCCCTCTCGAGTTTAAACTTTTCTTCTGTCTTGCTAATTTCTTCTAGTTGCGGGTTAATCCCGTAAGAAATTCATCTTCTGAGCATTAGTTCACTTGGTCTTCGTCTCAAATGACAATCTCATGGTACAAAATGTTGGGAGTATAAAATTTCCTTCATCACAACTTCGGAATTGAGGGACAATTAACATGGTGTCAGAGCAATCCGGGCTTGATTTCCAAATATGGATCAATTTAAATTAGTAATATCGTTGCGCAAAAGCTTATGTTACGGCCTAATGGGACCTGCTGAGGAGTGTTAGGATATAAAGTATATGTCCTCAACTCTCATCAAAACTTCGGAGCAGTTTGTAGCAATGGAAAGAACATTTAACAAACTAAAACCAATATTTTTTTAGCCCCTAAAATTAATATATATATATGGAAGTGAATTTTCATAACAAAATCATCAAAAAATTGATAATAATTTAGGTCTGCCCTAAATTACATACGTCCCAAGACACCATAACACCACCAATACTAGAAACCCTAAACAGTTCAACGTCCAATAATTGTAGATTTCAAAACTTGAGAAAATGATAGCAAAGCTACGAACAAACTTTTGGGAACAAAAAAACTGCATACAAATAGGTTTCAGATTTTTAAAATAAATAGATAAAAAGATCAACTTCAAATGGATTTCTGTGCGAAAACTCACCCAAATTTCCATCAGAATAAGCAAAAGAAATAATGCGGCTCAAGAAAATATCCTATTCGGTTTCTTTCAAGAAACCAAATCCGGTTCGCTTTTTCATTTTGAAAAATATTTTTAAGGTTCTAATGTTGGGCTGTGCTCCTCCCCACCAAAACACTCGAGAGTGGGGCCGTCTCACTTAAGATAAGGGCCCCATCCCCAACCCACCCCGGCTGCAGATGACCGGAACACCATAAAGCTATATTTTTAAATTGTAAATCTTTGTTGCATGGGTTTGAATGAATTTCAATGTACAGCTCCGCCGGCTGACAATTTAAAGTCATAGTTTCAATCTTCCTTAAAAACCACAGAGTAACCATGATTTTCTTGGACATAACCAGCATTGTTATTAGATCTGACGTCCCCAATTCATATAATATGTCTATACAAGCAGTCGAGAGAAAATACGTCTCCTCTGAGAGGCAGCAGTATTTATGAAGTCCATCAGAATTTTAAACCAAATATTACTGTCAGAATGAATATGATTTGACATTCGTATTTCACATCTGGCATTTCAAGTTCCAATTTCTGGGAATTGAGAGACAGGAGGATATGCAGACCACTCTATAATATTTCAAAAACACTTTATTCCTCATGGACAACTCTATAATATTTACGTAAGCGCTGCACATGCAAACATCTTTTCAAATGATTCAAATGAATCGGAAAACAAAAACTTCTCTTGCAAGGGTGGCCACCTAGAAACAAGCAAACACATAAGCTAAACCACATGCCAAGCTCGCAGATTTGAGAGAATTAAGTGGCAGTATTTTTTTCATTCATCAAATTCTGAACTAATATTGAATCCTTCAAATCATAAATAATTTATCGTTTCAAAACGATGTCAAATTGGGTAATATGGTGAGCATTTCTAATCTTGATCCTCATTCTCCATGTTTGCACCCTTGAGTTGCAAATATTTCTCCCTCTTTTGGAAATCGGTTAACCCCTTGCCGCTGTTAATTACACCAACTTTGCCATTTGGATCTTCTGGAGACTTGAATATGCTCTCCCGCTTTCGCCCTGAAAAGAATCCAATCTGCACAAACCCACGAGAAATAAGAAAATGAGACGGGTTGAACGCAAAAACATGACCAGTCGACAATCTCAGAAGAAACCAAACCCACATAAGAAACCTAACCCCTCACGTTTTACCTCTTATGTGCTTATCACCAACCGGTGTATTAGCACCCAGATTTTTTTTGGCCAAAAATATCCTTTAGGTTAAGCAAGTCAGAATTCTCTTCAAGGCATATATGTTGACCCTTAATAATTTGATAATTGGAAACCTTGAGAAAGTTGCAAATGCAGCGTCAAGTTAATTGTAAAATGTTTGCCTCTTACCAGAAATCAGAACCAAAAAAACTATTTTCAAATTTACATTTAATATTATCATGACACCAAAAATCCGAACAAAAAAATTTATGCTGGGGTCGACCATCAGAGGAATCGAACCAATATACTCCCATTCTATTGAACAAAGCTTTAACAAAGAATCTATGCTCTTTAGGTATTGTTTAACTACATGACTAAACAAATATCAAGATGCTTCAAATTTAGCATTTTTTTAGTTGGCTAATAAAACACTCAAGGGAAGCCACCTTCTTTATTTTCATTGTGGACCGAGTGGAGAATAAATAGGGTAAAAGTGAGAACATAAGAGATCTTTTCTCAAAAAAGTTGCAACATTAGAGATCTATGGGATATGTTTGTAACTGCACATTGTTGACATATTTGGATTGAACAAAATGCCAGGGTTTTCGATGCAATACAGTTGTTTTCTCGGTTATCTTTCAAAAAAAAAAAAAATCAACGTCTGGAATTTTGGACAAGCTCTTTGAGAAGGTAGAAGGTTCCTTCTGCATGATATCTCCGTTTTTTTGCTGACCGATGATGGGTGAATCAGATTTGTACTTTTGCTGGTCATTTTCATTGTTGTGTTTTCCTTTCTGAAGATGCTGTTTGTACATTTTTTAACTTATATTTTCTATTTTGTAACTTTCTTTTTTCAGAATTTGAAAGAAATTTCTTTTTGGCTAGAGTCATATTGACTCTATCCAAATTCCTCAAAACGAGGAACATTGATACGTCGACATTAATCAGGCCTAACAAAACCATGCATGTTTCGTCTAATCTTTCTTATTTCAAGTGAAAGGCATGCCATCAATTTAAAAAGCTAAGAGAATAGTGAACTAACAACAAATCAAATGCTGCTCGATGATAATAAAAAGTCGATTTCGGTAGATAAAAACATAGGCTTACTTGCATTGTCTTGTACATCGATGATGCGTTTCACACCATATGGAAGAAAAGGAATGCACGTGATACTCATATTATTTTTTTTGAGATATTTAGCTGATCAGGTTGGCATTGTTTGATATAAATCAAATTCATCTAAGTAATTAGGGCATATTACCCAGACTTCACAGCTTCGGCTGGTCAGATTGACATGTATATTGTTCATAGTATCAAGAGGTCATTATAGGATCAACTACCGACTTATTGCAAGAAGGAAGAAACATGTGATTTACTACAGCTATATAAAGCAACAATGAAGAAGATTACCTTCTTACTTTTCCCTTTTGCCGTTTGAAACTGTTGCCAAGCATTCTGCCGCTTGTTTTGCACAACCTCAAGCTGCTCAAAACGAGCTTTGGACTTGAAAGCATGTATCTTCTTACGTTTAGCAGCTTTCTGCAATGATTAGCCAAAGCCATAAAATCCGCAACTTATTTTTACGCTTGAAGCCAATAAAGTTTAAAAAGGGGGAGAAAAAGATTTCAAGAAGGATGCAGGTAGTTGAAATTATGAAGGCACTACTGCAAGTATAGACTTAAATGTCCAGAAGTCAAAATTAGAACTTTAAGCATTCTTTCCCAAATTATTCTTCTAAGGCCATCAAGACAACGAACTTTTAACATATACTAATGGTCTATGGAACAAATTACAATTAATTGATGTGTAAGAAGATTGATGGAAGTCGAGAGCTATTTGCTGCAAACAAAGCATAGAGGAGAAACAGAAAATTAACCATTGGTGAACACAAAATTTGAGATTAATAAAAGTAAAGACAATAGTCCTAAATATGAATTTAGCAAAAGGTATAATGTTGAAAGAGGTTCAAATTATAAAATATAATTCAATTTAGGAATAACCTTAAATGTATCGGATCAGATCAGGCCATTAGTACTGCGACAGTAGTTAAGTCAGATTTGGGTTCTTATAGAAAGATTTGAATATGTGCTATGTTTATCTCATATACGACATTCAGAATGCCTGGAGGCTAGAGCTATATATACTGTACTTCAAATGTCTTCCAATAGTGCTGAATCTGTTGATGACTAGAGGAGAAACATAGACGCATTGGTATATAATTTCATGCATGGGCAGATCAAAAGCCTAGAGACATGCCCCATCTGAAATTTTGATAAAAATTAAAAGCTATACACGCGAGGTCGATTTAAATAACTTGATAATATCAATTTTCATGCATTATATTCCTACCGCCTCGTTAGTATATATTTTAACATGGAAGTTTATATGCGGAAGTTGTAATGTGCATTACACATGCTGAGTCAAACTGATTTTCTGTCAGATGGACAAAAGAGTTGATGTGTGTACTTGCCACATTATATTACTTGATTTAATATGCTAAATCAAATTACTATAGTGTGTTTCATAATTATAACATGTTAATTAGATTTACCAACTTAACTCTATGTATTTAGTTGCAGTTGCAACTCATAAGCACATTAATAGCATGTACTGGAAATAAATACAATAATGATCGATCGATGTCCAAATCTCAATGTTTGTGGTCGATTTTAAAAAGAAAGCTAAATTACAGTGAGCTCCATAAAGTGCAAAAATTAAGGGTATTTTTGTGGGGGAAATCCTCTTAAAAGCAATACATAAGGGTGTTTACTGTAATACTCTAAGGTAGTTTAGTGAAAAACAGGTATAGTTAAGGGCATTCTAGAGTAATTTAGCCTTAAAAGTTCAGCTATTCACTTATTATCTTCAGGGACAGGTACATGTGAGACAGCTTTTCATTCAAAGATAAAGTTTGATGGAGCAATATATCATAGTAAGCGTCCTCATAATGCCAGATAACCTCGATTCTATCAAGAGTCAGATATTATAGCGCTATTTAATTAATGAAAAACTCACCACATCTTCAGGGTCATTGGGATCGATGAGAAGTTTAGCAGGTAAGCTACGTGACTGGAAATCAACAACAGCTGCTTGTGCAATCTTTCGCTTAATAGCTTGCCTTGTAGCTTCGGCTTCTCTTTCAGCTTCTAGCAAGGGATTGACTTCACCTTCTTGGATCGGCCTCACATTTCCAGGATCAACCTGAAATGAATTAAGAATCAATCTTAAAAATTTAATGACTACATATAGGTCTAGTGTACATTACAAAGTGATATTTAAGGACCTAAGCTATACTAGAAAACTTCGCAGCCATATAATAGGCAACTGGGACCAATGCCAGAAGACGAAAGGTGCTCCTAGGTAACACTTTCCTAAGCAACTAGGAATCAAAGAGGGGGTTTGGGGCCCATTAACATGGGTGGGACCCGCTGTCTCCATCCCTCTTTTGTTCCTTGTTGCTTAGGAACATTTTTCTCATGCCAAAATTAGATGGTGAATGAAAGGAAGAAAATGGTTTTCACATTTCGGTGTAAATATGTGATATAGATTTTAGAAGATTTCTATCTTTTCGAACATACATGATATATGCTATACTTTTTAGAATATCTTGTTTTCCATTTTGGAGCCCATACATGACAGGATCAATCTCCATTCTCTCTTGAGGAAATCATAATTATAACACAATTAGATGAACACCTTATTCTCACTACTCACTAGTTAGTGTAAGCCATATGTTTCCACAACTCTTCAATCTAACTCAAGATCAATCAGTCTCATATAATTACTAAGTAATACTAATCACACAACGGTTCAACAGGTATTGAACTGTACCTGACAATAGTTATTTAAGTAGGTCGAATTAGTTATTAAGCTCAATTTTCGCAAATCCCTTGATATGAAAATTTTAATCCACTATTGGTGTTTGAAGAAGACCCTACAAGAATAAATTAAATGAAAAGAAATGGATCTATATGGAACATACCTCCTCCTTGTTTCCCCATCCATCATAGCTGACAAAGTATCCATTTGGGGTAATAGCATCAATGGTTGCATCATACCTAAGTATTCAACTAATCAAACATGGGGGGCAAAAGCAGAAACATAAAACAATTGAAATTTGGATACAGCTTAATTAGATTATATAATTGTACTTACCACTCTCCGTCTTCACTATAAACAGCTTGAACTCTTGTGCCAACAGAAAACCCTTCATGATTACCTGATCCCTAAAGCAAATAACATCAGATAGAAGAAACATTAGTAAGAAAGCCCAAAGAACAATATATAGCAAAAACCGTTACATAGGTAACCAGTCTAGTTTCTTATCAGCAGCACAAGAAGATATACAATTCAAGAAAGTCAACTCCATAACATACATAGCATATTTACATATGTTTAGCCACGGATATACTTCAATTGTGTTCTATTGTGCTTAAATAATTCTAATAAATTGTACAAAGCTTTTTAAGTATTAGAAATATCTTAGAATAGATGATACCCTAGATACTAAAAGCGCAACATAATTAAAAATCCATCAGTGACCCTGCATAGATATATAGATACGAGTTTCTTAGGCAGCTCACAGAAATCCGTTGAGAAATTTTTATGCAAAAGCAATCCACAACCATCAAGGGAAAACAATCAATGTTAATCAAGTCATATGGAAATATGGATCTGTTATTTTTATACTCAAAGGTGTAGATGTATCCATCCAAATTGCTTAACTGATAAGCCATCCAAATTGCTTAACTGATGAGCCATTTCAATTTTACAATTCAAGTAATCAATGATTATAGAATGAGTCGTTTAATTAAATGTAATAAGCAATGGTATATAACATGAGCTTTTTTATTTACTGTAAAATATAGTGACTTTAACAGCGGTTAGTCCAATTGGAAACCCCTTGGTGTTACAAAATGAGAATCTTAGCTCAAAATTAAAAAGTCAACTGATTTGTGCATGAAACCCATTATTCCAACCCACTCCCACTATCCCATGTTCTCAACTATCTAGGCCATATTTGCATTTTCTTTTATATTTCCTTTAGGAGACTCTCTCCACTACTTTTGTTTGTTTTCTATGTAATGTGGTTGTAATAAATGTAAGAAAGAAAATGAATGAAAACCTCAAAAAATGTTGTTTTAGCAAATTGTTTTAAAGGAGATTAGCTATCTCGAATCGGCCAGAGAAGATTCACCATCTCGAATCGACTTTATCTATCGTGTACGTATCAAATGGTATAAAAACCTTCCTATCCTCCGCCATGGCCAACATTAATCTGTTTAAAGGCCTAACTAGAGGTTGGATTAAAATTACTGGTAGACTTGTGGGAAGAACCTACGCAATCAGGCTAGTGTCGCTAGAGTGAAGCCGCCCAGGATGTCCTAAAGGCTTGTATGGATTGTTATTGTATTAAGGGGTAAAGGAGCAATTGATCCATGAGATGCAATAAGATGCCGCCATAAACGCTTACGAGCTCTATTTGTGGTTTCAACCTTAAGGACAAGGTTATTTGAAGTGGGATGGGTTGATGTGTGCATGAAACCCGTTCCTGCAACCCACTTCCCACTAACACGCGTTTTCAACAATCTAGGCCATGTTCGCATTTTCTTTTATGTTTCCTTTATTTTAGGAGACTCTCTCCACTACTTTTGTTGGTTGTAATGAATGCAAGGAAAAAAATGAATGAAACCCCCAAAAATGCTATTTTAGCAATTGTTTTAAAGGAGATTAGCCATCAAGAATCGGCTTTATCTATCGTGTATGTATCATCAACCTCCTGTGAGGAAGGTGTAACATTTGCTGTGTTTATTCTTAAAAAATGTAATGCTACTCTTGCTTATAAGATAGTAAACAAAGTTAAAGAGCTTTATGAGACAGCACAAATAACAACATAGTGTACCTTCAATATATGCTAAACCAACACAAACCACAAATATACTGTATGTGCAATGATTCAACGGAAAGAACTACCAAACTTGTTTAATGAAAACATTGCATTTACAGGATATTTTTTTGACAGCCCTTCTTGGCAAGATCTATTACATTATTGCACTTCAATTGATCTTTCGAACTGCAATAGATGTACTTTTACCCCCATACTCTACATAAAACTACTGTGATTGACTAATATACAATATCGTCAATTTATAAAAGCTCACCATATTCAAAAACTTCTCCTGTTCTCGAGATACATCTGGGCGCTCGGCCACCAGCCCAAATTGTTCATTCTGCTTTGCAGTAGCTAAGAGTTCCTCTGTAAGTGTGATGACCTTGCATTATCAAATATTATAACCATATAAGTTCCAAAACCATAAGCTCAAATTAAGAATGCGCGGACTTAAAATTTGAATTTCAAACTTAAGAATTTCAGGGTGAACATCTCAAATGAAGAGTTTCCAAGCGGGCAGGCCATCACGTTACACATAAGACCTGCAAAGGAACCAAGATGAAGGCTGATAGCATCTCTATGAAGTCAGGAATTTTCGTATAATGCTCTCTTATTACATCACATTTTTTTCATATACTCCAAGAGATGCAAATAAGAATTCTTTGTTTTATTTTTCTTTCCTTTGTTGTTGTTTTCACCTTTTTATCAATTTGTATACATGAATGCCTATCACACCAAAATAGTAAACTTTCATCAAATACCAACTTCCATCAGCCAAATCATTCAGCCTTCCATGCATATCTTGTACCTCCTTGAAAAGAAAACTAAATAAAGGGGAAAAGAACTACCATGTTCTAAAATTTTCATGTGCTTGGAGTAAGAAAATAATATTTGATTGTAACATAAGCATTTTCTACATCTAGCTTCACAAAGGTATGAAATTCAAAGGAAATAAATTAAAATTGACTAAATACATGAACACATGAGCTCATGATAATAATATGAAAAACTCTCACCTCTTCAAGCTCTTTCTCCATATCTGCATATTCTGAGTTTCGAGGCTCATCAGCCAAAAGTTTTCTAACCTAATTGTCAAAAATAAAAGATTTTATTGCAATGGACAATTCTAATAAAATCTTCTTGAATACTAAATTCCATAAAATTTTATACGAAATATGGAGTCATAACATAAGGAGTAAGCAAATGCTCTTTACCAACCACCACCAGAACACAAATGTAGCATCACAATCAAAAAAATTATATAAGTATAAACAACAAGAGGGATATGAATTAACTGCAGAACGCATAACATCCATTGGTGTCATTTTGGATTAAGCAAGCTGAGTTCAGTTCAGGGGATTAACATTGAAGCAACTTCCAAAAAAACGGGTGCTAACAGCGAAATCATCTGATGTGCAAGCGATTTGAAATTTGTTAAACTAATGCAATTATACATATTTCAACGACTCATAAGCTAGTAAAGTCATATTTTTATGCAAACGATTCTAATGATTTTACATTCATAATAAAAGAAATCTCTACTAGAAACTATGGAGCTGGGGTTATCCAATTTCAACAAATGGTTTTTACGACAGATGTTGATGGTAAAATAAATCCATGATTTAAATTTTTTAAAAAGGTGCAGGCAGCTAAGCCGATAGATACTAATTTCCTCCTTAAAAAGAGTAGAATATTAAACATTTTTTTTTTGGTTTGGCCATAACAACCTTTCAGTTAACTTTTGCAAGAAACTTTTTGGCAATTTCAAAAATAGAAAGATAGACATAAAATAAGGATAGCCAAAGAGGAGCATCATAGATAACACAATTTCTCATCAACGTTTTGTGGCCTAGCGTCTCGTGACCCATTATGACTTTAAAAGGTATAAATAATTACAATTAGTACTCCTAATATATTAAAACGTTTCTATGATGTTTTAGAATAGATTCAAATCTAAACAAATAGAAAAATACTCAATTTGTTCCACTGGTTTCTAGCAAAAAACGAGCTAAGAAATTAGGGTAAATGATAATATTAATACCATAAACGATAGTCATTTACGATATTAATACCTTGGACAAAAATCCTTAAACATACCCATTTGATGCATCCGCTATCAACCGTTGGATCTAAATTGTCCTTAATCAGAACGTCTATAAAAGGAAACAGAGCCCATCTTTATCTTACTCTGCTAAAACTTCTCCTTTAAAAATCCAAAACTCAAGGAGTTTCCCTTCGTCGCCGTTGTGCGAAGACTTGTCACCGCCTACACAGCTAAGGTGAGGAGCAACTCAGATTCAACCACAGCTCACACCGTTGACCTCTTCCAGTATGCGCATGCATCTGGAGCTACATAAAGGCAGCGGGAAAAATGCCAACCAAGATGAAGAAGAATGGTGAGGGTCGTGGTTCTAAGTAAGATCCGGCTGCATTGGTGCTATCTAGATATAAAATTAGATATATAATAAGTTTATTTTTCTTCAATTAGATCGGGTAATTGTCTGAGTTTAGTATTAAATATTAGGATCGTTGTGAGGAGTAATTGTGAGAGTTTAGTGTTTCCAGTATTACGATTGTTGTGAGGTGATGAAGTTTGTGGGTTTTGAATCCATAGGCGACTTCTGAGATTCGAACTAGTTTGAATTCTACGTAAGCAAATGCTTAGCTCATGAAAGATCTCTTATATGATCTGATCTTGTTATTTACTTTTTTTAGTTTGTGTTTTATGACATTTTTATTTTTTTTTTTGAGGTAAATTTGTTTGTAAACTGCAGCTTCAATTGGATCTCACTTTTATGGTTTTTCTTTTTTTCTTTTTGAGATAAATTTGTTTGTTAACTCCAGCTTCTCTGCAGTTACCCATGAATAGATCTAATTGGAGAAAAGAAAACTTATTCTATATCTAATATATCTAATTTTATATCTAGATGGCACCAAAACAGCCCAGATTTTACTCAGAATCACGATCCTCGCCATTCATCTTCTTCATCATCTCCGCTGACTTTTTCCATGTTGCCTTTATTTAGCTCCAGATGAAAGTCGTCTGCTGGATGAGGCCAACGGTGTGAGCTATGGTTGAATCAAAATAGCTCCTCACCTTGACCGTGTAGGATGAAAAGGCTTCGCATAGCGGCGACGAAGGCGAAGCTCATATTGAGTGGAGAAATTTCAGAAGAGTGAGATAAGGGTTGCCTTTTATAGACGTTCCGATCAAGAATAAGTTAGATCCAACGGTCGATAGTGGATACAGCAAATTACTGGCCCTCTTTAAGGGGTTTTTTTCAAGGTCCTAATCTCGAAAATGGCTATCATTCAAGGTAATAATATTCTCATTTACACTAATTTTTTAGATTTTTTTCAGCAACCAGTGGAACAGATTTGAGTATCTCTATCCGTTTAGATTTTTAAACATTCTTATCTTTTATGAGTTCAACATCTTACGGGGCACGAAAGATAATGCATGCTCTTGATGAAGCCATATCTTGAAGCTAGCACTTGGTCTCTCTCTCTCTCTCTCTCTCTCTCTCTCTCTCAACCTAATGGGTGGTTACTTTATAGCTTGAGAGGATTAAGGACCAAGGCCTTAATAACACCCTTTATTTATATCCTCTTCCCATCAAAGAGGATCCTTCAAGAAACCTGCAACTTAATCAAGTTGTCTCAAGAACTTTCATGATATCCTTAAGTCTTGAAGTTATCCTGGTCTTCCTAGAACTTCCAAGTGATCCTTAATCTTAAAGTTGTCCCTAGAATATTCAAGACATTTATAGTATGAAGCGTCTCAATGAAGAAACTTCTAACATGTCCTATAATTAATCATGAAGGTTTTACAAATATTAATAATGGGTGGCTACACGCACATCTAGAAAACACGGCTAACCCATTTCACACTAGGTGGTAACCTAGTTGAGACATGATAATTCTAATACCTTAATCTTGTAAGTATGGAGGTTATCTTATTCTTTATACAAACCCAAAAGCACTAGATAGTTGTGTTAGCGCAGGGCCACATACGGATGGGCTAAAAATTCTAACACAAGATTGTAATTCTCTAAGGCAGTATTTAACTGAAATTATCCACATCTCCCTAATTACAATCATAATTCACAGCCAATTTGAAATCTTTGCGACACCATACAATTCAATTACAAGATAACAACAAAAAGGAAACCCTAGAAATCAAATGGTGATAAGAGAGTTGAAACCCTAAAATAAACCTGACGAAGCTGATCTTTATAGGTTGAAAGGTTCGAAGCGAGCTCTTTGATGCTCAATTCCTCGTCGCCTCCTTGCATTTTTCCTCTCTCTCTCTCTCTCTCTCTTCTCTCTTTTTTTTCTCCCTTGTTTTCGTTTTTTCGATGCTCGAGGTTTCGGGGAAAAGAATATAGAATAAGAACTCAGCTAAATTCTTCCGTTAACGGGTCTAGTGGTGCAAGTCGGGTCGAGCTTCATCGGAACCCACCCGATTTCACAGAGTTTTTTCCTGCTATCCTCCGGGTGTCCATTGGGCCCGGCCCGGCCAGACCAGGCTTCGGGTTAGGCCCGGCCCGAATCCCCACAATCCAAACCCAGCCCGGCCAGTGGCCTGGGCCGAGCTCGGACCGGCCCGTTTAAATTTTTTGAGTTTTTTAAAATAATTTAAAGCAAAATTTTATTTTTATTAAAAAAAATTGGAAATTTTTTTAACCCAAATTTCGTGTAGGTCCCGGAACAGATCTAGATATTTTATTAACTAAAAAATATTTTGAGAGAGGACATAAGTTGGCAAACCTTACCCCTCATACAATTATCAAAAAAAATTCAATGAAAAAAAAACTAACTAGTTAGGTTCTATCGGTCTTTACTCTTCATCG
Source organism: Agapanthus africanus (assembly GCA_030015575.1). Lineage (NCBI taxonomy): Eukaryota > Viridiplantae > Streptophyta > Magnoliopsida > Asparagales > Amaryllidaceae > Agapanthus > Agapanthus africanus. The sequence goes on from JASDDO010000010.1 coordinate 372,028,262, forward strand.
GTGTCGGAGTCTTCAATTCTCTTAACATGTTGTTGTCTAGCTTCTGTATCGAACCAATATTTTTGGCACACTGCGATCTCCAATGCGTCATCCGACATTCCGGCTCTCTTATTGCACAGAACTTTACTGCCTGCACTTAAAACAGACTCCGAAGCTACTGTGGATACCGGAGTTGTTAGTAAATCACGAGACATGGTAGAAAACACATGATACATGTGTTCATGTATTTTCCACCAATCCAAAATATCAAGATTATCTATTTGATCCGTGGTAAGAAAATTACTGAAACCAGTTTGCAAATATATTGTAAGCTCGTTATAAGTAGAAGAAGTAAAAATGGTTGTTCTTTGTTTTTTCTACAGCAAAAACTGAAATATTTCTTTTTGGGAAGTTTGCTGTGAAAAGAAAGATAAAGAAGTTCTGTTTTAATCGTACTGTGCATCATATATGGCATACAATTCATATAAATAAGAATCTAAAATATTTTTATAATCTCCAATATCAGTACCTAAGTTTTCATGGTATCCATCTAATAAAAAAAATAAATTATCTTTTTTATGTCTAGAATCAAAAACATATGCTAAACAAAACAATGCAGGAACTTTTCGCTAATATTTATTCAATTTCGTAAGCATGCTATGTAACATTCCAGCAAATGCATTTTCAGGATCAATTACATGTTCATTAATAATCTTACTAAAATAAAATAATTATTCTACTGCTAAACATGTAGTAATAAACACCAGATAAATATTTAGTTGCATTGTAAAATATTTCTAAAAATTTCAAAATATATTCACAAACAAACCAATCATAATTCTCTAAATTATTATTGGGCATTTGTTCCTCATAAAATAAAGTAATGGGCTCCCGATATTTTAAAACACATTTCAACATCTTATAAGTGGAATTCCATCTAGTTGGAATGTTGAATTTGAAATATCTAAATTTTAAATTTAATTGGGTACAAGTTTGCTTAAAAATCTGTTTTCGGGATCCAGAAATTTCAATAAATATCACTGCATCTTTAAGTTTCGCTAAATAAGGATCGATTATAATAAGACCATCATGCACAATTAAATTTAACACATGGCATGCACATCTTTGATGAAATAATTCTCCATTCAAAACAGAATTTAAATTATTTTTTAAAATTACTATAGCAGAATTATTATTAGTAGCATTATCAAAACTAACAGAAAATATTTTATTTTTAATATTATATTCACGTACAATAGTCAAAATACAATTACTTATATTATTTCCACTATGTGGATGCTCCATTTTTTAAAAACAATAATTCTTTTATGTAAAAACCAATTATTATCAATGAAATGTGCAGTAACACAAATATAACTCATACCCCATTATGTAGTCCAAACATCATAACTTAATGCAATTTTACTCTTAACATTTGCAAAAATATCAATCAAATTGGCTTTGCTATCATGAAATTTTTTAAAACATCACTTCTAAGTGTTGTTCTGGATACTCTTTGAAATGCTGGATTATATGCATTTTTTACCTATCTATCAAATATTTTGTTTTCTATAAAACCAAATGGTTGTTCAGCATGTATGGCATATCTTGAAAGTTCTTTTTTATTAGTATTTTGCGAATAAGAAAAACTAGCTAAAGAGTTAGACGACATATTTAGAGCCGTTTGCCGAGAATCGTCTTTTTCGTGTTTGATTAAATATCTTTTTAGATGGGTAGTTCCACCTGAAGTGGTACAAGTAAAATCTGCTTGGCAATGAGTGCAAACTGCCCGCTCGCCTTTACCTGCAACTGTTTGTACTACAAAATGTTTCCAAATATCAGAAGTTTTAGCTCTTTTATTTTTAGGGGTAGAAGTTCTTGCTTCAAGAACGACAGGAGCAGGAACTTCTTCAGAGACATTATTTTGTGAAGCAGCAGAAATCTCATAATTAGAAAATTCATAGTTAGAAGAATAAGAATCAAAATTAGTTTGCAGCATATTGGTTAATCTCTGTCTCTCTTGTGAATCCATATCAATTTGAAATGAACGTCTCCATGAAGATGAAGCACCCTTGTTATCTTATGAAGATGAGCCTGACATTCTTAATTAAAAATATTAGTAATAGAGAAAGAGAGATGATTAAAAATATACGAGAAAAATATACAATCAATAAAAAAACTCTGATTCCAAATAGCAGAATCAAATTAGTGAAACTGAAGTGAAGATTGAGACTGCGGAAATGAAGATTGCATGATTCTAATTTTAACAGTAAACTTCTCGGAAATTAAAAAGAGTGATTAGGAGATTAAAAATTTTGTTGTTATGAATTGTAAGAAGAATGAGTAGTGTAGATAGGTATTTATAAAGTTTTGGATTAGGGATATAGAAATGTATAATTTTGAGTTATGGGGTTTTAGATAATTTTATAAACCTCACTTTAATTTAAATTTCCCCCTTTATTAAAAAACACACACCCATTCAAAAAAAACCAATCCCAAGAATTTGACCGCCCCTCCCCCCCCCCCCAAAAAAAAACCCCCCGGCCAAAATCAAATTTGAATTTGGCCGGCAAAATTTGAATTTGAATTTGGCCGGGCTGGGCCGGGCGGGGCCGGCCCATAGGCGGCCCGGCCCGTTAGACACCTTGATGCTATCCTATGCATGCCTGAACACGATCAGACACGTAGAAACTTCTATAAAAACTAATATTTTACACATACGGTGCACGTTGTTTATTGAGAGAGATTTATGGAGTTGGTTATTTAAAGAGATAGTGGTTAGTAGAGAGATAGAGTAGTTAGCAAATTTTTTTTCTTTTTTTGTGTTAGAAAAAATGAGAAAATTTTATAGTCCTTTATAATAGTCTCATTGAAATTTGATTTTTAATATTGAAACCCCTCCTATTAGTATTATAATAGTAGAGATGTTTTGCTGTCAGGTATGCGTTTCATATAAAACTCGTTGTACGAGCCCAAATCCGACCCAAATCAAACTCGCTTCTTATATTTTTGTTCCGAGATATACCATAAACATTTAACTTAAGATATTGTTGTTAGGAATATGTATGCCCCAGAGGCCATTATTGTATGATATAATGGATACTTGGACATATATATAGAGGACTTTTTTGCCTGACATGATAGTATGCTATCTGGTTGCTCTTTATCTTAACATGTACACTAGTATTATTATACTGTCTCTCTAATACATATTGATAAAGCCCTTAGGATGTTTTCTTGACTACTAGGACTATGATGCGGATCATACTACTGGGACTTGTGTAGTCCACAAGCACATCCTTTAATTGTTCCTAGTCGAGAGAGTATCGAGACAGGGCATTGATATTCTAAAGTATACTAGTGTGTACGTTTCTTGACCCTGTATGGAGGCGATGGTTGATCCCATAACCATTGGTGTTTGATATCAAAGATTGTACACAGGTGCTCATTAGAGAATGGGTACACTGAACAGGACTCGCCGAGAACTCCTAGTTGGTACTATACCTATCGTCAGATAGCAGTTCTCTGGTGACACTGGTACAGGTTAGTCTGTAGACTCGATATTGTCATAGAGTCTTGTGTGGTTCCCACTGTGCTTTGATTTTCTCCCTACCACGGCTCAAAAGAGTCGTGCAAACAAGTGGATTTTGGGTACAGTCCCGAGTCACATGGAGGCAATGAACGATAGGAGGGGTTTCGTTTCTCCCGGTATTAGGAGTTGATGTTGCGCTATACTCGATTGGCTATAATAGTAAGTCCCTGGTCAGGACTGTTGAGATTTACTGGTAAGTGTTATCAGTAGTTTCTCGAACCGTTATGAGCCACACATCGGCATGACTTATCAAGTTACTGAGATCTGACGATTTCACCCCTAGACTCGATATGCGACATATCAGACAAAGAGACCGGACTGTACGGTAAGTGTTACTTATAGGCTTCATGGGAGTTTGGACAAGCTTGCTTGTTGATATTCTATTCACTCAATACCTGAGTAGCCGTTACGTCCAGGTAGTATCATTGACGGCTTGTGGGTAACGGATGTGATCATTATCTACTGCTGGCGTATTGGCGAGTCTTTAGAGTTCCACACAGAAGTTTCCTAATTCAAGCGAAACGAAGTAGGGCACATATGCTGATATGTGCGGGGGCCTGATTGAATACGAGTATGAGATACCGTATTCTAATCTGGCGGTTATCTGTTATCGGTCAGGTTATATGTGATATAACCGGATTATCGAATCAAGTGTTGATTTGATAATGTGGTATACAGATAAATGATATTAATAGGTTATATATGATATAACTGGATTATTGAATCAAGTGTTAATTTAATAATATGATATATATATCAATTATATATTAACTAATATTATTGCTCACTAATTATTTGCTTATCTTTATATATATATTAATATATGTGATATATATATATATATATATATATATATATATATATATATATATGAAGCATGGTTGATTTTCTATTTTTAGAAAATAGAAAATGAAATGGAAAATGGGAAGACTTTTAAAAGGAATGGGTGAAGCATGGTTTGGCTTTACTATTGAAGTATGGTTCATTTCTATATTGAAATGGATTCCATGCTTCAATAATAGAGTTCATTTTTGATCAAGCCATTCTTGACATGCATTCTTTATACTTGTTCTTTTTCTTACATGAGCTCGTTTGCTCTTTAGCTTTCCTTCTTCCTCCTCACCATTATCTCCAAGCTCAATCCCTCGCATGAGTTGTGAAACCTTGAGCTTGTGAGAACCCTAATGAGTTTAGAACCCTATTTCACCATCCTACACTTGATTAGCAATTAAGTGTAGTGTGTTTTCTTCACTAAAGAGTTTAGTGAAGAGGTAGATTGGATTAGCGGAGCTTCGGGTGGATCATCTTCGGCATGAAGATCGCAAAGGAAGCTCGATCTAACTTCAAGTGGAGCCTAATGGAGTCGCGTGGACTACTACACGGAGCTTTTAAAGAGAAGGACACGGTCTACAAAGGTTGTAACCTCGTTCTCTTTTTGTAGTTTTCTTTATATCAAGCTAAAACCCTAATCATCTAGTTTAGATTCTAGGTTATTGTTAATTAGCACCCCAAAAGTTTTAAAAATGGCATGCTCGATACTAGTAAAACCCAGTGGTGGTGGTAATAAACACTTTCATTGTATCAGAGTCAAAGCTAGAAGATTATACGATGTTAATTGAATTACGAAACCAAAACAACTCTGAAATCGAAAACCCAAACACCAAGTTTCTGTCAATTTCAAAATGGTCTCTGAATTTTTTTTAAATAAGTGCTGAATGTTACATGTGATGTAACTAGAACGCCAGAGAAAAACGAACACATAACTTGGATTTTTGGTCGGCGAGAATGCCAAATAGGCCGGCGTCGCCGGTTCTATTGTGATGGAATGCGTTCGTTTTTGTTTGGTGTTCTGTGGTGTTGAGTTTAGGGTTTCATGGTTATGTTTGATTAGCCCAGTTTGCATGTGATGTTAACTTTCCTATTTAGGCTATTCAGAGTGTTTTGTAGTCGCGATTTTATCGTTGTTTTGGGTTTAAGTTTGATATGTGATACAATACTTGGAATCCACGGTTAATTAGTTTTATGAAAACTAGTTTGCAATTGTAAATCTAGCAATTTAGTCTCTATTGATCGATTGCCACGGAGTTTTGATTCGGATCAAAACTCCGTCGCATTCTCGTATAGTACGCGAATACTTGCCGGATAACTTTGCTAGATAGCCACGCCCCATAGCCCCGACCAAGTGATTGTAGGAGAACCTCGTTGCCAATAGCATCTACTCAGGTGCTAGCGGCCACGATGTTCCACCTAAGTGCACTTCGTCGACGGCATCGGGGGTGCGGCCATCTACTAAAGTTCTCGACGAGTATTCGATCGAGTAGTCGGGAATCTTGTTGAATTACCTGACTAAGCTATTGAAAAGTGTTTTCAATTTAAGACTAAAATGCAAGGTTTATAGGTTAGGCATGAAATTCGGCATATGAGATATTCCGGGTTTATGATGTCTAAAGTATTTGCGGATTCTAAATTTTTTAGTTTTTCATTTCTTTTCTGCGACCGTAAGTGTAATATGTGGTGTATCCTCGATCTCGTTGCTATATGTCAACAGAATTTGGGATACGCATATTTACTTATGTTGATGACATGTGATGTTATGTGTTTCTGTGATATGTTATATTGGATCGTCGTGAATGAATAGCTGGGGTTTTTTGCGTGAGATGAGAGTTTTTCAATTTTCATTCATGTAAAAATGTATGTAATATTCTTTTATTGGGACACTTCCGGGTTGAGGATGATGTCAACATCGATATATATTATTTACTTTTCCGTATTATGATAGACCCAAGGCGGGAACACAAGTAACCGAGTTCTAGAGTCCAGTGGGAGACCATCTTGAGGAGTCGAGACCGGGTCTCCTAACTCTAGAATTGGCAGGGTTGCTTGCCGCTCTCGTAGGGGTCTAGGGATGTGGGTTTGGCTATTCATCACGACCGTGAAATCCGTGTTTTTCATTATTGGCTTAATTTAAAATACGGACCTCCTGGTATATCCAATATTTCATATGTTGACTTCTGCTACTTGGTTCCGTGATGTGATCATATAACTGCATGAGACGAATGCTATATATATATGATATATATAATAAACGTTGCTTATGTTTTGCACCCGTGCTAGTCCAGCTCCCGCTCTGCCGTTAGTTAGGTAATCTAACGGTGCATGACGGGGCCCCGTGGCGAATGCAGATGGCATAAACGTGCGTTCTATTTTCGGTTCTTTTCTGTGATATTTAGGGAAACATAAATGATGGGACTTCATTAATGAGATTAATGGAAAGAAAAGAAACCTAAAAATGTTGTAGAATTGAAATTTTAAAAAGGTAGCTCTAGTTCTTACTTTGCATAGTGGTATTCCTTGATGAATATCCAGCACCTCATTCGATGAGGAAAGAGCCGAGATCCCTTCATCGGGAGTGACCTCTTTAGCAAAACTAGCAAATGGTACAACCCACTCGGTTTTGTTTTTATAGCTTCTCTATTTCTTGCTTTGCATAGTGGTATTCCTTGATGAATATCCAGCACCTTATTCGATGAGGAAAGAGCCGAGATTCCTTCACCGAGAGCGACCACTTTAGCGAAACTAGCAAAAGCTGCAAAAAACACTCCTTTTCAAATCACTAGATTCTACAACGATATCAAGTTCATTACGTTAAAGGTTTTCATCAAAACCAGTCGTAGCCCTCCGTCATTTCAGATAAGTGCTATTTAGTATTCGTGTTGCGTTTGTTGACCATGGCTAAGGCGCAGTGTACGGTAGCTGATTAGTGCTTATCTGTCGCATATGATGCGATTGGATTAGGATAGTCGTACGGCTTTGTTGACCTTAGCTAAGGGTCGTACGGGTGGGTTTAATTCAATCACGAAATGACGGGTTGAACTTGGCTAGCGCTTACGATTCATTGACCATAGTTAAGGTTATAAGTCGCTTGGGGTAAAAACAGATATTGGGTATTTCAAGTGTTGAAATTTTCAATGAGATTGCATACCTTCTATAAGATAGTTGGATCCCGATACCCACTGCGAGTAAGAGTTACTCCTGGAAGAGTTTTCCACTTTACAATTAGTCGATCTATTAGGTGTCTAAAAAAGGTGTTAACGGAGTGATGCCTCTGTGGAAACGAGGTTATTTAATTAGTTCCATGCGAAAGCATGGGGAGACTCCCTCGGAGTACCAATATCTGCCTGGCTAACCGATTGGCGAACTTGTAGAGTGTAATTAATCCCGACAAATCTTACCTTTTATGGTTTGAAGGGAGATTTGATTAAAACAGTAGGAGCCATCCTGATTAGATAAAATAATAACCAATCTAATCTTGCAAAGATCGCACGCTAAAGCGTTTCCTTCAATCTCTCTCTCCTGGTAGCGAACATGACACGCCTTAATCAAGATAATAATATGGATGTATTGACCGAACCCGCTTATTATACTGCGTTGGGGAACGTTCGTTCCGCTTTTTCTTATGATTGTCATAAGTCTGAGTAAAGAATAGGGGAATACCCGGATTCCCATGCTACTCGAACGAAGAAGGAGTATGCTGATGCATTTTCTTCGGGTGTGTTCGTTACCGAGAACTGTTTCTCAGTTTGCTCTACGTCCTGAGTATTGGATACCGGATAAGGATCCCACGTATGTAATTTGTTATATGGGCTAAAGAGAGGTAAAGAACTGGGAAATGGTGATATGTCTCTAAAAGTAGGGAATGGAGCAATTGTTGCAGCCAAAGCAGTTGGCGAATATCATCTAGTATTACCAAATGGTAATACAATGATTCTGAACAACTGTTATTACGTACCAAATATGATGTGTAATATTATATCAGTTTCTTTGTTGTATAAAGAAGGATATAACTTTATATTGGAGGATAATGTTATGAACATTTTCCTAAATCAAGTGTTGATTGGGTTTGGTACGTTATGTAACGGTATATACGTTCTAAATCAAACAACAGTTCTAAACGTATAGAACACACACAAGAGGAAAAGTTCAGAAATGAGCGAAGCCTTCTTGTGGCATTGTAGACTAGATCATATCAATGCGACAAGACTAGGTAAGTTATACAAAGATGCATATTTGAATCATTTTGAATTTACATCTTATGAAACTTGAGAGGCATGTCTCAAAGGCAAGATGATCAATACTCCGTTTACTGGACACGGAGAAAGAGCTACTGAACTCTTGGGTCTGATATATAGTGATGTATGCGGTCCTATATCTACACATGCCAGGAATGGTTCCTCATACTTCATTACATTCACCGATGATCTCTCAAAATTCGGACATGTGTTCCTGTTGAAACACAAATCTGAAGTTTTTGAGAAATTCAAGGAATATAAGAACGAAATAGAGAACCAGACGGGTAAAAGTATCAAAATCCTTCGATCTGATCGGGGAGGAGAATACTTGAGCACGGAATTCCGAGATTATTTAAAAGAGAATGGGATTCTCTCTCAGCTTACTCCTCCATATACACCACAGCACAACGGAGTATCGGAGTGGAGTAATCGCATCCTATTAGATATAATGCGCTCTATGATGAGTAATACTGAGCTGCCTATTTCCTTTTGGGGTTATGCACTTGAGACAGCTGCATATCTATTGAATAGAGTTCCGACCAAATCCGTGCCTACCACTCTATATGAGATATGGAATGGGAAGAGACCATCTCTTAAACGAGTTAAGATATGGGGTTGTCCGGCCTATGTTTAAAAGCAAAATCCGAACCAGCTCGAGGCAAGGTCTGTTTTGTGCAAGTTTTTGGGATATCTAAAGGATTCATATGGATATATTTTCTACCATACCGAGGAACAAAAGTGTTTGTTTCTCAACATGCCACCTTTTTAGAAAAGGAATTTCCTGTGAAAGAAATTAGTGGTAATGAGGTAGAACTGGAAGTAGTTCCAGCTACACAAACCATAACTGACAATTTGGTGAAACCGAAGGATTCAGTAGTCCCCGACAAATCTCAGCCACTTCGCAGATCTTGTAGGGTTCCTCACCCACCTGAGAGATACTACGGTTTTCTCGTAGACGGTGGGAGCGAGGATTACATCATGGAAGATAATGACCCAACTAGTTTCGAGCAGGCCATCACAAGTGGAGACTCTGTGAAATGGCTGGATGCTATGCGATCTGAGATGGAATCCATGTACACCAACAAAGTATGGACTTTGAAAGTTGCTCCTGAAGGGGTAAAACCCATCGGGAGCAAGTGGATCTTTAAGAAGAAACTTGGTGTAAATGGAAAAGTTGAGACTTTCAAAGCTAGACTTGTAGCAAAAAGTTTTCGTCAACGATCAGGTGTCAACTATGATGAAACCTTTTCTCCTGTCGCCATGCTTAAGTCCATCAGGATCCTACTTGCCATTGATGCATACCATGACTACGAAATCTGGCAGATGGACGTCAAGACCGCTTTTCTAAATGGTGATTTAGAAGAGAGCGTGTACATGACACAGCCAGAGGACTTCGTAGACAGTGGGAGCAGCGGAAGCGTGTGCAAGCAGCTTAAATCAATCTACGGATTAAAGCAGGCATCGCGGAGCTGGAACATCTGTTTTGATGAAGCTATCAAAAAGTTTGACTCCATCAAAAACGTAGATAAACCTTGAATATACAAAAAGGTTGTAGAGAGTAAGGTTGTCTTCCTAGTATTGTACGTGGATGACATACTCTTGATAGGAAACGATATTCCTATACTACACTCGGTCAAGCTCTTCTTATCACAAAAGTTCTCCATGAAAGATCTAGGTGATACCTCCTACATTCTGGGGATAAAGATCTATAGAGATAGATCTAAACGGTTGTTGGGATTGTCCCAATCCAGGTACATTGACACCATACTAAAAATGTTTAGTATGGAATATTCTAAGCGTGGTAATTTACCCGCTTGTTCAAGAATCACTCTCTCCAAAGAGATGTCTCCCAAGACTGATTTGGAGAGGGCTCGCATGTAAAGGATACCCTATGTTTCGGCAGTCAGGTCAATCATGTATGCGATGTTGTGTACCAGACCGGATGTAGCTTACTCGCTAGGTGTAGTGAGTAGGTATCAATTAGATCCTGGGGAAAAGCACTGGACAGCTGTGAAGAACATTCTTAAGTACTTGAGAAGGACTAAAGAAATGTTCTTGGTGTATGATAACGGTGAACTCCAGGTGGAGTCCTTTACCGATTCGAGCTTCCAGAGTGATAAGGACGACAGTAAGTCGGTCTCGGATTTTGTCTTCACCCTCAATGGAGGGGCGGTATGTTAGAAGTGTTCCAAGCAAGATACCGTAGCAGACTCGACGATGGAGGCTGAATACATTACTGCCAACGATACTGCCAAAGTGGTTGTTTGGATGAACAAGTTCATTACTGAACTTGGTGTGGTTCCATCCATTGAGCATCCAATACCTGTGTATTGTGATAGCAATGGAGCTATGGCTTTATTGGATATGTATGCCCTAGAAGCCATTATTGTATAAGTATACATGCGGATACTTGGACATATATATATATATATATATATATATATATATATATACAGGACAATCTTGCTTGATATGATAGTATGCTATCTGGTTTGTCTTTATCTTAACATGTGCATATATTTTACTTGCTATTACGTATCATTCATACATGTTGATAAAGCCCATAGGAACCTTGCTAAACTACCTGCGTTGTGATGGCGATCATACTTGTGGGAGCTGGGTAGTTGGTACGCACATCCTTAAAAGGTCCCTAGTCGTGGGAGTATCGAGACTGGGTATCGATATTCCGGAGTAGACTAGTGTATACGTTTCTATATCCTGACGAAGGGCGATGGTATGATCCCGCAACCATTGGTCTTTTGCACCTAAGATCGTTTGCAGGTGCTCACTAGGTGTGAGTACACCGGACGGACTCGCCGAGAACTTCCGGATGGTACTATATCTATCGTCAGATGGAAGTTCTCAGGTGACATGAGTACAGGTTAGTCTTTAGACCTGAGATCATCATTTGTCTCGTGTGAGTTCCTACTATGCTTTGATCACTACCTTACCACGGCTCTACTGAGTCGTGCAAACAGGTTTTGGCTAGGTACAATCCCGAGCCACATGGGGGCAGTGAGCGATTGTTGGGGATTCGTCTTTCCCGGTATAGAGAGTCGATATCACACTGTGTTCGATTGGTCAGGACTATAAGACTTTGGCCAAGGCAGTTGGGATTTACTGATAGGCTGATCAGTAGTTTCCCGGATTGGTCCTGAGCCGCATCAGCATTAATTATCGGGTTATTAGGGTCTGACGTTTACCACCCCTAGACCCGGTATGCAATACTCTCAGACGAAGAGACCGGACTGTATAGTGATTGTCACGGATAGGCTCAGTAGGGATCCGGATGAGTTTTCTCGTAGTCCTTTCTTTTCGACAGGTATCCGGGTAGCCGTTACGTACAGCTAGTGCCGCTGACGTGCTTGTGGTTATGGATTTATCCAGTAACTCACTGCAGGCGTACTGTCGAGTCTTTAGATTCCCACACAGAGGGTTTCCCTGGTTCAGGCGAAATGATGTAGCCGTATTGGATACGTGCAGGGTTCCGATCGATTGGTGTACTTTGTACCCGGACTTTCGATCGGACAGTTGGTAATACTAGCCGGCTCGGGTTTGAGCCGGATTATTAAATCAGGTATTGATTTGATAATTTACATATATGTATTTCGATATGTATATTCTAGTATTACGTTCTTCGTGTTATTCTATCTCTTTGGGCATTCGTGTTTTTATCCAAATGCAGGTATGTATATACAATAGTCTGTAATCCGTATTTTATTATGGAACATTCTAGAAGGTGGACACCTCATCATGGATTTTTCCATTTATTCATAAATGAAAATGAGGTGTCAATTGAAGGAAAGGGAGGTATGGTGAGAGCCATGGCTTCAATAGTTGACAAATGAATTATTAATTCATTTGTGGCAACTATTGAAGCATGGTTGATAGTATTTTTATTATGGATATTGTTATACAAAACCAATATGAGCTATTTTCTCTCACATGCTTGCTCATTATTTTTGCATCTCACCATTTTGCTTCACCTCATCTTCCTTCTCTTGAGCTTCATCACCTTCATTATCTTCCTCCTCACTACACTCTCATGTGTTGAGAAACAAGAGAGGAGGCGATATAGAGATAGTGGAACACTTAGAACCTCACACTACATCCTAGACTTCTTGGATTAGCAATCCAAGTTCTCTAGTTGCTCCACTTGATATTTAGTGTGGAGCTAGAGCCATGTATCACATCCCTCGGGTGGACCATCTACGACAAAGGAGGACCGAGGAACAAGATCGATCGCGGAGAACCGAAGGAGCCAACAAAGAAGATCAAGCGCAATCATGGTGGCCACTCGGAGCGAACGATGAGGAAAGAAGACCGAAGGAGTTGGACCGTTTGGTGAAACTTCTTTCCATAGTAGTTAGCTCTCTTTGTTTAGCTAGTTAGGTTTATGGTTAGATCTGGTTTAATGGGTTATTCTAGCGCCGTTTTTAAACCCGTAGAAAAAAATTTGTTCCGCAAACGGACACGGATGATGGCTAGGACGTTAGGGTAACCCAACATGGTATCAGAGCCATCCCATAAAACCTATACTAGCTAGTTTTGGCGTATTTAAAAGATCGATTGAGAAACATTTCCGAAATCACGTTTTCAAACTCATGTTTCTGCCAATTTTTAAAAATGTTCAAAAAATTATTTCCAATGCCTTAAAAATTCGTGCAGGGTTTTTTAAAGACAGAAGAAATTTGAGCACGTGATCACTTCATTCGGCCGCATAACCGCGGCCAAACATGCATGTTTGCCACGGTTCCGCAGCATGAATAGGGATTCTGTGCATAAAATTTCTTCAGTTACTATACTGTTTGGATATATGATTTTTGAGAAGTATTACTTCCGGCCCAGATTTATTTGAGTACTGGTTAACACTTGGGGCCTATTCGGAAAAGTTTAGTCGATCGAAAATTTAAAATACGTGGTTTTTATCAATACTTAGATTAGCATCTGCGACCGTGAATATCATTTGATCGGTATAACCCGTCTAACTGCTATATGTTCTTTTAGACGAGTTTGCGAACATGACATTCATGTTGATGTTCTGTGATTGTGCTGAAATTGAGGTTGGATTGTCGTGGTGGATAGCCGGTGGTGCAACGGTTTAGTGCAGTTTATATTCATTTGTACATTTGATATCACGGGGCAAGCGTCCGACATGTGGACAACCGTTTCTGCCATGTTGTATATTATTTTATTGGGGCATGACCGGGTTGAGGTCTATTCCCGCCAAATTTTTTTGCGCAAAAGAGCCCAAGGTATCAAATGACAGCGATACGCTTAAGAAAATGCAAACCGGTATTTTCCGAGCTGTATTTTGACAAACTACCGAATGAGAACCAGCTAAATTCTAATGGTATCAAAAGCGTCTCGAAAAATCCTTCGATTTGATATATTATGGGCTTCATAATTCATCCGCGATCAAAATTTATGAGCAAATGTGCTATGCACGTGTAATCTAAGTAATGTTCTACTACATGGGGGTTACATTTTTAGTCCCACATCGGAAAAAAGAGAGATCTATTCTCTACCACTCCTATATAAATAAGAGGGGATGCCTCTTAGAAAAAATGAGAATTCTCAAAAGAGCTTAGTTCTCCATAGGAGCTTAGTTTTCCAAGTTAGGGCCATAGCTACCCTCTCCATAATGCATATATGCGCAAGCGCCACGTACAACGCACGTGCGCCCGCCACATGCGCGCCACGTGCAATGCACGTGAGCTAAACATATGCAACGCACGCGGGAGAATTTAATTCTCAAAGGAGCTTAGTTCTCCATAGGAGCTTAGTTTTCCAAGTTAGGACCATAGCTGCCCCCCATTTTGCGAGATGATATGTCCTATGACAATACCCTCTCGTACCGGCACTTCTCCCAGTTTAAAATGAGGTTCTTATCCTTACACCGGGTAAGGACTGCGTCGAGATGCAGCAAACACTCATCAAAGGAATCGCCGAAAATGGAGAAATCATCCATGAAGATCTCCAAGAATTTTTCCACCATGTCTGAGAAAATTCCCATCATACACCGTTGGAAGGTAGCGGGCGCATTGCATAGCCCAAAGGGCATGCGACGATATGCAAATGTGCCGAAAGGACAGGTGAATGTGGTCTTGTCCTGGTCTTTTTCGGCGATGGGAATCTGGTTATAGCCGGAGTAGCCATCCAAAAAGCAGTAGTATTCATGCCCAGCCAATCGTTCAAGCATCTGGTCAATGAAAGGTAGCGGAAAGTGGTCTTTCCACGCCGCGGCGTTGAGTTTTCTATAATTGATGCATACTCGCCACCCAGTTTGGGTGCGAGTAGGAATTAACTCGTTCGCCTCATTAGTTATGACCGTTATGCCCGAATTCTTGGGGACAACGTGAATGGGGCTAACCCACTGGCTATCAGAGATAGGGTAAATGATACCACTATCAAGACACTTTACGATCTCCTTTTTTACAGCCTCCTTCATGACTGGATTGAGTCGTCTCTGTGGATCCCTGGCTGGTTTGGCATCATCCATCATATGAATGTGATGTTCAACGATCAAGGGACCAATCTAATTGATATCCGCCATAGTCCAGCCAAAAGCTTGCCGGTTGCTTTGCAAGACCGTCAGAAGGGCTTTCTCCTGCTCTGGAGCTAGAGAAGCCGAAATGATGACAGGGAGGGTCTCGCTCTCACCTAAGTAAACATATTTAAGGTGAGATGGCAACGGCTTAAGTTCGAGCGTTGGAGGTGAAACGATTGAAGGCAGGATCGGCAAAAATGTCTCGAACTCGAAGGATTCCAGCAGAGGCTCAAAATGAGTGTGAGCGACCGAGTTGGATGGTTCAGTTAACTCATCTGAAAATTCAAGGATTCAAACTCGGGTGGTGAAAAGTCAAGATCGTTTAAGAAAGTGAAACACTCATAATCACTGTCGGGCGCAGTATCAGATTCAAAGAGGAACGCACTAGTGGCGTCAAGATTACTGTGATCGAACATAAATTTCTCGAGTTCACAGTCCTCCGGGGTGATCTCCTGGATTGAACAAACGTCTAGTACATGAGCATTAGGTTCGGAGGGCTGATTCCCCAACCTAAAAATGTTGAGTTCAATTGTCATGTTTCTAAAAGATAGGTTCATCGAACCATTTCGACAATTGATCACAGCATTTGAGGTCGCTAGGAATGGACGACCAAGTATCACCGGAATTTGATTCCGGGGGTTAGCTACAGATTGTGTGTCTAAAACAATGAAGTCAACGGGGAATATGAAGTCTCCTACTTTGATTAACATATCCTCTAGCTCACCCCTAGGATGGGTGATAGATCGGTCGGCCATTTGGAGAGTACAGTGTGTGGGTTTCAACTCTCCTATACCTAGTTGCTCATATACAGAATACGGAAGTAAGTTAACACTGGCACCAAGATCCAAAAGTGCACGGTTGATGTTCTTATCCCCAATGGTAATTGAAATTGTAGGACAACCAGGGTCCTTTCGTTTTTGAGGCAAATCTTGGGTAAGAGCATCACTCACGGCACTAGCTAAGAAAACTTTCTTGGGTATCTGAGATTTCCTCTTTTTAGTGCTTAAGTCCTTCAAGATTTTTGCGTAGGAAGGAACTTGTTGGATTGCATCTAAAAGGGGAATGTTAATGTTAATCTGTTTAAATAACTCCAGAATCTTCTCCATTTGTGAATTTTGTTTATTGGGCCTCAACCGGTTTGGAAATGGAATGTTTTTAAAATTGGTTGAGTCCAATGTTTGTGGAGGAGATTGTGGAGTTGGAACGGATCCCATAGAAAGAGTTTTCATGGAGTGAGATGTGGGTCCGTTCGGATTATTAGAAGAAGAAGAACCTTTTGAAGAATGGAGAATAGGCTCAGAAGACGACAGAGAAGGAGAAGAAGAAGAAGCGGCGGCCGGGGGTTCATCATCTGTGCCCACGTTGTTGTGCAGCATCCTTCCAGATCTCAACATAGTTACGACACTCACATTATGGTTTTGTTGTTCAAGAGCAACATGTGCGTTATGTGAGTGACCAGGATTTGGGAGTGGTTGAGATGGAAGTTTCCCCTTCTCTCGCTCACTTAAAACCGCATTCAGTTGTGCAATTTGGGTTTCGATGGTTTTGATGCTTTTCCCGTGTGAAGCAGTGTGTTGCACCAAAGACTGAATGGAAGACTGGATGTTGGCGTTGGATTGAGTCGATTGCTTTACAAATGCCTCCAGACTTCGTTCAAGCGAGGAAACCTTATCATTGTTTGACGGAACAAAATTGTTTTGAGGAAAAGAATTATTTGGTGCAAAATTGTTCGTCTGATTTTGAAAAGGTTAGGGTTGGAAGGGCTGCTGATATTGAGTTTGTTGCTGGGCTTGTAGTTGAGGAGGAGGAGGCCTGTGAGTGTTGTTGTTTCCTTGGAATTGATTCTGGTTATGATTCCAGGCGAAATTGGGGTGGTTCCTCCAACTAGGATTATAAGTGGAAGAGTATGGATCATTTCTTTGTCTCTGCTGAAATGCAGCATTGACCTGATCCTGTCCTTGAGGTGGTGGGTTATAAGGACACTCTTCGGTCAAATGGGATGGGTCCGAACAATAAGCGCAGATTGTACGACGTGGAAGAGCAGGGGCAGGAGAAGGAGATGAGAATTTACTCTCAATTGCTTCGAGTTTTCGCGTTATCGCGGCCATTTCGGCTTTCATTGCAATTGAGACATCTAGTTGATGAACGCCTGCCCTAGAAAGACCGGAAGAAGAAGAAGATGATGAAGTGTTCGGTCTGGTGCTTTCCTACTGAAGCGTTTGTTCCGCGAGATCGTCTAAGAATTGCCAAGCTTCCTCGTCAGATTTGGATAGGAAGTGGCCTTGACAAATGGTTTCCAACAACTGCTTAGTTGCTGGATTCATGCCCTCGTATAAGGTCTGACAAAGTTGCCATCTCTCAATACTATGATGAGGGCACTGAACAAGAAGGTCTTTGTATCGTTCAAAGCACTTCTAAAAAGGTTCGGCAGGAAGCTGGGAAAATTGGTTGATCTCGTTTCTGATTCTCGCAGTCTTGTGGTTTGGGTAAAACATTTTAAGAAACGCTTTCACAAACTCTTCCCAACTGGTTACAGAATGTGATTGTTAGTGTATATGCCCTAGGGGCCATTATTGTATCATACTAGTCTGTATATTACTTAATGGAAGCTTGGGATATTCACATGTATATAACAGTCTTGCTAAACATGGTAGTATGCTACTTGGTTTTTCTATCTTAATATGTGAGTATACGTATTGATAGAGCTCTTAGGATCTTGCTTGACTACCAGCGTTGTGATGGCAGTCACACTAGTGGGGGCTGGGTAGTCTACAAGCACATCCTTATTCAGGTCCCTAGTCGTTGGATTATCGAGACAGAGCATCGATACTCCGGAGTAGACTAGTGTGTACGCTTCTAATCCCAGTTGGGGAGATGGTCTGTCCCACAGCCGTCAGTACGTCGTACTGGAGATAGTATGCATGTGCTCGTTAGGTTACGGGTACACCGGACAGGACTCACAGGGAACTGTTGGTTGGTTTTATACCAGTCGTCAGTGAACAGTTCCCAGGTGACATGAGTACAACATAGTCCGCAGACTTGACACTGCTACTTCGCCTCGAGTGTGTCCCACTGTTCTTAGATTGCTGCCCTACCACGGCTCAAAGGAGTCGTGCAAACAGGTAGCAGTTGGGTGCAGTCCCGAGCACTTGGAGGCAGTGGCGGTTAGACAGGATTCGTCTCTCCCAGTATTGGGGGTTGATATCGCGCTGTGTCAGAGAGCCATTACGCAAAGTCCCTGGCCAGGGCAAGCGAGATTTGCTGGTAGGTTCCAGTAGTTTCTCAGGGTGTAATGGGCTTCGCTCCGACACGACTTATACCGCTATTAGGGGACTGACGCTTGCCGCCCCCGTAGGCCCGATATGCGATAGTCTTAGACGAACGGACCGTACTGTACGGAGATTGTCACATCAGACTCAGTAGGAGTTCGGATGGGTTTCCTCATCGGCCTTCTTATCGACATCTACCTGAGGACCGTTACGTACAGCTAGTGCCGCTTGCGGTCTGTGGTTAAACCCACTGCCAGCGTAGTAGTCGAGTCTCTAGAGTCCCACGCAGAGAGTTTCCCTACTCCAGGCGAAACGATATAGAGGTCGTATAGTTTTACGACAAGGGTTCGGACGCATACGTGTGTTTACGCACGTACGACTTTCGGACAGTTTTTACTAGTCGGCTTTGGTTTAAGCCAGTTACTAGTATCCGGTTATTGGATTTATACAGTCTAAAGTTTTTCCGTGTTTTCACGGATAGGAGGGGCATTCTCGTAATTGTGCGAGAAGCTTCTAGAAGATGGTGACTAAGGAGGTTTAGGTGGCATATACATTAAATGAGATTAGTGAGTCATATGGATGATTCATCCATGTCATTAATGCTTCATAATTGCTTAATGACTCATGGATGTGAATCACCATTAGATATTTATCAAGCATGGTTGTAAAACATTATCTTTTCTTTTCTTGATAAAACAATAATGCTTGATATATATTATGATAACTCATTTTCTCATTTCATGATTATTCTCACATTCTCTCTCCTCAAGCTTTCTCTCTTCAAACCCTAATCCTCCCCTCTCATGTGTTGAGTACAAGGATTAGTTAGACTACTTAATCCATAACCATACTCTATTTCATCTAGGTACTTTGATTAGCACTTAAAGATACCTAGTTGCCTCAAGTTTAGAGGCAAAGCTTGGAGTTTAGCTCTCGTGGTGGATCGTCTACTACTTGGAGAAGGCCGAGGAGGAGGTGGAATTCGTAAAGACGAAGGACACGGTTCTTTAGGTATAATCCCTTTACATAGTAGTTTAGAACTTCTATGTTTGTTGTTAGTTATCGTTTAGCTTCGATTCGTGCGGTTAGTCGATGTTTAAGCAAAAAACAAGATCGTTTTTCATATTTCCGCCTCCCCGCAAGTCGTGGGGTGTTGCACATCGACTTACAGTGGTATCAGAGCCTCGCTAAACAATAATTAACTCACTTGCAAAATTGTATGAATTTCGAACGGAAAAAACTAAAACCGGAAAAACCCGATATCATGGTTTCTGTCGATTTTTAAACGAGGTCCAAAAATTTTTCAGGGACCTTCAGAAAGCTTTAAATGATAGTAGAAGAACACCCAAGAAAATTGGGCTCATGAATCGGTTAAAGCGCCGCGGAACCGCGGCGAATCCCCCCGATCCGCCGCGATTCCGTCGCCGAGTTGCCGATTCACCAGCCCAAATTTCTTGTGTTGGTTCTCTGTTATATTTGGTATTTTCTGGAATTTTTTAATTTTTGCTCAGGTTTCAGATTTACAGAGAAGTATTGGAGCAAAATTAAATGTGTTTAATCGATCGAAATTATACGGTATTTGCTTGTTGGATTATATCTGTGTTTGTATAATGTGTTCGTAAATCTCCCCTAACTGCTAGTATGTCGGTTGGCAGGGGGTTGCACATTTCTGTAATGGTTTTTACTGTTTGTGGATATGAACTGTGTTGGACTGTTGTGATGTATAGCCGGGGTTATAAAATGGGTTATTATTTAATTCATTTGATGTAAATGTAATTTGTTGTAATATTATTTTGCGGGGCACATCCAGGTTGCGGTTGTAGCCACCGTTGTATTATTTCATTTTACTGTTTTTGCTCCTAGGACAGACCCAAGGTGGGGTGCACAAACTGCCGGGTGGGTAGTTTGCCGTACCCGTTGGGGTCTTGGGTGGGGTAATGGCTATTCATCACAACTGTGTAATCCGTCTTTTGTTGCAGGCTCAAAACAAACACGGATTGCTTGTAAATCCAATAAAGTTCATCTGTGATCTGGAATGCCTATTATTGCGTCTGACGAATGTACAATATCTATATATGATAGCTATTTAGACGTCACTTATGTTTTACACCCGCGCTAGCCCAGCCCCCGCTCTGTCGTTAGTTAAGTAACCTAACGGGTAATGACGGGACCCCGTGGCGAATGCGGATGGCATAAGAGGACGTTGTATTTTCGTTGTTTTCTGCAATGATAGGTTAATGATGGGACGCATTATTTATAATGCAAAGAAAATAAAACCAAAAGTTTAATCGTTGGAACAATTTAAAAGAAACCACTCGGTTAATTTTAAAAACAGATATTTTTAAATGCGGAGTTTTAACCACTCCTTTTAAAAGCTATCAGGTTCCTTCGATTATATCAAGTTCACTACGTTCACGGTTTCGCCAAAACCATCCGTAGCCCTCCGTCATTTCATCTGGGTATTCAGTAGTATTCAAGCTATGTATTTTGACCTAACGCCAAGGCATAGTGTTTGGTAGCTACTGGATATTCATTTGTTGCATAGATAGATGAGTTAGTTTGGGACAGTCGTATTATCATTTTGGCCGAACGTCAAGGATATATACGGATGGGTTCAAATTGACAAGATAATGATGGGTAGAACTTGACATGTGACTTATGACATTTTGACCTAACGCCAAGGTCATAAGAGCATGGGGCAAAAACTTATATCGGGAATTTCTACAGAAACTGAAATTTGCAAAGAGATGCATACCATTTGGAGTTTGATGAATGTTGGTAGCATTCCTTCAACATTATCATACGATGATATTTGGATCCCGATCCTACTGTGAGTATATGCTACTTATCAGGATATTCGTCACTTAACGATCAATGCTATAAACCAAGTAGGTGTCAAGAAAAGTGTCAGCAGGGTTACGCCCCCAGAGAAAAGAGGTTCTTTAATTAAGGAACTATGTGAAAGCGTTGGAAAACCTCCCTCGAAGTATCGACACTAGCCTGGCTGAACGGTTAAGCAAGAATTGTACAGTGAGAATAGTCCTGGCTAATTCTTCTTTTATGGTTTGAGGAAGGATTCGAGAAACAGTGGGAGCATCCAGTTTAGATAAACTAAAAACCACTCTAAACTTGCAAGAGCATCATGCTAAAGAGTTTTCTTCTCTCTCTCCTAATTGCAGCGACCCTGAAAATGACTGGACTTAAGTTACATTTAGAGAAAAATATACTGACAGGGCCAAACTATAAAGATTGGCTGCGGAATGTCAAAATGGCTTTGACCTATGACAAATTGGGGTACGTCCTCACCGCTACGGCACCTGCTGTCCCTGGTCCCAAATCCAGTAATGCGGATAAGGAAATCCGCAAAACCTGGGATTTCGATTGCGCGAAAGCCAAGTGCATCGTGCTTGCCTCGATGAACAATGAACATCAGAGGAGGCACGAGGATATGGAACTAGATGCCATATTTCTCCATACAAAGGAACTTTATGGAGAGCAATCTCGTATAGCAAGATACGAGACCTCAAAGAACTTGTTTCGAGCGAGGTTGGCTGTCGGGTCATCGGTAGGAGAACATGTCCTAAAGATGATCGGCTATATAGAAGAGCTCGCAGATCTTGGGACGACTTTGGATAATGAGCTCTATACAGACCTTATTCTCCAGTCCCTTCCTTCCACCTACGCCCAGTTTTTCCTGAACTTCAACATTCAAAGAAAAGAAGTTGAACTTCCGGAACTCCTAAACATGTTAAGGAGTGCAGAGGGCACCTTGCAGAAGGCAAGGGAAACACCCGCTATGTTTGTTGGCGGTGCATCTTCTTCCGGGTCCAAGACTAGGGCCAAAGGAAGGAAGAAGAAAGCCGTCCCCAGACCTAGAGGAGGTGTAAGTAAGGTGGGAGGGAAGGGAAAGAAAAAGTTTGCGGTACCGGTAGTTAGCCAGGATGAGTGCTTCCATTGTCACAGGAAAGGGCACTGGAAGAAGGATTGCAAGGCGTGGAACGCCAAGAACCAGGAATCGAAGCAAGCTGTGGCTTCGACTTCAGGTGTGTTTGTAATTGAGAATTGTTTGTCGATCAACTCTACTTCCTGGGTATTGGATACCGGATCAGGATCTCATATTTGAAATTCATTGCAGGCACTGAGAAACCGTAGAGTGCTGAAGGAAGGTGATATGACCCTAAAGGTTGCTAACGGAGCTAGCGTGGGAGCTGCGTCCGTCGGGGATTATCACCTAGGATTGACGAGTGGACACATTTTGGTTTTACATAACTGTTTTTTTGTACCAAGCTTAACGTGTAATATCATATCAGTTTCCTTGTTATCAAATAAAGGTTATGATTTCACGTTTGTAAGAGATGTTGTTAACATCCACCTTAATCATGGTTTGATTGGGTCCGGTACACTAAATAACGGTATATATGTTTTAAACCAACTCCAAATTTTCAATGTCCAGAACACACTAAAAAGAAAGTCTCCAGATTTAAATAAAGCTTTCTTATGGCATTGTAGACTGGGTCACATCAATGAGAGAAGGTTGACTAAGTTGCATAGAGAAGGCTATTTGGACTCGTTCGAATATCAAACTTATGACACTTGTCAATCTTGTCTCAAAGGAAAGATGACAAAGACTCCATTTACTGGACAAGGAGTAAGAGCAAGCGAGCTCTTAGGACTCATACACAGCGATGTATGTGGTCCAATGTCTACACATGCAAGAGGTGGTTTTTCCTATTTCATTACTTTCACGGATGATTACTCAAGATACGGATTCATTTATCTGATGAAACATAAATCCGAGGCTTTTGAGAAATTCCAAGAGTATAAGAATGAAGTAGAAAACCAAACCGGCAAAAGTATCAAGACACTTAGATCTGATCGAGGTGGTGAATACTTGAGTGCCGAGTTCCTAGGTTACCTAAAAGAGAAGGGAATTCTCTCTCAGCTTACTCCTCCATACACTCCACAGCACAACGGTGTATCGGAGAGACGGAATCGAACCCTATTGGATATGGTACGATCCATGATGAGTAATGCTGAGTTACCGCGATCTTTCTGGGGTTATGCGCTAGAATCAGCGGCATATCTTTTGAACATGGTACCTACCAAGACTGTGCCTACCACTCCATATCAGATGTGAAGCGGGAAGAAACCCCATCTACAGTATATAAAGATTTGGGGATGTCCAGCTTTTGTTAAAAAGCAGCATGTGGACAAGCTCGAGGCACGATCAGTAAAGTGTAAGTTTGTGGGATATCCAAAGAACTCCAGGGGATATCTATTCTATTACGCAGAGGAACAAAAGGTATTTGTTTCTCGTAATGCCCATTTTCTAGAACATCAGTTTTTAGAAAAGGAATCAAGTGGGAGCGAAATAGAACTGGAAGAAATTCCAGAACCACAAACTAATACTGAAAGTTTGGTAGAACCGGAAGTTCAAGAAGAACAGGACATTCCCGCACCCCTCCGCAGGAGTAGTAGGCCATCTCATCCGCCTGAGAGATACTACGGTTTTCTCATAGATGGGGATAGAGAGGATTGCATCATAGATGATGATGAACCTACTGACTTCCAGCAGGCCATCCAGAGCGGCGACTCGGTACGATGGCTAGATGCAATGCGGACCGAAATGGAGTCCATGTACACCAACAAAGTATGGACTTTGGACTTTGCTCCAGATGGGGTAAAACCCATAGGATGCAAATGGATCTTCAAGAAAAAGATTAGTGTAGATGGACAGGTGGAAACCTATAAGGCTAGACTTGTTGTAAAGGGTTTTCGTCAAAGACCTGGTTTGGACTATGACGAAACTTTTTCTCCAGTGGCTATGCTCAAATCCATTCGGGTCCTTCTTGCTATTGCTGCCTTCCATGATTATGAAATCTGGCAGATGGACGTAAAGACGGCTTTTCTAAATGGAAATTTAGAAGAGTGCGTCTATATGGATCAGCCAGAAGGTTTCAATCAGAGTGGGAGCAGCGGGAAAGTATGCAAGCTGCTTAAGTCCATTTATGGACTAAAGCAGGCATCGCGGAGTTGGAACATCTGTTTTGATGAGACAGTCAAAGAATATGACTTTATCAAAAATCCAGATGAACCGTGCATATATAGTAAAGTTGTAGCCAGAAGTGTCGTATTCCTCGTCTTGTACGTGGATGACATTCTATTGATAGGAAATGATATTCCTATGCTACAATCTGTCAAAGGATTCTTGTCACACAGGTTCTCCATGAAAGACCTGGGTGATGCCTCTTACATTCCGGGGATCCGGATCTATCGTGATAGATCCAAGAGGATGTTGGGACTTTCGCAGTCCAGGTATATCGACACTATACTGAAAAGATTCAGTATGGAAGATTCTAAGCGTGGTAATCTACCGGCTTGTCGCGGAATCACCCTCTCCAAAGAGATGTCTCCCAAGACTGATTTAGAAAGGGAACGCATGTCTATTATACCCTACGCTTCTGCGGTAGGCTCTATAATGTATGCGATGTTGTGCACCAGACCAGATGTAGCTTACGCACTGAGCGTGGTAAGCCGGTATCAGTCAGACCCAGGGGAGAAGCACTGGATAGCAGTAAAGAACATTCTCAAGTACCTGAGAAGGACTAAGGAGATGTTCTTGGTTTACGGCGGAAAAGACCTCAGGTTGGAGGTCTTTGCTGATTCCGGCTTCCAGAGTGATAAGGACGATTCCAAGTCCATGTCGGGTTATGTCTTTACCCTCAATGGAGGGGCGGTGTGCTGGAAGAGCTCTAAGCAGGACACCGTTGCTGACTCGACGATGGAAGCGGAGTATATAGCTGCTTGCGATGCCGCAAAAGAAGTAGTCTGGATGAAGAAGTTCCTAATAGAACTTCAGGTGGTTCCTACCATAGTTGATCCAATACCTCTGTATTGCGACAACAACGGAGCTATAGCTTTAGCGAAGGAACCAAGGTCCCATCAGAAATCCAGACACATCTTAAGGCGGTATCACCTGATCAGGGAGATCATTGATCGTCAGGAGATCGAGGTTCGGAGAGTTGCTTCTGAAGAGAACATTGCTGATCCATTCACGAAGGCCCTACCTCAGATTCAGTTCGAGAGGCTACTCGAGATCATCGGTCTTCGATATGCCAGTACATGGCCCTAGTGCAAGTGGGAGATTGTTAGTGTATATGCCCTAGGGGCCATTATTGTATCATACTAGTCTGTATATTACTTAATGGAAGCTTGGGATATTCACATGTATATAACAGTCTTGCTAAATATGGTAGTATGCTACTTGGTTTTTCTATCTTAATATGTGAGTATACGTATTGATAGAGCTCTTAGGATCTTGCTTGACTACCAGCGTTGTGATGGCAGTCACACTAGTGGGGGCTGGGTAGTCTACAAGCACATCCTTATTCAGGTCCCTAGTAATTGGATTATCGAGACAGAGCATCGATACTCCGGAGTAGACTAGTGTGTACGCTTCTCATCCCAGTTGGGGAGATGGTCTATCCCACAGCTGTTAGTACGTCGTACTGGAGATAGTATGCAGGTGCTCGTTAGGTTACGGGTACACCGGACATGACTCACAGGGAACTGTTGGTTGGTTTTATACCAGTCGTCAATGAACAGTTCCCAGGTGACATGAGTACAGTATAGTCCGCAGACTTGACACTGCTACTTCGCCTCGAGTGTGTCCCACTGTTCTTAGATTGCTGCCCTACCACGGCTCAAAGGAGTCGTGCAAACAGGTAGCAGTTGGGTGCAGTCCCGAGCACTTGGAGGCAGTGGCGGTTAGACAGGATTCGTCTCTCCCGGTATTGGGGGTTGATATCGTGCTGTGTCAGAGAGCCATTACGCAAAGTCCCTGGCCAGGGCAAGCGAGATTTGCTGGTAGGTTCCAGTAGTTTCTCAGGGTGTAATGGGCTTCGCTCCGACACGACTTATACCGCTATTAGGGGACTGACGCTTGCCGCCCCCTAGGCCCGATATGCGATAGTCTTAGACGAATGGACCGGACTGTACGGAGATTGTCACATCAGACTCAGTAGGAGTTCGGATGGGTTTCCTCATCGGCCTTCTTATCGACATCTACCTGGGGACCGTTACGTACAGCTAGTACCGCTTGCGGTCTGTGGTTAAACCCACTGCCAGCGTAGTAGTCGAGTCTCTAGAGTCCCACGCAGAGAGTTTCCCTACTCCAGGCGAAACGATATAGAGGTCGTATGGTTTTACGACAAGGGTTCGGACGCATACGTGTGTTTACGCACGTACGACTTTCGGACAGTTTTTACTAGTCGACTTTGGTTTAAGCCAGTTACTAGTATCCGGTTATTGGATTTATACAGTCTAAAGTTTTTTCGTGTTTTCACGGATAGGAGGGGCGTTCTCGTAATTGTGCGAGAAGCTTCTAGAAGATGGTGACTAAGGAGGTTTAGGTGTCATATATATTAAATGAGATTAGTGAGTCATATGGATGATTCATCCATGTCATTAATGCTTCATAATTGCTTAATGACTCATGGATGTGAATCACCATTAGATATTTATCAAGCATGGTTGTAAAACATTATCTTTTCTTTTCTTGATAAAACAATAATGCTTGATATATATTATGATAACTCATTTTCTCATTTCATGATTATTCTCACATTCTCTCTCCTCAAGCTTTCTCTCTTCAAACCCTAATCCTCCCCTCTCATGTGTTGAGTACAAGGATTAGTTAGACTACTTAATCCATAACCATACTCTATTTCATCTAGGTACTTTGATTAGCACTTAAAGATACCTAGTTGCCTCAAGGTTAGAGGCAAAGCTTGGAGTTTAGCTCTCGTGGTGGATCGTCTACTACTTGGAGAAGGCCGAGGAGGAGGTGGAGTTCGTAAAGACGAAGGACACGGTTCTTTAGGTATAATCCCTTTACATAGTAGTTTAGAACTTCTATGTTTGTTGTTAGTTATCGTTTAGCTTCGATTCGTGCGGTTAGTCGATGTTTAAGCAAAAAACAAGATCGTTTTTCATATTTTCGCCTCCCCGCAAGTCGTGGGGTGTTGCACATCGACTTACAATGCGGTACTATTGTTCATATCAGAATTTTGCATTATTATATTCCCCATTCTTAATCATATTGCAAATAAATAGGTGCTTTTGATCCATATCTGCTAAATAGTTGCAAGTTACATGTTCTCATAACAATGCAGTGAAAATGGTGAAAAGACGCTACAAATGTGAGACTACGACCAACAAATAGATGAATCTGCAAGATGCCGCCTAGCAGTTTGAGGAACAAACAAAAATCAATGAACAGTTCGATTGCACAAAGTACGAGGGCAGCACAAAGATTCAAGACTTCAACACCAAGCTTTCGGTAAAAGTCCACAAATTCTGCACTGTTGGAAATCTAGAAGAAAGTAGAAAACATTCTGAAGAACCAAGAGAAGAAAATAGCAACCTAAAGCAACCCTGAAAAGAAAAGTCAAAGATCCCTCAAGATGGCCGCGGATCCGCGGCCAAACATGGCATTCCGCCGCGGATCTGCGGCCGTGCTGTGCACGTGTCGGTGCAAAGTGTCGGTGGTGTCAGTGCTTTGACCCGGCTTTCTTAGGGTAGTATTGTAATTTCAGATGTGGATCAGATGTAAACCCTAAGGTTTCTCCTATTTATAAATAGGAAAGCTTGCAGCCTCTTTTGGGGCATACCTCCTTTTAATTCTAGATTAAATTTCAATTCCTTTGTAATCGTCAAGAGTGCATCAATAAAGTAAGTTATTTTTTTATCTTGTGTTCTTCTTAATTGCAATTTTATTCCTCTGCATTTTTTTTACCTGTCTTTATTTATCTGCAAGTTCATTAGTTAATTAAAAAGAAAATTTATAAAAATGAATTTTGTCGCAATTTTCCTAATAAGTGAGTAGTTCCTCACTTGTTAGGGTTAGGATTGGGTAGGTTTGAGAGATGGAAATCTCTCACTCCTTTCTTGCCCTCATAACTTTATAAATTAGGACTCGACGTAAATCAAACACCCACAGCTCACTACGGCACCCTATCCTACGAGATAGTGGTGATTCCCTAGTTAGACCGGTAGTGGTTGATTTACATAGAGATTAGGGCTAAGAGTTAAGAAAGAACGGACAAGGACCAAAAGGAAGAAACTATGTTTCTTCCTAGTCGTGCTAATCCCCTTTATTAATTATTACCCTAACACCTATGTTCTTAATTAGGGCAAAGGAAGCAGTGAATAGAATTAACTTTCCAAACTAACCTAATCCTAACCCTAGCAAGGTTTTAATCCAAATTAAATTCAATCTTAGTTTTTATAAAATTCAAAACCTACCAAAAATAGGAATTAACTCGTTAGAACAATTAGAAAAGAACACGTTTTCCCTGTGGACCGACCCGTACTCAATCGGTTAGCTGCCAAGCGACACCGTTATTGATTGCGGTATTCTATTCTTTGATTTTAAAACGCACGCAAAAGAACTCTCAATCAAATGGCGCCGTTGCCGGGGATAACGATAGTTATTTTCTTTTTGTAATTTCGGGTTAATTAAAAATTAAAAAAATCATAAAAACTGAAAAAAATATAAAAACAAATTTTTTTTCATCTCGTTATTTATTAAAGGGTTTTTGTGCGAATTGTGCAGGAACGGAAAGACGAACAGATTCAGATCTGGAGCAAGCTCGGTGAACAAATCCAGAAACAGAAGATCTGAACAGGCAGAAGAGAACATTAACAGCAAACAGAAAAATCTTGGAGGCTTGAACCACCTAACCCACCGCGGAACCGCAGCAGATTCCAGGGTTTGACCGCGGAACCGTGGTCAACTGCTTACGTCAGCTTCCCAAAATTCTCTGTAAGTATTTTTGTCCTCCTTTCTACCCTCTGTGCTCCTCTGAAAAATTTTCCTGCAGGGTTCTTTGCGCAAAACTTCTTCTCCCTCTCCAATAAATCAATTTTATGCAGGATTCTTTGCACTGCAAATAAAAGAAAAAAATTTTGGCATGTGTTTTGGATTTTTGTGTGTTTACTGCTTTGCATTTTTTAAAACGGACTTTTAAGGGGCTATAACACCAATCCAGATTGGGTGGGGATTTCATTACCCTTCCTAGGACCCCAAAAATCGTAAAAAGTATATGCATCAACCCTCGAATTAATTAAAAAATATTTAGACTCAGCCAATAAGGACTGTCACACTCATTAGGACAAAGGAAGGTTGTGGGCAATCGGTCGTTTATCTAAACCTGATTTTGTGGTGTCTAGGTTAGACAAGTAGGAAATGTAATTTTAAAAGGCCCGTCTCACGATGATTCGTGAGCAGATCCCTCCTTTCTTTACTTGTGCTTACCTGGGCACAATTGGCGGTGAAAAGGCGATTCGAGGGATATCTCACAACTTGCCCTTTGGACCAGTTAGGAGCAGTCTAGTTGACTTAGGAGACCCTGGCTCTGAGCTTGATTGTGCATATTGTGATCCCTTGAAAGTGTGTCATAGTTCCTTATAAAAAATCTTTTGCAAAACCACTTATAAAAAAAACCACAAAACAAAATTTTTACAAAAACTTGTCATTTTGTCGCTAGAAATCCATTGCACCCAACTTGCACCCACATTCTTCCATTGACGTTTTCTTACCCTCACCTTCTATTTTTTTTTGACTACACTACAACTCGTTAGTGTATGTCCGGTTGGACTAGGGACACTAGCGCCCGTTTAGTCCGTATCTCGTTAGTGCCTACTGACGACGCGTTCGACTCCGAAGTCGAAATTCCCTCCACTTCTTTACCTTCATCTTCAAATTCATCATCTTCTAAGGAGATGTCAGGATTCAATCCTAACAACCCTTTACCGTCTGTTGAAGCGCCCCAACGATTCGCGCTCCAGGATCTTTTCTATCCAACCCGCACCGCACTTCCCACTTGTCTTTCACTTCCCCCGGCTAATGGGGTAACTTTGAAATTAAGCCCCACTTCATCAATATGTTGCCCAAATTTCACGGGCTGGAATCCGAAGATGCGTATATCTTCATTAATAAATTCCAGAATGTTTGCTCAATGATGAAGACCACCCAACTTTCCGATGATGCTATAAGGCTACGTGTCATTCCTTTCACTTTATGTGACCTGGCTGAAAAGTGGCTATATAGTACAGTATCGCATTCCATAAAAAATTGGGAAGAGTTTGTTAAGGCTTTTCTTAAAAAGTTTTACCCACACCACAAGACCGCGAGAATTCGCAATGAAATTAATCAATTTTCCCAGCTTCCTTCCGAACCTTTTTTGAAGTGTTTCGAAAGATTTAAGAACCTTCTTGTCCAGTGCCCTCACCACGGTATCGAGAGATGGCAACTTTGCCAAACTTTATATGAAGGACTGAACCCAGCAACTAAGCAGTTGTAGGAAACCATTTGTCAAGGTCACTTTCTTACAAAATCGAGCGAGGAAGCTTGGCAATTTCTTGACGATCTTGCTGAACAAACACTTCAGTGGGAAAACACTGGACAGACCACTTCATCTACTTCATCAGGTCAATCTAGGGCAGGCATACATCAACTTGATATGTCGATTGCAATGAAGGCCGAAATGGCTGCACTTACAAAAAACTAGAGGTAATTGAGAGCAAATTCTCATCGCTTTCTCCTGCCCCTGCTTACCCACTCACACTATATGTGCTTGTTGTTCGGATCCATCACATCTTACTGAAGAGTGTCCTTACAATCCACCTGCTCAAGGACATGATCAAGTCAATGCTGCCTTTCAGCAAAGACAAAGAAATGATCCATACTCTTCAACTTATAATCCTGGTTGGAGGAGCCACCCAAATTTCGTCTGGAATCAAAATCAACAACGATTCCAAGGCAATAACAATTTTCAGAGGCCTCCACCACAACAACAAGCCCCTCAGCAAACTCAATATCAGCAACCTTTCCAACCTCAACCTTTCCAAAATCAAATGAACAATTTTGCACCAAACAACTCTTTTCCTCAAAATAATTTTGTTCAACCAAATAATGATAAGGTTTTCTCGCCAGAACGAAGTCTGGATGCATTTTTAAAACAATCTACGCAATCCTCAGCCAGCATCCAATCTTCCATTCAGTCTTTGGTGCAACACACTGCATCATATGAGCAAATCATCAAAACCATTGAAGCTCAAATTGCACAACTGAATGCTGCTCTAAGCGAGCGAGAGAAGGGGAAACTTCCATCTCAACCACTGCCAAATCCCGGTCACACACAAAATGCACATGTTGCTCATGAACAACAAAATCATAATGTGAGTGCCGTGACTACACTGAGATCTGGAAAGGTATTGCACAACAACGTTGGCAACAATAGTGACACCCCGGACGCC
Source organism: Agapanthus africanus (assembly GCA_030015575.1). Classification (NCBI taxonomy): domain Eukaryota; kingdom Viridiplantae; phylum Streptophyta; class Magnoliopsida; order Asparagales; family Amaryllidaceae; genus Agapanthus; species Agapanthus africanus. Next base: position 372,060,041 of record JASDDO010000010.1, read on the forward strand.
ACTTCTTCTTCTTCTTCTTCATTTTCTTCATCTTCTTCCGAGCCTATTCTTCATTCTTCACAAGGCTCTACTTCTTCTACTAATTCGAACGGACCCATATCTCACTCCACGAAAACACCAACACTGGATTCCGTTCCAACTCCGCAATCTACTCCACAAACATTGGACTCAACAAATTTTCAAAATATTCCATTTCCAAACAGGTTGAGATCCAATAAACAAACTCCACAAATAGAGAAGACTGTGGATTTATTTAAACAGGTTAGCATTAACATACCTCTCTTGGATGCAATCCAACAAGTCCCTTCTTACGCTAAAATCTTGAAGGACTTATGCACCAAGAAAAGGAAATCATAGGTACCTAAGAAAGTTTTCTTGGCTAGTGCAGTAAGTGATGCTCTTACCCAACCTTTACCTCAAAAACGCAAAGATCCTGGTTGTCCTACAATTTCAATAACTATTGGGGATAAGAACATCAACCGCGCACTTTTAGATCTTGGTGCTAGTGTTAATTTGCTTCCCTATTCAGTATATGAACAATTAGGCGTTGGAGAGCTGAAACCCACACATTGTATTCTCCAAATGGCCGACCGATCCATCATCCATCCTAAGGGTGAGTTAGAGGATGTGTTGATTAAAGTAGGGGACTTCATTTTCCCCGTTGATTTCATTGTTATGGAAACACAGCCTGTAGCTAACCCCCGGAGTCAAATTCCGGTGATACTCGGTCGACCATTCCTTGCGACTTCTAATGCGGTGATCAATTGTCGAAATGGTTCGATGAACCTATCTTTTGGAAACATGACAATTGAACTCAACATTTTTAAGTTGGGGAATCAGCCCTTCGAGCCTAATGCTAATATACTTGATGTTTGCTCGATCCAAGAGATCACTCAGGAGGACTGTGAGTTCGAAAAATTTCTGTTCGATCATAACAATTTTGACGCTAATAGTGCGTTTCTCCTTGAATCTGACACTGCTTTCACACACGATAACGATTACGAGTGTTTCACTTTTTCGAACGATTTTAAAGAATCACCACCCGAGTTTGAGTCCTTTGAATTTTCGGATGAGTTAGCTGAACCATCCGACTCGGTTGCTTACACTCACTTTGAACCTTTGTTGGAATCCTTCGAGTTTGAGACAGTTTCACCAATTTTACCTTCAATTGTCTCGCCTCCAAAACTCGAACTCAAGCTATTGCCGTCTCACCTTAAATACACTTATTTAGGTGAGAATGAGACCCTTCCTGTTATCATCTCGGCTTCTCTAGTCCCCGAGCAAGAGAAATCCCTTTTAATGGTCTTACAAAATAATCGGCAAGTTTTTGGCTGGACTATGACGGACATCAAGGGGATTAGTCCCCTAATAGTTGAACATCATATTCATATGATGGATGATGCCAAGCCAGCAAGGGATCCATAGAGACGACTAAACCCTATCATGAAGGAGGCTGTTAAAAAGGAGATTGTAAAATGTCTTGATAGTGGTATCATTTACCCTATCTCTGATAGCCAGTGGGTTAGCCCCATTCACGTTGTCCCCAAGAAATCGGGCATAACAGTTATAACTAATGAGGCGAATGAGTTAATATCTACTCGCACCCAAACTGGGTGGCGAGTTTGCATCGATTATAGAAAATTCAACGCCGCGACACGAAAAGACCACTTTCCATTATCTTTTATTGACCAAATGTTAGAACGATTGGCTGGGCATGAATTTTACTGCTTTTTGGATGGCTACTCCGGCTATAATCAAGTTCCCATCGCCGAAAAGGACCAAGACAAGACCACATTCACTTGTCCTTTCGGTACGTTTGCTTACCGTCGCATGCCCTTTGGGTTATGCAATGCACCCGCTACCTTTCAGCGGTGTATGATGGGGATTTTTTCTGACACGGTTGAAAAATTCTTGGAGATCTTCATGGACGATTTCTCCATTTTCGGCAATTCCTTTGATGAGTGTTTGCTACATTTAGACGCCGTTCTTACCCGGTGTAGGGATAAGAACCTCACTTTAAATTGGGAGAAATGCCACTTTATGGTACGAGAAGGTATTGTCTTAGGACATATCATCTCGCAAAATGGCATTGAGGTAGATAAAGCTAAGATTGAAGTCATCTCCAATCTTCCTCCTCCCAAATGCGTCCGAGACATTCGAGCCTTCTTTGGCTATGCCGATTTTTATAGACGGTTCATCAAGGATTTTAGCAAGATAACTAGACCCTTGACTCTTTTGTTGGCCAAGGACACCACTTTTGATTTTGACTCAACCTGCATGAAGGCGTTCAAATCATTAAAAAACTCACTTATTTCCGCTCCCATTTTTTCATCTCCTGACTGAACGCATCCATTTGAGATTATATGCGATGCATCTGATTTTGCCATTGGTGCTGTCCTTGGGCAGCATATTAACAAGATGCCGCATGTAATTTATTACGCTAGCCGAACCTTAAACGAGGCCCAATTGAATTACACAACAACTGAAAAAGAATTCTTAGCTGTTGTGTTTGCACTAGAAAAGTTCATGCCCTATTTAATCGGCTCTCCTGTCATCGTTTACACTGACCACTCAGCTCTTCTCCATCTTTTTGCGAAGAAGGATGGCTGATACGTTGGATTCTCTTACTACAAGAGTTTGACCTTGTTATCGGAGATAAGAAAGGATGTGAAAACGTAGTCGCCGACCATCTTTCACGCCTTCCTTCTTCGCCTACACTTCAAATTCCTATTAAAGACGTTTTTCCAGATGAGCAGCTCTTGACTGTGTCATGCGAACCTTGGTTCGCAGATATCGAAAATTATTTGGCCACCGGACTTATACCAAACGAATGGTCGAATCAGGACAAACTCAGATTTCTTTCCCAGGTAAAACATTTTTACTGGGATGAACCATATCTATTCAAATACTCTCCTGACCAAATTATTCGTCGGTGTGTCCCCGACAATGAGTTCAAGAGCGTGCTGTCATTCTGCCACGATCAAGCGTGTGGCGGGTATTTTGGCCCTAAAAAGATAGCAGAAAAGATCTTGCAGTGTGGCTTTTACTGGCCACAACTTTTTAAAGACGCATATGAGTACTGCAAGACATGCTCCCGGTGCCAACACTTGGGCCGGATATCTCAGAGAAATGAAATGCCGCTCCAACTAATTTTGGTTGTTGAAATTTTGATATTTGGGGGATAGACTTTATGGGACCATTTCCCAACTCTTTTGGGAACATGTACATTCTACTCGCTGTTGACTATGTTTCAAAATGGGTCGAGGCTGTGCCCAGCCGAACTAATGACAATAAGGTTGTCGTAAGATTTCTCAAAGAAAACATTTTTTCTCGGTTTGGGCATCCTCGCGCGATTATCAGCGATAATGGATCTCACTTTTGTAATAAGACTTTCGAGTCCTTAATGCGAAAATACTCCATTACTCACAAGCTGCCAACGCCCTATCATCCCCAAACTTGTGGGCAAGACGGGATTTTAAATCGGTAGATTAAACAAATATTGGAGAAAACGGTTTCCAAAAACCGTAAAAATTGGTCATCAAAACTTATTGATGCCCTTTGGACATTCCGTACTGTCTATAAGATTGATCTTGGCATGTCTCCATATAGGCTTGTTTATGGAAATGCTTGCCACCTTCCAGTTGAAATAGAGCATAAGGCATTTTGGGCAATAAAAGAGTTGAACCTATCTTTGGGAGATGCTGGCAGCAATAGAAAGCTGCAGTTGAACGAATTAAACGAGCTGCGGGATGAAGCCTATGAGAACGCAATAGTTGTTAAAAACCGAACGAAGGTGTTCCACGATAAACACCTTATGCGCAAATCTTTCAAATCTGGTCAACAGGTTTTACTTTACGACACTCGGTTACATCTCCATCCCGGGAAGCTCAGATCTCGATAGAAAGGGCCATTTTTTGTACGCACCGCATATCCGCACAGTGCGGTCGACCTAGAAAACCCGGGGGACGGTTCACTATTTAAAGTGAACGGACATAGACTTAAACCGTTCCTCACTGCGGACCCTTCGGAGGAGCTCCTGTTTTTGCAGGAGCCGATCTACATTGACTGATCTTCCTTCATTTACTCCTAAATTTCGATTATCTAGCCAAAACACTGTTTCAAACAAGTTTGGCGGTATGTATCATTTGTAATTATATAAAAACAAAATTTAAAAAATGAAAATTTGAAAATAAAATTTTTTTTGGGGTCGTTTTGTAAATTTCCAGTTTTAATAAAAAAAATAAAATTTTTATTTACAAATAATTTCCTTTTTTTAGGAGGAGTTTTTTGTAAATAACCAACACATTCCCCCTATAAATAAAACCCGACCCCTCTCTGTTTTTTACCAAACCCTAATTTCATCTCTCTGAAAACCCTAGCCGCCGCTCAAGTTTTTGCAGAGAGATCTTCCCATCCCGCCGCGCAACCGCCGCCGAAGCCCCATTTCCGCCGCTGATCCTCCGCGCTTCTGTTTTTTCTCCCTCTGAAAATTTCAGAGGTGGTTCGATCTCTAAACTCTTCTCTGTTAAATTACAAATTATGCATTTTAACTCTCTGTGATGGCACCAAACATGCAATTAGAACGAGATTTTTCACAAATATTTTCACACACAATTTACGGAAGTTATTTTGGTAAGGAGATCACACGGCGAGGGTAGAACTTTTTAATTTACAATCATCCCAATGCATACGCTCTTCCAGATCTAGTCACTCGTTTTTACGAGTGTATGGAGGAAGGGTGCCTAACACAATACGGTTTTATTAAATTACTTTGGGGAGATAGGGAAATAATCATTGATAGGGACTTCATCCATGAAGTCACCTTAATTCCTAGATTATCTGTTCACGACCAACCCCTTCAATTTGAAGATTACTTACCCTTAATGGGTAATGACTGTTCGAGAGAACCTGGGAAGGGCATACAGGCTAGAACCCTCTTCGCTAATGTATTAACCGTATGCCGTTGGGCACAAATCAACAGTTTTGGCAGTTCACATAATACAACATTTTTCACCCCATCTCTTCATATCGTGCACACCTTAATGACTAGGAACCCTAGATTTGACATGTGCACGGTTTTACTCAATTCAATTGGTGCTGGCAAAAGGGCCGCAAATTACCCATGTCCTATGTTATTGACACAAACTATATCGCTATTTCCTCCCTGTGGAGTGTTCCCCTCCGAAAGACGCGGTGGAGACGCGGCGAACGTATAGCCTGAATTTCGGGGCAGATGCTAATTGGTGTTATCCGTCCACCTCTCCGAAGATGCCAAGTTGATTTATGGCACCATGTATTGAAGGTTTAAACGGATGCGGCCGATGTAGCAGACTTCGTCAGATTCCCCCTCGTTTGAGGGGTTTTTGATTGTGGGGACGCTCTTCCCTGCAGACGCAAGCCCCTGCAGTTAATTACGCTACCGCATCGCGGTAACAACTTTTTCCTTCTCCAGGCGGTCACTTCGCGTTGTGGGTGTTTGTTTTGTGTTTGGTTGCTCGTGGATTGTATACGGAGACTAAGTTATGTTGTCGCCTGTAGGGCGTGGACTAGTCCAAATCCGTATCTTTTTAGATTTGGGTTTGGGGGGTTGGGTTTAAGGATACGTTAGCTTTATTTGAGACTAAGATCAACTTAAACGTTTGTTAAGGATACGTTAGTCTAATTTTAGACTAAGATCAACTTAACGGGATCGTTTAGATCCGACAAGAGAGCAATTGGGCTCTATTGTTTAGTTTAATGACATTGCGGTCAATAATTAGTTTAAGGACATTGCGGTCCATTGGTAGTTTAAGGACATCTCGGTCCAATATTAGTTTAAAGACTTCACGGTCGAGGTTAAGGACATCATAGTCCATGGGCTTAAGGACCCCACAGTCCGATGCTAGTTTTAAGACATCACGGTCGAAGTTAAGGACATCATAGTCCATGGGTTTAAGGACCCCACAGTCCGATGTTAGTTTTAAAGCATCACGGTCGATATTAAGGACATCATAGTCCATGGGTTTAGGGACTCCACAGTCCGATATTAGTTTAAAGACATCACGGTTGAGGTTAAGGACATCATAGTCCATGGGTTTAGGGACCCCACAGTCCATTGTTTGTTTTAAGACATCACGGTCGAGGTTAAGGACATCATAGTCCATGGGTTTAAGGACCCCTCAGTCCGTTGTTAGTTTTAAGTCATCACGGTCGAGGTTAAGGACATCATAGTCCATGGGTTTAGGGCCCCACAGTCTGTAGAAATGTGTGTTCGTCGGGACCCGTCACCTCTCTGAAGACGTTGAAGGATTACAACGACAAATATCAAAGGAGTGAAGAGATGTACCTTTGAACCAGGATGAATTGGTTGAAAGAGCAGATGCGTTCAGTTCAAGATAATTTGAGGATTTATGGCCAGAATTGGGCTAAGTCCAATCAAAATGTTTAACATTTTTTTTTGTTCTGGCTATTAAGCCTTTATTTGGGCTTGGCCTTTTTAATAATGCTAAGCATTGGGTTCTGACATCTTTTGTCTTCATCAGAACAAAGTGTGTTCTGACAATGCGCCACGTGGCGCGCTAGGCGCTTTGCGCCAGTCAAAGAGCGCATTGCGCTTCTGTCAGGTAACGCACACGAAGAGGACACGTGTCGCGCTTAGCGCTAAGCGCTAGTTTATTAGCGCATTGCACTTTTAATTCATGAGCGCTCTGCGCTAGTCTGTTGGCGCGCTAGTGAGTGACACATGGCGCACTTGGCGCTGAGCGCCAGCTCATGAGCGCAGTGCGCTGTTTTAAAAGCGCAAAGCGCAAGTGACATGTGGCATGTTTTGGCGCTGAGCGCCGATCCAAAGAGCGCAAGAGCGCAGTTCATGAGTGCAAGACACTTTTCAATAGCGCATCTGATCAATTTTAAGAACAAATTTATGTTCTTCAAAGGAGGCTTTGCCTCAAGTTCCAAGAACAAAAGTTCTTGTTTTTTATAAAAGGCTCTGCCTTTTTATAGATCAAAGATCTGTAAATGAAGTAAAAATACTTCTTTTATTTTTTTATGATTAGATCTTTTGATCTTTTTCTTTTAAATCAAAGACCTTGGTCTTTTTATAGATCTAAGATCTTTTTAGAAGATGGTTCTTCTTTTTACGAGACGGTTTCATCTCCGTTGTTCAAGAACATAGTTCTTTACCTTGAAGATGAAGAAAAATCTTCTTTTTTTCTAAGAGCTTGCTCTTCTTCCTCTTTGAGTTTTCTCAAAGTCTGCAGAGGGTTTTCTCTCTCTTTTTGTATATTTTAGACTTGAAGTCTAGGGGCCTTTATATAGGGCCAAATGATTTGTTAAATCAGTTTTAAAAGATCTTTCTCTGATTGATTTGGGAATATTTCCCACCGTTGGATCTTTGATCCTAAGGCTTCTGTTTTACAGAAAATAATCTTCTTGTTTCAATAAGATTGAAAAATCTTTGCATAACAGAATTTTAGTTCTGATTAATTAATAATTTATTATTAGTAGATCTTTTGATCTAACGGTGGGGAATTTTTAATTCCAGCGCTGGCACACCTTGCACTAGCGCACTTGCGTTCGACACGTGGCGCGCAGCGCAGAGCGGAGCGCAACTGCGCTAGCGCACCCGTATTGGACACGTGGCGCGCAGCGCAGAGCGCTGGATCTGAAGCGTTGCTTCAACTTTTAAATTTTGAATTTTATAACAGAGCTTTGCTCTGATTGGGGGTGCGCTGCCTAGGGCGCAGCGCACCTGGCGCTAGCGCGTCTATGTTTGACACGTGGTGCGCAGCGCGCAGAATCTGAAGCGTTGCTTCAATTTTTGAATTTTGAAATTCAAAATAGAGCTTTGCTCTGATTGGGGGAAACAAATGCCCCCCCCACCGTTGTGCTCACGTGGTGCACACGTGAGTGCAGCGGTGGCAACATCTGAGCCCTTGGATCAACTCAGAAGTTGAAGAGGCAGTTCAGTGCCTATAAATAGGACCTTTGGTCTCTTAGATGATTATCATCTTCTTCTTGAGAATTTTCATTCAGAGCGCAGCTCTTTTGTTAAGAACTTTCAAGAGTCAGAACTCTTAGGTAAAATTAATTTTTTTTAATAAATTAGGGTTTTTACCCATTAACAGAGCCTTGCTCTTCATAGATCTTTGATCTAAAGAAAACCCCTTTAGGGTTTCAGAGCCTTGCTCTCGTGAACCCATAGATCTAAACAGATCTTTTCTTGGGGTTTCTTATCCCATGAATCAGAGCTCTGCTCTTTTGATAATACGTAGATCTTTTGATCTTTGATGAAGAACTCTTAAGATTTTTCTCATGGATCTTGAAGATCCCAGAATTTTTAATTCTCAAGAACTAATTTTAATTAATCTTTGATGGATTTTCCATCATCATTACAGAGCCAGGCTCGTTAAGGAATTTTATTCCCTCATGACCAGAGTTTGACAAGTGTCACTCTGCTACAGAGCTTTGCTCTCAAAGGGAGATTTTCTCCTTTTCCCAAGGGATTTCTCATTTAATGAGAATTTCTTTGAGGATCTCCTCATTAATTAACAGTGTCATCCAATGATGAGGCTGTTTTATTAATTGATGCATTGTCATCTGGATTTTGTGGGTCCCCCTTTGGTCCCATTTCCACTGCATTGCAGTGTGGTACAACTTTTAAAGTACCGAGTGTCAGAAATTAAATTACAACACTGACAGTTGATTTCTGTCCCCCTTTTTGCAGGCAACATGTCTTTCGATGCTTCGTTCTCGTTCGTTCGTTCAGAGGGAGGATTTCCTGGAGCACCCGTAGACCGGGAGGTCCTAGCTTTGACCAGAGACTATGATCCGGAACATCAGAATCTTCACCTTTGGGGGTCATGGTACAATCAGATTATCGGGGGTTGACAAAGCTTTTCATGCCCGGTACCCTCGGAGCCGATCACAGCGATCCATTACGCCAACTCACCCCCGGTGAACTACGCCGTGGGGATGGTCAATTGGACTTCAGAAGGCCTTCTTCAGCCCGCTATAGCTTCGATTCCCGTTCAGACTCCTATGGTTTTAGATACCTTGGGACGCCGTATTTGTCAAGGCAAAGCGCGGCCGTAGGGGCAACCATATAATGTAGGTCTGATTCCCCGTCATCCGACAGGTTATCTGCAATGAGCCCGCTACATTCTGTCAGCGAAGAAGTCGCAGTTGATGAGGATTGGATTATATACCGCCGTTTATGCTTCTCTCTTCCAATATCCTACGCTTCCTACCTGGTGGGTTAAGGCGTTTCTGGAGCAGTGGAACATTCCTACCCACACCTTCCTCTCGCTGGACCGAGAAGTGTCAATCTCTTTAGAGGAATTTGCAGAAGTTTCTGGCTTACCGCTCATAGGGGAGCATTATGAGGAGCTACTTCCCACGGACGAATATGTTTTCGGTGCCAAGCCGGTGATAATGGGCCTTACCCCGGTGAATGCTGTTCAACACCAGTTCCCTAGTTTGATCAAAGTGTTGGATATCTACGAGGGCCTTTTTCTCGAATCTGGGAGCCGCGGGGTTAGTTTCGAGGATTTCATCGCTCGCTTCCTTCACCCAAAAGTCTTCTCGAAGGAGGCCGTTAAATTCGCCACGCTTGACGACCCTTTCGGCTTAGGTTTGGACAACCTGCCAGCGATGGAGGTAAATCAGAGGAGTTTTTCCTTCCCAGCTCTCCAGTTGTTCCTTTTGCGGAGATTGCAGTCCCTGGGATGGATGATGAAGCATTCTTTTTGGGATTTCTTGGGCTATGGTTGAGCTGGTTCGCGCTCCCGATGCACCTTCGCCGTATGAGGCCATCTGTCTTTTACCCGGCTCACCGGATGACTATTAGGGTGAAAGTGGCTGTCGGGGTCGCCGGCTTAGCCCATCTGTATTACGGCCTTAGTAAAGCGGCGGATACTACTGAACCCGGAGTACAACATGTGAACTTCTCGATGCATTACTTCATGTCATAGCTCGAGTTACATGCACTTGGCGTTTTTGGTATCCATAGAAGGCCTTCATTCTATGACAGGTGCAGCTTCCCCCGGATTATGCGATTAGTCGGCGCCTCAATTGTAAATCCGTCGCCGCGGGATGCTAGAGGTTTTCTCCTTCGTCCCCGCACGGTTAGAGACGGGATGACCTTTACCGACAAGGTGTTAACCGTCGGAAAAGAGTCTGCCACAACGGTGCGGCCCTTGCAGGACATTTTCAAAGATGGAGCCTCAGTTTTGACAGCTCGGGAGATCCTCCACTTATATTCTATTAGACCGGGCTTTCTGGTGTTTAGGCAAAATGATGCGGCGCTTTTCATGAGATATAATCCGCATCGTTTTGCCCAACAATTGAGCTATAATCAAGGAGTGCCGCTGGAGGCTTTCTTGCTGGAACCCATTGCCACTGAAGAGGGGATGCGGAGTGTGCTGCATCACTTCATGCATTTGAATATGGGCTCTCACTTCTTTATCAGCGAGCCGAGTTGCGTCCCACGGATCCTTAATGTGTATACGGCATGGTACCAGCATTCGATGGGTGCCGTTATTAAGGAAGAAAGGCGGTTGCTGCTTGATCGCAAAAGTGCACCTCCTGCCAGTGATCGTAAAGTCCCTTTGAAGCGACGGATCGCTGTCCCCCCTCAGCTAAGAGAGGTTGCAGCAGTTGAGCTTCCACGTGTGCTAAGCCCTACGCGTGGATTGCCCTAGGCTCCTGTGGAGACGGTGGATGTGCCATCGGTGCCCCATGCTCCCGTGGAGACGGTAAATGTAGCTTCACCCAAGTCTGGCGTGGGCTCGGACATTGGGACTCGCCGTCCCAAAGTGGCCACTAAACGCAAGCTGGTGCTGGCTGCGACCGGAGCTCGCACACAGAAGAAGAAGAAGAAGTCGGTCTTCTCCCTTGATGTCGTACTCGGCCTAGAGCCTCAGGCTCCTTATACCGAAGGGCTAAGTGAATATGGAACCAATGAGGGTCTCTTCATAGCGCCAGAAGGTACTGATCTCGATGCCGCTATTGCTGCTTCTGCGCGACTCGCAAGCCACCAAGCGGAAATAGCCGCTCTCGTGCAATCAAGTAAATATTATTCGCACTTTGTTTTTGCGTCATATTTTTATTTTTATTATCATGTCTTGACTGACATTCTTCCTTTTGTAACATGCTTTACTACTGAAGAGGCTCTGGTGGCTTCCCTCAGGACCTTCGAGGAGGAGGAGAGGAATCGCGCTTTATTGGGCATTAGTATGTCTCGGCTCATTGAGTCTTCATTCTTCTTTTTATAGACAATCTAACCCTTTCTTTATCTCATCGCAGGGACCACCATGCCGGTCCCGCAAGGTGACGCGGAGACTCTTCCCGGGCCAGCCACCGAAGTCCCGGCCTCTTCGGTATTGCCGAAAGAGGCCTTACTCAAATGACCGATGACGGAAGCCTTGACGGCTCCAGAGGTAACCTTAGGTGCGGATGATGACGCTCTATTGAAGGAGGCTTCTAGAAGGTCTGCTTTGACGGCCCGGGAGGAAAGGAAGCGCCGGAGGCGTGCAGCAAGGGAGCGTAATGCTGCTTTAGCTATGGGTGCGGGTTCGAGCGCCGCTACCCCTGCTGCTACTCCTTCCGAGGATTCTCCGGTCGCCTTGTCTACTGCTTACAGACGGGCGGCATGTGCGGCTCAGGAAGCAAACAGTAAATCAACTCCAGGTAATGCGCCGTGAGGTTCCGTTGTCAAAGTTTTAAATTATCAGTTCTCATATACCTTATCTTGCAGGGCTGAGCCTTACCGAAGAAGTGGCGGCGAACGCCGAGCCTGAGGTAGCGGCGGAGGAGGTAGCTGTTACTACCGAACCCGGGGCGGTGGTAGGCGACGCGGCCGCAATTGCTGGGCCCGAGGTAGTAGCTGACGAGACAGTCACGATTGCTATGCCCGAGATAGTTACCACTGCCGAGCCCGAGGAAGCGGCGGGTGAGACGGCTACCACGACCGAGCCTAAGGCAGCGGTGGATGAGACGGCTACAATCACTAAGCTCGAGGTGGTGGCGAGCGAAACGGGTACAATTGCTGGGCCCGAGATGGCCGCTCTTTCTCAAGAGTCGGGCACCGCTCCGATCATCGCTCTTTCCGCCTACGGTTCTTTGCCGTATCCTGGCGTCGCGAGCGTGACGACGACTCTCGTGGAGTCAGGGGATGAGGCGACGGGAGGTGAGACCACCCCGATGGAGGAGGGAGAAGCCGCCGTTGTATCAAGTGACGCCCCCGTCACGGCTCCGGCTGGCGACTCATCAAGTAGATTTTAGGTCACCGTCCTTCTTTTTATTCTGCAATCTTTCCTGACAGGGTTTATCTTGTTTCTAATGCAGGTACGGCTAGTGCTGATGTCGTGCTACCCGAGCCAGCGCCATCAGCTACCGCCTTGACGGTGACACCTCCTCTACCCTCTCTCATACCATCCCAGATGTTGGAAGGTGCGGATTCGTGACTCATCAGTCTTATTTTTAAGCTGTATAACCTACGTACTGACGTTGCACTATTGCGTCTTTGCAGGAGTCCTTTTTGACCACCTGTATCAGGTGCTGCACCCACACTTCTCCTTCTTGTCAAAGATTAGTCCACCTGCTGGTGTCGGTGAGTATTTTCTCTAAACGACGTCCTTTTCTTTAACGGGAAGTCGCATTACTGCTAACTCTTATTTATATTGCTTGTAGCCTTACGAATTGAAGGAGGGGACAAGGTTGTCGTTGCGCCACCAGTACCTCCAGCTCTGCCCCCTGTTGCAGCCGGTATAGTAGACTCTACTTTCGCGTATTTTCTTTATTTCCCGAGCCGACATCTAATTATGATCTATTTTGCAGCGGTCGCTTCGACTCCAGCCCCGTTCGAGTCTCGCATTATAATACCAGCAGGGCCTTTTTCCAGACGTCCATCATCCAAAGGTGCTGTGACCAGTCTACGCATGTTGAGCGAATATATCGAGGAGCTTGACGCGGAGACTCCCACATCTGCTGCCGATTTTGCCGCAGAGGTTAACCCTATGCTGGCGACGCTCATGAACTTTCATGGTGAGGGCGTCGTTGAGCCTTGGGTTAATCGCTGCCGGGAAATCAAGGCTTGCCTGCATGAGCTTGAGCTTAGGCGTCCTGTACCTGAGATTCTGGCTATGAGCACTCAACGGGCTGCATGGATTGAGCAGAGCACTCCTTACTTCCGTCATCTTGAACAAGAAGCGTCCTTAAAGCATAAGGAATGTGATGAGACTTCAAGCGAATCTGCTCGACTGCATGCTCAAGTTGACGCCAATGCTGTGCAGTTGAAAACCATCTTTGAGGGCCTTTTACGATGCATTTCTGATGGGCTAACGCTAAGGCAGAAGCTCGACCTCATCGAGCAGGATGCGCAGAGTCGTGAGGCAGCTCGGCGGGTCGTTGATGAGCGACTTTCGTCTTATTTGCATCAACGGGCTCAGGTCGAAACGGAGTTCGCCGTGGCAGCTGACCATGATGAGAGGCTGAGGGGAGTGCGTGAGCAATTGATTGGCCTACTGAAGATGCTTCCCTCCCAATAGTTGCATTTTGCGTCATTTGTAAATTTTGAATACAATGTATTCATTTTTCTTTATCCTTTCAAATGATGTAGCTTGTACTCAATTGAATTCATGAATAAAAGATACATTTCTTTCGTAATGTCTTGTGTCATCTCTCTACTTTCTTCTTTCTTTTGTTATCAGCATGTCATCTTAGCAAACATAGCCAGCAGGTGATAGAGTGAGCACCTTAGACTCTTCGTAGGGTGGTAATGGCTTAGGAAGCAGATTCAGATCTGTTACCTAAGACTTTTCAATTTTATGAGCCGTGAGGGTCTCATAAAGATTTTTCTCCCTACGAGCCGTGAGGATCCCGTAGGTTTTTTTTCTCTCTTTAGGAATCGTGAGGATTCCTAATTATGTTTTCCCTTATAAGTCGTAAGGATCTTATAAGAGAATTTTCCCTCCTATGAGTCGAGAGGACCCGTAAGCGGTTGTTTCCCTCCTTGTCGAGATTCGACTTTCGAGAGTGTGGCCCGTGAATAGTATGCAAGAGTCCATTTTGGACCGACTTGCAGGGCCCCAGTGCTTAGGAAACAGGTTTTTTTAATCCCCACTGCCTAAGGCTTTTCCCTACGAGTCGAGACGAATCGATCATTTCTCGCAAGGATATCCTAACGTCACAGTTAACCTCTGCTCTTTACGACAAAGGTCCGTTAGGGTCTATAATACTAAGGTTTTGTCCGTCGTACCGTCGTATTGGCTGATGTATTCCTCGATAGGCAATCTTGCTGTTCGAGTAGCCTTGCGATTGTCGTGTCTCTGATCCCTTCGGGGGCTGGACAAGACGTATTCAAGCAATCCTCCTTGGCAGTTTGACCGTCGGAAGAGCAAGCGTTACGAATTTTGCCATGCCGCTTTTTACTTGAGGTTAGGCTTATTTTGGAGAGCCCCGATGAGTCATAACCACTCCGTGCTGGCATGGGATGATCTCTGATAGTCTTTCAAGTTTTATATGAGTTGCCGTCAAGACCCTGAAGCTAGGAATTTGGCATTCGCTTCGTTTGTTGGCATTGCGTCTGCTGTATCGAGACGAATGTCGCGGTTGTCTCTAGGTTGTTGGTGAACCGTTGAGGTTTGGAACTAGGGATTTTGCCGTGGCTCCGTTGTTTGATTGTCGCGTCTGAATCCTGCTGGAGGAAGAACGCTGTGGTGACATCTCGTCTACTGTATCGAGACGAACGTCGAGGTGGTGACCACTCCGCTCTGGCGTGGGATGATCTCCGATAGTCTTTCAGGTTTTATATGAGTTGCCGTCAAGATCCTGAAGCTAGGAATTTGGCCTTCACTTCGTTTGCTGGCATTGCGTCTGCTGTATCGAGACGAATGTCGCGGTTGTCTCTAGGTTGTTGGTGAACCGTCGAGGTTTAGAACTAGGGATTTTGCCGTGGTTCCGTTGTTTGATTGTCGCGTCTGAATCCTGCTGGAGGAAGAACGCTGTGGTGACGTCTCGTCTGCTGTATCGAGACGAACGTCGAGGTGGTGACCACTCCGCGCTGGTGTGAGATGATCTCCGATAGTCTTTCAGGTTTTATATGAGTTGCCGTCAAGACCCTGAAGCTAGGAATTTGGCCTTCGCTTCGTTTGCTGGCATTGCGTCTGCTGTATCGAGACGAATGTCGTGGTTGTCTCTAGGTTGCTGGTGAACCGTCGAGGTTTGGAACTAGGGATTTTGCCGTGGCTCCTTTTGGTGATGTTGCGTCTGCTGTATCGAGACGAATGCTGAGGTGGAGTTGGGATTTTGCCATCACTCCGCTTTGCTCTGACCGTGAGGTCTTTTGTTGGCGTTGCGTCCGTTGTAACGAGTCGAATGCTGAGTTGGAGTTGGGATTTTGCCGTCACTCCGCTTTGTTTTGACGTTGCGTCTGCATCCTGCTGGATTGCAAAGGAACGCCATTATTGACATTGCATTTGTTGTAACGAGACGAATGCTGAGGTGGAGTTGGGATTTTGTCATCACTCCGCTTTGTTTTGACGTTGCGTCTGCATCCTGCTGGATTGCGAAGGAATGCCATTGTTGACATTGCTTCTGTTGTAACGAGACGAATGTTGAGATGATCTCTAGGTTGTCTATGAACCGTCGAGACTTGGCTCTCTTTCTGGTGGAGCATAAGGAGGGAAGGCGTGATTCCTTCTTTGTTTGCGCCCCTGGATTGTATACAGGGATTGATGTGATAGCATCTGTAGGGCATAAATTTTATTTTTCTTTATTTCTTTCCGCGATGCTCTATCATTTCAGCTTTTGTATCGCGAAGGTCGCGATTGCCCAATCATTTCGGCAATTTTTCGCGATGCCCAATCATTTCGGCTATTTGTTTTATTTTTACTCGTTGCTTTTTATTGCGAGTTGCCCAATCATTTCGGCAATTTGTTTTATTTTTACTCGCTGCTTTTTATTGCGAGTTGCTCAATCATTTCGGCTATTTTGCATGATTTTTACTTGATGATTTTGTTGCAAGTTGCCCTATTATTTCGGCTATTTTGCATGTATGTATGGCTCGCCGGCTTTTCGCTGCAAGCTTGGGATTAGACACCGATTTCGGCATCAGCACCGCTACAACTGGAATATTGCTAGGAGCGAATCATCATTTGCCTTTGTCGATGTCGTACAAAGGTGGCTTAGCGAACAGGTTTAGGGTCCTGTTGACTAAGGCTTTTGACTTCATGAGCCGTAAAGGTCTCATAAAGGTATTTCTCCCTACGAGTCGTGAGGATCTCGTAACTGCGTTTTCTCCTTAGGGATCGTGAGGATTCCTAAGTGCATGATCTCTTATAAGTCGTAAGGATCTTACAAGAGTGCTTTCTCCTTATAAGTCGAGAGGACTTACAAGAGCTGTTCACCGTGTAGACATATCCCTAGTCACGGATGGGACTTTGTTAGGGAAATGTTTATTCACGCCCGTGGATTGTATACAATGGTTGATACTGAACCGCTTGTAGGGCAATGTTGGAGGTTGTGGTGGCCGCTTAAGAACAGGTTCAGATCCCTGTAGCTTAAGACTTTTGAATCTTATGAGCCGTGAGGGTCCCATAAGAGGGTTCTCCTTACGAGTCGTGAGGATCTCACAAGTGTAATTTCTCCTTAGGAATCGTGGGGATCCCTAAGTGTGTTGCTCCCTTGTGAGTCGTAAGGATCTCACGCAGGTGGTTTCTCCTTACAAAGTCGAGAGGACCTTGCAAGTGTCTTTTAACGAGATTGCGCCCTTTCGGGTTTTCACAAAACTCGCCGGCAGCCCTGCTGTTTTTACTCACGGAGCCCTTTCGGGTTTTCATCCGTGCCCTTTTTGCTTGTGGACACATCGTTTTTTTATTCTAACGAGGTTACGCCCTTTCGGGTTTTCACAAGACTCGTCGGTAGCCCTGCTGTTTTTACTCACGGAGCCCTTTTGGGTTTTCATCCGTGCCCATTTTGCTTATGGACATACCGTTTTCTTTTTTCTTTCTTTTTTTTCCTTTTTTTTGTATCAGCTTTGGGATGCTGCAATCCACTGTAGTTTATCGACATCTCGGTCAACGGCTAGTTTTAGGACATAGTGGTCCGTTGTTAGTTTAAGGACGTTTCGGTCCGTCGTTAGTTTAAGGATGTTTCAGTCCATTGTTAGTTTAAGGACGTTTCGGTCCGTTGTTAGTTTAAGGACATTTCGGTCCGCCGTCGCCGTATTTGAGACGAATCTCTAGTTTACTGACTTTTCGGTCTATGGGGCTTTCCCTATGAATGAGCACGATGCCCCCGGCACGTCCACTTTTTTAGGGGCGTGAGGTTGTGGTGGGCTCACCTTCCAGTTTTCCGATAATGCGAACTTGCCTTGTTGGTATTGGTCTTCAACCCAGTTTTTGAAGATGAAGCAATCTTCGATTGGATGGCTTACTGCTTGATGGTATGGGTAGTAATTAGGATTGTTGACATCACCTGGCTGCAACGAACGTTTTGGATATGGCAGATTGATGAGTCTGTTGCGCACTGCCAGCTCGAACAGTCTCCTCGTTTTATCTTGGGGAAACGAGTAAGGATGTCCTAGTCTCTCCTCGAGGGATGGGCGTGGACGCATATTGTTTTGGCGAACAACCGGTTTTAAGTTGCTCGGCTGTTGTTGAGTAGTGGCAACGAAAGTTGATTTTCCTTTCCCCTTTTCATTCCGAGGATCCGTCTTCGAAGAAGATGGTCTATGACCCATCTGATCCATTTGGGCCAACTTGTCAATCAAGGACTGGAAAGTAGTTGGCTTGAAGAACATCATGAATTGCGAGATAGTCGCTTGCGGATCAAGAGTGCCCACGAACATGCCTACCGCCGGTGCTTCTTCGATGCGTTATTCACACTTCGACCATAAGTTCCACCACCGTATTGCGTATTGAACCCATGTTTCTCCTGGCCTTACCCTGGCGTTGATCAATGCAGTGATCGGGGTGCGCTCGCTGGCGCTTTTAAATCTTTGTGTAAACGCAGCTCCATCCCCGCAAATGTTTTGACAGAGTCGTTAGGCAGCTCCGAATACCATTCGAAGGCCGTTTCCGCTAAGCTGCCGGCGAATTGGCGAAGCAACAGTTTGTCGTCGCCTCCAGTGTTGCCGCATAAGGCCCTGAATTGAGCGACATGCTGATGTGGATTCCCCGTCCCTTTATATACATGGAACTTAGGGATCGTATATCCTTGCGGGTAACTTATTTGGTCATACCAGCCTGGATAGGGTCGTCCGGTCTTGACAATTTGGCCAGCCGCTTCATTCGCCTGGTGAGCTCATATTTGCTGAGCTATATAATCATCGAGCACAGCTTTGGAGATGGTCTCCTCTTTGGCTGCTGAAAGAGCCGGAGGAGGGTTCGATGTCTCCCCTCTGTCGTCTTCAATGATGATAGGAGGGTCTTCAGCTGGAGGTTCTGGTTGTAACATCATCCCGACCATGTCTTGGAAGAGAAGCGTCATTCGTTTTATATTGGCTGCCTGTTCTGCAGCCTCTTTTTCTTTCCTCTCGAGCATTCTTCGGAGGAACTCGGTGTCAGTTTCTTGTTCCCGACGCTGCTCCGAGGTCTCTAGAGTTTCTTTCGGCCCAGTGAGTGTGGCTATTGCAGTCAGCATCTCTTGAAGCTTCTGCTGTTGTTGTTCCTGAGCTTTTGTCACGGATCGGGTGAGCGGTCGGTGACCCGTAGAAGAGAGGCTTTCCTCTTTTCCGGAAGCCATGTAAACAGTATGTACCATTATGCCCCCAGACTTGGGACGTTTGGGCTCGGCGTCTTTGCGATCTGCCGTAGTTACAGGGGGATTCTCCAGCCTCCTTCTTTTTTAAGCAGTTGACGTCGAGGGGGCCGTCGCAGCGGGCACCCAGACAGCCGTTGCCTTTTGTGGCTTGGCAGGATGATTTTCTTTTTGCTGAACTTTCACCTTTTTCTGTCGACGAGAGTAATCTTGATCAATTATCGACTCCTGGACCCGTCGCCAGACTTTGTAAACTTTGGAAGAAAGCCGCTGAGAGGGCTGATCCGGCTTTATTCCTGTAACATTCTCTACGGGTGGAGGAGATCTTTTCAGTACGGTGGTAGGAGAGTTCCTGTGCACCTTGTTTAGCAATTCAAAGCTGTTCCCGGTTGGAACAGCAACATTGACTTCCACCGTTGGGGCTGGTGGAGTTAGCCCAGATGGGGAGTTGCCCCCAGCCTTCCTCACTCGGCGCCAGTGGCGACGTCGAGCGTGTCGAGCCGATGGTGTTGGTTCGATGATGGGGATGGCTTTATCTTGCCCCCTGTTCAGATGAGGCGTTGCTGGCACTAGCCTCTTGAAGACCGAGTTCCGTCCAGCAACAGTGTCTAGCTTGTCAAATACAGACTTTTGAGCAGGAGCGGGAGTGGGAGCTGGAACAGTCAGTCTTGCAAAGACCGACCCTTTGGTAGGAGAAGCCGCCTTGACGACTTCAGGAGCAGGGATGACCATCCTCTTCGGAACAACCTTTTCTGGGATTGCAGGCTTCATCATGGGCCCACATGAACTTTGGCCCAATCTGGCGAAGACTGAGGCGTTGGAGCTGGACGACTTGTTGAGAGGGGCCGCGGTAGTAGCAAGCCGATCAAAGACCGACTTCTTTGGAGCTTCTTGCGACGACATTGGGGCATTGAAGCTCATCGATGGGAGAATAGTCTAGAAGAATAGCCCAGTGGTGGCCTGAGTCACCTTTTCCACCGGCATAACGAAGATGGAGGCCGCTTGGGGCCCGTAAGTCACTCCTCCGGACGGGACGGAGCGAGAGTTGCAGTTGTAGTTAGTGCAGTTTAAAGCCATTGATCTTCTGTTTTCTGCACGGAGCAAGACACCAAATCTAAGTACCTCTAATCCACAGGAAACCATAGCAAACCGCGATTCTTTCGCGAACACGACACACAAAGTGTGGAGTGGAAAGAGGAAAAGGTCCCACCGGGTGTGCCAGAATCTATTCCCCTCCGAAAGAAGCGGCGGAGACGCGGCGAACGTCTAGCCTGAATTTCGGGGCAGATGCTAATTGGTGCTATCCGTCCACCTCTCCGAAGATGCCAAGTTGATTTATGGCACCATATATCGAAGGTTTAAACGGATGCGGCCGATGTAGCAGAATTCGTCAGATTCCCCCTCGTTTGAGGGGTTTTTGATTGTGGGGACGCTCTTCCCTGCAGGCGCAAGCCCCTGCAGTTAATTACGCTACCGCATCGCGGTAACAATTTTCTCCTTCTCCAGACGGTCACTTCGCGTTGTGGGTGTTTGTTTTGTGTTTGGTTGCCCGTGGATTGTATACGGAGACTAAGTTATGTTGTCGCCCGTAGGATGTGGACTAGTCCAAATCCGTATCTTTTTAGATTTGGGTTTGGAGGGTTGGGTTTAAGGATACGTTAGCCTTATTTGAGACTAAGATCAACTTAAACGTTTGTTAAGGATACGTTAGTCTAATTTTAGACTAAGATCAACTTAACGGGATCGTTTAGATCTGACAAGAGAGCAATTGTCCTCTATTGTTTAGTTTAATGACATTGCGGTCGATAATTAGTTTAAGGACATTGCGGTCCATTGGTAGTTTAAGGACATTTCGGTACAATATTAGTTTATAAACATCACGGTCGAGGTTAAGGACATTATAGTCCATGGGCTTAAGGACCCCACAGTCCGATGTTAGTTTTAAGACATCATGGTCGAGGTTAAGAACATCATAGTCCGTGGGTTTAAGGACCCCACAGTCCGATGTTAGTTTTAAGACATCACGGTCGAGGTTAAGGACATTATAGTCCATGGGTTTAGGCACCCCACAGTCCGATATTAGTTTAAAGACATCACGGTCGAGGTTAAGGACATCATAGTCCATGGGTTTAGGGACCCCACAGTCCATTGTTAGTTTTAAGACATCACGATCGAGGTTAAAGACATCATAGTCCATGGGTTTAAGGACCCCACAGTCCGTTGTTAGTTTTAAGACATCACGGTCGAGGTTAAGGACATCATAGTCCATGGGTTTAGGGACCCCACAGTCCGTAGAAATGTGTGGTCGTCGGGACCCGTCACCTCTCTGAAGATGTTGAAGGATTACAACGACAAATATCAAAGGAGTGAAGAGATGTACCCTTGAACCAGGATGAGTTGGTTGAAAGAGCAGATGTGCTCAGTTCAAGATAATTTGAGGACTTATGGCCAGAACTGGGCTAAGTCCTGTAACACCCGAGCCCAATGGCACTGTTGTTCAGTTACTGTTTGAGCATTAGTGTGGTACTCATTTCATTTATCTTACTTGTTTGTGGTTTACTGTAAAATTTTACCTGGCAAAGTCATTTCTGCATATAACAATTTTTGGCATTTAAAATAAAATTAAAAATATCTATCTTGGCCTACTTGACACCCCTAGCCTTGTGGTAGCGTCCGCGCATCGTGTTCTCGTCCCGTTCAGTGAAACGGGCGAGTCTGGATGGCTACGTGCACGTACGTGTGTCCGTTTTGGGGGTATGCTTTTTAATCTTAAGACACTTAATTTTGAAATTTGGAACCCGCTTAAAATCCTATTATTTAAGTTTCGAATTTTTGGACCCAACCCGGGCGCGATTTGGAAATATTTTATTTGGCTCCAAAATCCCAAATTTTAATATTTTAAAACCTTCGAATATATTTCTTTAACTATGCAAACCTTACTGTTAAGTTAAATCTTTAAAATCTTTTAAATTTTTTTTCTTAACCAAAATTTTTTCCCTTCCAGCCAATCAACAATGATTTCCCGTGGGCCCCCTATCCTTTTCTCCCTCTCTCTCTCCCCCCCTCTCTCTCCTCTATAATTCAAATCTTTCCCACTCCTTTTTTTACTTTCCAGCAACGTTAACCCAAGCCAGCGAAACCCCCGGCCGCCTCCATCCTCGCCGCCGCAGCCGACGCCGCGACCACCTCCGTCCTCGCCTCGTCTTCCTCGTCTCAACCACCGGCCCACCTCCTCCTCTATTTTTCTTTCTCACGTGAACCCGAACCCCGTCGCAGCCACCTGCAACCCCCCTGTGCACTGTCGGGCCGCCGTCTGTCGCCGCCGACGACCCCGTTCCCGTGTCCCCGACCTCGCAAGCAACCCTCGGTGAGTTTCACATCCCCTCCTCTCTTTGTTTCTCCGGTTATCTACTATTTTCTGATCTGTAGTCTCTTTAGTCTTTACTGTAGTCCACCGCCGGAGCTCCGGTGACGTCGTCAACCTTCGCAACCCCTCTGCTGATCATCGTAAGCACCCTCTCAGATCCTCCTCCCCCCTTTCCTTATATTTTCCTTGTATTTCTTTGCTTTCTTATTTCATACCATGATGTTTCATTCACTGTTCTCTTTCTCGCCGGAATCTGGCGATGCCGACGACATGATCCGACGTTCCAGCGAGGTACCCCGATCCGCGTGGTTCCATTGTTCGTTGTTTGGGTTCAATCCGTGAACCGTGCGCCGTCGCGAGTTTCCCCGCCGACGTTACGTTCCGTTTTTCCCGGTTCGCGACCCGCCGAGGCAAGTACCCCTTGCTACATGCTATATAATATTTACATATATGTTTTGACCCCCCTAAACCTGTAAAATTTAACTTGGTAAAATCGTTTCCCATTTCGGTTACAATATTGCATTATATCATTTTACTGTTAAACATGGAACTTACAGTTTGCAAATTGAACCTAATAATCAAATCTACCTGTTCAATCACATTTTACTGTTAGAATAACTGGTGGCATTTATCCCTGTAGTTCTGTTACATTCGGACATTCGTATGCATTTAACCTGAAATAACTGTATTGAACCGTTACATAAATTATTGCACCGCTAAGGGTTCTTAAACCTGTTAACATGACTAAATGGCTATATTGTCTTACTGCACTCCTGTAATTTGAATGAAACCGCTTATTATTTAATTCATTGCTTATCTCATATTGTTAGTACCCATGTTTGATTATATATCTGATTGTGAGCACACCCACGATATTGTTTACATCTTGACCTGACATTGCTACACATGTATATATTGATATACCTGACATGGTAGCGTATACTGTTGACTCGACCTGATGTACCATGACTCGACCCGTTACCTGATCTTGTGTCTAATGCCAACAAACCTGACATGTAGTCCTCATGGACCGTTCCTGTTGTCTATCCAGACAAACCTGCTTTTACCTGATCCTGTGTTGGCATTAGTTCTTGATTACTGAATACCTGACTCGACATACATAACTCGGGGGTATGGGGAAATCAAAGGTGAAACCTGACTTGTAACTCAACAGTTCGATACCTGTTCTGATCAGTCTTACGGGCTAGGCCAGCCCCGGAGTGATGATGCTGACATCACTCGCCCATCCTGCTACCTGTTACTGCCTAGCGGCACGTCTCGGATTCAGCCCCGAGGATCTTGACTGTGGTCCCGGGCATGCACATGATACTATTGAGTTACATTGACGATTCATCAATTGATTTCAAAGACTTTAGAATAGAAAACCTGATAGAACAGTTTGGTTATCCACTGTACGCTACTCTGCACTGATTGATTCACATTATTGCTACTCTCATTTTATTCATGTTTAATTTTTGCATTGCCTGTTACATTGTTCATATTATTACTTGATGACATGACGCGCTAACGTCTGGGTTTTGCATGGCCCAGATTCCGTACCGCTGTCGCAGTCCGAGCAGGAGTACTTCAGCCAGCAGGCTGAGCTGTGAGTTCTGTAGTAGTTAGTTTTATTTCCTGCATTTATTTCCTGATGTGAGCCCGCATTATGGGACATACATTTCAGTTATTTGTATTGGATCATTTGCTTCCGCATTTATTTATTATTGACTCCTGTTATTCTGGATTATGGACATGTTTTAGATAGTTTTATCTTGTTCTTGATATCCCTACAACCGTAATGTGACTCTGGATGGATACTTCCTACCCACAGGTAGTATGGTTGGCTATGTCACGTGCCCAATCTAGCGTACTCTGGGAAGTGGGGCGTGACAAGTCCAATCAAAATGTTTAACATTTTTTTTTGTTCTGGTTATTAAGCCTTTATTTAGGCTCAGCCCTTTTAATAATGCTAAGCATTGGGTTCTGACATCTTTTGTCTTCATCAGAATAAAGTGTGTTCTGACAATACGCCACGTGGTGCACCAGGCGCTTTGCGCCAGTCAAAGAGCGCATTGTGCTTCTGTCAGGTAGCTCACACGAAGAGGACACGTGTCGCGCTTAGCGCTAAGCGCTAGTTTATTAGCGCATTGCGCTTTTAATTCATGAGCGCTCTGCGCTAGTCTGTTGGCGCGCCAGTGAGTGACACGTGACGCACTTGGCGCTGAGCGCCAGCACATGAGCGCAGTGCGCTGTTTTAAAAGCGCAAAGCGCAAGTGGTGTCTATGGTTGACACGTGGCATGTTTTGGCGCTGAGCGCCGATCCAAGGAGCGCAAGAGCGCAGTTCATGAATGAAAGGCACTTTTCAATAGCGTAAAGCGCATCTGATCAATTTTAAGAACAAATTTATGTTCTTCAAAGGAGGCTTTGTCTCAAGTTCCAAGAACAAAAGTTCTTGTTTTTTATAAAAGGCTCTGCCTTTTTATAGATCAAAGATCTGTAAATGAAGTAAAAATACTTCTTTTATTTTTTTATGATTAGATCTTTTGATCTGTTTCTTTTAAATCAAAGACCTTGGTCTTTTTATAGATCTAAGATCTTTTTAAAAGATGGTTCTTCTTTTTACGAGATGGTTTCATCTCCTTTATCCAAGAACATAGTTCTTTATCTTGAAGATGAAGAAAAATCTTCTTTTTTTTCTAAGAGCTTGCTCTTCTTTCTCTTTGAGTTTTCTCAAAGTTTGCAAAGGGTTTTCTCTCTCTTTTTGTATATTTTAGATTTGAAGTCTTGGGGCCTTTATATAGGGCCAAATGATTTGGTAAATCAGTTTTAAGAGATCTTTCTCTGATTGATTTGGGAATATTTCCCACCGTTGGATCTTTGATCCTAAGGTTTCTGTTTTACAGAAAATAATCTTCTTGTTTCAATAAGATTGAAAAATCTTTCCATAACAGAATTTTCGTTCTGATTAATTAATAATTTATTATTTGTAGATATTTTGATCTAACGGTAGGGAATTTTTAATTCCAGCACTGGCGCACCTGCGTTCGAAACGTGGCGCGCAGCGCAGAGCATAGCACAACTGCGCTAGCGCACCTGTATTTGACACGTGGCACGCAGCGCAGAGCGCAGCGCAGAGCGCAGCGCAACTGCGCTAGCGCACCTGTGTTGGACACGTGGCGCGCAGCGCAGAGCGCTAGATCTGAAGCGTTACTTCAACTTTTAAATTTTGAATTTTAAAATAGATCTTTGCTCTTATTGGGGGTGCGCTGTCTAGGGCGCAGCGCACCTGGCGCTAGTGCGTCTGCGTCTGACACGTGGCGTGCAACGCGCAGAATGTGAAGCGTTGCTTCAATTTTTGAATTTTGAAATTCAAAATAGAGTTTTGCTCTGATTGGGGGAAACATGGAGGAATTTGAGTTTTACATGTATGGAGGTATACCCATCAGGCTTCTTATTGAGGGCGTATCCACGTCCTATACCCGCCTAACTGATGTATGGTCGCGAAGAGAACCAGCCGAACATATACCCGCCAGAACACCCAGCTCCAGCTCGACCGTGAGCGAGGAAGAGCTTACCCTCATAGAACATGCACGTCTTCTTAGAAGAGCCATTAGGGGGATTGATAATTTGGTAGGGATGGTGACTAACTTGGATCACCGGGTGACAGAAATTGAACATGGCGTATTTATGCTGCTGGCGTGAGAGGAGCGTTCCCGTTCACGTTCAAGGGGACGCCGAGGGCCTGAGCAGTGAGGGCACTGCTTTTGGTAAGTTTGGGGGAGGAGGTGGTTTGTAAATAGTTATCATTGCATTGCATATTTTAATTTTTGTATATATTTTTCTTCTTTCTTTTGCATGTTTATTTTTGCATTGCATCTTTATAAAAAAATTATAAAAATTTAAAAAAATGAAATTTTTTTAAAAAAAAATAAAATCAAATAAAAAATTGAAATTTTTTAAAAAGTATAAAAATTGAAAAATTCAATTTTGGCGATATTTGACTTAAGTTTGACAAGATGGTTAACTAGCTAGGAAAAACTAGATCCTAAACTTAGTAAATTAAAAAACCCTAAAAATAACCTTTCTTAAAATTTAACGGTAGAAAATATATGTCCTTGTAGTTTATTTAGAGATATGCAAATTTTGAGTTCAGTTCTTAGGCTAAGTCAAAATAAGGGAAGGGTATTGAAATTTTTATTGAAGTGTAAGTCTGAAAAATAATTCTGAACCTTAAGTCTAAATTCTGAAAGTATATACCCTACAACTCACACATACACGCACCTTGAAACTTGGGATAGTAGAGGATACCTTGGAGTGCTCTTGTCTAAAATCCTTAGTATGAAAAAAATGTTGGAGATAGTGCCCTCATAGTCAATTATTGGATCACAGGTACGTGATTGCAATGATTGCGGAGGACCTATACCGGTAGGACAGTCTTAATCGAGATGATAGTATGCTATCTGGTTTGTCTTTATCAGTCGTGTACATGTTCAGGTGACTGATTACATGTTACACTTTGATAGAGCCCTTAGGATCTTGCTTTACCACCAACAGTATGATGGCGATCATATACGTGAGAGTTGAGTGGTTTATACGCATATCCTTAATTGTGGTCCCTAGTCGTGGGAGTTTCGAGACAGGGCATCGATACTCCGGAGTAGACTAGTGTGTACAGTCGAGACCCCGACGAGGGGCGGTGGCCGGTCTCACAAGCCACTGGTGTCAGTTGGATCACCTAAGATGTATACAGGTGCTCATTGGGTTATGAGTACACCGGACAGGACTCGCCGGGAACCTGCTAGTTGGTATTATACATATCGTCAGATAGCAGTTCCCTGGTGACATGTGTACAGGTTAGTTCATCGACCTGAGGTCGTCATTTGTCTCATGTGAGTTCCCACTGTGCTTTGATTTCTACCCTACCACGGCTCAAAGGAGTCGTGCAAACAGGTAGCTTTTGGGTACAGTCCCGAGCCATATGGAGGCACGTGAGCGGATCGACAGGGGATTCGTCTCTCCCGGTATTGGGGGCGAGGTCGTGCTGTGTCTAGGAGAGCCATTACACAAAGTCCATGGCCATGGCAGGAGATTTACTGGTAGGTACTCCAGTAGTATCTCAGGGTGTTATTGGGCTTCACTCCGACACGACTTATACTGCTATTGGGGGTCTGACGTTACTAGCCCCCTAGGCAGATATGCGATACTCATAGACGAACGGACCGGACTGTATATACATTGTCACTGTTAGGCTCAGTAGGGTTTTCCGGATGAGTTCGCTCATCGGCATCCCTTGAGGTCAGTCCATGGGCAGCCGTTACACATTGCTAGTGCCGCTGACGGTTTGTGGTTAAACCCACTGCCAGGGTACTGACGAGTCATTAGAGTCCCCCACAGACAGTTTCCTAAGTTCGGGCGAAACGTTGTAGAGGCCGTATAGTTTTATGGCAGGGTTCGGAAAATGCACGTGCGTTTACGCACGTGTTATTTTTCGGGCTGATGATACTGGTCGGCTTTGGTTTAAGCCGGACCGAGTATTATATTGAGTAGATATAATATCTTTGTCTCAGTTGCATTTGTATTCGGTCGTAATACAAATGCGGGTATATTTATACAGTTTCGGGGTTATCCTGAAAGTCGTTTCAGGATCACTTTTGGAAGTTGCCAGTTTCCAGTTTTCTATCAGCCGTCTTTTAACATTCGGTTAAAGACGGATAAATCTTTTCTTGGATGAGAGTGAGTCATCATTCTAGAAGGTTCCAGAAGTGATGAGGTGGCTAATGAGTCATCTTGACATTGATTGGTGCATTAAAGGCTTGATGATGTGTATTAGTGACTCATGCATTATCATTAAAGCTTCTTGTTTTTCTTAAGGATATTTTGTGAGAAGCTTTCTTTTATGGTCACCCCCTTGATTGCTCCTACCATCACCTCCCTCTTTGATAAATAGTGGCCGGCCATTCTTTGTGAGAGAGAGTGAGAATGATTTCATTTTAGAGAGAAAAGACTATGGTTTTGGGTGTATGGAAATTTCATATCTCGTTTCGTTCCATCACCCGATTAAAATGGCAACTTCATTAACCGATCGTCCACGGTTTTGGATGAAGTGAGACAAAGTCATCTACTCATTCTCTACATCATTCTTGGTCGTCTCTTTTAGCAAACTTGACGACCGAGTTGCCTCAAGTCAGAGGCGGGAGCCCGTTTAAAGAATCGTCGACGTGGTGCCACCTCGACGAGGATATCGGAGATCGACGAGATCGGAGCAGCCGCAACGGAGCGTGGGATGATGGTTGAAGAACGAAGGACTCAGATCGTTCGGTATAACCTTTCTACACTCTTTACAGTTTGTTAGTTTAGCAATAATGGCAGATCCGGGTTAAAGTATACGATAGCGCCAGTTAAAAAGTTTTTGTTCCGCATTTGGCGTCTGTAGACTGCCGGGGCGCTACCGTAGACTTACAGTGGTATCAGAGCCTAACCATTTTGCTATGCTAACTTGTGCTAACGCGTTTAAAACATCGATCGAACCGGAAATCGAAAATTGCAAAATTCCAAGCTCACAGTTTCTGTCGATTTTAAATGGCCTCCTAAAATTTTTCTACATGTCTCAAAAATCTGTGCAGGCTTTTCTAAGAACACGGACCAAATTTGGGCACGTGATCCCACCAAGCCGCCGTGGAAATGCGGCCCAACCCATGGTTTGGCCGCGGATCCGCCGCCACTTGGTGAGATCATGCTCCCAAAATTGAACAGTATGTTCTTCTCTGGATTTTGTGGTTTATATCATTTGGGACCAGGTTTTGTTACTGTTCACCAGTAAGTCGTGGGGCCCACTTCTTGATATTTGGTCGATCGAAATTTAAACACGTTAGTTTACAATGCTTACATTATATCTCCGACTGGGAATGTCATTTGATCGGTAAACCACGTCTGATTGCTATAGTTCTTTTAGACGGGTTTGCGAACGTGACATTCGCGTTGATGTTCTGTGTTGTGCTGTGATGTTGCGGATTTGTTGTGGTGGATAGCAGTGTGCAATGGTAGTACAGTTTGTGTTTATTTGTACATTTGATATTGCGGGGCGAGCGTCCAACTTGTGGACTGCCGTCACTGCCTGTTGTATAATATTCTTTTGGGGCACGACCAGGTTGCGGTCGATGTACCTATTGTACTAGTTTTCATTACTGTACTAGGTTTTGCCCCGAGACGGAGTGCACGGATAGCCAGGTTCTGAGAAGCAACGGGTCCACATCTCATGGCTTTGAGAGGCAGAGGGGCCCCACTCTAGAATTGGCAGACTATTCGCCGCACTCGTAGGGGGTACAGGTTGACCCAAGGAGGGGTGCCCAAGATTACCGGATTCCGTGGAGTGCTGGGTGGTCCATTCACTATGCTGTAGGGGGCTTCCTCGCTTCAGGTTTTGGCGGGTAACTTGCCGCACCCGTAGGGGTCTAGGTTTCATTGCACAGGCTATCCACACGACAGGGGAACGTCGAGTTTCAGCAGCGGCTCTGTGAAACCCGGGGATCCCAGATTATCTGTATTGTTCTGTGATGCTTATTACTTTTCTGTAATGTTGCATTTTATCACGCCTGGAGTGATTATTGTATATTGGTTTATATACTATTAGATGTTGTATATGTTTTACACCCGCGCTAGTCCAGTCCCCGCTCTGTCGTTAGTTAAGTAACCTAACGAGTGATGACGGGACCCAGTGACGAATGCGGATGGCATATACGTACATTTTATTTTCGTTCTTTTCTGGTGTGATTAATTGATGGGACTGCGTTGATTCTGATCAATGCAAAGGATAACAAACCTGTTTACAGTTGTTGGAACAAATTTAAAAAGTGTTATTGCAAAGACGTTTTCTTTTGTTATGTATAGCGGTATTCAGTGGAATATCCTGCACCTCATTCGACGGGGCAAGGGCTGATATCCCTTCACCGGGACTGACCCCTTGGGCAGAAGTTTGCGTCAGAGTAATAACTTCACTATAGTCGATTACAAGTTGCTTTGCATAGCGGTATTCAGTGGAATATCCTGCACCTCATTCCACGAGGAAAGAGCCGAGATCCCTTTACCGGGAGTGACCTCTTTAGCAAAAGGTTTTCGCCACTATATTTTAAAAAGCTATCAGGTTCCTTCAGCGATATCAAGTTCACTACGTTAAAGGTTTTTCGCCAAAAACCAGCCGTAGCCCTCCGTCACTTCTTTTGGGTATTCAGTAGTATTCAAGCTATGTATTTTGACCAACGCCAAGGCATAGTATTTGGTAGCTGCTGAGTATTCAATTGTTGCATAGATAGATGAGTTAGTTTGGGACAGTCGTTCTGCCATTTTGGCCAACGTCAAGGGCATGTGCGGGTGGGTTCAAATTGACAAGATAGTGACGGGTAGAACTTGGCATGTGACTTATGACATTTTTACCAACGCCAAGGTTATAAGAGCATGGGGCAAAAATCTTATCGGGAGTTTCTAAAGAAACTGAAACTTGCCAAGTATGCGCATACCTTCTGAAGTATGAGTAACGTGGATGCATTCCATCACGTTATCATGCGATGAGAGTTGGATCCCGATTCCCACTGATGAGTTGGTTTACTCTTTGGGTGATCCCGA
This sequence comes from Agapanthus africanus, assembly GCA_030015575.1. Classification (NCBI taxonomy): domain Eukaryota; kingdom Viridiplantae; phylum Streptophyta; class Magnoliopsida; order Asparagales; family Amaryllidaceae; genus Agapanthus; species Agapanthus africanus. The sequence continues at coordinate 372,090,766 of JASDDO010000010.1, forward strand.
TCGATTCTTCTTTAGGTTTGGAGGAGAATTTGACAGGACAGTGGGAGGTTTCCGGATTAGATAAAGTGATAACCATTCTGATCTAGGTTAGAGTGCACGCAGAGTGTTTCTTTTCTCTCTCTCTTAGGCAGCGACCTTTGACCGACCCTAGACTATGACTCAGTGACCAGGTTGACCGAACCTTCTTAAAATACTGGCTTTTGGATTGTCTATGTTGCATAAGTCATTGCCACTCTTTCTTTTACCCTTTGCATTTCTCAGAACACCCGTATTACTACGGACATCCACTTCCATTGGATAGATCCATCGTATGGTTATATACGAACTCGAAGGGACTCCTTCGAGGATGGATCAAGGTTCAGGAGAAATAGAATTGGTTTATTCAGTTGTCTTTTATTATCACCTTCTCTCAGGTTGCGATGGTTCCTTGGTTTAGGAGAGTACACCTATTACGCTTATTGGATAGTCTTATTCCAAACCATAGGCTGGTGCCGAAAGGTAGGGAATGAAGAAAACCAATTAGCCTAAGTAGGGTGTGCAGAAGGTAATATGTAAAGACAAAATAAAGGGATTAAAAAGAGGGCAAAGTAAATTGCGACTGTTATCATTCACAACCAAAACCGCGTACTTCATCGCCACTCCTATTTCACCTTTAAAAGAATAAGGTATTATTCAGTTGTCTTTTATCATCACCTTCTCTCAAGACACGAGTACTCCTTGGTTTAGGAGGGTACACCTATTATGCTTACTGGATAGTGTTCTTCCAAACCATAGGCTGGTGCCGAACGGTAGGGAAGGAAGAAAACCATTTAGCCTAACGATGGTGTACAGAAGGTAACGACTAAAGACAAATAAAGAGATTTGGAGAGATGGCAATAAAATATACAGTTGAAGTCATGAATTGGATTATGGAAGAGGCATTACTATGAATACCAGGATACCCCTACGAAACATTTTCATGTTTCAGTGTATCGTTAAAGGAAAACTGTTTTCCCGATTGGATACTTACTCCAGGGTATGTATTTACCAGGTTTCATTCTCATATCTGTATGGTTTTACAGATGATGAGTGGGAGTAAGTTATTGGGAATCAGGTGATTATCCTCATTATATCGGAATTCGTTGTAATTGATGATATTTGAGGAAATCGCCAGGGTACAGTTTTCAACCTACGACGCACAGGTTTTGAGTTGTTTAACTCAGCGGACTTATACAGACTATTGTATGTTGTCCAAGTGTCCATCAGGACAAAGGGATAGGTCCTCGTACTATGTTCTGTTTACTTATAACTTCTCTAGTATTTAGACAAGTGTTTCGTAGAAATACAAGGTCTAAGTTTTGAGAAGCTGTGGGTATAAGAATAAAGTAGAGAACCAGGTATCACAAGTATCGGGATTCTTCAAAGAGATCGAAGATGTAGATTCTTGTGATTGGTATTCAGATGATAGTGATGGTTTTGAGAAACTTGTTTCTCTTTTAGGTTGCTCATAATTGGATAGATTCCTAAGTTGAGTAATGCTGATTAGCCTCTTTCCATTAAGATGATATGCACTGGAGACAGCTGCATGATATGAATATGGTTCCAATTAAATAAGTGCCAAAGTTTCTATATTGGATATAGAATAGATCGTACCTTAAAAGATGTTAAGGTACGGGGAGTTGTCCAGCTTATGCTTAAAACCAGACTCTGGATAACTCAGGGCACGTTTCTGTAATGGCTGTTTGTGGGTTGACCCTGGCTATGACGAGGGTTGATATTCTACCATTTGGAAGATCAATAGTGATATTGTTCTTGACTTGCCACAGTTTTAGTAAAAAATGGATCTTTTTCAGAAAACAGTAGTGGGAGTATGGTAGAACTGGAAGTGATTCCAGAACCGCAAACGATTACGGAAAATTTAATAGGACCTATATATTCAATCAGGTTTGACATTCCAATAGCCACTCCGCAGATATGGTGGGTAACCTCAGACACCCGAGAGGTACTTCGGTAGCCTCAAGGACGGTGACAGGGAGGTTCTTATCTACCAAGACTTGACACTACTGTTGTTCCAGGCTATGAGACCCGGTAGGAGGGTTGTCGTAGTCAGTGGGAGCATCGGAAGCATAGTGGGCAAGTAGCTTATATCTATTTATAGACTTGAGCAGTTATAGCGGAGATAGATCATCTAATTTTGATATGACAGTCATGGTTTTGACTTCAATCATGTAAGTGCACGGCGGCGCCCCGGTCGTCAATCCGACGGCCAAATGCGGAAGCGGTGATAAACTTTAATTTTTGCGAATTTAGCAAACCGGCACCACCGCGCACTAAACACCCGGATCGAACCATTAACTAGTCTAAGCAAACTACAAGAAGGGGAAGAGATATACCGAATGATCCGAGTCCTCCGGTCTTCTCCTCGTCGTCCCGATCTCTTGCGGAAACTCCGGTCGTCGCCTCCTCGCCGGAAGGGCACCACATCGCCTGTATCTTTTACGGGCTCCCACCTCAATGCCGAGGCAACTCGGGCGCGAAGTAGGCTAGCCGACGCGTCCAAGATTCACTGTAGAATGTGTAGGGTTGAAGCTATGTCTCATTTGGGGTTTTGTTGCCTTTGAAGATGATGGAGGAATCAATATAAGAAAAATGGTGCTTGCATTTTTCTAGCATGAAATGAGATCAAGAAAATGAAACTCTCAAGAATGAAAACCTCTTCTTCTCTTTTCTCAAATGAAACCTTATCATGTAAGAATGGTGGAGGAAAGAATATATCAAACATAACAAGAAGGGAGGTGAGTGTAGGAGAAGAGGATGGGTGACCACAACCAAACATCATCATAACAAAACTCACATCAATTCCAAATCAACCCTAATCACCATTAAAGCAAAAGGTTGATGTAAAGAGAATCAAAATGATGGTGGAAAAGAAAAGATGCCATCATAATCAATACATTTGCAAGAAACTCCCTCCACAATTGTTATTTGCAAACTTGCAAATAACCCCCCTCCATCGGAAAAGTCCGGCCGGGAAAGAACAAAGGAAAACCGGCCGGAACGGAATGCAAACTGGCAACTCTAGAAAACTGGTCCCGTAATAATTTACAGGAAAAACCCCCATACTGTGCATACACACCCGCATCTGTATTCCGACCGGATACAAATGCAATGAGACAAAATCTACACTGTACTATACTAGGATCCGGCTTAAACCAAAGCCGGCTAGTAATATCCGTTCGATCCTGATCCGTGCAATACCACACGTATCTGATCGAACCCTGCCATATATCCATACGGTCGCTAGTACAAACCGTCCGATCCTGATCCGTGCAATGCCGCACGTATCTGATCGGACCCTGCCATATCTCCATATGGCCTCTACAGCGTTTCGCCCGAAAGCTTGAGTAACTGAAAGTGTGGTGGACTCTAAAGACTCGTCAATACTATGGTTGTGGATTTAACCACTAGCACGTCAGAGGTATAAGACAATACGTGACGGGCCACCAGCTATTGACCAAAAGGGACGTCGATGAGCGAACTCATCCTGACACCCTACTGAGCCTGTCAGTGACAATATCCGTACAGTCCGGTCCGTTCGTCTATGAGCATCGCATGTCGGGCCTAGGGGGTTGGTAAAAGTCAGACCCCCAAAAGCGGTACAAGTCGTGTCGGAGTGTAGCCCAGAACACCCTGAGATACTACTGGAATACCTACCAGTAAATCTCCTGCCTTGGCCAAGGACTTCGTGTAATGGTTCTCCTAGACACAGTGCGACCTCACCCTCAATACCGGGAGAGACGAACCCCTGAAGATCCGCTCACTGCCTCCATGTGGCTCGGGACTGTACCCAACTAAAACCTGTTTGCACGACTCCTTTGAGCCGTGGTAGGGTAGTAATCAAAGCACAGTGGGAACTCACACGAGACAAATGATGATCCCCAGGTCGATGAACTAACCTGTACACATGTCACCTGGGAACTGCTATCTGACGTCAGGTATAAGACCAACTAGCATGTTCCCGGCGAGTCCAGTCCGGTGTACTCATAACCCAATGAGCACCTGTATATATCTTAGGTGAACCAACTGACACCAGTGGCTTGTGAGACCGGCCACCGCCCCTCGTCGGGGTCTCGACTGTATACACTAGTCTACTCTGGAGAATCGATGCCCTGTCTCGAAACTCTAACGACTAGGGACCTTTTAAGGATGTGCTTATAGACTCCAGCTCTCACTTATATGATCGCCCTCATACTGCTGGCAGTCAAGCAAGAATCCTAGGGGCTCTATCAACGTGTAATAGCGACCTGTCAGGTCACCTAAAGCAGTCAAGATGATAAAGGTAAACCAGATAGCAAACTATCATCTCGAGTAAGACTGTCCTACCGGGATAGGTCCTCCCTCAATCATTGCAATCACGTGCCTGTGATCCAATAATTGACTCTGAGGGCACTATCTCCAACAATCTCCCACTTGCACTCAAGGCTAATTATTGCGATGTCGCATACTCACAGCCTGTGTGATACCGAACACCCAACTCCCCTACTAGTCAGTCTCACAAAATCCGTTTGTGAAACTATTGCGTTCGAGGAATAGCCTCAGTGAGTGGATCCGCCTAGATGTTTCTTTCTATGTCTCTCTATATCTCAAGTTCGCGGAGAAAGCCATCTCCCGAAATGAGCAATACCTGTCTTAGAATGTCTGGATGTCTGATGGGACCTAGCTCATAAATGAACTCCAAATCCAAACTTCTTAGACTGTATCGTCAACTGAATTTAATCAGTATCCTGCGCCATGCCACCCTCAGTATTGCCTTGGACCACCTGTCCAAAATACTGCTCCTCGTCAGAAGGAGAACTAAAACTCTGACAATCACCCTGTCGTCCATGTCACCTTGGAAGCCTGGAGTGATAACCGTCTCCTAAAGGAGGCAGCCGTTATCATATCCCTAGAACATTCACTTATGTTCTAAAACTGCTTCCGACTGTTTCCCCAGGATTGGATCAATATCAACTTATTGCATCTACCGCAAGAACAACATCTGGTGTGGTACTTGACATCTCATGATTGACTCAATTGCCTAAGCAAGTGATTTGTCAATCATGCACATCCCTCTCCCCTTTAGTCTGTAAGACACCTTTAGAGAGGGTGACTCCATCACCTGCAGGTACACTACCGTGCCAGGAGTCGTCCATTCTAAATACTCTTAGAATGCTGTCAAAGTACCCTGATTGGGAAACCACCCAAATCTAGATCTAAAACCATAGATCTAGTAACCAGTATGTCTGATATAATGTCCAAGTCCTTTGTGGAGAAACCACTGTGTGACGACCAAAGTATAACCGACCGTAGTATAGGAGTTTCTTTTCCTACTCTGTGTATGTCATCCAAATACCAGGATATCACACCCTACTACCTTCTCAACAGATCCATCCCCTATTCTGATGACGTCAAACCTATGACTGTCACGTCAGAAATAGATGATCTATCTCCGCTACATCTGCTTTAGTCTATAAATAGACATAAGCCTGATGTCCACCAATGCTTCCGCTGCTCCCACTGACTACGACAACCCTCTGGCAGAGTCATATAGACGTGCACTTCTAAAGCTAGTTTAGAACGACGCTATACTCATCCTCCCACCGGGTCTCGCAGCCTGGAACAACAGCAATGGCAAGTGTGGGTAAACAAGAACCTCCCTGCCACCGTCCTTGAGGCTACCGGAGTACCTCTCGGGTGCCTGAGGTTACCCACCATATCTGCGGAGTGGCCAATGGAATGTCAAATCAGATTGAATCTTTAGGTTCCTTATCAAATCTTCAGTAATCGTTTGCGGTTCTGGAATCACTTCCAGTTCTACCATACTCTCACTACTGTTTTTGAAAAAATCCATTTTTAATAAAACTGTGGCGAGTCTAGAACAATATTTCTATTGATCTGCCAGATGGTAGAAAGTCAACCCTCGTCATAGCCTGGGTCAACCCACAAACAGCCATTACAGAAACGTGCCTTGAGTTGTCCAGTGTCTGGTTTTAATCATAAGCCGGACAACTCCCCGTACCTTAACAACGTTAAGATATGAACTGTTCTATATCCAATATAGAACCAGAGGCACTGATTTAATTTAACCAGATTCAAATCATGCAACTGTCTCCAGTGCATGTCAACTAAATGGAGAGAGGTCGATCAGCGTTACTCAACTTAGGAATGCTTCCAATTATGAGTAACCTGAAAGAGAAGCAGTTTCTCTTTATCATTACTATCAACTGAATACCATACACAAGTATCTACATCTTCGATCACTTTGAAGAATCCCGATACTTGCTATACCTGGTTCTCTACTCTATTCAAATACCTATAACTCCTCAAAACTTAGACCCTGTGTTTCCACGAAACACATGTCTAAGAACTGGAGAAGTTAAAAGTAAACAGAATATAGTATGAGGACCAACCCCTCTGTCCTAATGGACACTGGACAACATACAATACTCTGTATAAGTCCGCTGAGTCTAACAACTCTTTCACTGTGTGTCGTAGGTTGAAAACTGTATTTATGGTTAAGAAGAATTACACCGCTGTTTAATGCTCCTTACCTAACCATCCACTGATATAGGTAAATGTCATCGACATAATATCAAAAGGTATATCTCACTCTATGAAAATAGACGTACAGATATATCAATTTGAAATTGGTGCACAACAGCGGATATTCAAAACCAAATATTTGCCGACCGGCAAACAGCCCAGGTGATCTCCTCAAATATCACCGATTACAACGAATCCCGATATAATGAGGATGATCATCATATTCCCAATAACTTACTCCCACTCATCATCTGTAAAACCATACAGATGTGAGAATCAAATCTGGTAAATACATACCCTGGAGCAAGTGTCTAATCAGGAAATCAGTTTTCTTTTAACAGTACACAGTTGAATTAAAACATTGAAATGTTTCGATGGGGTATCCTGGTATTCCTAGCAATGCCTCTACCATTATCCAGATTCACAACTATAACCGTATAATTCTTTTCCACCTCTCCAAATCCCTTTATATGTCTTTAGTCATTACCTTCTGCACACCCCTTTAGGCCAATTGGTTTTCTTCTTTCCCTACCGTTCGGCACCAGCCTATGGTTTGGAAGAAGACTATCCAATAAGCATAATGGGTGTACTGTCCTAATCCTAGGAGCACTCGCAATGCGAGAGAAGGTGAAGATAAAAGACAACCGAATAAACCTTATTCCTATTTCTCCTGAACCAGAATCCATCCCCGAACTGGAACAAGTTCCTTCCGAGTTCGTATATAACCATACGATGGAGTATCCAATAAACTGTGGATCTTCGTAGTGATACGGAGTGTCCTGGAGAAATACAAAGGTGATTTAGGATTGGCGAAGAAATACTTGGTTTGGTCGTGAATATCAGTCGCAATTTACTTTGCCCTCTTACTAATCCCTTGCTTTGTCTTAATCTTAATACCTTCTGCACACCATCGTTATGCTAATTGGTTTTCTTCATTCCCTACCGGTCGGCACCTGCCTATGGTTTGGAAGAAGACTATCTAATTTGCATAATAGGTGTACTACCCCTAAACCAAGGAGTACTCGCAACCTGAGAGAAGGTAGAAGGAAAAGACAACTGAATAGTCCTATTCTTTTTCTCCAGAACCGGAAACCATCCTCGAATAAATTCCTTCGAGTTCGTATCTAACCATACGATGGTTTTGTCCAATGGAAGTGGACGTTCGCAGTAATACAGGGTGTCCTGGAGAAAATGGTAAAAGTAGGAGTGGCAATGAGGTCTGCAACTCTGACAATCCAAAAGCCAGTGTTAAGAAGGTTCGGTCAACTTGGTCACTGAGTCATAGTCTAGGGTCAGGTCAATGGTCGCTGCCAGAGAGAGAGAGAAAAGAAACACTCAGCGTGCACTCTAACCTAGATCAGAATGGTTACCAATTTATCTAATCTGGAAACCTCCCACTGTACCGCAAATTCTCCTCCAAACCTGAAAGAAGAATTAGTCGGGGTCACCCGAGGAGTAAACCAACTCATCAGTGGGAATCGGGATCCAACTATCATCGCATGATAACGTGACGGAATCCGCTCACGGTATCACACTCCAGAAGGTATGCGCATATCTGGCAAGTTTCAGTTCTTTTGAAACTCCCGATGTGATTTCTGCCCCATGCTCTTATGACCTTGACGAAGGTCAACAAATCATAAGTCACATGTCAAGTTCCACCCGTCATTGTCCAGGTTAATTTGAACCCACCCGTACAAGCCCTTGACGAAGGTCAACAAGGCTATACGACTGTCCCAAACCAACACATCTATCTATGCAGCAGAAAGGCAACAAGCAGCTACCATGCACTATGCCTTGACGAAGGTCAACAAACATAGCATGAATACTACGTGCTACCCGTCTGAAACGACGGAGGGCTACGAATGGTTTCTGGCGAAAACCTTTAACGTAATGAACTTGATATCGTTGAAGGAACGGATAGCTTTTTAGAAAATATAGTGACGAAAACCTTTACTAAAGAGGTCACTCCCGGTGAAGGGATCTCGGCTCTTTCCCCGTAGAATGGGGTGCAGGATATCCCAAATGAATACCACGATGCAAAGCAAAAGTAATCGGCTATAGTGAAGTTAATGCCCTGACGCAAACTTCTGTCCAAGGGGTCACTCTCGGTGAAGGGATCTCGGCCCTTGCCTCGTCGACTGAGGAGCAGGATATTCCAGATGAATACCACGATGCAAAACAAAAGTGAACGTCCTTGCAATAACAGCTTTTTGAAAAGTGTTCCAACAACATCAGAATAGGTTTGTTTAACTTGCATTGATCCGAATCAACGCAGTCCCATCAATTGATCACACCACAAAGAACGAAAATATACTGATGTACGTATATGCCATCCGCATTCGCCACTGGGTCCCGTCATCACCCGTTAGGTTAGCTAACTAACGGCAGAGCGGGGACTGGACTAGCGCGGATGAAAAGCATATACAACATCTACTAATATATATACCAATATATTATATTCGCTCAAGGCGTGATAAAAATGCAACATCACAGAAATGTACAGCATCACAGAACAATACAGATATCTGGGATCCCCGGGTTTCACAGAGCCACTACTGAAACCCGACGTTCCCTTGGTCGTGTGGATAGCCTGTGCAATGAAAACCTAGACCCCTACGGGCGCGGCAAGTTACCCGCCAAAAACTGAAGCGAGGCAGCCCCCTTCAGCACCGTGAATGGACCACCCAGCACTTCACGGAATCCGGTAACTTGGGCACCCCTCCTGGGTCAACCTGTACCCCCTACGAGTGCGGCGAATAGCCCGCCAATCCTAGAGTGAAGCCCCCTCCGTCTCAATGCCATGAGATGCGGGCTTGTTGCCCTCTAGAACCCGGCTATCCGTGCACCCCTCCGCGGGGTAATCCTAGTACAGAAAGTAAAATATACATACAACGGGTACATCGACCGCAACCAGGTCGTGCCCCAAAAGAATAATACAATCAGGCAGTGACGGCAGTCCACATGTCGGACGCTCGCCCCGCAATATCAAATGTACATAATACAACAGAAACTGTACTAGCATTGCATCCAGGCTATCCTCCATGACCGATCCGCAACATCACAGCAAAATCACAAAACATCAACGTAAAAGTCACGTTCGCAAATCCGTCTAACCGGGCTATAGCAGTTAGACTGGATTTACCGATCAAGTGACATTCACGGTCGCAGATATAATGTAAATACTGTGAAATAATGTGTTTAAAATATCCGATCGATCAAAAATTAACAAGTGGGCCCCCAAGCATTACTGTAGCAGATCAAGAAATTCTGGGCCCAATGTAATTATTCCAAAACCCCTATTTTCATCCCAGAAAGCCTCTGTAAAAAATTGGTGCAGCGAATCCAAAGTAGTGCGGCGGAACCACGGCGAGGAGGTGGTGTTTGCGGCGGTTCCGCGCTCCCACAGTAGAGTCACTCCATCGAATTTTTACAGAGCTCTTAGATTTTCCAGTACATCAATGTTTTACAACCTGAAAAATTTTTGGACACCAAAAAATTTTAACAGAAAACTGATGTGAACTAAAATTGGGTTTTTGGAATTTTGGTCGATCGGAACTGAAAAACACATTAAGGCAAGCTAGACTAAGTTAATGGCGAGGCTCTGATACCACTGTAAGTGCAGGGCGGCGCCCCGGCCGTCAATCCGACGGCCAAATGCGAAAGCGGTGATAAACTTTAATTTTTGTGAACTTAGCAAACCGGCACCACCGCGCACTAAACACCCGGATCGAACCATTAACTAGTCTAAGCAAACTACAAGAAGGGGAAGAGATATACCGAATGATCAGAGTCCTCCGGTCTTCTCCTCGTCGTCCCGATCTCTTGCGGAAACTCCGGTCGTCGCCTCCTCGCCGGAAGGGCACCACATCGCCTGTATCTTTTACGGGCTCCCACCTCAATGCCGAGGCAACTCGGGCGCGAAGTAGGCTAGCCGACGCATCCAAGATTCGCTGTAGAATGTGTAGGGTTGAAGCTATGTCTCATTTGGGGTTTTGTTGCCTTTGAAGATGATGGAGGAATCAATATAAGAAAAATGGTGCTTGCATTTTCTAGCATGAAATGAGATCAAGAAAATGAAACTCTCAAGAATGAAAACCTCTTCTTCTCTTTTCTCAAATGAAACCTTATCATGTAAGAATGGTGGAGGAAAGAATATATCAAACATAACAAGAAGGGAGGTGAGTGTAGGAGAAGAGGATGGGTGACCACAACCAAACATCATCATAACAAAACTCACATCAATTCCAAATCAACCCTAATCACCATTAAAGCAAAAGGTTGATGTAAAGAGAATCAAAATGATGGTGGAAAAGAAAAGATGCCATCATAATCAATACATTTGCAAGAAACTCCCTCCACAATTGTTATTTGCAAACTTGCAAATAACCCCCCTCCATCGGAAAAGTCCGGCCGGGAAAGAACAAAGGAAAACCGGCCGGAACGGAATGCAAACTGGCAACTCCAGAAAACTGGTCCCGTAATAATTTACAGGAAAACCCCCCATACTGTGCATACACACCCGCATCTGTATTCCGACCGGATACAAATGCAATGAGACAAAATCTACACTGTACTATACTAGGATCCGGCTTAAACCAAAGCCGGCTAGTAATATCCGTTCGATCCTGATCCGTGCAATACCGCACGTATCTGATCGAACCTTGCCATATATCCATACGGCCGCTAGTACAAACCGTCCGATCCTGATCCGTGCAATGCCGCACGTATCTGATCGGACCCTGCCATATCTCCATACGGCCTCTACAGCGTTTCGCCCGAAAGCTTGAGTAACTGAAAGTGTGGTGGACTCTAAAGACTCGTCAATACTATGGTTGTGGATTTAACCACTAGCACGTCAGAGGTATAAGCCAATACGTGACGGGCCACCAGCTATTGACCAAAAGGGACGTCGATGAGCGAACTCATCCTGACACCCTACTGAGCCTGTCAGTGATAATATCCGTACAGTCCGGTCCGTTCGTCTATGAGCATCGCATGTCGGGCCTAGGGGGTTGGTAAAAGTCAGACCCCTAAAAGCGGTACAAGTCATGTCGGAGTGTAGCCCAGAACACCCTGAGATACTACTGGAATACCTACCAGTAAATCTCCTGCCTAGGCCAAGGACTTCGTGTAATGGCTTTCCTAGACACAGCGCGACCTCACCCCCAATACCGGGAGAGACGAACCCCTGAAGATCCGCTCACTGCCTCCATGTGGCTCGGGACTGTACCCAACTAAAACCTGTTTGCACGACTCCTTTGAGCCGTGGTAGGGTAGTAATCAAAGCACAGTGGGAACTCACATGAGACAAATGACGACCTCAGGTCGATGAACTAACCTGTACACATGTCACCAGGGAACTGCTATCTGACGATATGTATAATACCAACTAGCAGGTTCCCGGCGAGTCCTGTCCGGTGTACTCATAACCCAATGAGCACCTGTATACATCTTAGGTGAACCAACTGACACCAGTGGCTTGTGAGACCGGCCACCGCCCCTCGTCGGGGTCTCGACTGTATACACTAGTCTACTCTGGAGAATCGATGCCCTGTCTCGAAACTCCCACGACTAGGGACCTTTTAAGGATGTGCTTATAGACTCCAGCTCTCACTTATATGATCGCCCTCATACTGCTGGCAGTCAAGCAAGAATCCTAGGGGCTCTATCAACGTGTAATAGCGACATGTCAGGTCACCTAAAGCAGTACACGATGATAAAGGTAAACCAGATAGCAAACTATCATCTCGAGTAAGACTGTCCTACCGGGATAGGTCCTCCCTCAATCATTGCAATCACGTGCCTGTGATCCAATAATTGACTCTGAGGGCACTATCTCCAACAAATCAGAATAGGGATGGATCTGTTAAGAAGGTAGTAGGGTGTGATGTCATGGTTTTTGGATGACATACACAGAGTAGGAAGTAAAATTCCTATACTACGATCTGTTGTACTTTGGTCGTCACACAGTTGTTTCTCCAGACAGGATATGGATATAATATTTGACATTCTGGTTTCTAGATCTATAGTTTTAGATCTAGATTTGGGTAGTTTCCCAATGTAGGTACTTTGACAGTATTCTAATGGTTTTTAGAATAGATGACTCCTAGCATGGTGGTGTACCTGCAGGTGATGGAGTCACCCTCTCTAAAGGTGTCTTACAGACTAAAGGGGAGAGGGATGTGCATGATTGGCAGATCACTTGCTTAGGCAATTGAGTCAATCATGAGATGTCAAGTACCACACCAAATGTTGGTTTTGCACTAGATGCAATAAGTTTGTATTAATCTTATCCTGGAGAAACATAAGGAAGCAGTTTTAGAACATAAATACATGTTCTACGGATTTGATGACGGCAGCCTCCTTCGGGAGACGGTTATCATTCCAAGCTTCAAAGGTGACATGGATGACAGAGTGATTGTCAGAGTTATAGTTTTCCCTTTGACAAGGGACAGTATTATGGACAGGTGGTCCAAGAGGATACTGTGGGTGGCATGGTGCCGGATACTGATTAGGTTCAGTGATCGATACAATCTAAGAAGTTTGGATTTGGAGTTCATTTATGAACTAGGTCCCATCAGATATCCAGACATATTCTAAGACAGGTATTACTCGTTTCGGGAGATGGCTTTCTTCGCGAATTTGAGATTAAGAGAGATATAGAAAGAAACTTCTAGGCGGATCCACTCACTAAGGCTATTTCTCGAACACAATAGTTTTACAAACGGGCTTTGTGATACTGATTAGTAGAGGAGTTGGATGTTCGGTTTCACACGGGCTGTGAGTAGTCGACATCGCAATAATTAGCTTTGAGTCCAAGTGGGAGATTGTTGGAGATAATGCCCTCATAGTCAATTATTGGATCACAGGTACGTGATTGCAATGATTGCGGAGGACCTATACCGGTAGGACAGTCTTACTCGAGATGATAGTATGCTATCTGGTTTGCCTTTATCAGTCGTGTACATGTTCAGGTGACTGATTACATGTTACACTTTGATAGAGCCCTTAGGATCTTGCTTTACCACCAACAGTATGATGGCGATCATATACGTGAGAGTTGAGTGGTTTATACGCATATCCTTAATTGTGGTCCCTAGTCGTGGGAGTTTCGAGACAGGGCATCGATACTCCGGAGTAGACTAGTGTGTACAGTCGAGACCCCGACGAGGGGCGGTGGCCGGTCTCACAAGCCACTGGTGTCAGTTGGATCACCTAAGATGTATACAGGTGCTCATTGGGTTATGAGTACACCGGACAGGACTCGCCGGGAACCTGCTAGTTGGTATTATACATATCGTCAGATAGCAGTTCCCTGGTGACATGTGTACGGGTTAGTTCATCGACCTGAGGTCGTCATTTGTCTCATGTGAGTTCCCACTGTGCTTTGATTTCTACCCTACCACGGCTCAAAGGAGTCGTGCAAACAGGTAGCTTTTGGGTACAGTCCCGAGCCATATGGATGCACGTGAGCGGATCGGCAGGGAATTCGTCTCTCCCGGTATTGGGGGCGAGGTCGTGCTGTGTCTAGGATAGCCATTACACAAAGTCCATGGCCATGGCAGGAGATTTACTGGTAGGTACTCCAGTAGTATCTCAGGGTGTTATTGGGCTTCACTCCGACACGACTTATACTGCTATTGGGGGTCTGACGTTACTAGCCCCCTAGGCAGATATGCGATACTCATAGACGAACGGACCGGACTGTATATACATTATCACTGTTAGGCTCAGTAGGGTTTTCCGGATGAGTTCGATCATCGGCATCCCTTGAGGTCAGTCCATGGGCAGCCGTTACGCATTGCTAGTGCCGCTGACGGTTTGTGGTTAAACCCACTGCCAGGGTACTGACGAGTCATTAGAGTCCCCCACAGACAGTTTCCCAAGTTCGGGTGAAACGTTGTAGAGGCCGTATAGTTTTATGGCAGGGTTCGGAAAATGCACGTGCGTTTACGCACGTGTTATTTTTCGGGCTGATGATACTGGTCGGCTTTGGTTTAAGCCGGATCCGAGTATTATATTGAGTAGATATAATATCTTTGTCTCAGTTGCATTTGTATTCGGTCGTAATACAAATGCGGGTATATTTATACAGTTTCGGGGTTATCCTGAAAGTCGTTTCAGGATCACTTTTGGAAGTTGCCAGTTTCCAGTTTTCTATCAGCCGTCTTTTAACATTCGGTTAAAGACGGATTTATCTTTTCTTGGATGAGAGTGAGTCATCATTCTAGAAGGTTCTAGAAGTGATGAGGTGGCTAATGAGTCATCTTGACATTGATTGGTGCATTAAAGGCTTGATGATGTGTATTAGTGACTCATGCATTATCATTAAAGCTTCTTGTTTTTCTTAAGGATATTTTGTGAGAAGCTTTCTTTTATGGTCACCCCCTTGATTGCTCCTACCATCACCTCCCTCTTTGATAAATAGTGGCCGGCCATTCTTTGTGAGAGAGAGTGAGAATGATTTCATTTTAGAGAGAAAAGACTATGGTTTTGGGTGTATGGAAATTTCATATCTCGTTTCGTTCCATCACCCGATTAAAATGGCAACTTCATTAACCGATCGTCCACGGTTTTGGATGAAGTGAGACAAATTCATCTACTCATTCTCTACATCATTCTTGGTCGTCTCTTTTAGCAAACTTGACGACCGAGTTGCCTCAAGTCAGAGGCGGGAGCCCGTTTAAAGAATCGTCGACGTGGTGCCACCTCGACGAGGATATCGGAGATCGACGAGATCGGAGCAGCCGCAACGGAGCTTGGGATGATGGTTGAAGAACGAAGGACTCGGATCGTTCGGTATAACCTTTCTACACTCTTTACAGTTTGTTAGTTTAGCAATAATGGCAGATCCGGGTTAAAGTATACGATAGCGCCAGTTAAAAAGTTTTTGTTCCGCATTTGGCGTCTGTAGACTGCCGGGGCGCTACCGTAGACTTACAAAAAAAATTGAATAAAAGTATAAGTGTGAATAAAGAGATATAAAAAATGAACACTGGTTTTGTAATTACTTAAGGCTGCGTAAAATAAAAATATATAGCGATGGTGCTTTATCACCTAGTGCCTTAGACCAACTGGTTTGGGAGTCACTGCTAAAGCCTTAGGTATTACAAGACGAGGAATTACGCCTTAATGCGCAAATACATTTTGTGATCGGTCGTTAGTACCTCAAGAAGTATTAACGGTCGCATGAAGAATGTGTGATCAATTTCATCTAAAATTCACCAACTAAAAATACTTTGGACAATGGACAAGAGTATGATAGCTTGAATTGAATTTCCAAGTGTATGGGTGATACATACACACACGTAGGGGTATATGATTGGGTTTGGATGAGAGATAAGAATGAAAAATAGGACTTATATTTTCAGTAGAGATCATAAAAATTCCTAAGTTGAGATGGAACCTTAGAAGGAAAATTCAAAAGATGCTGAAGGCTTAATAAATTTGCAGAACATATACTATCTTAAGTTAAATGAAAAGTGAGTGTGAAAAATACGGGTTGATGATTTCTAAGTTGACGATAATAGAATTTCTTGCTAGAACACCGAATTTAAGAATGAAAGTCAACAGGACAAATTGATCAGATTTTGTAGGTAGTATCCGCTGAAAACCCTCAGGAGACAATACTCCTCCTGCTAGGGACACCTAGAGGTTTAATGGCTTGTTGCACAAGCTCAGTGCAATCGCGATTCCCTGCGAAAGTGAGGTTAGGATTTTTCGAGAATAAAAATAGTTTTGCTCGGGACGAGCAAAAGATAAATTTGGGGGTATTTGTTCATATCAGAATTTTGCATTATTATATTCCCCATTCTTAATCATATTGCAAATAAATAGGTGTGTTTGATCCATGTCTGCTAAATAGTTGCAGGTTGCAGGTTCTCAGAACAATACAGTGAAAATGGTGAAAAGACGCTACAAATGTGAGACTACGACCAACAAATGGATGAATCTGCAAGATGCCGCCTAGCAGTTTGAGGAACAAACGAAGATCAATGAATAGTTTGATTGCACAAAGTACGAGGGCAGCACAAAGATTCAAGACTTCAACGCGAAGTTTTCGGTAAAAGTCCACAAATTCTGCACTGTTGGAAATCTGGAAGAAAGTAGAAAACATTCTGAAGAACCAAGAGAAGAAAATAGAAGGAAATAGCAACCTAAAGCAACCCAGAAAAGAAGAGTCAAAGATCCCTCAAGATGGCCGCGGATCCGCGGCCAAACATGGCATTCGGCCGTGGATCCGCGTCCGTGCTGTGCACGTGTCGGTGGTGTCGGTGCAAAGTGTCGGTGGTGTCGGTGCTTTGACCCGGCTTTCTTAGGGTAGTGTTGTAATTTCAGATGTGGATCAGATGTAAACTCTAGGGTTTCTCCTATCTATAAATAGGAAAGCCTACAGCCTTTTTTGGGGCATGCCTCTTTTTAATTCTAGATTAAATTTCAATTCCTTTGTAATCGTCAATAGTGCATCAATAAAGTAAGTTATTTTTTTTATCTTGTGTTCTTCTTAATTGCAATTTTATTCCTCTGCATTTTTTTACCTGTCTTTATTTATCTGCAAGTTCATTAGTTAATTAAAAAGAAAATTTATAAAAATGAATTTTTTCGCAATTTCCCTAATGAGTGAGTAGTTCCTCACTTGTTAGGGTTAGGATTGGGTAGGTTTGAGAGATGGTAATCTCTCACTCTTTTCTTCTCCTCATAACTTTATAAATTAGGACTCGATGTAAATCAAACACCCACCGCTTACTACGGCACCCTATCCTACGAGATAGCGGTGATTCCCTAGTTAGACCGGTAGTGGTTGATTTACATAGAGATTAGGGCTAAGAGTTAAGAAAGGACGGACAAGGACCAAAATGAAGAAACTATGTTTCTTCCTAGTCATGCTAATCCCCTTTGTTAATTATTAACCTAACACCTATGTTCTTAATTAGGGCAAAGGAAGCAGTGAGTAGAATTAACTTTCCAAACTAACCTAATCCTAACCCTAGCAAGGTTTTAATCCAAATTAAATTCAATCTTAGTTTTTATAAAATTCAAAACCTACCAAAAATAGGAATTAACTCGTTAGAACAATTAGAAAAGAACACGTTTTTCCTGTGGACCGACCCGTACTCAATCGGCTAGCTACCAAGCGACACCGTTATTGATTGCGGTATTCTATTCTTTGATTTTAAAAAGCACGCAAAAGAACTCTCAATCAGCTATACAACCACTTCTCAGCAAGGTCACACAAGGTGAAAGGAATGACTCGTAGCCGTATAGCATCGTCAGACAGTTGGGTAGTCTTCATCATTGCACATACTTTCTGGAATTTGTTGATGAAGATATAAGCATCTTCGGATTCCAGTCCGTGAAATTTAGGCAACATGTTGATGAAGTGGGGGTTAATTTCGAAATTATCCCCATTTGCCGGCAGAAGTGAAAGACAGGTAGGAAGTGCGGAGCGGGTGGGATAGAAACGATCCTGGAGCGCGATTCGCTATGGCGCTTCAATAGGAGGTGGTTGCGGGTTATTCGCACCCAGTTGAGGTGGAATCAGTCCCGAGGTAGGTAAAGGGTTGTTAGGATTGAATCCTGACATCTCAGAAGATGAAGATGAAGGTGAAGATGTACGAACAGAATTCCGGTCAATATCGGAGTTGGCTGGCAAAGGTAAGGATGAAAGAGGTGTGGAGGGAGTTTCGACGTCGAAGTCGACCGCGTAGTCGGTAGCGACTAACGAAACACGGACTAGTCGGGCACTATTGTCCCGAGTCCAACCGGACATACACTAAACGAATTTAGTGTAGTCAAAACGTAGAATGTGAGGGTAGGAAAACGTTAATGAAGAAAGGTAAGGATGGAAGGTGGGTGAAATGGGATTTTAGTGACGAAGGGCAAGTTTTTATAAAAAAATTTTGTTTTGTGTTTTTGCAGCGCAAAATATCCTGCACAAAAACAATTTATTGGATAGGAGAAAGAGAATCTGTGCAAAGAAACCTGCAGGAAAAATATTTCAATGGAGTTCAGAAGAGAGGAAAGGAGAAAAGAGATACTTACAAAGAAAATTGGGTGCTGACGTCACCAGTTGACTGCGATTCCGCGGTCAAACCCTTGATTATGCCGCGGTTGAACAGTTGGTTTGGATCTTCTGACTTTTTTCCTGTGCTGAGTTGGTTCTCCTTTTTCTGATTAGATCCCCTGATTCTGGATTTGTTCACTGAGATTGCTCCAGATCTGAATCAGGCCTTCTTCCAATCCTGCACACTTGGACAAAGATTTTTCAAAAATAACAAGATGATTTTTATTTTTATGTTTTTTTTAATTTTTTTAATTTATATATATATATATATATATATATATATATATATATATATATATTAACCCGAAATTTCATAAAGAAAGAAACTAACGTCTCCCCGACAACGGCGCCATTTGATTGTTAGGTGTTTTCTATGCGTGCTTAAATTTTAATTATCGCAATCAAGATAGTTTCGCTTGGTAGATAGCCGGTTGAGTACGATTTGATCCACAGGGAGATGGAATCTTTTTCTTTATGTTTTAACGAGTTATTCCGATTAAGTCGGGTTTTGTTTTAAGATCTACGAATGAGATAAAAGGTGATAAAATACTTGCTAGGGTTAGGATTAGTTTAGTTCGAGTTTAGAATTTCACACTTCTTTCAATGCCTTAGTTATAAATATCGGTGTTAAGTTAATCGGCAACAACGGGGATTAGCACGGCTAGGAAGAAACTTACAAGTCTAAGCTAGGCTTTCCATGCCTAGTTTCTTCCTTTTGGTCATTGTCCGTCCGTTCTTGGCTCTTAGTCCTAACCTCCAGTTAATTCAACCACAACCGGTCTAACTAGGAAATCACCGCTATCATGTAGGATAAGGTGCCATAGTGAGCGGATTATGGTTTAATTAAAGGGAGTCCGAATTTAATGTGTCGGGTAAAGAAAAGAGTGAGAGAGATTTCTTTCTTTCAAACCTTCCTTCTCCTGCCCTAACAAGTGAGGAATTACTCACTCATTAAAAAGATAAAAATAAAACAAAAGGGAAGGTAGAAAGAATTTAGGTTTAAGAAGAATTTTACAACTAGCTATTTGAGATCTCACCTAGGCAAGGATCTTACTCAAGCATCATCGTTGTTAAAAAGAAATATAAAAGAATAAAAGACAAGAAAAACACAGATTTAATTCTACATCTAAGTTCATAAATGAAAATCACAGATAAAAAAATGCGATAAGAAAATGCGAGACAAATAAAAATAAAGACTTACTTTTATTGATAACCTCTCAAAAACTCTCTACAATTTTGCATTAAGAAAAATAAAGAACAGAATTAAAATTCTAAATTCTAAAACTAAAAAGAGGCATAATAATTTGGGTTTGAACCCTCCTATTTATAGATAGGAAAACCTTAGGTTTACATTCTGATCTATACACGAAATTACAGAACTACCCCAAGAGAGCCGAGTCAATGCACCGACACTGCCACCGACACGTGCATTGCACGGCCACGGAACCGCGGCAGAAGTGCCTGTTTGGCCGCGGTTCCGTGGCCATATGGTGGAATCTTGGGTCCATCTTTTCAGGTATTCTACCAGTTGCTTTTATCTTCTGTTTGGTACACTTGGTTTCTCAAAAGCTCTTCTGTTCTCTTCCAGATATTCAGCAGTGGACTTTTGCCTTGAACTCCGCTTGAACTGGTATGCGGCATCATGCAGATCAGTATTCATCTGTTATTGGTCATAGTCCCACATTTGTTGCGACTTTTCATGAATCTCACTATAAAGAGCTGAGAACTTGTAATCTGCAACTATTTAGCAGACATGGATCAAAAGCACCTATTTATATGCAATGTGATTAAGAATGGGCGATATAACAATGCAAAAATCTGATATGAACAAATACCCCCAAACTTATCTTTTGCTCGTCCCGAGCAAAACCAATTTTATTCTCAAAAAATCCTAACCTCACTTTCGCAGGGAACGCAATTGCACTGAGCTTGTGCAATAAGCCGTTAAATCTCTATGTGTCCCTAGTAGGAGGAGTGTTGTCTCCTGAGGGTTTTCAGCGGATACTACCCACAAAATCCGATCAATTTGGCTGTTGACTATAATTCTTCAATTCAGTATTCTAGCAAGAAAATCTATCATCTTTAATTTAGAAATTATCAACCCATATTTTTCACACTTTCTATTCATTTAACTTAAGATCATATACGTTTTGCCAGTTTATAAGCTTTCTGCATATCTTGAGTTTTCCTTCTAAGGCGCAATCTTAACTCAGGAATTTTTATCATCTCTACTGAAAGTATAAGTCCTATTTTTCATTCTTAGCTTTCCTCCAAACTCTAATTATAAACCCCTACTTTTGTGTAATTATCACCCCTACACTTGGAAATTCAATTCAAATTATCATACTCCCGTCCATCAGCCAAAGCACTTTTTAGTAGGTGAATTTTTTAGATGAAATTGCTCACACATCCTTCATGCGACCGTTAATACTTCTTGAGGTACTAAACGACCGATTACAAAATGTGCTTGCGCATTTAGGCGTGATTTCTCGTCTTGCAACACCTAAGGCTTAGCAGTGACTCCCAGACTAGTTGGTCTAAGACACTAGATGATAAAGCACCCTTACTATATATTTTCTTCTATGCTGCCTTAAGCAATTACAAAACCAGTGTTCATTTTTTTCTTTTTCATCACCACATATAATTTATTTTATTTTCCTTTATACTAAGACTTTTAGACAAGAGCATTTAAAGGTATCCTCTACTATTCCAAGTTTCAAGATGTGTGTAAGTGCGTAGAGTAGGGTATCTATTTTCAGAATTTGGACTTAAGATTCAGAATTAATTTTCAGACTTACATTTCAAATAAATCTTTCAATACTCTTCCCTTATTTTGACTTAGCCCAAGAATTGAACTCAAAATTTGCTTATTTCTAAATAAACTACAAGAATGTATATTTTCTACCGTTAAACTTTAAGAAAGGTTAATTTTAGGGTATTTAATTTACTAAGTTTAGGATCTAATTTTTCCTAACTAGTCAACCGTCATGTTGAACTTAAGTCAAATATGGCCAAAATTGAAATTTTCAATTTATATATATATATATTTATTTTTTTAAAGTTTTTCAATTTTTTATAAAATTTTGATTTTTCATTTTTTTTATAATGCAATGCAGAATTAAATATGCAAAGAAAAATAAATATTTACAAAAATAATTAAAAAAAACGTGCAAATGCAATGCAAAGATAACTATTTACAAACAACCCTCACCCCTAAACTTATCAATAACAGTGTCCTTACTGCTCCCTGCGGCGTCTACTAGATGCGGCCTCACTAGTCCCAGCCTCTCCTCGTCCCCTCGATCGTGATCGGGAGCGTTCTTCTCTTGCCAATAGGGTGCTCATGCCCTGTTCCAAGCTCGTTATTCGCTAATCAAAATTAGTCAGTATCCCTACCACTCTTTCTACCCTCTATGGGTTCTTCTAAGCAAGCGTGCTTGCGCAGTAGGGGTAAGCTCTTCATCGCTCGCGGTCGAGCTCGAGCTAGGGGTCTTAGCCATCACATCCTCGGCCGGCTCGGTGCGCGACCATAAATCATGTAATCGTGTGTAGGACGTGGAGACACCCTCAAGAAGGGGTCGAATCGAAATCCCCCCATGCAGATAAAATTCAAATTCCTCAACATAGAAGAAATGGCGACACAGTTGTGTTACCAACATAGAGCATGGATAATTGGCCGCCCGTTTTCCGGCACCAATCGAGTGAAGCAAAACAGTACACATATCATAGCTAGGGTTTCGTGTCATTAGTGTGTTCACTATATGTAGGGATGGTGTGTTGTGCGAACTTCCAAAAATATTATTTTGTGCCCAACGGCACACAGTTAAGACATTCGCAAAAAGTGTTCGAGCTTGGATGCCTTTTCGTGGCTCCCTAGAACAATCATTACCCATTAAGGGTAGGTAGTCTTCAAAACGGAGGGGTTGGTCATGAATGGGGAGTCTTGGTATTAAGGCGACTTCATGAATGAAATCCCTATCAATTAAAATTTCCCTATCCCCCCACATTAACCTAATGTAGCCGTGTTGTGCAAAACAACCGTCCTCCATACATTCATAAAAATGGGTGACAAGATCCGGAAATGCGAAGGAATTCGGATGGTTAAATAAGAGAAAGTTCCATCCGCGCCTTCGGATCTCATCACCGAAGTAACTACCGTAAACAGTGTGTGCGAACATTTGGGAAAAGTCCCTTTCAAATTGCAGTGTAGGTGCCATTGAAATAAAATTGCAGAAAGATAAAAATTTAACAGAGCAGAGCAGAGAAGATCTAACCTCCTCTGAAAATTTCAGAGGGAGAAGAAGCAGAAGAGCGGCGGAAGCGCGGCAGAATGAGGGCTTCGGCGGCGGTTGGGCGGCGGCGCAAGGCGATCTCGCTGCGATTTCAGAAGTGGCTGTAGGGTGTTTTTCGTCACCCCATTGAGATGGGAATACGCGCGCGCTTGTCAGGCGCATTACAGATTCCCCCCGCCTAGGATAGGCTGGGGTTTATTGATTGTGGGGATCCCAGTCTCCGGCAGCCGCGGACTAAGCTGCCGTTAATTACCTCTCGCATTTGGAGCGAGAGAACCTCCGATTGACGGGTTAAACTGGTCATGCGAACTCAATGTGCAGTGTTGTGTTTTGATCGGGTTTCAGATATATCGGGGGCCCCGCAGAGTTTTTATGGGGGTCCCGCTATCCGGATAGTGGGCTGGGGGTCAAGGGGGCTAGCAGCCCCCTTGCGGAGTGCGGGCAATGCCCCGTTAGAATTTTTTTCTAACGGGGAGGTGTTGTAGAGTATGTGTATGTGTATATGTATATATACATATATATAAAAAAGGGAAAGTGCATCTAAAGGATGCGTGGGAAAAAGTGCCAGCACTTTGGGCGCTCACGCTTTGAGCGCAAGGGCGCTAGCGCCCTACGTGCCAGGCACGTGGGTGCTCGGGCGCTAGCGCTTTGGTTGCCAGAGCGCTAGCGCCCCACGTGCCAGGCACGTGCACGCTCGGGCACTAGCGCTCTGAGCGCAAGAGTGCTAGCGCTTTGAGCGCTAGCGCCCCACGTGCCAGGCACATAGACGCTCGGGCGCTAGCGCTCCCCACGTGCCAAGCACGCTGGTGCTTTGGGCGCTAGCGCTTTGGACGCTAGCGCTTTGGACGCTTGGGCTCTCGGGAGGCAAAATGGACTTGGTCCCTGCAATGGGAGTTGTACTCCCAGAAAGGAGCACTTATTATTTTGTATATATGTATATATATGAGGAGTTAAACTCCTAAGATATTTTGAAGCTGATGAAGGGGGTTCTCCCCTTGAGCCCTAGGTCTTCCCCAAAGTGGGGTTTCTGGAGACGGGTTCCTTCTTCTTTCTGTCGTTTGGCCGGATCTTGGAGAAAGGGGGTAAGATTTAAAAATCTTCCCTTTTTGAGATCTAATGACAGATCCAAGTCCCCCTTTATGGGTTTTGTGGTGAAAAACTATTTAGTTTTGGAAAAGGAAAAGTAAAACTCTTGATTTAATTCAAAAGAAAGAAGAAGGTTTTAGAACCTTGAGGAAGGAGAAAGAGGCACATGCCCTAATTTTTGGGGAATGAAAAGTATATCTTTTATTCATCATCATGTTGCTTTATATAGGCTTACATATTTACATATAGCCCCTTGGGCTTTACAAAATGGCATTTTGCCCATCCCATGGCTCATGTGCCATTTCTTTTGCACATAAGCCACGGGCTTTACAAAATTTGGCTTTATGCCCATTCTGTTTACATTCATGCATAAAAAACTACATAAAAATTATTTATTACATGATTTCATTTTGGCATGGGGGAGGGCCGGCCGTTTCATGTTCGGACTCGACCTGGACATAGGCCCACTTGTCTTGGGGTTGACTTTGACTTTGACTTGGTCAACCGGGGTACAATTTTCAACTTCAATAGCGGCGGCTAGGGTTTCTGTGAAGGATAATTTTAGGGTTTTGTAAATGCAAAAGAAGGGTCGGGTTGTTTATATAGGGGTATTGGTGATTTATACAAAAGTCCCTCTAAAAAGAGGAATTACAAGAAAATATTTGTTTAATTTTATTTTATTTATGGTTCTAAATATTTACAAAAATACCCCTGAAAATTTCAAATTTTTTATTTTATTTTATTTTAAATTTTATTCTATAATTAGTTACAAGTGTGAAAATTGTACATACATACCCCCCAAACTTATTTGAAACAGCGTTTCCACTGTTTATGGCTGGATAACCGAAATTTGGGGGTAGATGGAGGAAGATCAGTCAATGTAAACAGGCTCCTGCAATATCAGGAGCTCCTCCGATGGGTCCGCTGTAAGGAACAGTTTTAACCTGTGTCCGTTCACTTTAAATAATGAACCGTCCTCTGGATTTTCTAAATCCACCGCACGGTGCGGATACACAGTTCATACAAAAAATGGCCCTTTCCAGCGAGATCTAAGCTTGCCGGGATGGAAATGTAAGCGGGTGTCGTAAAGCAATACCTGTTGACCAGGCGTGAATGTTTTGCGTATAAGGTGTTTATCGTGAAACACCTTCGTTTGGTTTTTGACGACAACCGCATTTTTGTAAGCTTCATCCCGAAGCTCGTTCAATTCATTTAACTGCAGCTTCCGATGGCTGCCCGCATTATCAAGAGATAAATTCAGCTCCTTTATCGCCCAAAATGCACGATACTCAATTTCCACTGAAAAGTGGCAAGCCTTTCCGTAAACAAGCCGATAAGGAGACATGCCAAGATCAATCTTATAGGTAGTTCGAAATACCCAAAGGGCATCGGTATGTTTTAAAGACCAATCCTTACGGTTCTTGGAAACCGTTTTCTCCAAAATCTGTTTGATTTGACGATTTGAAACCTCAGCTTGACCACATGTTTGGGGGTGGTATGGCGTTGATAGCTTATGATTAATGGAATATTTCCGCATCAAGGACTTGAAAGTCCTATTACAGAAATGTGTTCCATTGTCACTAATGATCGCTCGGGGGTGTCCAAACCGGGAAAAGATATTTTCCTTAAGGAATCTAATGACAACTTGTTATCATTAGTCCGGCAGGGTATGGTCTCGACCCATTTAGAGACATAATCTACAGCTAAAAGAATATATAGGTTCCCAAAAGAATTGGGAAACTGCCCCATAAAATCAATCCCGAAAACATCGAAAATCTCCACAACCAAGATTGGTTGGAGCGACATCTCATTTTTCCTAGATATCCAGCCCAAATGTTGGCACCGGGAGCAGTTTTGCAGTAATCATGTGCGTCTTTGAAGAGTTGTGGCCAATAGAAGCTACACTGCAAGACTTTCTCGGGCCAAAATGCCCGCCACACGCTTGATCGTGGCAAAACGACAGCACGCTCTTGAATTCATTATCAGGGACACATCGACGAATAATCTGGTCGGGACAGTACTTGAACATATAAGGTCCGTCCCAGTAAAAGTGTTTTACCTGAGATAAAAATCGGAGTCTGTCCTGATTTGACCATTCATCCGGTAGTAGTCCAGTGGCTAAATAGTTAACAATATCTGCGAACCAAGGTTCGCATGATACTGTCAAGAGCCGTTCATCCGGAAAAACGTCATTTATCGTAATTTGAAGCGTCGGCGAAGAAGGGAGGCGTGAAAGATAGTCGGCGACTACGTTTTCGCATTCTCTTTTGTCTTTGATGACAAGGTCAAACTCTTGAAGTAAGAGGATCCAACGTATTAGCTGAGATTTTGCGTCCTTCTTCGCAAAAAGATGGCAAAGAGCAAAATGGTCTGTGTATACGATGACCGGAGAGCCGATCAAGTAAGGCCTGAACTTTTCTAAGGCAAACACAACAGCCAAGAATTCCTTCTCGGTTG
The DNA here is from genome assembly GCA_030015575.1 of Agapanthus africanus. Lineage (NCBI taxonomy): Eukaryota > Viridiplantae > Streptophyta > Magnoliopsida > Asparagales > Amaryllidaceae > Agapanthus > Agapanthus africanus. The sequence goes on from JASDDO010000010.1 coordinate 372,117,226, forward strand.
TTGTGTAATTCAGTTGTGCATCATTCAAGGTTCGGCTAGCATAATAGATTACATGCGGCATCTTATCGATGTGCTGTCCAAGGACAACACTGATGGCAAAATCAGATGCATCACACATAATCTCAAATGGATATGTCCAGTCAGGAGAAAAAAGAACGGGAGCAGAAGTAAATGGGTTTTTTAATGACTCGAACGCATTCATACAGCTCGAGTCGAAATCGAATGTGATGTCCTTGGCCAGCAAAAGAGTCAAGGGCCTAGCAATCTTGCTAAAGTCCTTGATGAACCGTCTATAGAAACCGGCATGGCTAAGGAAGGCTCGGATATCTCGGACGCTTTTGAGAGGAGGGAGATTGGAAACGACTTCAATCTTTGCTCTATCTACCTCAATGCCATTTTGCGAGATGATATGTCCTAGGACAATACCCTCTCGTACCATGATGTGGCACTTCTCTCAGTTTAAAATGTGGTTCTTATCCTTACACCGGGTAAGGACTGCGTCGAGATGCAGCAAACACTCATCAAAGGAATCGCCGAAAATGGAGAAATCATCCATAAAGATCTCCAAGAATTTTTCCACCATGTCTGAGAAAATTCCCACCATACACCGCTGGAAGGTAGCGGGCGCATTGCATAGCCCAAAGGGCATGCGACGATATGCAAACGTGCCGAAAGGACAGGTGAATGTGGTCTTGTCCTGGTCTTTTTCGGCGATGGGAATCTGGTTATAGCCGGAGTAGCCATCCAAAAAGCAGTAGTATTCATGCCCAGCCAATCGTTCAAGCATCTGGTCAATGAAAGGTAGCGGAAAGTGGTCTTTCCGCGTCGCGGCGTTGAGTTTTCTATAATCGATGCATACTCGCCACCCAGTTTGGGTGCGAGTAGGAATTAACTCGTTCGCCTCATTAGTTATGACCGTTATGCCCGACTTCTTGGGGACAACGTGAATGGGGCTAACCCACTGGCTATCAGAGATAGAGTAAATGATACCACTATCAAGACACTTTACGATCTCCTTTTTTACAGCCTCCTTCATGATTGGATTGAGTCGTCTCTGTGGATCCCTGGCTGGTTTGGCATCATCCATCATATGAATGTGATGTTCAACGATCAAGGGACTAATCCCCTTGATGTCCGCCATAGTCCAGCCAAAAGCTTGTCGGTTGCTTTGCAAGACCGTCAGAAGGGTTTTCTCCTGCTCTGGAGCTAGAGAAGCCGAAATGATGACAGGGAGGGTCTCGCTCTCACCTAAGTAAACATATTTAAGGTGAGATGGTAACGGCTTAAGTTCGAGCGTTGGAGGTAAAACGATTGAAGGCAGGATCGGCAAAAATGTCTCGAACTCGAAGGGTTCCAGCAGAGGCTCAAAATGAGTGTAAGTGACCGAGTTGGATGGTTCAGTTAACTCATCTGAAAATTCAAGGATTCAAACTCAGGTGGTGAAAAGTCAAGATCGTTCAAGAAAGTGAAACACTCATAATCACTGTCGGGCGCAGTATCAGATTCAAGGAGGAACGCACTAGTGGCGTCAAGATTACTGTGATCGAATATAAATTTCTCGAGTTCACAGTTCTCCGGGGTGATCTCCTGGATTGAACAAACGTCTAGTATATGAGCATTAGATTCGGAGGGCTGATTTCCCAACCTAAAAATGTTGAGTTCAATTGTCATGTTTCCAAAAGATAGGTTCATCGAACCATTTCGACAATTGATCACAGCATTTGAGGTCGCCAGGAATGGATGACCAAATATCACCGGAATTTGATTCCGGAGGTTAGCTACAGGTTGTGTGTCTAAAACAATGAAGTCAACGGGGAATATGAAGTCCCCTACTTTGATTAACCCATCCTCTAGCTCACCCCTAGGATGGGTGATAGATCGGTCGGCCATTTGGAGAGTACAGTGTATGGGTTTCAACTCTCCTACACCTAGTTGCTCGTATACAGAATACGGAAGTAGGTTAACACTGGCACCAAGATCCAAAAGTGCGCGGTTGATATTCTTATCCCCAATGGTAATTGAAATTGTAGGACAGCCAGGGTCCTTTCATTTTTGAGGTAAATCTTGGGTTAGAGCATCACTCACGGCACTAGCTAAGAAAACTTTCTTGGGTACCTGAGATTTCCTCTTTTTAGTGCATAAGTCCTTCAAGATTTTTGCGTAGGAAGGAACTTGTTGGATTGCATCTAAAAGGGGAATGTTAATATTAACCTGTTTAAATAACTTCAGAATCTTCTCCATTTGTGAATTTTGTTTATTGGGCCTCAACTGGTTTGGAAATGGAACGTTTTTAAAATTGGTCGAGTCCAATGTTTGTGGAGGAGATTGTGGAGTTGGAACGGATCCCATAGAAGGAGTTTTCGTGGAGTGAGATGTGGGTCCGTTGTAACACCTTAGAATGTGTTTTGTAGCTAATTATATTTTAATGTGTGGTTTTTAATAAAAAGTTTACCAAATTAATTTTTAAATATCTTATCCTATTTAATGTGTATTTTATTAGAATTTTGTTAGGCACACACACACTTGTGCATGTTAACTAGAGTGTTAGTTTGAGGTTTAACCATTTTCCCTAATGTAGTTTTAGGCTTTGTTTAAGTGTTTTGGGTTGTTAGGTGTGTTATGGTTGTTATTAGGAAATGAAAATGAATTTTAAAAGGGTTTTAATGTTGGTTTGAATTGTTGACTTTGGGGGAGAGAGAGAGAGGGAAAGCATGGGGCAACATGGCTCATGCCATGCTCATTTAATGAGGGAAGAGAAGAGAATGGGAGGGTTTTTTAGTTTTCCCCTCATTTCTCACTCCTCACTCTCTTTTCTCTTCTTTCTCTCACTCTCAAACACACACACACACACTCACCTGTACCAGAGCAAGGCGGCAGCAGCAGCAATCATCATCATCACAGCAGCAGCCACAGCAGTGACAACAACAACAACATCAGCTACAACTGGCAGCAGTGGCATCAGCATCAGCAGCAAGTGCCCCAGCAGCACCAAACAACAACAACAAAAACAGCAGCAGAGCATCATCAGAAGCAGCAGCAGCAGAGGCAAGCAGCAGCAACAGGAACCCCAGCACTTACAGAAGCTCTTCTCCACTTCTTCACCTTCCTTCTAGGGTTCATTAGGGTATATTTCTTGAACCCCATTTCATGGTTTGCTTAGTTGTGCATCGATTGCTTCGATTAGTGTTAAAATAGCTAATTTAGTGCTAGATTATGGTGTTTTATGTGGAAATTTGGTTAAGTCTCGATTGTGTGGGTTAACCTAGCTCAGTGTAGTGTTAATAAGGCCACTTCAACTGAGAAATCCCCAGATTACACTAAAATACCATAGATTTTCCTTTTTGTGCAAAATTGGTGTTTTAAAGCGATAATTGTGACATCTGAGAGCTGCTTTTGACCCGGACCTTACAGAGTGAAATTGAGAAGACTGGGACATGATACATAGGTCTAGATACCACCACCAGAGCACGACCCCCTAAATCCCAACCCAGGCCGCCAAATTCTTCTTTTTGGCCGCAAATTGCGGCCCAGAAGGGGACTGGGGTGTTGGGGTTTTGTGTAGGGTTCCCTGCTGTGTTGTCTAGGTCTTTGGCATGTATAGTTTTGTGATATCTTACCTGTAGGAAAATCTAGGACTTTATATCGTTTTAGTGTTCGTTGTGTTTGCGCGATACGCGCGATACGTGAGTGGGTTCTGTGATCCAGCGTATCGCGGCGTGTCGCGATGGTTTTAGACGCGTACACACACGATTCAGCGTATCGTGCACACGCGCGTTTAGTTCGCGACTCGAGTTTCTCGTTTTGGTTCGATATCACGTTTTGCGAGATATTTTGGCTTATATATGATTTTCATGTCATATTTGCTGGTTTGCAGGCAGGAACTACGGACACGGCTACAGGGGGGAACAGATGGTAGGATTCACCTAGCGTGGAGTGTAGGTGAGTAGATTTAGCATCTACAGGGGATCGCCCGCATGGCGTTATGCGTCTGGGCTAGGATTCAAATACCTGTCGCACATTCTACGTCATTGTAGAATTGCGCCTTTACTTTATTTCCTTGATGTAGTTATACTCTGACTAGCAGCCGTAGGACACCGCACATATTATTGACGGTTCATGTTGCATGAGCACGGATTGTATGCTACACACACCGTCAATAATTGCCATGCCACACACTACCCCTTATATCTACTATTGCTTACCACACATGACATCTAGCTTATCGGTATACCTATAGTGTATCATACCTTTAGTGATAGGTATATTTACACCTTGCGATACAGCTACAGGTATACCTTCTACATATTTTACTTATACCGGGGGGGATATCTTACTCATATTCTTCTTATACCCAAGGGGGGTATACGACATCAGTTCTTATAGGTAGATACCTATACATTGCTACACTTGTATGTTACACACATATTCAGTTGCAATCATATATTTACCTTTACTGATGTTACTTAGCTGTACCTTATTGGTTTCACATACATCTGGTTTCAGCTACATATTCTCATTTATATGCTCGTATTTCTGATAGATCGCATATATGTATTCCTGGATTTGCGCATTCTTATTTTGATTTCACATGATGATTTCTAGATTTGGGAACCGGGTGAGTTCATGAAATTATGCATACATCGAAGAACCCGGTTTCCTTGAGATGATATTTGCGCGTCCACCATGAGTTTTATCGGTGCTGATTATATACTCCATACGAGGTGTGGTTGCCGTATGAGAGTACATGGTGGGGCCCGGTATGGTTCCCCTCGGCAAGAAGATCGATGGATTTTGCCGATTGAGCCTGGATGTGGGCGAGTACCTACCGGTGACAGTACCCATGACTCGGCGGGGGATCACGGAGACACCGCTTGGAGTCATGTACGTATACATACGTCGAAAGGCGAGGGTCAGAGCTAGGCACTCGTGCTTTCGGGATAGCGTATGATATGTGGTCAGAATTTCTGTGTCGATGCTTGGCACACTGTTTTCATGATATTTCTTTAACACCTTTGTATATATAACAGGGGATTTAGCCGTTGTTATATATACCCTTACACCAATATTAGTGGAATGTGACGCTAATATATATGTATTGCCCCCATCATACTTATTTATGTGTATTTACCTTTAGGATGTTAGATTCTTACTTGAGATTCGACTTGGGATATAGGTGATTCATTGACATTGGATATTGGATATGAATGTGATTGTTGATTTGTACATTCGAGATATAGGAGAGCTATTCGATATTGTACATTGAGGTGATGTGAGACTTATATGTTGTGAGAGCCCAATGTGGGGGCTGATTTGAGGATTTGGGATTTGAGTGTCTTGATGGATTGTGATCCTACCACGATGTCAGGTTTCGTGGAAATGACATATTCCACCCTATACCTCACCCTTACCTATTTTTATGCACAGATTCATATAGTGGTAGTACCTGTTAGTGTACCTTTATGATAAGTTGCATATCTACATTCTCATATCCTTTTTGCATAGTTATTGCATATTACTGTCATGTTCCTATTGCTTCACATATTGATTGTACCTGCTAGTGTACTCTCCTTTATTCAGCATTTGCATGACATGTTATTACCGTAATCGCTTATCTTAGATTCATGCTGTACGTGCATTCCTGCGATTACCTGCATATGTTTTATACTATTCACGAGTTGGCAACTCACCCCCGTTGTGCCACAGGTGTTTCAGGTTGTTCCCCAGAGTAGTCGAGGCAGGCTATTCAGCTATTCAGCTACTATCTTTTGCCACAGATACCGCATCGGCTCACAGTACCGTTTTGCTTAGGTGGGTTAGATGATTATCTGTATTTCCTATTGTACCTTCGTTGTATTTGTACTCTCCATCTACTATTGTATTGTGGACTTAGAGACTTGGTGAGGACGTATTTGTATATTATTGTGGATTTGTTGTCTTTTATATACAGCTTTCTCTCTACTGTCTTTATTTCTTGGCTACGGCGTCGTATATTTGTATTGTATTCATCTTGGCTAGTTTTTACCAAAAAAAGGGGTGTTGCTAAAATTTTAAGGAAAGAAAGTAAGACTTTTAAAGAATTTGGGTTGCGATTTCAAATGTTTCAAAACTTATATTATCTTTTCCGTATTTTTATGGTTTAGACTTCTGGGTTTTGGCTTTCTTTTGCTACGTTACGTCTTAGGGCGTTGCGTAGTATTAGGGCCGTCACGGGCCAATTTTTGGGTCGTGACAAAGTTGGTATCAGAGCGCTAGGTTTTACCTTTCGGAGTGTAGGATGACCTTAGTATGATGGAGTAGGTAGCTTAAGCAGAGTAACGTAGTGTGTGTATGTCTGCAGCATACCCACGATGCGGTACCTTACATTAAGTGACCTGAGTACAATTTGCTTTAAATTCCTTCCTTGATGATCCATATTCTTGAGATTCGATTTCCTTATTCTTGTCGAATCTTCTCTTATATCTATTTATAGCCTTGCCATCGATGACTATGGGGACTCAGAATGATGCAGCGAGGGCCGAGGTCAGAGTTGGCTCGGGTGAGACGAGTACTGACCAGGATGGCACTCTAATTGCACTGGTGCAGACGGACCAGCCTACGATCTATACTATGGATAGAATTTTGGTAGAGATGCAGGACTTCCGCCAGACGATGAGTTCTTTGGTTGATATCGTTCGGGAGCTACGACAGGAGGTTGTGTCACGCCCCGCTTCCCAGTGTATGGCGAAGTGGACGTGACGAGGCCCGCTACGTATATACTCAGAAGTATATACGCTAAGCGTAACTAAGCAATATAAAGTAAATCACAAGAGACGAATAATATAGAAATAACAGCAACTTTTATTAATAACATTCTTTCTACAATGCAGGAAAAGAAAATACAACTGGAATGAAAAGCAATGCCTAAACAATGGCATAACAGGAAATGAAATAAACTGGAAAGAACAAGGTACAATTATCTAGAGCTCTGGGTCTGCCTGGAACTGCTCCAAATCTTCACCGGTGGGCTCGATCTCAACTTGGTCCAACGCACCTGACGACATTCAAAGAAGAAAGAAATAGAATGTCGTCAGCGAACAGGTCGCTCGGTAAGTCCCACAAGAATAAGAAGAATGAGAATGATAGAGTAAAAGTATTTTCTAACTATTATATTATTGAATATTATGGAACATTGTGTAACGCTGTTGTTTGTAGCTTGGTACAGAAGGATGCCAGTGTATACGAGGGGGATCTCTATATGCTAGAGATCAGGGCAAAAGGAAAGTACAAGGAACCGTTATGCCACGGTACAACAGCAATAGGATTCAGGTTAGGTGTCTTAATCTGACCATCTCGTGCCACCTTTAACACCTTCCGTACCAATCTACCCCTTAAACCCCGTAGTGTTTTAACAGTAATGTGGTATTGGAATATGTAAGTTGGGTGACTGACCAAAACCATGATATCAGTAAACATGTTGTAACTGTATAATCAGGTAAATGGAATATCAGGATAATGGATGAATATCCATGGTTTGATTCAGTCAAAAGAATATATTGTTAACTGGATTCAGGGTTTCATGTATTCAAATTGTATTGGAATATAAAAGAATATAGATTGACTTGAATCATATTCACGTCAGAAATAGTCAGACTCTAACCCGAGTCAGACTAAAAGAAGATAATTTGAAGTTCAATATTAGCTAGGGGCCTTATTGTAATTTGTAAAACTTGAGGGGGTTTTATGTAAAAAGTACTATTGTATAGTTTTCAAAATACACCTCAAGTATTTAATAATCGTCTTTATTGTTACAATGAATGTGAATTTTATTTGTGTTGTTCTAGTGAATATATCCTAATAGAAGTGTTAATTGATTTATTTGAAATTCATAGTATTTTAGTGTAACTTTTAATCTTGTAATTTTAGAAAATTGTGGAAACTTTATATTATGATAAAATAGGTGTTTAAATGATAATTATATATATATTAACACATGAATAATTTTATATAAATATTTTATTTACAAAAATCTCATTTTCCTTAAATGTCGTATTTTAAACCCTTCGAGACCGAATGCTCCTTGTGGAGGTCTGAATCTCGCACTACTAGCCTGCGGGTGCACGATGAACCGTACTTTCCCTAACAGGTTTCCCAAAAGTGGGTTGTAGCGGCACTTTGCTTAGGTTTTATAAATACTTTTCATTTAAGAAAACGGTTTTATTAATATGGGGTATTTATTTGCAAAAAGTATAGTTTTCCGTATTTTAGTTATTAGGGTTTCCTAAACCAACTAGCCTATTTCTAAGGTCTAAACGATGAGTCATTAGAAGCCTCAAATCGCCTCTTCACCGTCAATTGCGGCCAGGTAAGTACAAGTGAGGAGGGAGGGATCCGCTCACGAATCGTGAAACGGGCCTTTTAAAGTTACCCAAGCTCACTTGCCTAGCCTAGACACCACAAGACAGTTTAGATAAACGATCGATGTCCATGACCAATCGTGTTTTCATTTTATTAAAAGATTTTATCTAGAAAAGTTTACAACTTAAAGCTTTAAATAAAGATTAGGGTATTTTAGTGAAAAGTCCTGTAGTTTCGTATTCTGTATTTTGATGTTTATCAATTAGGGTTAGATTGAGTGTGCGTAGGGGTAGGTCATTACCCCGTGACTTATTTTAGGTTTTGGTGAAGTTTAAAGGTAAAACATGCTATGTTAAACTTAAAGGTATTATAGCGCAAGAATACGGTATTCGAAAACGTTATCATTTTATGTGTGAAATTTCATTCAAATTGAGTTATACAAGCTTTGTGATCAAGATAAACATATTTATAAGTGAGGTAATTGATTAAACTAAGAAAAATGAACTTCATGGTATTTTTATGAAAAGAATACGGTTTTGCAAAGAAGTTATCATTTTATGTGAAAAAGTTTGATTAAATTGGTTTAAGGGTGATTAATAGTCAACATGAATATGGGTAGATAATATGTATTAGGTGACAAGTGGAAATTTAGAGAAAAACCGAATCGGAAATCGGTTTGTCCGATTTCCGTCGGGTTCCAAAAAGTCGTATTTTTACTTTAAAGAAAAGAGAGATAGAAGAAGGTGGGACTTACGGTTTGGACAAGCTAATGAAGCTAGAGGTCGTGATGGTTGTCGATTCGTTGAAAACATCGCGAAGGTCCCGATCCGGTCGCCGAAATCCGTCGTCGATTTCGGCAGCGCTTCGCTTCTCGCTCTTCGTACCGAGTTCTCGAGAATTTGAGAGAGTGGACTTAGAGTTGTGAAGGGAAAAGGTATAGGGTAGGGGTCTTTATATAGGGCTACGCTAGGGTTAGGGTTAGGGTTAAAAAAATATTAAAAAATATAAAAAACATTAAAAATTCATTAAATTTCATTAAACCTAGGAGTAAAAGGGATTTATTGGCCAAATCAAAACCGATCCAGGTATAATAAGTGTGCAAGAGGGTTGACTATGTCAAGATCCAACTTTTCTCAGTTGGTGACTCGGCCGTCCGGCCAAGTCCGGCCGGCGGCGCCGGACCGAGTCGGCCGAGTCGTCGGCCGGCGGCGCCAAGTCGGGCCGAGTCAAGGGTCCAATGGCCGGGGGTTTTCCTGAGGAACAACTTGGTATTTTTACTTTTTGTTGTCCAGTACATATTTTGGGAGTTATGGCCTTTTTACCGTTGACTTCCAAAAAAAATAAAACAAAATAAATACAAAAATAATATGGGGCATGAGATTTGAACTCCGGTGGCTTGGTTCAGTAGTGCAAGGTATTACCAATGAGCTACAAGCTCCTTCCTATAATTATTGTAAGGAATTAGATACTTAAATTGTTTCCAGCAACATTAATACTCCAAGTGTACACTATATTTAAAGCAAATTTTTGGTATACAAAATTGGAGTTGTTACAATCTACCCTCCTTACAAAAATTTCGTCCTCGAAATTTACAACTTTTATTTACGGAATAATTTACAAAAAGGTGCGGATATCTTGCAAGCATCTCATCCTCCCTTTCCCACGTGGATTCTCCTGGAGTGTCTTTCCTCCACATTACCCGGACCAAATTAACTTCTTTATTCCAAAGTGTCTTCACTTTCCTGTCCAGGATCTCCACAGGTTGTTGCTCACAAGACAAATCGGGCTGTATCGTGAGCTCGGAATGATCAAGTACATGGCTGGGGTCACTCACATACCTTCTGAGTTGGGATATGTGGAACACGTTATGCACTCCTTCCAATGAGGGTGGAAGCGCTAAACGATATGCCACTTCACCGACTCGTTCGAGTATATCGAACGGTCCAATGTATCTCGGACTCAACTTTCCCCGTCTTCCAAATCTGATCACTCCGCGGTTCGGAGAGATTTTCAGGAATACATGATCTCCTGGCTGGAACTCCAAGTGTCGTCTCTTCGCATCAGCCTAGTGTTTCTGTCTATCTTGGGCTATGCGCATTCTTTCCCTGATAGTACGAACCACATCAACGGTTGCTACTATCATCTCTGGTCCAAGGAGTTCTCTATCTCCGATGTCGTCCCAACTTAATGGCGATCGACACTTCCTTCCATACAATGCTGCAAAAGGTGCCATTCCTATGCTTGCTTGGTAGCTGTTGTTGTACGCAAACTCCACAAGATGTAGGTGATCTTCCCACGATCCTTTGAAGTCGAGCATACATGCTCTGAGCATATCCTCCAAGATTTGAATAGTTCGTTCCGACTGACCATCTGTTTGTGGATGATAAGCCGTGCTGAAGTTCAGACTTGTTCCCAAGCTAGCTTGCAGACTTTGCCAAAATTGCGATCGGAACCTGGTGTCACGATCGGAGACAATGCAGACCGGTACTCCATGAAGTCTCACGATTTCCTGTATGAGTTCATGGGTATCAGAGATAGTATGTTATGAAGAGTTTAAATCTTAATTTAGATTATTATCTCCATGTACTTCTTCGCTAATGTCTCAGTTGATTGGCCAACTCGAAATGGGATGAAGTGAGCCGACTTTGTGAGTCGATCCACAATGACCCAAATCGCATCGTTACCCTTTGCGCTGCGAGGAAGAGCAGTTACAAAGTCCATCGTGATGTGCTGCCACTTCCATTCTGGGATTGGTAACGGTTGAAGTAGTCCAGCTGTCCTATGATGTTCAACCTTTACCTGCTGACACACCAAACATTTTGCGACGCTTCTGGCTACTTCACGCTTCATTCCATGCCACCAATAATTCTGACGTAGATCTTTGTACATTTTGGTACCTCCAGGATGTACTGAATAGGGAGAGCTGTGAGCTTCTTTCATTAACTCTTCCCGAACAGGACCCTTTGGTACACACAATCTGCTGCCGTATCTCAAAGATCCGTCTTCATGGATGATGAAATCTGTTCTGAGTCCATTCTCCACTTGTTCTCTGATCTTTTGCAACTTAGCATTGCTGGCTTGAGCTGCTTTGATCTGATTGACAATAGTTGATTGGACTTGTAGATTCATCAAATTTGAAACATCACCTGGCATGACTAGTTCAATCTCCATTTGATGTAAGTCTTGCTGAAGCTTCCACTGGGCGGTGAGATTCATTGCTAATGGTTGGCGACTAAGAGCATCAGGTACTACGTTCACCTTTCCTGGATGATATTGCAAGTTGATGTCAAAGTCCGCCATAAGTTCTAACCATCTTCTCTGCCGCATATTCAACTCCTTCTGAGTAAACACGTACTTCAGACTTTTATGATCTGTGTAGATGTTCACTCGTTCACCAAGTAAGTAGTGGCGCCAAATTTTGAGAGCAAAAATGACGGCTGCCAACTCCAGATCATGCGTCGGATAATTGCGCTCATGAGTTTTCAGTTGTCTTGAAGCATAAGCCACAACCTTACCGTGCTGATGTAGAACACATCCTAGTCCCTTACCGGATGCATCACAATGCACCTTGAATCCTCCAGATTGATCCGGTATGACGAGAATAGGTGCAGATGTCAGTCTTGACTTGAGTTCTACGAAAACTTGCTCGCATGCTTCTGACCACACAAATTCTTCATCTTTTCTTGTGAGCTTGGTCAGGGGTGTTGCTATCTTCGAAAAGCCTTCAATGAATCTTCTGTAATATCCAGCTAAGCCCAAGAAACTCCGAATATCCTTCACTGATTTTGGTGTAGGCCATTCGCTGACTGCTGAAACCTTTGCTGGATCTACAGAAATCCCTTCTCCTGATACGATGTGTCCAAGAAAACCAACTTGTTTTAGCCAAAACTCGCACTTGCTGTACTTGGCATAAAGCTTATGTTGTCGAAGTGTTTCCAGGACAATTCGTAAGTGCTCCGCATGCTCCTTCCGATTCTTAGAATATACCAGGATGTCGTCGATGAAGATGACAACGAACCTGTCTAAATACTCCCGGAAAACTTGGTTCATAAGATTCATGAAGATTGCTGGTGCATTGGTCACTCCAAATGGCATTACTAGAAATTCGTAATGTCCATAGCGAGTTCTGAAAGCTGTTTTGTGAATATCAGCCTCCTTGACCTTCACTTGATGATAACCTGAACGAAGATCTAGTTTAGAGAAGACACAAGTTCCACTTAGCTGATCGAACAAATCGTCGATGCGCGGGAGTGGATACTTGTTCTTTATAGTAACTTCGTTCAAGGCCCTATAGTCGATGCACATTTTGTATGAACTTTCCTTCTTCTTCACCAATAGTACAGGTGCTCCCCAACTTGAAGTGCTGGGACGAATCCATCCTTTCTCCAGTAATTCGTCCAACTGTGTTCGAACTTCTTTCAAACCTTCTGGACTTAGTCTATACGGTGCTTTGATCACTGGTTGTGCTCCTGGTACTAAGTCAATACTGAATTCAAGAGCTCGATCGGGAGGCAAACCTGATATATCGTCAGGGAATACATCGTCAACTCTCGAACTACCTCCGGTCTTGATTCTTCCTCTGCATGAGCTGCTGCAACTACTGCTTCCCTTGGCTTCTCTTTGTAAGTACTTGGCTCCAATGTACGATCTCCACTCTTGAAATAGAAGACCGGATGATCTGGAATCTCAAATACTACCCTCCTTTGACGACAGTCGATGGTAGCATAAAAGGTTCCAAGCCAGTCCATTCCTAGAACCACATCGAAGTTTGGTATGTCCAGTACTTTGAAGTCAGCGTAAAACTCTCGACTACAGACGATGACTGGATACATGCTGTATCCCATAGTTGCCTTTAGAACACCATTTCCAGAACTGACGTTCCAGCTGGATACAAGCGGTGAGAATGGAATCGCATGGGTTCGGACAAACCGTTGTGACATAAAGCAGTGGGATGCTCCAGTATCAAACAGTGCAAGTGCAGGTAGTGAAGCTACTAGGATTGTACCTAAGGTATATGGGATAGGTTCAGGTATAGGGAAAGTGCGTAGGTAAACAAAACTGAAGATAAGTTTGAGAAAGAAAGTTTACCAGTAATGACTTGGCCAGTGGCCTCAGCTTCTTCCACAGACATCATGAAAGCCTGGTGCTTCGGCACATTCCTCCTGGCCTGAGGAGTATTCCTCTGAACGTTCCTCTGAGCTTGATGGAACTGTCGAGGAGGTGGTGCAGCCTGTGGTCCCCTAGGTGGTGCAGGCAGTGCAAGTCTGGGAGCAGGTGCTGGAAGAGCTGGTCGCTGCTGATAAGTATTTGCTGGTCTGGGTGCAGCAACCGAGTTCTGCCTTTGGGGACAAGATCCAATATCATGAGTGGCTGAACCGCAGATTAAGCAGAGGCGGTTGGCTCGACGGCAGTCCTTCATCATATGTCCAGTTCTCTTGCAGTAGGTGCAAAAGGCTGGGCTAGGACGATGAGTTGGTACTCCGGGTCGCCTCGGCACGAAAGATGGTCTGGACGTGGCTCCACCTGCCATCTGGTTGGCAGGGCGTTTGACTCCTGCAGACTGAGGTCTGCCCCTCTCTTTTATGACTGCCTCATAACTGCGGGCAGCTTCCAGGGCTTCCTCATGAGTCAAAAACTTTCCTGTGGCTAGAGCAGCCTTGATCTCTGTGTCCAAACCTTGCTGAAAACGACGGGCTCTGATATCGTCCGTCGGTATCAGGTGTGCCGCGAATCTGTTTAAAGATTGTGTTAGCTGTGTAATATGTGATATTTAAAAATTGAACTATTGTGACACATCTTACCGGCTCAACATAGTGAACTCAGCATCGTATTCATCTACCGATTTCTCCTACATTGATCCTTGCTGTAGATGAATAAACTGCTGCTCCATAGCGAACCTGGCAGTCACTGGGAAATATTTCGCGTCAAACTTCTCGCGAAATGTCTTCCATTCAATCGGCTGCGCTAGACGGGTTTCTTCCGCCTTCCACCAATTGCGAGCATTATCCGTGAGCTGTAGCTTCGCTACACGGACCCAAGCGTTATCTGGCACTTGAGCTGCTGCCAGATCGTCTTCTATACTTTGTGCCCATTCTTCTGCTTCGAGAGGGCTTCCTTTACCAGAGAACTGCTTTAGGTGCAAAGCTCTGAATTGCTTTACTCCCGGTGCATCATTTTCAGGACGGCTCAGAAGTTGTTGCTGTCCCTCGAGAAGACTACGGATCGCATCAAATAACATCGTCTGCTCAGTGGGTGGTGCGGGAACAGCTGGTGTGAGAGGTAGTGCTGATGGGGTGTTGTTGACGTTGGTGCTGGTGTTGTTCAGGGAATCCATAATCCTGAAGAAAAATTTGGATTAGGACAGATTCAAATACATGAAATGATAAGATTCAAGGAATAGAGATTTGCAAGTTTCATGAATTGTGAAGAATGTTTTAGTTGCTGGTTCTTGTGTTACATTGCTTAGGTTGTTCACGCAGACCAGAACTGCATGACAGGGATTCATACAGCTCTGACCTGCATGGGCCACCAATAAAACCTGTCACGCCCCGCTTCCCAGTGTACGGCGAAGTGGACGTGACGAGGCCCACTACGTATATACTCATAAGTATATATGCTAAGCGTAACTAAGCAATATAAAGTAAATCACAAGAGACGAATAATATAGAAATAACAGCAACTTTTATTAATAACATTCTTTTTACAATGCAGGAAAAGAAAATACAACTGGAATGAAAAGCAATGCCTAAACAATGGCATAACAGGAAATGAAATAAACTGGAAAGAACAAGGTACAATTATCTAGAGCTCTGGGTCTGCCTGGAACTGCTCCAAATCTTCACCGGTGGGCTCGATTTCAACTTGGTCCAATGCACCTGACGACATTCAAAGAAGAAAGAAATAGAATGTCGTCAGCGAACAGGTCGCTCGGTAAGTCCCACAAGAATAAGAAGAATGAGAATGATAGAGTAAAAGTATTTTCTAACTATTATATTATTGAATATTATGGAACATTGTGTAACGCTGTTGTTTGTAGCTTGATACAGAAGGATGCCAGTGTATACGAGGGGGATCTCTATATGCTAGAGATCAGGGCAAAAGGAAAGTACAAGGAACCGTTATGCCATGGTACAACAGCAATAGGATTCAGGTTAGGTGTCTTAATCTGACCACCTCGTGCCACCTTTAACACCTTCCGTACCAATCTACCCCTTAAACCCCGTAGTGTTTTAACAGTAATGTGGTATTGGAATATGTAAGTTGGGTGACTGACCAAAATCATGATATCAGTAAACATGTTGTAACTGTATAATCAGGTAAATGGAATATCAGGATAATGGATGAATATCCATGGTTTGATTCAGTCAAAAGAATATATTGTTAACTGGATTCAGGGTTTCATGTATTCAAATTGTATTGGAATATAAAAGAATATAGATTGACTTGAATCATATTCACGTCAGAAATAGTCAGACTCTAACCCGAGTCAGACTAAAAGAAGATAATTTGAAGTTCAATATTAGCTAGGGGCCTTATTGTAATTTGTAAAACTTGAGGGGGTTTTATGTAAAAAGTACTATTGTATAGTTTTCAAAATACACCTCAAGTATTTAATAATCGTCTTTATTGTTACAATGAATGTGAATTTTATTTGTGTTGTTCTAGTGAATATATCCTAATAGAAGTGTTAATTGATTTATTTGAAATTCATGGTATTTTAGTGTAACTTTTAATCTTGTAATTTTAGAAAATTGTGGAAACTTTATATTATGATAAAATAGGTGTTTAAATGATAATTATATATATATTAACACATGAATAATTTTATATAAATATTTTATTTACAAAAATCTCATTTTCCTTAAATGTCGTATTTTAAACCCTTCGAGACCGAATGCTCCTTGCGGAGGTCTGAATCTCGCACTACTAGCCTGCGGGTGCACGATGAACCGTACTTTCCCTAACAGGTTCCCCAAAAGTGGGTTGTAGCGGCACTTTTCTTAGGTTTTATAAATACTTTTCATTTAAGAAAACGGTTTTATTAATATGGGGTATTTATTTGCAAAAAGTATAGTTTTCCGTATTTTAGTTATTAGGGTTTCCTAAACCAACTAGCCTATTTCTAAGGTCTAAACGATGAGTCATTAGAAGCCTCAAATCGCCTCTTCACCGTCAATTGCGGCCAGGTAAGTACAAGTGAGGAGGGAGGGATCCGCTCACGAATCGTGAAACGGGCCTTTTAAAGTTACCCAAGCTCACTTGCCTAGCCTAGATACCACAAGACAGTTTAGATAAACGATCGATGTCCATGACCAATCGTGTTTTCATTTTATTAAAAGATTTTATCTAGAAAAGTTTACAACTTAAAGCTTTAAATAAAGATTAGGGTATTTTAGTAAAAAGTCCTGTAGTTTCGTATTCTGTATTTTGATGTTTATCAATTAGGGTTAGATTGAGTGTGTGTAGGGGTAGGTCATTACCCCGTGACTTATTTTAGGTTTTGGTGAAGTTTAAAGGTAAAACATGCTATGTTAAACTTAAAGGTATTATAGCGCAAGAATACGGTATTCGAAAACGTTATCATTTTATGTGTGAAATTTCATTCAAATTGAGTTATACAAGTTTTGTGATCAAGATAAACATATTTATGAGTGAGGTAATTGATTAAACTAAGAAAAATGAACTTCATGGTATTTTTATGAAAAGAATACGGTTTTGCAAAGAAGTTATCATTTTATGTGAAAAAGTTTGATTAAATTGGTTTAAGGGTGATTAATAGTCAACATAAATATGGGTAGATAATATGTATTAGGTGACAAGTGGAAATTTAGAGAAAAACCGAATCGGAAATCGGTTTGTCCGATTTCCGTCGGGTTCCAAAAAGTCGTAATTTTACTTTAAAGAAAAGAGAGATAGAAGAAGGTGGGACTTACGGTTTGGACAAGCTAATGAAGCTAGAGGTCGTGATGGTTGTCGATTCGTTGAAAACGTCGCGAAGGTCCCGATCCGGTCGCCGAAATCCGTCGTCGATTTCGGCAGCGCTTCGCTTCTCGCTCTTCGTACCGAGTTCTCGAGAATTTGAGAGAGTGGACTTAGAGTTGTGAAGGGAAAAGGTATAGGGTAGGGGTCTTTATATAGGTCTAGGCTAGGGTTAGGGTTAGGGTTAAAAAAAATATTAAAAAATATAAAAAACATTAAAAATTCATTAAATTTCATTAAACCTAGGAGTAAAAGGGATTTATTGGCCAAATCAAAACCGATCCAGGTATAATAAGTGTGCAAGAGGGTTGACCAAGTCAAGATCCAACTTTTCTCAGTTGGTGACTCGACCGTCCGGCCAAGTCCGGCCGGCGGCGCCGGACCGAGTCGGCAGAGTCGCCGGCCGGCGGTGCCGAGTCGGGCCGAGTCAAGAGTCCAATGGCCGGGGGTTTTCCTGAGGAACAACTTGGTATTTTTACTTTTTGTTGTCCAGTACATATTTTGGGAGTTATGGCCTTTTTACCGTTGACTTCCAAAAAAAAATAAAACAAAATAAATACAAAAATAATGTGGGGCATGGGATTTGAACTCCGGTGGTTTGGTTCAGCAGTGCAAGGTATTACCAATGAGCTACAAGCTCCTTCCTATAATTATTGTAAGGAATTAGATACTTAAATTGTTTCCAGCAACATTAATACTCCAAGTGTACACTATATTTAAAGCAAATTTTTGGTATACAAAATTGGAGTTGTTACAGGTTGTTACCCATGTTACTCAGTTGTCACTTACGATCAGCGTGCAGCAGTCCGTCACCTACATAGCACCAGTGGTTGCGGCTCCAGTTGACGAGGCACATATTCCAGAGGCTCAGAGAGTCCCAGGACAGTGGAGGACTCGTACCAGCGTACCAGCCCAGAGGCAGATGTTTGGTCATCGAGGCAGATTTCGTGGCCGTCGCGGGAGTAGCAGAGGCTTAGGACGAGGACAGTCGTTCAGCTCTCATCCTCAGGATGGTCAGCAGTCAGCGTGTGGATGTTTTCGATGCGGAAGCCTTCAGCACTTCGTCAAGGATTGTTCCTCAGCACGGCGTCAGGATCGTACTCAGAGAGGCCGTGGACGTGGAAGATTTGCTGAGAGGGTTCAGTCTACCAGAGGAGTTCATCCAGCTGCGAGTAGAGGGCAGACACAGGAGTTTGCTTCTACTCATTGGGACGCGCAGACGTCCAATGTGGAGTTTTCAGGTACCCTTGATTTATATGTTCTTTTGATGTATTCGTTTGTTTTTCATGCTTGTACCGTGGTTGGGTAGATTAGTCGTAGTTGTGCTAACTTCTGTCAGCGATTCTTTTGTTGCGCGACACGTATTCAGTTGTGTGCTAATCGGATAGGAGATAGAGATTCGTCCGTCGTTTTGATCCTTCTAGAGATGTTGGATTTGACGTTCTCCTGGGCACAGATTGTTTAGTTGCGCGCTAGGCGTCTGTGGACTACCGTGAGGAAACAGTCAGGTTTGTTTTCCCAGCAAGTCAGCTCTTGTTGTGCAGGTGGATAGTTGTGCCGCCTCTCACAGCTTGAATTCAGCCTTTTTCGCTAGTCGGCTACTGAGGAGATGTCGTGAATTCTTAGCGTTCATTCGTGATACCGGAGCCACAGTAGGATCGTTGGACCGGGTTCCTTTCGTGCGAGAGTTTTTCCGACGTTGTTCCGGATGAGCCGGCGAAGCTTGGGAGCTAAAGGATCAGCTGCAGAGTTGTGGTTTGGGGAGTTTGTGCGTCTGAGTGTTACGCTTTTGGAAGCTCCTATTTCTGTTCGTCGAGTGTTCATCACAGAATACTGCATTTTATACCGCCCATTCTTACGCTCGGTTGTTTATAGGTAGGTGCTTTTAATCCGTGTTTGTTACATATTTACAGAATACAGGTTTCCAGTACAAATATTGCAATTCAAGACAAAATTTCCACAGTTACGTCAAAATACAGAACATCTGTCACAGCAGATAAAAGCCGGGTTCCGGTCATCCATATCCGTCCAGTGCCGAGTACCAGTTCCAGAGACAAGACATATGACAGTGGTCATTCGTGTCTGGGACAAGCACAGAGCACGAGGGGGGCTGCACAAGAATCAATGGGTGCGCGGAGCTCGAGGGAGATAAAGTCAAAAGTAATGAAAAGAAAGCAATCTTGGACTAAGAATTCTGAAGATATTCTGGAAAGATTATCAGAAAATATATGTACCAGACAACCGGGGACAGCAGACCAGGGACCTACAGAAAAGCCCATGCCCTGAACCCTTTATAGTGCGGCGGATCCGCGGCCAATAGGGGGTATTGGATGCGGATCCACGGCCTTACTGACTCCTTGTCGTGTCGTTTTTTGGGGGTAGTTTGGGGACTTCATATTGTGGCAGATTCTTGCCCTAGGTCTTCAACCCTCTGCCTATAAATACTCCAGAATTGAGCTAAGCCAAGGGTCATTCTTTGTTCTTCTTTCTTTTTAGGATTTAGTCTTTTTCTTCTTCTTCTTCATTCTTTTTCCATGAAAATTGTAGTGAGAGCTTTTTGAGTGGGAGATCAATGAAGATGAGGGCTTTTTGTATCATTCTCTTTTGTTTCTTCTTCCCTTTGAGATTCTTGCTTTCTCTTGATCATTCAACCTTTTCATTGAGCTTGAATGGTTAAGGGTTAGTTATTGATCTCAAGGGTCGTATTTTCTTATGGAATTAGCGCTTCATTTCACATGCGTTCTCTACCCTTCTCTTGATCTTGCAACCTCTTGATTGAGTTTGCAAGTTTAAGGGTTGGCTATTGATCACATGCTTGTCTTGAGTTCTAGTTTCTTGTTCTTTGTATCGCTTTTTATTACTTGCTTATTATTATCTTGCTTTTCTTTCTTGCAATTTATTTCATGCACTTAAATTCATGCACTTAATACTTGTAATCTTTTCTTTTCTTTGTTCTTTTCTTTTGCTCTCTTTTGTTCATTTTGTGAATGGTTGTAATTATTGTTGTTAAGATGAAATACGGTATTGTAAGTTAATATCTTCTTTCTCATTTCCTTTTCCCGTTATTTTCCATTGAACTCCGCCCAAACCATACGCAAGCGCTCCGTTAGGCACCCTACCCTAACAAGGTAACGGTGATTCCTAACCGCGACCGGTTGCGTTCGGTTTGGCCGGAGGCGAAAGCAAGAGACAAGAACGGAAGGACAAGGGTAAATAAGCCGTATTCCACGAATACCGCGCTTAAATCCCCTAATCCACGTTGTTGCCGATTGCTTTAGCTTCAATTGGTCAAGACTCGGCTCAAAGGTTTTGAGTACGGATTTCTTTAGCTTACAATTTCGTATCATTTTCTTAACAACTTTATACTTGCAAATAATACACATAGGTTAGAATCGAACAAACATATACACAATTCTTTATTGACTCGTCTAAGACAAGAAAGTACATATAACCATCTCCCTTTGGATCGACCCGTGCTCAACCGGCTAGCTGCATAGCGACACCGTCCTGATCGCGGTAAACTTTAGAACTTTGAACATCCGACATGCCAAAAGCGTGCGATCAAACGGCGCCGTTGCCGGGGAGACGGTAGCGTATTTTCTTTCTTGTTATTCGGGTTAATATTCTTTTTGTATATATTTATAAAAAAAAAAATCTTTTTGTTATTTTTGATCAATTTTGTGGGCAAGAGTGCAGATTTTTGCGTATTTGCAAACTGCGATTGTGGGGAGCAAAGTGTGCATTCAAGGCAAAGGTGATTACGAAGTACAGTGCCAAAGATCCGGGTAGTTTGACCCGCGCAAGCGAACCTTTCAAGCTTACCGGATTTGATTCAACGGGGGTTTCCTAACCCAAAACTTAACGGTACGTATTTTACTAACACCTTCTTCTCAAATCCGACGCATCCAATATACTATTCTTTGCAGGATTCTTTGCAAGTTCGCTAGCAAACGCTAAAAATTGACTAACCCGTATTTGTTGCAGTGCCGCGCTTAAACTAAAAAAAAATAATTTTTTGATTCTTTATAGAATTTTTATTGAATTGTGCATTGCATCAATTAATACGGACTTAAGGGCAAGCGAACCCCACAACATACGGTAAAGGATTTCATCACCTTTTCCGTGGCCCACAAATCACGAACTTGAGCATAACGTTTACCCGCACAAATTTTAAAAGAAATTAGACTTTAAGCCTTAAGGACTTCGCGCTCACTAGGAGAAGTTAACTGTGTTTAGAACCTTGCTTAACGGTACATTGTTTACGGGGTGTCTAGGAAAGTGTTAACGGCGAAACCGCCAAAAGAGAAAGGGTTATTTAATTAAGGAACTTCGCGAAAGCGTTGGAAAACCTCCCCTTATCTCTGCACTTACCTGGCCTCGTGATCAGTGTATCTTGAGCCCGTTTCTCGACACAGTTTTACTTCGACAATCAAGTTCTGGAGCAGGTCTAGTTTACCTAGGTGAACCCTAGAACGATTAGGTGTGTGGTATTTTTTTGTCGTGATTGTTTTTGTCCAGATTCTTTTTTGTGTATATTTCATTCTTTTGTTAATATCTAAAAAAAAAAATCACATTCTTTTTCCCCTCCTTTTCTCTACCTTTCTTTCTCTCTCTTCATATCATGGGTACCCCACCTCGAAAAACTCTTGCCGAACTTTGGTACCCACAACCAGACATTACTTCTTACGGTTCTTGCTTTGGCCGAACTTCGAACGACCCCTCCATGCCCAAAGTTTCACTGAAAGATCGCATAACAGCGTCTAGGACAAACACTTGCACTCCTCATTCCACTTTGTATCAACCTTTCCAACCTCCCGCACCCGCTTATGTTGATACCCCTTTTGCAAGTCGTCCTTTGTCCATCGCTGAACGTATTGCACAATCCCGTAGCCGATCTTTCACTTCTTTCACCACTTCAAATTCTTGGGATCAACAATTCCATTCACCTTCTTATCCAAATGTTGATCCTGCTCCTGTCCAGCCATTCAATTCCTACCAATCCTACCCTACTTTTGCACCTTCCCTAGACATTACTTCAGAACCGCCATTTGGGAGTTTTCAGTATCCAAACAACTTTGCATCTTTTACTGAAACCCCTTCACAACCCATGTCTAGTCTGGAACAGTCGTTGGAAAACTTTAGGGTAGCGTCAAGCCAACAGATGATGGATTTGAATGCGTCCATGGCCGCCCTCATACAACCTAGTGACCCGGTAGCTAGTTTTCAACTAGCTCCAAAATTTTCAATGTATGATGAGGCGGCAGGACAGGCTGTGAATTTGAGTGGAGAGAGTGAGATGTACCCCCTTCCAAATCAAACCTACCCGTCCCAAATTGAATCCCACAACTCCTGTTTTGAAAGTCTATCGAGTATCCCACATGATTTATCAATTGAAGATAGAATGATGAATGAGTTGTACGACTTCGTAGTGTTTGATTTGCCCGATTGTGAAGGGTCCCTTCCAAGTGAAACCATATCTAATCCTTTTGACCTCTACACCTATATCTTAGAACCAGAATCGATTAATATCTATGCTTTTGATGAGGTGTCAGAGAATTTTGATTTTCACTTGATTGAGGATATTGACGCTGGGGATATTTTGGATGATGAACCCGTAGATTTGGCTGAGTTTGTCTCTTCAAATCATCATCCCGAGTCATTAAATGTTTTTCCCGAACCCCATATGCGTCTGGATATTGATGAAATATGCATGGATGTGCTTAACTTTGAGAAGAATTTTGAGGATATTTTTGAGGATAAAACAGTTCTATATGATGAGTCGGATTTTCCAATTCATCCTGTCCCTTTCATTGACTGTGTACACCCTCCCGAACCCTTAACAGCTACCCTTCCTCGATCACTTTCTTCCATCCTTTCCATCGTTCCGACCTTGCAAGAACCCGTCTCACTTTCATTTCAGATGTCTGGTTTACCAAGTTCGGCGTACCCATGGTTTCTTACGAATCTTGAGGGATTCGACCCCATTTCTCGACGGATAAATATATTAGCACAATCGCTTTTCACACATCGGTCATCACAAATTGTGCTAATCTATTTACTCGATTTGCACCCTCAAATTCGTATTCCACTTCTTTTTCCCTTCCGCCATTCTTCTTCCTCTCATATACCGAGACCATATCCCGCTTCTCTCCGCTTACGGTCTCGCGTATTCTCCCTCTCTTTTCTCTACGCCTTCTTTCACCAACCACTGCTTTATCACGATAAGATCTTTGAATGGTTGGTGTTAACTTTTGGCCTGTGTAAGGCCTTGTATAGCTTGATACTGTTCTTTTTCCCCTCTAATCCTGAATTTCAACGCTTAACAGTGGAAACACTGTTTTACTTAAGTTTGGGGGGGACACTTTTTTTTGTATATATTTTTGTTTTCCTTTTTGTTTTGTATATAATTTGTTTTTAGGGAGCGCCGACAATTTTGACCCTCTTGGTATAGCCTGACAGTGAGGGCACTGTCAAGTTTACGTTTGGGGGTGTGCTCGGTAAGCTTTCTTCCTTCGCATTCATTTGTATATTTTGCATTTGCATACCTTATTAAAAACCCACAAAAAAAAATCGAATTTTTTTCCAAAAATTATAAAAACTTTGTCGTCAAGTTAGCTAATAGGGTAACTTAGATCTTTATTCCGAAAGTTTAGTTGATATGATAGAAATAACTAAATTCTAGGCTTAGGAATTGAAAACCCTAAAAATAACCCTCATTCTGTTTAAACTTGGTAAGTATACGTCCTTACAGTTTTTTTGAGAAATAGGTAATCTTGAGTTCAGTTCTTGAGTTAAGTCAAGATGAAGGGAAAGTATTGAAACTTTACTGGAGGATAAGTCTGAAAAATTGTTTCTTTTCTTGAGTTCAAATTTAGAAAGTATATACCCTACAAACTGCACTTATACGTACCTTGAAACTTGGGATAGTAGAAGATACCTAGAAATACTCTTGCCTGAAAGCCTAGTATGAAAGAAAAAACGGTATTTAAAGCTAAACACCAAAAGAGCATGTGAAAAATATATCCGGTCTTGAAAAAGAAAAAGAAAAAGAAAAAAAAAATAGAATAAAGTCAAGACCTGGAAACTGCTATTTACGCTTTAAAGCTCACACATTCAGTAATCGGCCGTTAGTGTCTCAAGAAGCATTAATAGTCGCATGAAAGGTGTGTGAGCAAATCCGTCCATCCTTAATGAAAAGAAATAGTATTAGGTATTAGGGCAAGGGTATTATAGCTTGAATTGAATTCTTGAGCGTAGGGGTGCAAATATACACACACGTAGGGGTATACAATCGATGTTTGAATAAAAGATAGAAATAAAGAATAAGACTTGTGTTTTCTGTAAAGTTGATAAAAATCCCTGATTTGAGGCCGCACTTTAGAAGGAAAACTCAGGAGAACCAACATCTTTCTAAACTTTTTTGGAACGTATAGGACCTAAGGTTAAATAGATAGGAGGTGTGAAAAATAAGGGTTGGATATTTCTAACTTAGGATGATAGAATTTCTAACGTAAATACTGAACTGTAGGAGTAGAATCAATGTTAACTTAAGACACTAGTTTGACAGGATTTTGTGGGTAGTATCCGCTGAAAACCCTCAGGAGACAACACTCCTCCTACTAGGGACACCTAGAGGTTTAACGGCTTGTTGCACGTGCTCAGTGCAATCGCGTTCCCTGCGAAAGTGCGGTTAGGATTTTATTTTTTGTGAATAATTGGTTTTGCTCGGGACGAGCAAAAGTTAAGTTTGGGGGTATTTGTTCATCACAGAATACTGCATTTTATACCGCCCATTCTTACGCTCGGTTGTTTATAGGTAGGTGCTTTTAATCCGTGTTTGTTACATATTTACAGAATACAGGTTTCCAGTACAAATATTGCAATTCAAGACAAAATCTCCACAGTTACGTCAAAATACAGAACATCTGTCATAGCAGATAAAAGCCGGGTTCCGGTCATCCATATCCGTCCAGTGCCGAGTACCAGTTCCAGAGACAAGACATATGACAGTGGTCATTCGTGTCTGGGACAAGCACAGAGCACGAGGGGGGCTGCACAAGAATCAATGGGTGCGCGGAGCTCGAGGGAGATAAAGTCAAAAGTAATGAAAAGAAAGAAATCTTGGACTAAGAATTCTGAAGATATTCTGGAAAGATTATCAGAAAATATATGTACCAGACAACAGGGGACAGCAGACCAGGGACCTACAGAAAAGCCCATGCCCTGAACCCTCTATAGTGCGGCGGATCCGCGGCCAATAGGGGGTATTGGCCGCGGATCCGCGGCCTTACTGACTCCTTGTCGTGTCGTTTTTTGGGGGTAGTTTGGGGACTTCATATTGTGGCAGATTCTTGCCCTAGGTCTTCAACCTTCTGCCTATAAATACTCCAGAATTGAGCTAAGCCAAGGGTCATTCTTTGTTCTTCTTTCTTTTTAGGATTTAGTCTTTTTCTTCTTCTTCTTCATTCTTTTTCCATGAAAATTGTAGTGAGAGCTTTTTGAGTGGGAGATCAATGAAGATGAGCGCTTTTTGTATCATTCTCTTTTGTTTCTTCTTCCCCTTGAGATTCTTGCTTTCTCTTGATCATTCAACCTCTTCATTGAGCTTGAATGGTTAAGGGTTAGTTATTGATCTCAAGGGTCGTATTTTCTTATGGAATTAGCGCTTCATTTCACATGCGTTCTCTATCCTTCTCTTGATCTTACGACCTCTTGATTGAGCTTGCAAGTTTAAGGGTTGGCTATTGATCACATGCTTGTCTTGAGTTCTAGTTTCTTGTTCTTTGTATCGCTTTTTATTACTTGCTTATTATTATCTTGCTTTTCTTTCTTG
Organism: Agapanthus africanus; assembly: GCA_030015575.1. NCBI lineage: Eukaryota > Viridiplantae > Streptophyta > Magnoliopsida > Asparagales > Amaryllidaceae > Agapanthus > Agapanthus africanus. The sequence continues at coordinate 372,143,372 of JASDDO010000010.1, forward strand.
CAATTTATTTCATGCACTTAAATTCATGCACTTAATACTTGTAATCTTTTCTTTTCTTTGTTCTTTTCTTTTGCTCTCTTTTGTTCATTTTGTGAATGGTTGTAATTATTGTTGTTAAGATGAAATACGGTATTGTAAGTTAATATCTTCTTTCTCATTTCCTTTTCCCGTTATTTTCCATTGAACTCCGCCCAAACCATACGCAAGCGCTCCGTTAGGCACCCTACCCTAACAAGGTAACGGTGATTCCTAACCGCGACCGGTTGCGTTCGGTTTGGCCGGAGGCGAAAGCAAGAGACAAGAACGGAAGGACAAGGATAAATAAGCCGTATTCCACGAATACCGCGCTTAAATCCCCTAATCTACGTTGTTGCCGATTGCTTTAGCTTCAATTGGTCAAGACTCGGCTCAAAGGTTTTGAGTACGGATTTCTTTAGCTTACAATTTCGTATCATTTTCTTAACAACTTTATACTTGCAAATAATACACATAGGTTAGAATCGAACAAACATATACACAATTCTTTATTGACTCGTCTAAGACAAGAAAAGACATACAACCATCTCCCTGTGGATCGACCCGTGCTCAACCGGCTAGCTGCATAGCGACACCGTCTTGATCGCGGTAAACTTTAGAATTTTGAACATCCGACACGCCAAAAGCGTGCGATCATCGAGGAAGAAGCCGGCAGTTTAGGGTGGGTATCGACGGATCGTCAATTGAACCGGCTTACGGTGCGGATAGGTACCCTTCATCTCGCCGTGACGATTTCTTCGATCAGCTCCAAAGTGCGAGACATTTTCTAAGTTTGTTTGGGATCAGGTCATCATTATTGCGGATTCGGAGTGATGGCATTCCGAAGACTGCCTTATGTGTGCTACGGGCTTTGTGTGTATCAGTGAGTCGTTGGATTCCCTGATGCCCTAGCAGCATTCGTAGATGTGATGAACCAGATTTCTTCAGGCCGTTCCTCGACCAGTTTCTGTTGTGTTGTTTACGATATTCTGGTCTATCTAATGTGTCTTGAGGGACAGTAGTAGCACTTGAGGATTTGTTATGCAGATACTGGGAGAGCACCAGCAGTTGCTAAATTCTCGGAGTGTTTCTTCAGGCTTGTTTTGTGTTGACTCCTAGGTCTTGTAGTCACGGGAGACGGTTTCGTATGGTTCCGAGGGAGATCGTGGCCGTACAGCTTAGGTCCAGATATCTGTGCAGGACGGAGATCCGCAGATTGTTGGGCTTAGCATGTTTTACCGCCGTTTCATGCAGGATTGCTAGAGTAGTGCTGCACCATCGACTGAATTGACCAGAAAGGAGGTTTCTTTTCTGTGGACTGAGGCATGTGTACGGAGTTTTCGGCAGTTGAAGATTCTGTTAACAACTGCATCAGTCTTTCTTTGCTTTTGGTTCGGGCGACTTTGTTGTTTAACTGTATTGTTTCTTGAGTGGGCTCGAGGGTGTACTGATGTGACACTATAGAGTTATCACTTTTGCTTCCCTACATCTGGAGGGAGTACGAGGAGGATATTCCACTCATGATCTGGAGATGGCCGCGGTGGTGTTGCGTTGGAAATTTGGAGACACTATTTGTTTGAGAGTCGTGTCCGATTTTCACGGACCACTAGAGCTAAATGTACATCTTCCTGCAGCAGACTTGATTGTTGTGATAGTCTTCTGCAGATTTACAGTCCTTGTGTGATCGTTGAGTACAGCTTAAGTTCGTCTCTACGGAGGGGACAGCTTGCTCATGTCCGCGCCCGACCACTTTCCTTAAATCGTTTTCGCAAGACACTGCCCATCGATGCTCGTACATCAGAGACACTTGAGCATATTCGGCTGGGTAATGATTCGGAGACCTTGAATTGTGACAAAGGTGTGCTAAGTTAGGGACGCGTTTGTGTACCTGACATCATCGGGTAGAGACGTGTAATCCTAGAGCATGCACATCTGTCAACTCTCTATATGCATTCAAGTTCCACCAACATTTAACGTGACTTGTGAGATAGTTATGGGTGACAGGGATGTAAGGAGAAGTTTCAGGTTTCGTTTCAAGGTGTCTGTCTTGCTGTGTGCTTGAGTCGAGCATCTGAGGCCGGCTGGAGAGTTGCAATCTTTAACCGTTCCGAAGTAGGAGTGGAAGCAGATCTCCATGAATCTCATTATGGTTTCTACCCAAGTTTAATCAGGGTGTGACTCCATTCGGATTCTTGTCGTCCGGTTTTACTCAGTTTGCTCAGTTGTTTTTTGTTAAAGTTGTGTGTTTGTTTTGTTTGTCGTCAACAGTTGGGGATCGTCACTCGCCATCGTTAGGGTTCTCCTTCGATAGCTATTATCAGGAGACACTCCAATTGGCCACCCTTAGGCTTAGGGGTTAGGTCGTGTCGATCACCAGTCTGTTGTTTTTCTGACTCTGCGTAAGTAGGACTTTGGACCCCAGCTAGTCTTGAGACTTCGGAGATAGTCCAGCTGTATCAGGTCAGGATGAGAATTGTCCATTGCAAACAGATGTCTTATGCGACTGTGCTGGTCGCAGGCTTGAGTGCGCAGTGGCAAATCATGTATTCCTACGGACCTTCCGATGAATGACGTGTTGGATTTTGGGGAGCTTGTCCCAGGATTTAGGTCCTTTTAAGATCCTATAAGCGAGTTAGTTCGTTGCATTTAATTTGGCACTTCTGCCCAGATTATTGGATTTTCACCCCGTATTCCTTGTGATGATACTCTACAATTACCTTCTTGACCTTTCTCACATGATTTGGCACCAGACCATTTAGCTGGACGCGATCTTTCGTTCACCAGCAGCCATGTGTGTTAATGGCTCGGCAGGTGGAGGTACATCAGTCAAGGGTCTTGCCATCTGTGAAGGGTTTTCTTGGGCGTAGCCGTATAATGAGATAGTCACTTGGGAGGCTGCGAGCGAGATTTGAGGATTTTAATCTTCTCTTTAAAGGTACGCGTATTGGTATATTTTAAAATTCGGGGACGAATTTCTTTTAAGGGGGGAGATTGTAACACCTTAGAATGTGTTTTGTAGCTAATTATATTTTAATGTGTGGTTTTTAATAAAAAGTTTACCAAATTAAGTTTTAAATATCTTATCCTATTTAATGTGTATTTTATTAGAATTTTGTTAGGCACACACACACTTGTGCATGTTAACTAGAGTGTTAGTTTGAGGTTTAACCATTTTCCCTAATGTAGTTTTAGGCTTTGTTTAAGTGTTTTGGGTTGTTAGGTGTGTTATGGTTGTTATTAGGAAATGAAAATGAATTTTAAAAGGGTTTTAATGTTGGTTTGAATTGTTGACTTTGGGGGAGAGAGAGAGAGAGGGAAAGCATGGGGCAACATGGCTCATGCCATGCTCATTTAATGAGGGAAGAGAAGAGAATGGGAGGGTTTTTTAGTTTTCCCCTCATTTCTCACTCCTCACTCTCTTTTCTCTTCTTTCTCTCACTCTCAAACACACACACACACACTCACCTGTACCAGAGCAAGGCGGCGGCAGCAGCAATCATCATCATCACAGCAGTAGCCACAGCAGTGACAACAACAACAACATCAGCTACAACTGGCAGCAGTGGCATCAGCATCAGCAGCAAGTGCCCCAGCAGCACCAAACAACAACAACAAAAACAGTAGCAAAGCATCATCAGAAGCAGCAGCAGCAGAGGCAAGCAGCAGCAACAGGAACCCCAGCACTTACAGAAGCTCTTCTCCACTTCTTCACCTGCCTTCTAGGGTTCATTAGGGTATATTTCTTGAACCCCATTTCATGGTTTGCTTAGTTGTGCATCGATTGCTTCGATTAGTGTTAAAATAGCTAATTTAGTGCTAGATTATGGTGTTTTATGTGGAAATTTGGTTAAGTCTCGATTGTGTGGGTTAACCTAGCTCAGTGTAGTGTTAATAAGGCCACTTCAACTGAGAAATCCCCAGATTACACTAAAATACCATAGGTTTTCCTTTTTGTGCAAAATTGGTGTTTTAAAGCGATAATTGTGACATCTGAGAGCTGCTTTTGACCCGGACCTTACAGAGTGAAATTGAGAAGACTGGGACATGATACATAGGTCTAGATACCACCACCAGAGCACGACCCCCTAAATCCCAACCCAGGCCGCCAAATTCTTCTTTTTGGCCGCAAATTGCGGCCCAGAAGGGGACTGGGGTGTTGGGGTTTTGTGTAGGGTTCCCTGCTGTGTTGTCTAGGTCTTTGGCATGTATAGTTTTGTGATATCTTACCTGTAGGAAAATCTGGGACTTTATATCGTTTTGGTGTTCGTTGTGTTTGCGCGATACGCGCGATACGTGAGTGGGTTCTGTGATCCAGCGTATCGCGGCGTGTCGCGATGGTTTTAGACGCGTACACACACGATTCAGCGTATCGTGCACACGCGCGTTTAGTTCGCGACGCGAGTTTCTCGTTTTGGTTCGATATCGCGTTTTGCGAGATATTTTGGCTTATATATGATTTTCATGTCGTATTTGCAGGTTTGCAGGCTGGAACTACGAACACGGCTACAGGGGGGAACAGATGGTAGGATTCACCTAGCGTGGAGTATAGGTGAGTAGATTTAACATCTACAGGGGAATCGCCCGCATGGCGTTATGCGTCTGGGCTAGGATTCAAATACCTGTCGCACATTCTACGTCATTGTAGAATTGCGCCTTTACTTTATTTCCTTGATGTAGTTATACTGTGACTAGCAGCCGTAGGACACTGCACATATTATTGACGGTCCATGTTGCACGAGCACGGATTGTATGCTACACACACACCGTCAATGATTGCCATGTCACACACTACCCCTTATAGCTACTATTGCTTACCACACATGACATCTAGCTTATCGGTATACTTATAGTGTATCATACCTTTAGTGATAGGTATATTTACACCTTGCGATACAGCTACAGGTATACCTTCTACATATTTTACTTATACCGAGGGGGATATCTTACTTATATTCTTCTTATACCCAGGGGGGGTATACGACATCAGTTCTTATAGGTAGATACCTATACATTGCTACACTTGTATGTTACACACATATTCAGTTGCAATCATATATTTACCTTTACTGATGTTACTTAGCTATACCTTATTGGTTTCGCATACATCTGGTTTCAGCTACATATTCTCATTTATATGCTCGTATTTCTGATAGATCGCATATATGTATTCCTGGATTTGCGCATTCTTATTTTGATTTCACATGATGATTTCTGGATTTGGGAACCGGGGGAGTTCATGAAATTATGCATACATCGAAGAACACGGTTTTCTTGAGATGATATTTGCGCGTCCACCATGAGTTTTATCGGTGCTGATTATATACTCCATACGAGGTGTGGTTGCCGTATGAGAGTACATGGTGGGGCCCGGTATGGTTCCCCTCGACAAGAAGATCGATGGATTTTGCCGATTGAGCCTGGAGGCGGGCGAGTACCTACCGGTGACAGTACCCATGACTCGGCTGGGGATCACGGAGATACCGCTTGGAGTCATGTACGTATACATACGTCGAAAGGCGAGGGTCAGAGCTAGGCACTCGTGCTTTCGGGATAGCGTATGATACGTGGTCAGGATTTCTGTGTCGATGCTTGGCACACTGTTTTCATGATATTTCTTTAACACCATTGTATATATAACAGGGGATTTAGCCGTTGTTATATATACCCTTACACCAATATTAGTGGAATGGGACGCTAATATATGTGTATTGCCCCCATCATACTTATTTCTGTGTATTTACCTTTAGGATGTTAGATTCTTACTTGAGATTCGACTTGGGATATAGGTGATTCATTGACATTGGATATTGGATATGAATGTGATTGTTGATTTGTACATTCGAGATATAGGAGAGCTATTCGATATTGTACATTGAGGTGATGTGAGACTTATATGTTGTGAGAGCCCAATGTGGGGGCTGATTTGAGGATTTGGGATTTGAGTGTCTTGATGGATTGTGATCCTACCACGATGTCAGGTTTTCGTGGAAATGACATATTCCACCCTATACCTCACCCTTACCTATTTTTATGCACAGATTCATATAGTGGTAGTACCTGTTAGTGTACCCTTATGATAAGTTGCATATCTACATTCTCATATCCTTTTTGCATAGTTATTGCATATTACTGTCATGTTCCTATTACTTCACATATTGATTGTACCTGCTAGTGTACTCTCCTTTATTCAGTATTTGCATGACATGTTATTACCGTAATCGCTTATCTTAGATTCATGCTGTACGTGCATTCCTGCGATTACCTGCATATATTTTATACTATTCACGAGTTGGCAACTCACCCCCGTTGTGCCACAGGTGTTTCAGGTTGTTCCCCAGAGTAGTCGAGGCAGGCTATTCAGCTATTCAGCTATTCAGCTACTATCTTTTGCCACAGATACCGCATCAGCTCACAGTACCGTTTTGCTTAGGTGGGTTAGATGATTATCTGTATTTCCTATTGTACCTTCGTTGTATTTGTACTCTCCATCTACTATTGTGTTGTGGACTTAGAGACTTGGTGAGGACGTATTTGTATATTATTGTGGATTTGTTGTCTTTTATATACAGCTTTCTCTCTACTGTCTTTATTTCTTCCCTACGGCGTCGTATATTAGTATTGTATTCATCTTGGCTAGTTTTTACCAAAAAAGGGGTGTTGCTAAAATTTTAAGGAAAGAAAGTAAGACTTTTAAAGAATTTGGGTTGCGATTTCAAATGTTTCAAAACTTATATTATCTTTTCCGTATTTTTATGGTTTAGACTTCTGGGTTTTGGCTTTCTTTTGCTACGTTACGTCTTAGGGCGTTGCGTAGTATTAGGGCCGTCACGGGCCAATTTTTAGGTCGTGACATCCGTTCGGATTATTAGAAGAAGAAGAACCTTTTGAAGAATGGAGAATAGGCTCAGAAGACGACAGAGAAGGAGAAGAAGAAGAAGAAGCGGCGGCGGCCAGGGGTTCATCATCTGTGCCCACGTTGTTGTGCAGCATCCTTCCAGATCTCAACATAGTTACGGCACTCACATTATGGTTTTGTTGTTCAAGAGCAACATGTGAGTTATGTGTGTGACCAGGATTTTGGAGTGGTTGAGATGTAAGTTTTCCCTTCTCTCGCTCACTTAAAGCCGCATTCAGTTGTGCAATTTGGGCTTCGATGGTTTTGATGCTTTGCCCGTGTGAAGCAGTGTGTTGCACCAAAGGCTGAATGGAAGACCGGATATTGGCGTTGGATTGAGTCGATTGCTTTACAAACGCCTCCAGACTTCGTTCAAGCGAGGAAACCTTATCATTATTTGACGGAACAAAATTGTTTTGAGGAAAAGAATTATTTGGTGCAAAATTGTTCGTCTGATTTTGAAAAGGTTGGGGTTGGAAGGGCTGCTGATATTGAGTTTGTTGCTGGGCTTGTAGTTGAGGAGGGGGATACTTATGAAAGTTGTTGTTGCCTTGGAATTGATTCTGATTATGATTCCAGGCGAAATTGGGGTGGTTTCTCCAACCAGGATTATAAGTGGAAGAGTATGGATCATTTCTTTGTTTCTGCTGAAATGCAGCATTGACCTGATCCTGTCCTTGAGGATGTGGGTTATAAGGACACTCTTCGGTCAAATGGGATGGGTCCGAACAATAAGCGCAGATTGTACGAGGGGGAAGAGCAGGGGTAGGAGAAGGAGATGAGAATTTACTCTCAATTGCTTCGAGTTTTCGCGTTATCGCGGCCATTTCGGCTTTCATTGCAATTGAGACATCTAGTTGATGAATGCCTGCCCTAGAAAGACTGGAAAAAGAAGAAGAAGATGAAATGTTCGGTCTGGTGCTTTCCCACTGAAGCTTTTGTTCCGCAAGTTCGTCTAAGAATTGCCAAGCTTCCTCGTCAGATTTGGATAGGAAGTATCCTTGACAAATGGTTTCCAACAACTGCTTAGTTGCTGGATTCAGGCCCTCGATAAGGTCTGGCAAAGTTGCCATCTCTCAATACCGTGATGAGGGCACTTAACAAGAAGGTCTTTGTATCGTTCAAAGCACTTCCAAAAAGGTTCGGCAGGAAGCTGGGAAAATTGGTTGATCTCGTTTCTGATTCTCGCGGTCTTGTGATTTGGGTAAAACTTTTTAAGAAACGCTTTCACAAACTCTTCCAAACTGGTTATGGAATGTGATGCGGTGCTATACAGCCACTTCTCAGCAAGGTCACACAAGGTGAAAGGAATGACTCGTAGCCGTATAGCATCGTCAGACAGTTGGGTAGTCTTCATCATTGCACATACGTTCTGGAATTTGTTGATGAAGATATAAGCATCTTCGGATTCCAGTCCGTGAAATTTAGGCAACATGTTGATGAAGTGGGGCTTAATTTCGAAATTATCCCCATTTGCCGGCGGAAGTGAAAGACAGGTATGAAGTGCGGAGCGGGTGGGATAGAAACGATCCTGGAGCGCGATTCGCTGTGGCGCTTCAATAGGAGGTGGTTGCGGGTTATTCGCACCCCGTTGAGGTGGAATCAGTCCCGAGGTAGGTAAAGGGTTGTTAGGATTGAATCCTGACATCTCAGAAGATGAAGATGAAGGTGAAGATGTACGAACAGAATTCCGGTCAACGTCGGAGTTGGCCGGCAAAAGTAAGGATGAAAGAGGTGTGGAGGGAGTTTCGACGTCGGAGTCGATCGCGTAGTCGGTAGCGACTAACGAAACACGGACTAGTCGGGCACTATTATCCCGAGTCCAACCGGACATACACTAAACGAATTTAGTGTAGTCAAAACGTAGAATGTGAGGGTAAGAAAACGTTAATGAAGAAAGGTAAGGATGGAAGGTGGGTGAAATGGGATTTTAGTAACGAAGGGCAAGTTTTTATAAAGTTTTTGTTTTTTGTTTTTCTTTTTCTTTTTCAATATTTTTTTAGAAAGAGTTTTTTGCAAGAATGTGTACGGACTTATTTCAAACAATTACAGTTTAAAACATGCACAATCAAACCTAGAGCTAGGGTCTTCTAAGTCCACTAGACTGCTCCTGACTGTTCCAAAGTAACAAGTTGTGAGATAACCCTCAAATCGTTTCTTCACTGCCAATTGTGGCCAGGTAAGCACAAATGAAGAAAGGAGGGTTCTGCTCACGAATCACCGTGAGACGGGCCTTTTAAAATTACCTTTCTCACTTGTCTAGCCTAGGCACCACAAAATCAAGTTTAGATAAATGATTAAATGCCCACAACCTTCCTCTGTCCTAATAAGCACGACAGTCCTTAGTTGGCTGAGTCTAGATATTATTTTAATTAAACTCAAGGGTGATGCATATGCTTTTAGTGATTTTTGGGGTCTTAGGAAGGGTGATGAAATCCCTACCCAATCTGAGTAGGTGTTATAGCCCCTTAAATTCCGTATTAATTATGCAAAGCAGTAACACACAAAAAATTGACTTATCTTATGACTTGATCTTAGCAAACACCCGGTTTAGGAAAAGAGAGTCCCACCTTATCACTTTTAGGAGCAGATCAAGTGCTAGTCAAATAGACTTTTTTCTGACGAGAAGAATAGATAGAGGTTGTTGTATTGACTGTAAGGTAGTGCCAGGTGAGAGTGTAACCACTCAACATAGACTTTTAGTTCTAGATTTTTGATTTAGAAGAGGACCTAGGAAGATTAGACGTAAGGTAGAGCCTAGAATTAAATGGTGGCGATTGAAAGAAGGTAACCAAAAGGCTTTTATAGATCGTGTAGTCCAAGAAGCCGATTGGCAGTCGGAAGATGATTCAGACAGAACATGGAACATAATGGCTAGTTGTATCAAGAAGGTAGCTAGAGATCTACTTGGTAAGTCGAGAGGTGGTGATCCACCATCTAAGGACACATCATGGTGGAATGAAGAAGTAAAGGCTGCTATTAAAATTAAAAGGGATTCTTATAAAGATTTGAAGAAAAGTAGAGATGTGGAGAGATTTGAGAAGTATAAAATGGCTAAAAAGGAAGTTAAGAAAGCTGTTCGGGAAACTAAATCTAAGGTCTACAAGAAGATGTACGAGAAATTAGACACTAAAGAGGCTGAAAATGATATATACTGGATTGCTCGGATGCGGGAAAGGAAGACTAGAGACTTATGTGCGGTGAAGTGTGTCAAAAATGAAAATCAGAAGGTTTTAGTTCGAAATGAAGATATCAAGGAAAGATGGAGAGATTATTTTGACAAATTGTTCAATGAGAGCTTTACTAAGAATTTGGATGGACTTGTCATTCAATCTCAAGATATAAATCGTGATTTCATGCGTAAAATAAGACTACCTGAGGTTAAAGAAGCTTTAAACAGAATGAGTTTAAGAAAAGCGGTTGGTCCTGACGGGATTCCTATCGAGATTTGGAGATGCTTAGGAGAAATAGGCGTTAAATGGCTGACGAATCTATTTAATAAGATTTGGCAGACAAAAAAGATGCCAAATGAATGGAGGAAAAGTATTCTTGTACCTATCTACAAGAACAAGGGTGACATTCAAAGTTGCTCAAACTACCATGGAATAAAACTTATGTGTCACACCATGAAACTTTGGGAGAGAGTGATTGAACACAGGCTAAGGAAGGATATTAAGATAACAGAGAACCAGTTTGGGTTCATGCCTGGACGATCGACGATAGAGGCTTTTCATTTGCTTCGTCATCATGTCGAGCATTTTCGAGAGAGGAGAAGAGATTTGCATATGATATTTATTGATTTAGAAAAAGCGTACGACAAGGTACCTAGAGAGGTATTATGGGGGACAATGATGAAGAAGGGGGTCCCCGTCAAGTATATTGACATAATTAAGGATATGTACGATGGAGTAGTGGCAAATGTCAGAACTTGCGGCGGCTTAACGAGTGATTTTCCGATTACAATTGGTTTACATCAAGGATCTGCATTATGTCCATTCCTGTTTATCATCGTGATGGATGGTCTTACTAGAACTATCCAAGATGAGGTACCTTGGTGTATGCTATTCGCTGATGATATTGTTCTAGTAAATGAGACGAAAGCAGGGGTAAATGCCAAATTGGAATTATGGAGGCAAACATTGGAATCTCGGCGATTCAGATTGAGTAGATCCAAGACAGCATATATGCATTGCAAATTTAGTAACCAGAGAAGTCAAAACCATATTGGTATAACATTGGAAGGGCAAAAGATATCACCGAGCGACTAGTTTAGATATCTAGGTTCCATCATCCAAAAGAATGGGGAGATCGATAATGATGTTAATCAAAGATCCAAGCTGGTTGGTTGAAATGGAGGAGTGCAACAAGGATTTTGTGTGATCGTAACTTTCCGTTAAAATTGAAAGGGAAGTTTTATCGGAGCGCTATTCGACCTGCCTTATTATATGGTACAGAATGCTGGGCTCCTAAGAAGCATCATATACAGAAGATGCACGTAGCGGAGATGCGCATGCTTTGTTGGATGTGCGGTAACACTAGAAAAGATAATGTGCGAATTCGTGCAAAAGTTGGTGTAGCACCTGTGGAGGAGAAGATGCGGGAAAACCGGCTAAGATGGTTTGGTCATGTGCGACGCAGACCTATGGAAGCACCGGTTTGACGAATAGATACTCTCGATATGGGCAATGACAAAAGGGCAAAAGGGAGACCGAAGAAAACATGGATGGAGGTGATACGAAACGATATGGTTTCCAAAGGACTCGATGAAAGTATATTATTCGATAGGAGTGAGTGGTGGTGGAGGATTCATGTGCTGGACCCGGCGTGATTCTCATGTTGGTTCATATAGCCTACCCCATATGCTTGGGATAAAAGGCTCAGTTGTTGTTGTAGCAATACAAAAAAAATCTAAAACACTTGCAAATTTTTTTTTATTTGGCAGCGCAAAGAATCCTGCACAAAAACAATTTATTGGATAGAAGAAAGAGAATCTGTGCAAAGAAACCTGCAGGAAAAATATTTCAGTGGAGTTCAGAGGAGAGGAAAGGAGAAAAGAGATACTTACAGAGAAAATTGGGTGTGCCGTGGTTCCACGGTTGAACAGTTGGTTTGGAACTTCTGACTTTTTTCATGTGCTGAGTTGGTTCTCCTCTTTCTGATTAGATCCCCTAATTCTGGATTTGTTCACTGAGATTGCTCCAGATTTGAATCAGGCCTTCTTCCAATACTGCACACTTGCACAAAGATTTTTCAAAAATAACAAGATGATTTTTATTTTTATGTTTCTTAATTTTTTCAATATATATATATATATATATATATATATATATATATATATATATTTAACCCGAAATTTCACAAAGAAAGAAACTACCGTCTCCCTGGCAACGACGTCATTTGATTGTTATGTGTTTTCTTTGCGTGCTTAAATTTTAATTACCGCAATCAAGACGGTTTCGCTTCGTAGCTAGCCGGTTGAGTACGGGTCGATCCACAAGGAGATGGAATCTTTTTCTTTATGTTTTAACGAGTTAATCCGATTAAGTCGGGTTTTGTTTTAAGATCTATGAATGAGATAAAATATGATAAAATACTTGCTAGGGTTAGGATTAGGTTAGTTCGAGTTTAGGAATTTCACACTTCTTTCAATGCCTTAGTTATAAATATCGGTGTTAAGCTAATCGGCAACAACGGGGATTAGCACGGCTAGGAAGAAACTTACAAGTCTAAGCTAGGCTTTCCTTGCTTAGTTTCTTTCTTTTGGTCCTTGTCCGTACGTTCTTGGCTCTTAGCCCTAACCTCCAGTTAATTCAACCACAACCGGTCTAACTAGGGAATCACCGCTATCATGTAGGATATGGTGCCGTAGTGAGCGGATTATGGTTCAATTAAAGGGAGTCCGAATTTAATGTATCGGGCAAAAAAAGGAGTGAGAGAGATTTCCTTCTCTCAAACCTTCCTTCTCCTGCCCTAACAAGTGAGGAATTACTCACTCATTAAAAAGATAAAAATAAAACAAAAGGAAGGTAGAGAGAATTTAGGTTTAAGAAGAATTTTACAACTAGCTATTTGAGACCTCATCTAGGCAAGGATCTTACTCAAGCATCATCGTTGTTAAAAATAAATATAAAAGAATAAAAGACAAGAAAAACACAGATTTAATTTTACGTCTAAGTTGACAAATGAAAATTGCAGATAAAAAAATGCGATAAGAAAATGCGAGACAAATAAAAATAAAGACTTATTTTTATTGATAACCTCTCAAAAACTCTCTACAATTTTGCATTAAGAAAGTTAAAGAACAGAATTAAAATTCTAAATTCTAAAACTAAAAAGAGGCATACTAATTTGGCTTTGAACCCTCCTATTTATAGATAGGAAAACCCTAGGTTTACATTCTGATCCATACGCGAGATTACAGAACTACCCCATGTTCCCCGCCGAAACATGGAGATGCGACCGCGCAGGTCTGTCTCGCCTGAATTTCGAGGGAAGATGCTAATTGGTGCTATTCGTCCACCTCTCCGAAGATGCCAAGTTGATTTATGACACCGTATATCGAAGGTTTAAACGGATGCGGCCGATGTAGCAGACTTCGTCAGATTCCCCCTCATTTGAGGGGTTTTTGATTGTGGGGACGCTCTTCCCTGCAGGCGCAAGCCCCTGCCGTTAATTACGCTACCGCATCGCGGTAACCACTTTCTCCTTCTCCAGATGGTCACTTTGTGTCGTGTGTGTTTGTTTTGTTTTTTGGTTGCCCGTGGATTGTATACGGAGACTAATTTATGTTGTCGCCCGTAGGGCGTGGATTAGTCCAAATCCGTATCTTTCTTAGATTTGGGTTTGGGGGTTGGGTTTAAGGATACGTTAGTCTCATTTGGGACTAAGATCAACTTAAACGTTTGTTAAGGATACGTTAGTCTAATTTTAGACTAAGATCAACTTAACGGGATCGTTTAGATCCAACAAGAGAGCAATTGGGCTCTATTGTTTAGTTTAGGGACATTGCGGTCGATTAGTTTAAGGAAATTACGGTCCAATGTTAGTTTAAGGACATCTCGGTCCAAGGTTAAGGACGTCATAGTCCGTGAGTTTAAAGATCTTACAGTCAAGGTTAAGGACATCATAGTCCATGAGTTTAAAGACCTCACAGTCAAGGTTCAGGACATCATAGTTCGTGAGTTTAAAGACCTCACAGTCAAGGTTAAGGACATCATAGTCCATGGGCTTAAGGACCCCACAGTCCATGAAATGTATGGTTGTCGGGACCCGTCACCTCTTTGAAGACGTTGAAGGATTACAACGACAAATATCAGAGGAGTTTAGAGATGTACCCTTAAACCGATGTGGGTTGAGAGACCTGTAGTCCAATTGGGACTAAGATGTGTGATTTATGAGCATATGAACTTGATTAATCTGAATTGAGGACTTATGGACAATTTGGGCTAAGTCCATTCAATTACAATGTTCAACATTTGTTTTTTTTGAGTTGTTAGATGTTTGTTTGAGCCCAATCCCTTTAAAAATGCTAAGCATTGGTTTGGTCTCTGACGATGTTTTGTCTTTAGTTGAATGATGTGCGTTTATCATAGCTCCAGGCTTATTCAAACAACAGTTTATGTTCTGTCCAAGTGCACATAAAAGCATGTGGTGCACTTGGCACTAGCGCCAGTCGATGAGCGCAGTGCGCTATGGTTAAAGCGCTAATGCGCTTAGCGCTTTGCGCTAAAAGAAGAGCGCTGATGCGCTTAGCGTTTTGCGTTAGATGTAGAGCGCTGATGCGCTATAGTTGATGCGTTGAGGTGTTTGGCGCCGGTGTCATATAATGCAGCGCACACGTGAGGAGCACATGGCGCGCTTAGCGCTGAGCGCTAGCCAATGAGCGCAGTGCGCTGTGTTTGAAGCACTATAGCACTGCAACGCTTTGCGCTAGATGAAGAGCACTAAGGCACTTTTAAATTAGGAGCGCTAAGGCTCTCCATAGATTAAGAGCGCTAAGGCTCTTCTTAGGTTAACTTTGCGCTCTGAAAATTATCTTTTCTTTGATAAGAGACTTTGTCTCAAGATTCTAAGAACAAAGTTCTTAGTTTATAGGAGATATTTCAATCTCTTTTTGATGAAAGGCTTTGCCTTTATGGATCTGTGATCCTGAGAGAATTGAATAATTCTCTCCCCCTTTATAATGAGATGTTCATAATCTCTTTTGTGAAAGACAATTTGTCTTATAGATCTATGATCTGTAAAAGAAGTAAATACTTCTTTTTATATTGAGACGATTTCGTCTTTCTATTCTTTTTTACCTTGAAAAGAATTATCTTCTTTTGCCGAGAGCTTCTTCTTCTTCTTGAGATTTTCTCAAAGTTTAGAGGGGCGGGTGGTTCCTCTCCTTGAGACTTGAAGTCTCGGGGCCTTTATATAGGGCAAACTGGTTTGCTCAATCAGTTAAGGAGATCATTTCTCCAATTGATTTGGGAATTTCCCCACCGTCAGATCTTTGATCCAAGGGCTTCTGATTTACCGAAGATAATCTTCTTGTTTTTTTACCAAGATTAGGAAATCTTTCCCCCTTCCAGAATTTGTTCTGTATTTTAGTGATTTTTAATCACCATTGGATCATTGATCCAACGGTGTTCCAAATTCAGGGCACAATCTTTTCTGTTTGGAAAGACTCAACAGAATTTCATTCTTGTTAATTGATAATTTAATCATATCCGTTGGATATTTGATCCAACAGTGAGGAACATTTAGTTCCAGCGCTAGCGCTTATGCGCTTTGCCCATGGTGCACTACTTGGAGCGCAGCGCTCTTAGCGCTAGCGCACACGTGCTTTGCACGTGGTGCGCTACTTGGAGCGCAGCGCATCTAGCGCTAGCGCCTATGCGCTTTGCACGGGGTGCGCTAGTAGTAGCGCAGCGCTTTTATAAAAGCGCAGCTTTAATTCAAATTTTGAATTCTGAACAGAGTTTTGCTCTAATTGGGGAAACAAATGCCCCCCCACCATTGCACTCACGGGGCCCATACATGGGTGCAGCAGTGGCAGCATCTCCACTCTTGGATCAACCGAGGAATTGAAACGACGCTTAGTGCCTATAAATAGGACCCTTGGCCCTTGAGATGACTTCTGTTCATCTTCAATCCTTCTTAAAAATTTATTTTCTCCTTCAGAGCGCAGCTCTTCCTCTTAAGAATTTTCTTAAGGACAGAACTCTGTCAGATTTTTTAGGTAAAAGATTAAATCTTTTTGAAACATCTTTTAGGGTTTCACCCATTAACAGAGCCTTGCTCTTCATAGATTTTTGATCTAAAGAAAATCCTTTTTAGGGTTTTATTAACAGAGCTTTGATCTCTTGGAATCACAAATCTAAAAGGATCTAGCTTATGATTTCTTAATCTATTAATGGAGCTTTGCACATTTCAGATCATATAGAAGAACTCTTAAGAGTTTGTTCATGGATCATTAAAGATCATGGAATTTTAAATCCATTAAAAGCTTCGCCTTCAGGGTTTCTGATGGGTTACTCCATCTTCCTCACAGAGCATGGCTCTCAGAATTCTCGGGGAATTTTTAATTCCCCTCATAATTGACTTTGACAGGTGTCACTCCTGTCTGCAGAGCATTGCTCTTGAGGAGTTTAACTCCTTGGCCCGAGGGGTCTTTCCATTAAATGCGAAATCCTTTTTAGGATTCCTTTCTTAATTGCACAGAATTAAATTCGTAGGGTGTTTTAACCAGTACTTGTTTAAATCTCCGTGTCTGTCTCGATAAGCTTTTTCCTAATCAGTCTGTCTACTAACTTTCACTGATTTTCTTTTTCGGACGTTATGGCTGCTCATTTGTATGATCTCGATGAGATTATCTCTTACAGAGACATCGGCTCACTCGGCCGTTCCCAAAACCAAGAGTTCACAAATGCCCAGTGCGTTGAAATTATGGGTCGCTTCGGTTCGTATAATGGTCGACTGCTTCCTCGTCGTTCATCCCTCTCGAAGCTTATCGTGAGAGCGATCTGGGAAGCGCTTCTCTTATTCTTTCTAGGCATGCCGCTTAAGGTATTGGACGACGCCGAAGATAAGGTGCACTCGGTATATCTGATGGGCCTAATCTCAAAGAAAAGGCGAGACAACCTTGTTGATATCCCGCATCAAGCTTTTCAGCAGACGGCGATACTCGCTGCCTATCGAAGGGTGGAGGACATCAATGGAGATCCTGACGCTTGCGATCGTGAAAGGATGCACACGAAGATGGTCCGAGAGACTCGAAAATTTTTGGACGGACTCACCTTTGAATTTCTTAATCCGTGTCCTGGATTTGATGCCTTGCCATTGTAATCATTTTGATGATGTTTTCGTTTACTGCTTTCACTATTGTAAGAACTTATTGAAGTATGAATAGCAAATTCCTTGTTTCCGTGTGTTTATTTTATGCACTAAATCTTTTGCACATGCATGAATGGGTATGCTTTGAACGTTTAACCGAATGCGAATCAAATGTTCTCCTTGTCGCTTTCTTCTCTTCTTTGTTACCGGCATGTCACTTTAGTAAGCGTAGCCTGCAGATGATAGAGAGAGCATTCCATTTTGAATTCTTCGAGAGGTAGCGATGGCTTAGGAATCAGGTTTAGATCTGCTGCCTAAGACTTTTCAACTTCATTAGCCGTGAGGGTATCATAAAGACTTTTCTCCCTACGAGTCGAGAGGACCTTGCAGGTGTATTTTCTCCTTAGGAATCGTGAGGATTCCTAAGTGCATTTTCTCTTATAAGTTGTAAGGATCTTACAAGAGAGTTTTCTTCCTTACGGGTCGAGAGGACCAGTAAGTGATTGATGGGGTTGACATTATCCACATTTCACGGGGTCAAGGGTTGCTCTGGATGCTTCCCACGGGGTTGGTTTGACATAGCCGTGTTCTGCGAGGACCAGGCTCCGCTATGGACGTTTCCCACGGGGTCAGGATTGACATAGGCCGTGTTCCACGTGACCAGGAATTTGCTCTGGATGCTTCCCACGGGGTCAGTTTGACATAGCCGTGTTCTGCGAGGACCAGGCTCCGCTCTAGACGTTTCCCACGGGGTCAGGATTGACATAGGCTATGTTCCACGTGACCAGGAATTTGCTCTGGATGATTCCCACGGGGTCGGTTTGACATAGCCGTGTTCTGCGAGGACCAGGATCCGCTCTGGACGTTTCCCACAGGGTCAGGATCGACATAGGCCGTGTTCCACGTGACCAGGAATTTTCTCTGGATGCTTCCCACGGGGTCTGATTGACATAGCCGTGTTCTGTGAGGACCAGGCTCTGCTCTGGACGTTTCCCACGGGGTCACGATTGACATAGGCCATGTTCCACGTGTCCAGGAATTTGCTCTGGATGGTTCCCACGGGGTCAGTTTGACATAGCCGTGTTCTGCGAGGACCGGAATCCACTCTGGACATTTCCCACGGGGTCAGGATTGACATAGGCCGCGTTCCACGTGACCAGGAATTTGCTCTGGATGCTTCCCACGGGGTCTGATTGACATAGCCGTATTCTGCGAGGACCAGGCTCTGCTCTGGACGTTTCCCATGGGGTCAGGATTGACATAGGCCATGTTCCACGTGACCAGGAATTTGCTTTGGATGCTTCCCACGGGGTCTGATTGACATAGCCGTGTTCTGCGAGGACCAGGCTCCGCTCTGGATGTCTCCCACGGGGTCAGGATTGACATAGGCCGTGTTCCACGTGACCAGGAATTTGCTCTGGATGCTTCCCATGGGGTCTGATTGACATAGCCGTGTTCTGTGAGGACCAGGCTCCGCTCTGGACGTTTCCTACGGGGTCAGGATTGACATAGGCCGTATTCCACGTGACCAGGAATTTGCTCTGGATGCTTCCCATGGGGTCTGATTGACATAGCCGTGTTCTGCAAGGACCAGGATCCGCTCTGGACGTTTCCCACAGGGTCAAGATTGACATAGGCCGTGTTCCACGTGACCAGGAATTTGCTCTGGATGCTTCCCACGGGGTCTGATTGACATAGCCGTGTTCTGCGAGGACCAGGCTCTGCTCTGGACGTTTCCCACGGGGTCAGGATTGACATAGGTCGTGTTCCACGTGACCAGGAATTTGCTCTGGATGCTTCCCACGGGGTCTGATTGACATAGCCATGTTCTGCGAGGACCAGGCTCCGCTCTGGACGTTTCCCATGGGGTCAGGATTGACATAGGCCGTGTTCCACGTGACTAGGAATTTGCTCTGGATGTTTTCCACGGGGTCAGGATTGACATAGGCCATGTTCTACGTGACCAGGAATTTGCTCTGGATGCTTCCTACGGGGTCTGATTGACATAGCCGTGTTCTGCGAGGACCAGGCTCCGCTCTGGACGTTTCCCACGGGGTTAGGATTGACATAGGCCGTGTTCCACGTGACCAGGAATTTGCTCTGGATGATTCCCACGGGGTTTGATTGACATAGCCGTGTTCTGCGAGGACAAGGCTCCGCTCTGGACGTCTCCTACGGGGTCAGGATTGACATAGGCCACGTTCCACATGACCAGGAATTTGCTCTGGATGCTTCCTACAGGGTCGGTTTGATATAGCCGTGTTCTGCGATGACCAGGATCCGCTCTGTACGTTTCCTACGGGGTCAGGATTGACATAGGCCGTGTTCCACGTGACCAGGAATTTGCTCTGGATACTTCCCACGGGGTCTGATTGACATAGCCGTGTTCTGCGAGGACCAGGCTCCGCTCTGGATGCTTCCCACGGGGTCAGGATTGACATAGGCCGTATTCGGCGAGGACCAGGATCCGCTCTGGACGTTTCTCACGGGGTCAGGATTGACATAAGCCGCATTCCACGAAACCAGGATTTTGCTCTGGATGCTTCCCGCGGGGTCGGATTGACATAGCCGTGTTCTGCGAGGACCAGGCTTCGCTCTGGACGTTTCCCACGGGGTCAGGATTGAAATGGGCCGTGTTCCATGTGACCAGGAAAGGTTGCACTCGGTTGTTTGTGCATCTTCGAGTCATGGAACTGGGAATTTTGCCCTAGCTTCGATTTGTTGATGTCGTGTCTGTTGAAATGAGACAGATATTGAGATGATCTTCAGGCTGTCTGTGAACCATTGAGATTTGGCTTCTTCTTCTGATGGAGCCTGGGGAGGGAAGGTGTGATTCCTTCTTTGTTTGCGTCCCTGGATTGTATACTGGGATTGATGTGATATCACCTGTAGGGCAAAAGTTTCATTCTTTCAAAAAAAATTTCTTTCCGTGCTGCTCTATCATTTCAGCTTTTATATCGCGCAGGTCGCGATTGCCCAATCATTGGTGCCCAATCATTTCGGCTATTTGTTTTATTTTTACTCGCTGCTTTTTATTTCGAGTTGCCCAATCATTTCGGCTATTTCGTATGCATACATTTTTACTTGCTGATTTGCAAGTTGCCCCATCATTTCGGCTATTTCGTATGCATTTGTAATTCGCTGGATTTTCGCTCCGAGTTTTGGGATTTGACACCGATTTCAGCATCAGTATCGCTACAACTGAGATATTGCCAGGTGCGAATCATCATTTTCCTCTGTCGATGTCGAACAAAGATGGCTTAGCGCACAGGGTTATGATCCTGTCGACTAAGGCTTTTGATTTCATGAGCCGTAAGGGTCTCATAAAGGTATTTCTCCCTATGAGTCGTGAGAATCTCGTAGGTGCGTTTTCTCCTTAGGAATCGTGAGGACTCCTAAGTGTATGGCTTCTCGTAAGTCGTAAGGATCTTACAAGAGGGTTTTCTTCTTATAAGTCGAGAGGACTTACAAGCGCTGTTCACTGTGCAAACATATCCCTAGTCACGGATGGGACTTTGTTAGGGAAATGTTTATTCGCGCCCGTGGATTGTATACAAGGATCAATATTGAACCGCTTGTAGGACAACATTGGAGGTTGTGATGGCTGCTTAAGAACAGGTTCAGATCCCTGTAGTTTAAGACTTTCGAATCCTATGAGCCATAAGGTTCTCATAGGAGGGTTCTCCTTACGGGTCGTGAGGATCTCGTAAGTGTAATTTCTCCTTGGGAATCGTGGGGATCCCTAAGTGTGTTGTTCCCTTATGAGTCGTAAGGATCTCACGCAGGTGGTTTCTCCTCATAAGGTCGAGAGGACCTTGCAAGTGTCTTTTAACGAGGTTGCGCCCTTTCGGGTTTTCACAAAACTCGCCGGTAGCCCTGCTGTTTTTACTCACGGAGCCCTTTCGGGTTTTCATCCGTGCCCATTTTGCTTATGGACATACCGTTTTCTTTTCTTTTTTTGTGTCAGCCTTAGGATGCCGCGGTCCGTAATAGTTTATCGACGTCTCGGTCAACAACCAGTTTTAGGACATAGTGGTCCGTCGTTAGTTTAAGGACGTTCCGGTCCGACGCCAGTTTTAGGATATAGTGGTCCATCGTTAGTTTAAGGACATTTCGGTCCGTTTTTAGTTTTAGGACATTTCGGTCCGAGAAAAGGAAGCCAGCTACTACTTACAGAGTTTAAGCTTAGGAAGATAGCGAGCGGACATAGGCGTCGTCATCTATCGTTGACCTAGGCCGTGACTCATCAGGCGTAGTATTTCTTTAGGAAGCGACCGTTTATTGGCCTGAAAGGTCTTTCACCATGCATGTCCACGAGTAGATATGCTCCACCCTGGTAAACTTTGTCTATGATATACGGGCCTTCATAGTTCGGCTCGAATTTCCCCCGCTTGGCACGGTTGGGGATCATAGGCCTTTTGACCACTAGCACGAGTTCGCCTTGGCGGAATGTTCTCGGCCTAGTCAATCTCTCATATGAGCGCATCATCTTTTCTTTATAAGCCTCCAGATTTTGTTGCGCTATGAGCCGCGTTTCATCAAGGGCATCGAGCTCCTCAAGCCGAAGGTAAGCATTTTCTTTGTCTGTTAGCTCGTAGTGAATGACCACTCGTAGAGAGGGTAACTCTATCTCGAGAGCAAGTACTGCTTCTGTGCCGAATACCAAAGCATATGGCGTTGTGTTTGTGGCCGTTTTGAACGTAGTTCGATATGTCCAGAGAGCTTCATGCAGTCTCTCATGCTAGTCCTTCTTATTTCGAGACACCGTCTTTTTCACGATCTTCGTCAAGGTCTTGGTGAAAGCCTCAGCTAGACCGTTAGCTCGAAAATTATAGACTGAAGAGTATCTCCAGTCTATGTTATGCTGTTGTGCGAAGAGGCTTTGTGGCTTCTGTAGGCTGGCCCGTCGGAGATAATCCATCGCGGAGTGCCAAACCGATAAATGACATGTGTCTTAAAGAAATGGAGGATATTCTCTGTCTTCACTTCCCTTAGCGGTACTGCTTTTGCCCATTTGGAGAAATAATCAGTTGTCGCCAAAATGAATCGATGTCCTCGGGACGATGCTGGTTCGATGGGCCCGATTATGTCGGTTCCCCACATTTCGAACGGCCAGCTAGCCACCGTTGGATGTAGTGGATTTGGATGCTGGTGAATGAAGTCTCTGTGAATTTGGCACGAATGGCATTGCTTCGCGTATTCGAGGCAGTCATGGATCATCGTGGGCCAATAGTAGCCCATCCTTTTAATCTTCAGCTTCATCTTCGGGTCGGCTTGGTGAGAACCGTAGAGTCCATCGTGAGTTTCTTGGATGACTCTCTTTGCCTCTTCAGGTCCCAGGCATCTTAGCCGCAGAGAATCAAATGACCTCTTATACAGAGTATCATTGACGAAGGCAAAAGACAGATCTCGTTTCATAAGCTGATGTCTTGAGGACGCATCTTCAGGTGTTTGACGGGATTTGAAGTAGTCTATAAAGACTTCTCTCCAATCCTCAGCCTTTTCCTGGTCTTTTATTTGCAGAGCCATTTGCTCAGTCACCCCTTTTTCTTCGGACGACTCCGTAGATATTTCTGCCGGTGCAAGAACCCGACGACTTTGCACAACGATCCTCACATCATCGAGGTTTTCGTCAGCCAGTTCTTTAGCGAGCTTGGCTAACGCATCCGCCTTGCTATTCTCTGCATGCGGTATGCTATCCAGTGTGTAGGAAGGGATTCGAGTCAGCAATTGCTGCAGTCTCTCGCCGTATTTCACCAACTCTGGTTTGCACGTTTGATAGTCACCGTTTACTTGAATAACGATCAGCTGGGAGTCTCCGTATATGAGGAGATTCTCAATTCCCATGTCGACGGCGATTTCGAGACCTGCTATCAAAGCTTCATACCCAGTCTGATTATTTGTCCTCGGTTCTGTTAAGGAGAAGGCGAAGCGCATTATCCTTCCTTATGGAGTCACGAAGATGAGGCCTACCCCTGATTTGATTATGGGGGTGCTTTGTTTGCGCTTCTTCATGGAAGATGCTCCATCGAAATAGAGTTCCCACCGGGTATCATTCTCCCTTCTTTCCCCATCAATCGTGTCAAACGCGTGCTTATCGGGCAATTCGCAGTTCAAAGGAGAATCGGCAGGTATCGGATGCTCAGCGAGGAAGTCAGCGATAGCCTGACCTTTCACTGCCTTGAGGGGACGATAAGTTATCGAGAACTCCATCAAGAGCAGGGCCTATTTAGCGAGCCGTCCTGTTAATATAGCTTTCGACATCAAATATTTGAGAGGATCCACCTTTGATATGAGATGGACCTCATGTGCCAATGCGTAGTGTCTGAGCTTCGTTACCGCGAAGATCAACGCTAGGCAGTGTTTTTCGATGGGGGAGTAGTTGCTTTCTGCCCCCAGGAGAACTCGACTCAGATAGTAGAGAGCTCTTTCTTTCCCTTGATTGTTCTCTTGTGCCCACAGCGCGCCTAAAGAACCTTCGAGGGCTGTTGTGTACAGGACGAGAGGTTTTCCTTTAACGGGAGCGGCCAGTACTGACGGATTCTGCAGGTATTGCTTGATTTCGTCTAGTGCGCCTTGGCATTTGCGGTCCCAGACGAACGAGATTCCCTTCTTCATCAAGTGACTGTAGGGACGGCACTTTCCGGAGAGGTTAGCTATTAACCGCCTGATATACGCGAGCTTTCCTTGGAGAGACCGTAGTTGCTTGAGAGTCCTTGGAGGAGGCATTTCTATCTCGATGCCTCGGTGTCGGACGACGAATCCTAGGAACTTGCCCGAGGAAACTCCAAACGTGCATTTGAGAGGGTTCATTTTCAAGTTGTATTTCTGAAGGCGTTGAAACACGATCTTCAGACGCTCTAGATGTTCCTCATATGATTTTCTTTTCATCATAAGGTCATCAATATAGCATTCGACGATTTCATGGATGAGGTCGTCGAAAATCTTTATCATGGCCCTCTGATAGGTGGCACCGGCGTTCTTTAGACCGAAAGGCATCACCTTGTAGCAAAATATACCCAAAGGGGTCTGGAAAGTGGTATGCTTCTGGTCCTCGGGATGCATCTTTATCTGATTGTATCCTGATGAGCCGTCCATGAAGGAGAAAACTTCATGAGTGGATGTATTATCTATCATCAGCTCAGTGACCGGTACTGGAAAGTCGTCCTTCGGGCAGGCTTTATTGAGATCCTGAAAGTCCACACATATGCGCATGGTCCCATTTTTCTTCATCACTGGGAGGATATTGGCGATCCAGTCAGGGTACTGAACCTCTTGGATGAAGCCGGAGTCGATTAATTTCTTGACCTCGGCATTGATGCTCATCTCAAGTTCTAGCCACATTCCTCTAGGTGCTTGTTTGATCGGCTTGACGTCCGGAGAAATCGCCAATTTGTGGACACCAATCTTTGGATCGAGTCCCGGCATCTCTGAATAGTTCCATGCAAAGAAATCTTTATACTGTATGAGCACGTCCTTTAGCGTAACCACCTTTTCTTCAGACAATAGCTCACTGACGAATGTCGGCCGCGGGTCACATGCCACCCCCAAATCAATCTTCTTGAGGTTATTTGCAGTAGTATGTATCCCATCTTCTAGCTCTTTTGGTGCTGGTGGAAACTTTGAGATTACCTCGTCGTCATCATTTTCGAAGCATCGGGGGAGGTCATCCATATTCTAGGGTTCTTCTCCTGACAGCATTATCATGTGACAAGTACGAGATCGTTTCCAAGACCGATATTGATCTGGTTCTACTCTCGCTGCATGCGCGACTTTTGGTTCATGCTTTTGCGGCGGAGTTACCTTCCAGCTGTTGGATAGAGCGAACCTGCCTTGCTGATACTGGTCTTCTACCCAGTCTTTAAATGTGAAGCAGTCTTCGAGGAGATGTCCTATTGCCCGGTGATAGGAGCAATAGTCCGGGTGAGAGACTTCGCCTGCTTGCTTGGGGGTGCTTGGACTCCGGGAGGGTAATCATTTGATGTTTTATGGCAAGATCAAGTATTTTCCTTCTCTTGTCCTGGGAAAACAAATATGCTCGACTCATCTTCTTTATAAGAGACGAATCCGGATTGCTTGATTCCTGATCGCGTGGCTTCTTGGTCCCGCTTTGTCGCTGTCGAACGCTTTTTCCGTTCTTGGGTTTATTTCTGCCTCTGCGTCGAGCCTTTTGTGTGACGGGTTGACGAGGAAGAGCATTTTCATTTTTCGCAGCCTGCTGAAGGAGGCGTTGCGTTCTAGATTTCTTGTAGATGGCCATTTCGCGATTATGGTCGTCTCGAACCTTTCGACCCGCTTCCCTTATAAGCTTGTCCATTTGTTCTTCGAATGACGGGCTTGGCATTTTCACGATGGGAGCTCGTTTTGGTTTAGGGTTTGCATCTTCCCACAGAGCGTCTCCATTTTTGTCGAAGTCATGTATGACGTAGCAGTCACGGAATGTCCCCCGTTTCTTGGATTAAACATATCCAAGCCCGATCGTTTCCATTCTCCCGTTAGGCAACTTTCGTTGAGTTTCGGGGACGCTCCAGATCCTGTTGTAGAACTGAGCCTGTCGAGCGGTCTACTTAAGGGGTACGCTTTGGCGCCTCAACAGTCTTTTTAATCCGTCTGTGTAATATCTGGGCAGACGGATGGGCTGGAGCCTGTCAAGTGTAGAATCCGCGCTATGCCAGATTTCTTTCTCCACTTTGGTTTCCCCGGATCGGTAGAATAGGATCACCTTTTCACCCTTTCGCCTGGGAGGGACGTAGAATGTCTGCAGTTCCTGCATAGGCATTAAGTGCATCGAGCTCTTTGTAATGCTCTCGCGGAACCATGGCGATTTGCAAACTCCGATCATCATCAGCAAAGGCTTGAATTGATGGCCGAACAGAAAATACGGCATTGACTTCATCTTCCGAGTCGCTGCCGAAGATCAACATATGGGTGGACGGTCCGGGCTTGTTGCATTGGGGCGGCCCTGAATAAACTATTTCTTCTTCTTCCTCGGTATCACTCCCGAAGACCGGAATAGTAGTGATGGCTTTGTTCTTGTCCTCCGGTTTGTGACATCTTTCTGTGTCTTCGAAATCCGGAAGGAAGTACTTTGCATCCTCATATTTGCGGACTTCGTTCACAGAGAATGGGTTTAGTTCCCCTGTCACAGTATACTCGAGACCATCCTTGAAATACTTCATACACTGGTGTTGTGTAGAAGGGATGATGTTGTACTCATGTAACCAAGGCCGGCCAAGCAAAGCGTTGTAGCAAGTCTTGGCGTCAATGACGTGAAACTTGATGTCCGTGACTAGCAACCCAAAGCGTAGTGTCAATATTACAGACCCGAGCGTCCGTGATGACTGGGAGTCAAACTGGGAGATAGTGATCTTATCCCGTGCGAGGTGTTGAACGCTCATGCAGATTTCTTTCAACACCCTTACATTGAGGAGATTGACGGAGGACCCATTGTCGACCAGGATTTTACCTATCTTGATGTCATGATAGTATCCGGAGACGTAAAGGGGACGGTTATGCTCGCACGTCCCGAGGAGGAGATCTTCGTCGCCAAAGGTGATATCGGCCGTGTGTACTTCTTCCAGCTCGTCCTTCATCTTTTCTTCGGTGAGGAAAGCTTGGAACTATTCGGGCTCTTGTAACGCCTTGATTAGAGAATCTCTCGCTTCTTTTGATAACAAGAGGGCATCGAGAATGCTTAGCTGCGAAGGTAACTTCCTCAAGTGTGCCAGAACGTTGTAATCCACCATACTTTTCTTGGACGAGTCCTTGGCTGCCAGCTCTTCGACGACTCGATCATCGAGGGAGATATCCTCAGGGATCTTTTCTTTCCCCTTATACTTCTTATTCGATCCCTTATTTGCAGGTCCGAGATTCTTTTCAGGTAATGTGCGATTACGCAGCTGAATGTTCTCGCTGCTCTTTGGTTCCTCCTCTTTTCCTGAGGTGGGTTCTTTGAAGAGAGGGCCAAGAGCTATTTCTTCATTAGAATCGCTCCCAAAGGTGAGAACTTGCGATCCCCCAGCGTCGACCATGTGACAGTTGCCGGTAGTTCTTTTACGCTCTTCGGTCGTATTTCTTTGCTCCTGACGAGTTTTGCGTTTCATCCGCTTGAAATGTTGTCGGTGGGCAACATATCCTTGCCACCAATTTTGAAAAGCGTGTCACTCTTCAGTGGGGTGCGCAATCTTTCGATGATATAAACAGTAGCTAGGATGTGTATCTGCTTCATCAGGAGCATTTCTTTCAGAGGGTGGCAGCTTCATTCCCATCGATATGGTTTTGGCGAACCTTTTCCCCATCTTGAACCTGCTTTTATTTGCGGCGGATATACTTTGATCTGGTGGGAGTGTTTCGACCCTTTCGTCCAGTCACCGGCGTTTGGCGTTTTCAAATATGGCCATCTCACGCTCTCGAGCAACTTTGCTTTTAAGAAGAGCTTCGTCCAGGAATGCATCAATCATTTCGTCTTATGGCCCTAGAAGTTCCGGCTCAGGATCTGCTCCCAGTTTCTCTGCATAAGGAACTTCATCATCATTCACCGATGAGTGAGAGATTACATGGCAACTTGCCACATAATCCTCAGATTCATCCGACGAGTCTTCTCCATTGTCATCATCTCCGTCCTCAAGGACGTGGCAGAGAAATTCTTGGAGTGTGACTGGAGTCCGCGCTTTTTGATTATATTCTTCCAGCGCGTCAATCTGCTTCTGCAGGTCCGTGCACTTGTCATCAGGCTTCACGGGCTTTTTGGTCTTCTTCTTCTTCTTCGAAGACTTTGACGGCTGGGTGTGAGCACTTTGACTATCACCACCAATTTTTGGAGTTGGATGCGGCTTCAGCATTCCCTCGATGATCTATGGTTCCAGCGGACTTTTCCATCTAATCGCCGGGCATGTTTGGAGATCCTTCAACATTCTTTTAGTTTTGGCTGAAAAAGCGACCTCCCATGGAGCTTCTTCTATGAAAGAGCTCGATGCCCCCGGTGTGTCCATCTTCTTGGGAGCGTGTGGCTGTGGTGGGTTCACCTTCCAATTCTCGGACAGGGCAAATTTTCCCTGTTGGTATTGATCTTCAATCCAGCCTT
The DNA here is from genome assembly GCA_030015575.1 of Agapanthus africanus. Classification (NCBI taxonomy): domain Eukaryota; kingdom Viridiplantae; phylum Streptophyta; class Magnoliopsida; order Asparagales; family Amaryllidaceae; genus Agapanthus; species Agapanthus africanus. Next base: position 372,171,682 of record JASDDO010000010.1, read on the forward strand.
TAAAGACGAAGCAATCTTCAATTGGATGGCTTACCGTTTGATGGTAAGGGCAATAATTGGGACTATTAGCCTCTCCGGGTTGCAACGGTCGTTTTGGATTCGGCAGATTGATGAGCCTGTTGCGCACCGCTAGCTCGAACAATCTCTTCGTTTTGTCCCGGGGAAACGAATAAGGGCGCTTCATCTTCTCATTATAGAATTGCCGCCTCTCGTCTAGGCGATCAGTTAGTTTTGGGGCACTGGGCTGCTGTTGAGTATTCGCGACGAAGGTCGCCTTCCCTTTACCCTTTTCTTTCCGTGGCTCCAGGTTTGAAGGAGATGGTCTATGACCCATCTGGTCCGTTTGGGCCAGTTTGTCGATCAAGGCCTGGAACGTGGTCGGCTTGAAGAACATCATGAATTGGGAAATAGTTGCTTGAGGGTCAAGAGTGCCCACAAACATGCCCACTGCTGGCGCTTCCTCGATGCGCTGCTCGCATTTTGACCACAAATTCTGCCATCGTATTGCGTATTGTACCCACGTTTCACCTGGCTTCACCCTGGCATTGATCAATGTCATTATTAGGGTGCGTTCACTAGCACTCGTGAAACGCTGGGTGAACAGTAGCTCCATCTCTGCAAAGGTTTTGATAGAATCGTTTAGAAGCTCCGAATACCACTCGAACGCCGTTTCCGACAAGCTACCAACAAACAGACGGAGCAGAAGTTTATCACCACCTCCGGTGTTGCCGCACAAGGCTCTGAATTGAGCGACGTGTTGATGCGGATTTCCCGTCCCTTTATATACATGGAATTTAGGGATCGTATATCCCGACGGGTACCTTATTTGATCATACCAGCCTGGATAAGGTCGTCCAGTCTTAACGATCTGTCCAGCCGCTTCATTTGCCTGGTGAACCCGTATTTGCTGAGCAATGTAATCATCTAGAGCGACCTTGGAGATGGTATCCTCTTTGGCTGCTGAAAGAGCCTGAGGAGGGTTCGATGTCTCCACTCTGTCGTCTTCAATGATAATCGGGGGCTCTTCAGCTGGAGGTTCCGGCTGTAACATCATCCCGGCCATGTCTTGGAACAAAAGAGCCATTCATTTTATATTGGCTGCCTGCTTTGCAGCCTCTTTTTCTTTCCTCTCGAGCATTCTTTGGAGGAACTCGGTATCAGTTTCTTGTTCCCGACGCTGCTCCGAGGTCTCTGGATTTTCTTTTAGCCCAGTGAGTGCAGCCATTGTAGTCAGCATCTCCTGAAGTTTCTGCTGCTGTTGTTCCTGAGATTTCGTTATCGATCGGGTAAGCGGCCGATGACCCATAGAAGCATGGCTTTCTTCTTTTCCGGAGGCCATATAAACGGTATATATTACTATGCCCCCGGACTTGGGGCGTTTAGATTCAACGTCCTTGTGGTTTGCCGCGGTCACGGGGGCTTTCTCTGGCCTCCTTCTCTTGTGAGCAGTTGAAGTCGAAGGGGCTGTTGTAGCGAGCACCCAGACGGATGACATCTTCTGCGGTACCACGAGATGGTTCTTTTCTTGCTGGGCTTTAAGCTTCTTTGGCCGGCGAGAGTAGTCCTGATTAATCACCGATTCCTGGACCTGTCGCCAGACTTTATAAATTTTGGAGGACAGCTGCTGAGGGGGCTGCTCCGGCTTCTTTTCTGTAGTAATCTCCATAGGTGGAGGAGATCTCTTCAGCACAGCAGTCGGAGAGTTATTGCGAACCCTCCTAAGCGGTTCAAAGCTGTTCCTAGTCGGAACAGCAGCATTGATTTCTACCATGGGTGCTGGCGGAGTTAGTCCAGAAGGGGAGCTGCCCCCAGCCTTTCTTACTCGGCGCCAGTGACGACGGCGAGCATATCGTGCGGATGGGATTGTCTCAGCCATAGGGGTGACTTCCTCATGCCCCTTGCGTTGGTCAGAAGTTGTCGTTGTCAGCCTATTGAAGACTGATGTCCGCTGAGTGGGGATGGCCAACTTATCAAAGGCATACTTCCGAGTAGGGGAAGCAACCATGACGATTTTTCCTGGAACAGGAGCTGAAATAGTCAGTCTTGTGAAGACCGACCCTTTTGCAGGAGAAGCCCCCTTGACGACTTCGGGAGCAAGGATGGCTATCCTTTTTGGTATCGCGGGCTTCTTCATGGGTCTAACTGAGCTTTGGCCCAGTCTGTCAAAGACTGAGGCGTTGGAGCTGGACGACCCGTTGAGAGGGGCCGCAGTAGTTGTAAGACGATCAAAGACCGACTTCTTCTGAGCTTCTTGTATTGGTACAGGAGCGCTGAAGCCCGTTAGCGGGAGCATGGTCCCGAAGAACAATCCAGTGGTGGCCTGAGTGACCTGTTCCACTGGCATAGCGAAGATGGAGGCCGCTTGGGGCTCGTAAGTCACTCCTTCGGACGGGACGGAGTGAGAGTTGTAGTTGCAGTTAGTGCAGGTTGAAGCCATTGATCTTCTGTTTTCTGCATGGAGCAAGACACCAAATCTTAGTATCTCGAACCCAAGGGCAACCATATCAAACCGTGATTCATTCACGAACACGACACACGAAGTGTGGAGTGGAAAGAGGAAAAGGTTCCACCGGGCGTGCCAGAATCTGTTCCCCGCCAAAACACGGAGACGCGACCGCGCAGGTCCGTCTCGCCTGAATTTCGATGGCAGATGCTAATTGGTGCTATCCGTCCACCTCTCCGAAGATGTCAAGTTGATTTATGACACCGTATATCGAAGGTTTAAACGGATATGGCCGATGTAGCAGACTTTGTCAGATTCCCTCTCATTTGAGGGGTTTTTGATTATGGGGACGCTCTTCCCTGCAGATGCAAGCCCCTGCAGTTAATTACGCTACCACATCACGGTAACCACTTTTTCTTTCTCCAGATGGTCACTTCGTATCGTGTGTGTTTGTTTTGTTTTTTGGTTGCCCGTGGATTGTATACGGAGAATAATTTATGTTGTCGCCCGTGGGGCGTGGATTAGTCCAAATCCATATCTTTCTTAGATTTTGGTTTGGGGGTTGGGTTTAAGGATACGTTAGTCTCATTTGGGACTAAGATCAACTTAAACGTTTGTTAAGGATACGTTAGTCTAATTTTAGACTAAGATCAACTTAACGGGATCGTTTAGATCCAACAAGAGAGCAATTGGGCTCTATTGTTTAGTTTAGGGACATTGCGGTCGATTAGTTTAAGGACATTACGGTCCAATGTTAGTTTAAGGACATCTCGGTCCAAGGTTAAGGACATCATAGTCCGTGAGTTTAAAGACCTTACAGTCAGGGTTCAGGACATCATAGTTCGTGAGTTTAAAGACCTCACAATCAAGGTTAAGGACATCATAGTCCGTGAGTTTAAAGACCTCACAGTCAAGGTTAGGGACATCATAGTCAGTGAGTTTAAAGACCTCACAGTCAAGGTTAAGGACATCATAGTCCATGGGCTTAAGGACCCCACCGGGCGTGCCAGAATCTGTTCCCCTCCGAAAACATAGAGACGCGACCGGGTAGGTCCGTCTTTCCTGAATTTCGGGGCAGATGCTAATTTCTGCTATCCGTCCACCTCTCCGAAGATGCCAAGTTGATTTATGACACCATGTATCGAAGGTTTAAACGGATGCGGCCGATGTAGCAGACTTCGTCAGATTCCCCCTCGTTGAGGGTTTTTTTATTGTGGGGACGCTCTTCCCTGCAGGCGCAAGCTCCTGCAGTTAATTACGCTACCGCATCACGGTAACAACTTTCTCCTTCTCCAGATGGTCACTTCGTGTCGTGGGTGTTTGTTTTGTTTTTGGTTGCCCGTGGATTGTATACGGAGACTAATTTATGTTGTCGCCCGTAGGGCGTAGATTAGTCCAAATCCGTATTTTCTTAGATGGTTTGGGTTTGGGTTTAAGGATACGTTAGCCTCATTTGAGACTAAGATCAACTTAAACGTTTGTTAAAGATACGTTAGTCTAATTTTAGACTAAGATCAACTTAACAATTTGTTAAGGATACGTTAGTCTAATTTTAGACTAAGATCAACTTAACAGGATCATTTAGATCCAACAAAAGAGCATTTGGGCTCTATTGTTTTAGTTTAGAGACTTTGCGGTCGATTGCCAGTTTAAGGACATGGTGGTCCAATGTTAGTTTAAGGACATCTCGGTCCAAGGTTAAGGACATTATAGTCCGTGAGTTTAAAGACCTCACATCAAGGTTAAGGACATCATAGTCCGTGAGTTTAAAGACCTCACGGTCAAGGTTAAGGACATCATAGTCCTTGAGTTTAAAGACCTCACAGTCAAGGTTAAGGAAATCATAGTCCGTGAGTTTAAAGACCTTACAGTCAAGGTTAAGGACATCATAGTCCGTGAGTTTAAAGACCTCACAGTCAAGGTTAAGGACATCATAGTCCGTGAGTTTAAGGACCCCACAGTCCATGAAATGTATGGTTGTCGGGACCCGTCACTTCTCTGAACACGTTGAAAGATTACAACGACAAATATCAGAGGAGTTTAAAGATGTACTCTTAAACCGATGTAGGTTGAGAGACCTGTAGTTCAATTGGGACTAAGATCTGTGATTTATGAGCATATGAACTTGATTAATCTGAATTGAGGACTTATGGCCAATTTGGGCTAAGTCCATTCAATTACAATGTTCAACATTTGTTTTTTTGAGTTGTTAGATGTTTGTTTGAGCCCAATCCCTTTAAAAATGCTAAGCATTGGTTTGGTCTCTCACAATGTTTTGTCTTTAGTTGAATGCTGTGCATTTATCATAGCTCCTGGCTTATTCAAAGAACAGTTTATGTTCTGTCCAAGCACACATAAAAGCATGTGGCGCCCTTGGCACTAGCGCCAGTCGATGAGCGCAATGCGCTATAGTTAAAGCGATAATGCGCTTAGCGCTTTGTGCCAGATATGAAGAGCGCTGATGCGCTTAGCGCTAGATGTAGAGCGCTGATGCGCTATAGTTGAAGCGTTGAGGCGTTTGGCGCTGGTGCCATATAATGCAGCGCACACGTGAGGAGCACGTAGCTCTCTTAGCGCTGAGCGCTAGCAATTGAGCGCAGTGCGCTGTGTTTGAAGCGCTATGGCACTGCAGCGCTTTGCGCTAGATGAAGAGCACTAAGGCACTATTAAATTAGGAGCGCTAATGCTCTTCATAGATTAGGAGCGCTAAGGCTCTTCTTAGGTTAACTTTGCGCTCTGAAAATTATCTTTTCTTTGATAAGAGACTTTGTCTCAAGATTCTAAGAACAAAGTTCTTAGTTTATAGGAGAAATTTCAATCTCTTTTTGATGAAAGGCTTTGCCTTTATGGATCTGTGATCATAAGAGAATTGAATAATTCTCCCCCCCTTTATAATGAGATGTTCATTATCTCTTTTGTGAAAGACAATTTGTCTTATAGATCTATGATCTGTGAAATAAGTAAATACTTCTTTTTATATTGAGACGATTTCGTCTTTCTATTCTTTTTTTTTACCTTGAAAAGAATTGTCTTCTTTTGTCGAGAGCTTCTTCTTCGTCTTGAGATTTTTGTTGGAGATAATGCCCTCAGAGTCAATTATTGGATCACAGGTACGTGATTGCAATGATTGATGGAGGACCTATCCCGGTAGGACAGTCTTACTCGAGATGATAGTATGCTATTTGGTTTACCTCTATCATCGTGTACTGTTTTAGGTGACCTGACACGTCGCTATTACACGTTGATAGAGCCCCTAGGATTCATGCTTGACCACCAGCAGTATGAGGGCGATCATATACGTGGGAGCTGGCAGTCTATAAGCATATCCTTAAATGGTCCCTAGTCGTGTGAGTTTCGAGACAGGGCATCGATACTCCATAGTAGACTAGTGTATACAGTCGAGACCCCGACGAGGGGCGGTGGCCGGTCTCACAAGCCACTGGTGTCAGTTGGATCACCTAAGATGTATACAGGTGCTCATTGGGTTATGAGTACACCGGACAGGACTCGCCAGGAACATGCCAGTTGGTCATATACCAGACGTCAGATGGCAGTTCCCTGGTGACATGTGTGCAGGTTAGTTCATCGACCTGGGGATCGTCATTTGTCTCGTGTGAGTTCCCACTGTACTTTGATTACTACCCTACCACGGCTCAAAGGATTCGTGCAAACAGGTTTTAGTTGGGTACAGTCCCGAGCCACATGGAGGCAGTGAGCGTATCTTCAGGGGTTCGTCTCTCCCGGTATTGGGGGTGAGGTCGTGCTGTGTCTAGGAGAGCCATTATACGAAGTCCTCGGCCGAGGCAAGGAGATTTACTGGTAGGTATTCCAGTAGTATCTCAGGGTGTTCTGGGCTACACTCCGACACGACTTGTACCGCTTTTGGGGGTCTGACTTTTACCAACCCCCTAGGCCCGCCATGCGATGCTCATAGACGAATGGACCGGACTGTACGGATATTGTCACTGACAGGCTCAGTAGGGTGTCAGGATGAGTTCGCTCATCGACGTCCCTTTTGGTCAATAGCTGGTGGCCCGTCACGTATTGGCTTATACCTCTGACGTGCTGGTGGTTAAATCCACAGCCATAGTATTGACGAGTTTTTAGAGTCCCCCACATTCAGTTACTCAGCTTTCGGGCGAAAGGTTGTAGAGGCCGTATGGAGATATGGCAAGGTCCGATCAGATACGTGCGGTATTGCACGGATCAGGATCGGACAGTTTGTACTATAGGCCGTATGGTTATATGGCAGGGTTCGATTAGATACGTGCGGTATTGCACGGATCAGGATCGAACAGATATTACTAGCCGGTTTTGGTATAAGCCGGATTCTAGTATAGTACAGTGGAGATTTTGTCTCATTGCATTTGTATTTCGGTCGAAATACAGATGCGGGTGTGTATGCACAGTATCGGGGTTTTCCTGTAATTTATTACGGGACCAGTTTTCTGGAGTTGCCAGTTTGCTTTCCGTTTCGGCCGATTTCCTTTGTTCCGTTCATTGGCCGAAGATTGGTGGAGGAGGGTTTATTTGCATTGTTGCAAATAAGCATTTGTGGAGGGGGTCTTTGCTTATTGGTTGTATCATGATAGCTTTTCATTGACCTTGACCTTTTGACTTGACTTCTTGTCATGATGGCATGACTTTTGTAGACATGATTGTTGATGATGAGAGGTGGTTGAGTGTGGGTTTGATTTAGTGATGATTCTTTTTGCATGATAGCCTTCTCTTTCTCTCTCCCTTGCATTATTGGATGGCTCTCTCATTCTATCACTCTCTCTCTCATTTTTTCTCACTCTTCTCCTCTAGTCATGGCCGGCCAAGCATGGAGGAGGGGTTGCCCATTTTTGTAGTGGGGATTTTTGCTCTCTAGTTGATAGAAAAATCCCCAAGTTCCTCCACAAAAATTCTTGTATCATCCCTCCACTAAAATGGCACCTCCATGAACCCCAAATGAGACACAAGTTCTACTAGATATTCTACAGCATATCTTGGGCACGTCGAGTAGCCGGCTTCGTGCCCGAGTTACCTCGGCATTGAGGTGGGAGCCCGTAAAAGATGTAGGCGATGTGGTGCACTTCCGGCGACGAGGAGGAGACGGGACATTCCGCAGGAGATCGGGACGACGAGGAGAAGACCGGAGGACTCGGATCTATCGGTATACTTCTCTTCCCTATCTAGTTAGTAGCTTAGACTTGTTAATGGTTACGATCCGGATGTTTAGTGCGTGGTGGTGCCGGTTTGCAAAGTCCGCAAAAATTAAAGTTTTTCACCGCTTCCGCATTCCGGCGTCCGATTGACGGCCGGGGCGCCGCCGTGCACTTTCAGTGGTATCAGAGCCTCGCCATTAACTTCGTCTAGCTTCGTTTGATGTGTTTTTCAGTTCCGATCGACCAAAATCCCGAAAACCCAATTTGTGTTCACATCAGTTTTCTTTTAAGATTTTTTGGTGTCGAAAATTTTTTCAGGTGGTCTCAGAATGATGTGCAGGGAGTTATAAGACTACTGGAAAAATTCGATGCGTTCAGTCGACCAACAGAGCGCGGAACCGCGGCCAAACCCCCCCTTGGGCCGCGGTTCCGCCGCACATTGGTGACGTCACCACATCATTTTTCTCCAGTGGCCTTATGGGCTTATTTTGGGGGTTTTGGGATATTAAAATTGGGCCCAGGTTTTCTTTATCTGCTACAGTATTGTTTGGGGGCCCACTTGTTAATTTTTGATTGATCGGATATTTTAAACACATTTTTCACAGTATTTACATTATATCTGCGACCGTGAATGTCACTCGATCGGTAAATCCAGTCTAACTGCTATAGCCCGGTTAGACGGATTTGCGAACGTGACTTTCACGTTGATGTTGTATGTTTATGCTGTGATGTTGCGGATCGGTCGTGGGGGATAGCCTGGATGCAATGCTAGTACAGTTGTGTTGTATTATGTACATTTGTTATTGCGGGGCGAGCGTCCGACATGTGGACTGCCGTCACTGCCTGTTTGTATTATTATTTTGGGGCACGGCCAGGTTGCGGTCGTTGTACCCGTTATATGTATATTTTACTTTCTGTACTAGGATTACCCCGCGGAGGGGTGCACGGATAGCCGGGTTCTGGAGGGCAACAAGCCCACATCTCATGGCATTGAGACGGAGGGGGCTTCACTCTAGAATTGGCAGGCTATTCGCCGCACTCGTAGGGGGTACAGGTTGACCCAGGAGGGGTGCCCAAGTTGCCGGATTCCGTGAAGTGCTGGGTGGTCCATTCACGGTACTGAAGGGGGCTGCCTCGCTTCAGGTTTTGGCGGGTGACTTGCCGCGCCCATAGGGGTCTAGGATTTCATTGCACTGGCTATCCACACGACCAGGGGAACGTCGGGTTTCAGCGGCTATGTGAAACCCGGGGATCCCAGATATCTGTATTGTTTCTGTGATGCTGTTCATTCTCTGTGATGTTGCATTTCTTTTCACGCCTTGAGCGAAATATAATATATTGGTATATATATTAGTAGATGTTGTATATGTTTTACATCCGCGCTAGTCCAGTCCCCGCTCTGTCGTTAGTTAGCTAACCTAACGGGTAATGACGGGACCCAGTGGCGAATGCGGATGGCATATACGTACGTCAGTATATTTTCGTTCTTTTTGGTGTGATCAATTGATGGGACTGCATTGATTCGGATCAATGCAAGTTTAAAAACAAACCTAATCTGATGTTGTTGGAACACTTTTCAAAAAGCTGTTATTGCAAGGACGTTCACTTTTGTTTTGCATAGTGATATTCAGTTGGAATATCCTGCTCCTCAGTCGACGAGGCAAGGGCCGAGATCCCTTCACCGGGAGTGACCCCTTGGACAAAAGTTTGCGTCAGGGCATTAACTTCACTATAGCCGATTACTTTTGCTTTGCACCGTGGTATTCATTTGGAATATCCTGCACCCCATTCTACGGGGAAAGAGCCGAGATCCCTTCACCGGGAGTGACCTCTTTAGCAACGGTTTTCGTCACTATATTTTAAAAAACTATCCGTTCCTTCGACGATATCAAGTTCTTTACGTTAAAGGTTTTCGCCAGAAACCATTCGTAGCCCTCCGTCGTTTCATATGGGTGGTCAATAGTATTCAAGCTGTGTATGTTGGCCAAAGTCAAGGCACAGTGATTGGTAGCTATTGGGGTATTCATATGCAGCATAGATAGATGCGTTGGTTTGGGACAGTCGTACTGCCATTTTGGCCATAGTCAAGGGTATGTACGGGTGGATTCAAATTAACCTGGAGAATGACGGGTAGAACTTGACATGTGACTTATGATATGTTGGCCAAAGTCAAGGTCATAAGAGCATGGGGGCAGAAATCACATCGGGAGTTTCAAAAGAACTGAAACTTGCCAGATATGCGCATACCTTCTGGAGTGTGATACCGTGAGCGGATTCCGTCACGTTATCATGTGATGATAGTTGGATCCCGATTCCAACTGATGAGTTAGTTTACTCCTCGGGTAACCCCGACTAATTCTTCTTTCAGGTTTGGAGGAGAATTTGAGGTACAGTGGGAGGTTTCCAGATTAGATAAATTGGTAACCATTCTGATCTAGGTTAGAGTGCACGCTGAGTGTTTCTCTTCTCTCTCTCTTTGGCAGCGACCATTGACCCGACCCTAAGACTATGACTCAGAGACCAAGTTGACCGAACCTTCTTAAACACTGGCTTTTGGATTGTCAGAGTTGCGAACCTCATTGCCACTCCTACTTTTACCCTTTTCTCCAGGACACCCCGTATTACTACGAACGTCCACTTCCATTGGACAAAACCATCGTATGGTTAGATACGAACTCGAAGGAATTTATTCGAGGATGGTTTCAGGTTCTGGAGAAAACAGATAGGATTATTCAGTTGTCCTTTCTTTTTACCCTCTCTCAGGTTACGAGTACTCCTTGGTTTAGGGGTAGTACACCTATTACGCAAATTGGATTGTCTTCTTCCAAACCATAGGCAGGTGCCGACCGGTAGGGAATGAAGAAAACCAATTAGCATAACGATGGTGTGCAGAAGGTATTAAGTTAAGACAAAGCAAGGGATTAGTAAGAGGGCAAAGTAAATTGCAACAGATATTCATGACCAAACCAGGTATTCCTTCGCCAATCCTAAAATCACCTTTGTATTTCTCCAGGACACTCCGTATCACTACGAAGATCCACAGTTTATTGGATACTCCATCGTATGGTTATATACGAACTCGAAAGGAACTTGTTCCAGTTCGGGGATGGATTCTGGTTCAGGAGAAATAGGAATAAGAGTTATTCAGGTGTCTTTTATCTTCACCTTCTCTCACATTGCGAGTGTTCCTAGGATTGGGACAGTACACCCATTATACTTATTGGATAGTCTTCTTCCAAACCATAGGCTGGTGCCGAACGGTAGGGAAGGAAGAAAACCATTTGGCCTAAAAGGGTGTGCAGAAGGTAAAGACTAAAGACAAATGAAGGGATTTGGAGAGGTGGCAAAGAATTACACGGTTACAGTTGTGAATCTGGATACTGGAAGAGGCATTACTAGGAATACCAGGATACCCCATCGAAACATTTCGATGTTTCAGTTTCACTGTGTAATGTTAAAAGAAAACTGATTTCCCGATTAGATACTTACTCCAGGGTATGTATTTACCAAGTATGATTCTCACATCTGTATGGTTTTACAGATGATGAGTGGGAGTAAGTTATTGGGAATTAGGTGATCATCCTCATTATATCGGGATTCGTTGTAATCGGTGATATTTGAGGAAATCACCTGGGCAGTTTGCCAGTCGGCAAATATTTGGTTTTGAATATCCGCTTTTATGCACCAATTTCAAATTGATATATCTGTACGTCTATTTTCATAGAGTGAGATATACCTTTCTGAAATTATGTCTACGACATTTACCTATATCAGTGGATGGTTAGGTAAGGAGCATTAAACAGCGGTGTAATTCTTCTTAACCATAAGTACAGTTTTCAACCTACGACACACAGTGAATGAGTTATCAGACTCAAGGGACTTATACAGAGTATTGTATGTTGTCCAGGGTCCATCAGGACAGAGGGGTTGGTCCTCGTACTATATTCGGTTTACTTATGACTTCTCTAGTTTTTAGACAAGTGTTTCGAGGAAACACCGGGTCCGAATTTTGAGAAGTTATAGGTATTTGAATAGAGTAGAGAACCAGGTATAGCAAGTATCGGGATTCTTCAAAGTGATCGAAGATGTAGATACTTGTCAATGGTATTCAGTTGCTAGTAATGATAAAGAGATCTTGCTTCTCTTTCAGGTTACTCATGATTGGAAGCATTCCTAAGTTGAGTAACGCTGATCGGCCTCCTTCCATTTTAGTTGACATGCACTGGGGACAGCTGCATGATTTGGATCTGGTTCAGTTAAATCAGTGCCTCTGGTCCTATATGGGATATAGAACAGTTCGTATCTTGACGTTGTTAAGGTACGGGGAGTTGTCCAGCTTATGATTAAAACCAGACTCTGGATAACTCGAGGCACGTTTCTGTAATGGCTGTTTGTGGGTTGACCCAGGCTATGACGAGGGTTGACTTTCTACCATTTGGGTGAACAATAGAGATATTGTTCTAGACTCGCCACAGTTTTATTAAAAATGGATTTTTTCAGAAAACAGTAGTGGGAGTATGGTAGAACTGGAAGTGATTCCAGAACCACAAACGATTACTGAAGATTTGATAAGGAACCTAAAGATTCAATCTGGATTGACATTCCATTGGCCACTCCGCAGAAAAGGTGGGTAACTTCAGGCACCCGAGAGGTACTCCGGTAGCCTCAAGGACGGTGGCAGGGAAGTTCTTGTTTACCCACACTTACCATTGCTGTTGTTCCAGGCTGCGAAACCCGGCAGGAGGATGAGTATAGCATCGTTCTAAACTAGTTTTAGAAGTGTACGTCTATATGACTCTGCCAGAGGGTTGTCGTAGTCAGTGGGAGCAGCGGAAGCATTGGTGGACAGGTAGCTTATGTCTATTTATAGACTAAAGCAGATATAGCGGAGATAGATCATCTATTTCTGACGTGACAGTCATGGGTTTGACTTCATCAGAATAGGGGATGGATCTGTTGAGAAGGTAGTAGAGTGTGATATCCTGGTATTTGGATGACATACACAGAATAGGAAAAGAAACTCCTATACTACAATCGGTTATACTTTGGTCGTCACACAGTGGTTTCTCCACACGGGACTTGGATATTATATCAGACATACTGGTTACTAGATCTATAGTTTTAGATCTAGATTTGGGTAGGTTTCCCAATCAGGGTACTTTGACAGCATTCTAAGAGTATTTAGAATGGACGACTCCTGGCACGGTAGTGTACCTGCAAGTGATGGAGTCACCCTCTCTAAAGGTGTCTTACAGACTAAAGTAGAGAGGGAGGCGCATGATTGGCAGATCACTTGCTTAGGCAATTGAGTCAATCATGAGATGTCAAGTACCACACCAGATGTTGTCCTTGCAGTATGTGCAATAAGTTGACATTAATCCAATCCTGGAGAAACAGTCGGAAGCAGTTTTAGAACATAAGTGAATGTTCTAGGGATATGATAACGACAGCCTCATTCGGGGGACAGTTATCATTCCAGGCTTCCAAGGTGACTTGGACGACAAGGAGGTTGTCAGAGTTATAGTTTTCCCTCTGACGAGGGGCAGTATTTTGGACAGGTGGTCCAAGGCAATACTGAGGGTGGCATGGCGCAGGATACTGATTAAGTTCAGTTGACGATACAGTCTAAGAAGTTTGGATTTGGAGTTCATTTATGAGCTATGTCCCATCAGACATCCAGACACATTCTAAGACAGGTATTGCTCATTTCGGGAGATGGGTTTTCTCCGCGAACTTGAGATATAGAGAGACATAGAAAGAGACATCCAGGCGGATCCACTCACTGAGGCTATTCCTCGAACGCAATAGTTTCGCAAACGAGCTTTGTGAGACTGACTAGTAGAGGAGTTGGGTGTTCGGTATCACACGGGCTGTGAGTATGCGACATCGCAATAATTAGCCTTGAGTGCAAGTGGGAGATTGTTGGAGATAATGCCCTCAGAGTCAATTATTGGATCACAGGTACGTGATTGCAATGATTGATGGAGGACCTATCCCGGTAGGACAGTCTTACTCGAGATGATAGTATGCTATCTGGTTTACCTCTATCATCGTGTACTGTTTTAGGTGACCTGACACGTCGTTATTACACGTTGATAGAGCCCCTAGGATTCATGCTTGACCACCAGCAGTATGAGGGCGATCAAATACGTGGGAGCTGGCAGTCTATAAGCATATCCTTAAATGGTCCCTAGTCGTGTGAGTTTCGAGACAGGGCATCGATACTCCATAGTAGACTAGTGTATACAGTCGAGACCCCGACGAGGGGCGGTGGCCGGTCTCACAAGCCACTGGTGTCAGTTGGATCACCTAAGATGTATACAGGTGCTCATTAGGTTATGAGTACACCGGACAGGACTCGCCGGGAACATGCCAGTTGGTCATATACCAGACGTCAGATGGCAGTTCCCTGGTGACATGTGTGCAGGTTAGTTCATCGACCTGGGGATCGTCATTTGTCTCGTGTGAGTTCCCACTGTACTTTGATTACTACCCTACCACGGCTCAAAGGAGTCGTGCAAACAGGTTTTAGTTGGGTACAGTCCCGAGCCACATGGAGGCAGTGAGCGTATCTTCAGGGGTTCGTCTCTCCCGGTATTGGGGGTGAGGTCGTGCTGTGTCTAGGAGAGCCATTACACGAAGTCCTCGGCCGAGGCAAGGAGATTTACTGGTAGGTATTCCAGTAGTATCTCAGGGTGTTCTGGGCTACACTCCGACACGACTTGTACCGCTTTTGGGGGTCTGACTTTTACCAACCCCCTAGGCCCGCCATGCGATGCTCATAGACGAACGGACCGGACTGTACGGATATTGTCACTGACAGGCTCAGTAGGGTGTCAGGATGAGTTCGCTCATCGACGTCCCTTTTGGTCAATAGCTGGTGGCCCGTCACGTATTGGCTTATACCTCTGACGTGCTGGTGGTTAAATCCACAGCCATAGTATTGACGAGTTTTTAGAGTCCCCCACATTCAGTTACTCAGCTTTCGGGCGAAAGGTTGTAGAGGCCGTATGGAGATATGGCAAGGTCCGATCAGATACGTGCGGTATTGCACGGATCAGGATCGGACAGTTTGTACTATAGGCCGTATGGTTATATGGCAGGGTTCGATCAGATACGTGCGGTATTGCACGGATCAGGATCGAACAGATATTACTAGCCGGTTTTGGTATAAGCCGGATTCTAGTATAGTACAGTGGAGATTTTGTCTCATTGCATTTGTATTTCGGTCGAAATACAGATGCGGGTGTGTATGCACAGTATCGGGGTTTTCCTGTAATTCATTACGGGACCAGTTTTCTGGAGTTGCCAGTTTGCTTTCCGTTTCGGCCGATTTCCTTTGTTCCGTTCATTGGCCGAAGATTGGTGGAGGAGGGTTTATTTGCATTGTTGCAAATAAGCATTTGTGGAGGGGGTCTTTGCTTATTGGTTGTATCATGATAGCTTTTCATTGACCTTGACCTTTTGACTTGACTTCTTGTCATGATGGCATGACTTTTGTAGACATGATTGTTGATGATGAGAGATGGTTGAGTGTGGGTTTGATTTAGTGATGATTCTTTTTGCATGATAGCCTTCTCTTTCTCTCTCCCTTGCATTATTGGATGGCTTTCTCATTCTATCACTCTCTCTCTCATTTTTTCTCACTCTCCTCCTCTAGTCATGGCCGGCCAAGCATGGAGGAGGGGTTGCCCATTTTTGTAGTAGGGATTTTTGCTCTCTAGTTGATAGAAAAATCCCCAAGTTCCTCCACAAAAATTCTTGTATCATCCCTCCACTAAAATGGCACCTCCATGAACCCCAAATGAGACACAAGTTCTACTAGATATTCTACAGCATATCTTGGGCACGTCGAGTAGCCGGCTTCGTGCCCGAGTTACCTCGGCATTGAGGTGGGAGCCCGTAAAAGATGTAGGCGATGTGGTGAACTTCCGGCGATGAGGAGGAGACGGGACATTCCGCAGGAGATCGGGACGACGAGGAGAAGACCGGAGGACTCGGATCTGTCGGTATACTTCTCTTCCCTATCTAGTTAGTAGCTTAGACTTGTTAATGGTTACGATCCGGATGTTTAGTGCGCGGTGGTGCCGGTTTGCAAAGTCCGCAAAAATTAAAGTTTTTCACCGCTTCCGCATTCCGGCGTCCGATTGACGGCCGGGGCGCCACCGTGCACTTACAATTTTCTCAAAGTTTATGGGGGGAGGGGGTTCCTCTCCTTGAGACTTGAAGTCTCGGGGCATTTATATAGGGCAAGCTGGTTTGCTCAATCAGTTAAGGAGATCTTTTCTCCAATTGATTCTGGAATTTCCCCACCGTCAGATCTTTGATCCAAGGGCTTCTGGTTTACCGAAGATAATCTTCTTGGTTTTTTTTACCAAGATTGGGAAATCTTTCCCCCTTCCAGAATTTGTTTTGTATTTTAGTGATTTTTAATCACCATTGGATCATTGATCCAACGGTGTTCCAAAGTCAGGGTACAATCTTTTCTGTTTGGAAAGATTCAACAGAATTTCATTCTTGTTAATTGATGATTTAATCATATCCGTTGGATATTTGATCCAACGGTGAGGAATATTTAGTTCCAGCGCTAGCGCTTATGTGCTCTGCCCATGGTGCACTACTTGGAGCGCAGCGCTCTTAGCGCTAGCGCACACATGCTTTGCACGTGGTGCGCTACTTGGAGCGCAGCACATCTAGCGCTAGCGCCTATGCGCTTTGCACGGGGTGCGCTAGTTGTAGCGCAGCGCTTTTATAAAAGTGCAGCTTTAATTCAAATTTGAATTCTGAACAGAGCTTTGCTCTAATTGGGGAAACACCCCAAGAGAGCCGAGTCAATGCACCGACACTGCCACCGACACGTGCATTGCACGGCCGTGGAACCGCGACAGAAGTGCCTGTTTGGCCACGGTTCCGCGGCCATATGGTGGAATCTTGGGTCCATCTTTTCAGGTATTCTACCAGTTGCTTTTATCTTCTGTTTGGTACACTTGGTTTCTCAAAAGCTCTTCTGTTCTCTTTCAGATATTCAGCAGTGGACTTTTATCGTGAACTTCGCTTGAACTGGTATGCGACATCATGCGGATCAGTATTCATCTGTTATTGGTCGTAATCCCACATTTGTTGCGACTTTTCACGAATCTCACTGTAAAGAGCTGAGAACCTGTAACCTGCAACTATTTAGCAGACATGGATCAAAAGCACCTATTTATATGCAATGTGATTAAAAATGGGCGATATAACAATGCAAAAATCTGATATGAACATTAGGGCCTTAGCTGCTCCCCCCATAATGCGCATATGCGTAAGCGTAATATGTGTTACGTGCAATGCACGTGCGCCCGCCACATGCACGCTACGTGCAACGCACGTGAGCCAAAAATGTGCAACGCACGTGGGAGAATTCAATTCTCAAAGGAGCTTAGTTCTCCAAGTTAGGGCCATAGCTGCCTCCCCATAATGTGCATATGCGCAACGCATGTGCACACCACGTGCAACGCACGGGCGCCCACCACGTGTAACGCACGTGCGGGAATTCAATTCTCAAAGGAGTTTAGTTCTCCAAGTTAGGGCCTTAGCTACCCCCATGATGTGCAAGCACCACATGCCACGCACCTGCGCCCGCCACGTACACACCACATACAACGCATATGCGCCCGCCACGCGCGCAACACGTGCGATGCACATGCGCCCACGCCGTGCGAAACATATGCGCCCGCCACGTACGATGCACGTGCGTCCAACACGTGCGACACACGTGCGCGAACACAAAGATGTCTTTTTCAACAGCGAGAAAATTAATCTCCAACCTGTTCTTCCCCCGGATGAGTGGGACATGGTTCAAAGGGTACATCCCTCCACACCTTTGATACACGGCGCTGTAATCTCTTAGTGTCGTCGGAAAGGTGGTGGGTCCCAACGACCAATGATCCTTCTTTACAAAAAAAAAGACAGAGGAACCTCCCATAAACTTCACGTTCTCAGCAAAGAAAAAAGAAAAGCAAGCTCTAAGAAGAAGAACCTTCTTCAAGGTAAATAAAAAGAAGGGAGATCATGACATCTTCTCCATATTTGAGAGTTTAACTCTCACATCAGAAGAACTTAGTTCTTTTTCAGATCGTAGATCTATAAGACAAGGTCTTTCACAAAAGTAAAAGAGATCGCAACATCTCATCAAGAAAGAGAAGGATTTAGTTCTTAGATCCATGGGACAAAATCTCTTATAAACCGAGAATTTAGTTCTCAGAGTACAGAATTGATCAGAACTTCTTAAGAAGCTCCTTAGCGCTTCAGGTCTGGAGCTCTGCGCCCAGCGCTCTACGCGCTATTTTATAAGAAGCGCCTTAGCGCTCCAAGTCTGGCACTCAGCGCCATGCGTTCCACGCGCTCCTTACATGGGCGCTATTTTATGATAAGCACTTTAAAGCCGGCACTCAGCACCCAGCGCTCCACGCGCTCTTCACGTGGGCGCTATTTTATAATAAGTGCTTTAGCGCTCCAAATCTGGCGCTCAGCGCCAAGCGCTCCACGTGCTTCTCATGTGAGCGCCCTTTATAAGAAGCGCCGTAGCGCTCCTAGTCTGGCGCTCAGCACCAGGCGCTCCACATGCTCTTCACGTGGGCGCTAAGGAATTATGAAGCACTCTGTAAATAAGGCCCCAGCGCCATAAAAAGTGTTCAACACTCAATAAAAGACAAAAAAAAGGATGTCAGAACCCAAATCAATGCTCAGCATTATTGAATAAAAAAGTGGTTGAGCCCAAAAAAATGTTCAGCATTTTATTCAAAATGAGTGGACTGAGTCCAAACAAGTGTTCAAACACTTTATTCAGAACTGAGTGGACTGGGCCCAAGTTGGCCACAAGTCCCTAATTCAAATTAACCGAGCCTATATGCTCATAATCTTTTTGATTGGTCTTAGTCCCAAACCTGACTTTAGATCTCTCAACCAACATTGGTTCAAGGGTATATCTATTCATACGTTTGATACATGTCGTTGTAATTCTTCAACGTCTTCAGAGAGATGGGGGTCCTAATAACCAATAACTTTTGGTGCATCTCCAAACGGTTAAACCAAAACCTTACAGATTATGATGTCTTTAAACCTCGCAGACTATGACGTCTTTAAACTAGACTATGATGTCTCTAAACCTTACGGGCTATGATGTCCTTAAACTCATGGACTATGATGACCTTAAACCATATGGACCGCAATGTCCCTAAACTAAAACGATAGAGTCCAAATACTCTTTCGTTGGATCTAAATGATCCTAAAACCTTGTTAAGTAGATCTTAGTCTAAAATTAGGCTAACGTATCCTTAACAAGCATTTAAGTTGATCTTAGTCTAAAACAAGATTAACGATCCGTATACCAACCCAAACCTAAATCTAAGAAAATACGGATTTGGACTAATCTACGCCTTACGAGCGACAACATAAATTAGTCTTCGTATACGATCCACGGGCAACCGAAATAAAACAAACACACACGACACGAAGTGACCATCTGGAGAAGGAGAAAGTTGTTACCGCGATGCGGTAGCGTAATTAACTGCAGGAGCTTGCGCCTGTAGGGAAGAGTGTCCCCACAATTAAAAACTCCTCACAACGAGGGGGAATCTGACGAAGTCTGCTACATCGGCTGCATCTGTCTAAACCTCCGATATACGGTGCCATAAATCAACTTGGCATCTTCGAAGAGGTGGACGGATAAATCCAAATAGCATCTGCCCTCCAAAATTCAGGCCGGATGTCCCAACGTCCCGGTCGCGTTTTTCGGCGGCGAACAGATTCTGGCACGCCCGCTGGGACCTCTTCCTCTTTCCACTCCACACTTCGTATGTCATGTTCGCGAACAAATCGCTGTTTAATATTGTTGCCCCTGAATTCGAGGTACTAAGATTTGGTGTCTTGCTCCATATAGAAGAGAAGATGGTGTCAATAGCTTCCAATTGCACCAACTGCAACAACAACTTCCACTCCGTCCCTGCTGGAGGAATGACTTACGGGCCCTAAGCGGCCTCCATCATTGCAATGATGGTGGAACAGGTGACACAGGCCACCACTGGGTTGTTCTTCCGGACCATGCTCCCGCCAATGAGCTTCAACGCTCCAATGCCATCACAGGAAACTCCAAAGAAGTCGGTTTTTGATCGGCTTACCACTACCGCGGCCCCTCTCAACGGGTCGTCCAAGTCTACTGCATCAGTCTTCGACAGGCTGAGCCTAAGCTCCAGTGGGCCCGTGAAGAAGCCTGCAATACCTGAACAAGTCATCCCGAAGCGGATAGCTAGTCCAACTCCAATAGACGAAGTCGTCAAAGCGGCTTCTCCTGCTAAGGGGTCGGTCTTCGCAAGACTGGCCGTTCCAACTCCCACTGTGGGTGGAGTCGTCCAAACTACTTTCCTTGCTCGAAAGTCGGTCTTCGACAGATTAGACGTTCCCCCTCAATGGACGCCGGTCTTTGATAGGCTGGCACCAACAACAGCCTCTCCTCAAAGCAGGGGGTATAACGAAGCCACCCCCGTAACTGAGCCAATCCCATCTGCAAGACGTGCTCGACGTCGCCACTGGCGCTGAGTGAGAAAAGCTGGAGGCAGTTCCCTTTCTGGACTTACCCCACCAGCTCCAATGGTGGAAATTAATGCTGCTGTTCCAACTGGGAACAACTTTGAGCCACTCAGGAGGGTGCGCAATTCTCCAATTTCCATGCTAAAAAGGTCTCCTTCGCCTGCTGAAAACATCACAAAGGCGAAGCCAGAGCAGCCCCCTCAGTGGCTGTCCTCCAAAATCCACAGGGTTTGGTGAAAGGTCCAAGAATCTGTGATTAACTAAGACTACTCCCGCCAACCGAAGAAAATGAAGGTTCAGCAAGAGAAGGACCACCCCGTCGTACCATAGAAGGTATCGTCTATATGGGTACCCACTGCAACGGCCCCCTCGACTTCGACCGCCCATAAAAGGAGAAGGCCGGAGAGGATTCCCGTGTCTGTGATGAATCTCAAGGGCACCGAACCTAAACGCCCCAAGTCTGGGAGCATGGTAGTACACACCGTCTACATGGCTTCTGGAAAAGAGGAAAGCCGTACTTCTACGGGTCATCGACCACTTACGCGCTCCGTAACAAAGGCTCAGGAGCAACAACAGAAACTCCAGGAGATGATGACAAAGATGGCCGCACTCACCGGGCAGAAGGAAAGTCAGGAAGCATAGTCGGATCAATGCCAAGAGCAGGAAACCGGCGCTGAGTTCCTCCGAAGAATGCTCGAGAAGAAAGACAAAGAGGCCGCGGAACAAGCGGCCAACATAAAACAAATGGCGCTCTTGTTCCAAGATATGGTCGGGATGATGATACAGCCCGATCCTCCAGTTGAAGACCCTCCAATAATCCTTGAAGACGACAGAGGGGAGACATCAAACCCTCTTGCGGCTCTATCAGCAGCTAAGGAAGAGACCATCTCCAAAGCCACCCTGGACGACTATATAGCTCAATAGATACGAGCTCATCAGGCGAGCGAAGCGGCCGGCCAAATCGTCAAGACTGGACGACCCTATCCGGGTTGGTACGATCAAATAAAGTACCCGCCAGGATATACGATCCCTAAATTCCATGTGTATAAGGGGACGAGTAATCCACACCAGCACGTTGCTCAATTCAGGGCTCTGTGCGGTAATACTGGGGGTGACGACAAATTGCTGCTTCTCTAGTTTGTTGGCAGCTTGTCGGAGACAACATTCGAATGGTACTCCGAGATCCTGAATGACGATGTCAAGACATTTGCAGAAATGGAGGTACTGTTTACACAAAGATTTGCGAGCGCTAGCGAGCGCACCCCGATCACTGCACTAATTAACTCTAGAGTGAAGCCGGGAGAAACTTGGGTTCAATACGCCATTCGGTGGTGGAACCTGTGGTCGAAGTGTGAACATCGCATAGAGGAAGCTCCTGCAGTGGGCATGTTCGTGGGGACCTTTAACCCTCAGGCAACCATTTCCCAATTCATGATGTTCTTCAAGCCGACCACTTTCCAGGCCTTGATCGACAAGCTGGCCCAAATGGACCAGATGGGACATAGACCGTCCTCCTCAAAGACGGATCCTCGGAATAAAAAGGGGAAAGGGAAAGCGACCTTCATCGCCAACGCTCAGCAACAACCGAGTGGCCCGAAGCCGGCCGCTCACCAAAACGATAAACAACGATCACTCGGAGAAAAGATGAGACGCCCTTACTCGTTCTCTCGGGATAAGACGAAGAGATTATTCGAGCTAGCGCTGCGCAACAGGCTCATCACTCTGCCAGAGCCGAGACGCTCAACACAATCAAGCGACGCTAACAGCCCCAATTACTGTCCTTACCACCGGATATTGGGTCACCCAATCGAAGATTGTTACATCTTCAAAGTTAGATCGAAGACCAGTACCAACAGGGCAAGTTCGCGCTGTCCGAAAACTGGAGGGTGAACCCGCCACAACTACACGCTCCTAAAAAGGTGGACACGCCGGGGGCATCATGCTCACTTATAGAGGAATCCCCATGGGAAATGGCCCTTTCAGCTAAGACTAAAAGAATGCTGAAGGACTTTCAAGCATGTCCGGCGATTAGGTGGAAGAGCCCGCTGGAGCCTAAGATTGTTGAGGGGATGCTGAAGCCGCGCCCAACGTTGAAAGTTGGTGATAATGGACAGAACCTTCGGGCCAAGCGTCCGAAGTCTTTAAAGAAAAAGAAAAAGGCCAAGAAGACCGTCTAACCCGATGACAAACGTACGGGTTTGCAGAAATACATCGATACACTGGAAGAATATAACCAGAAGGCATGGACCCCAATTACATTGGACAAATTCTTCAAGCATGTTCTTGAGAATGAAGATGATAACGCTGATGAAGTAGATGATTCTTCAGAAGAGCCCGAGAATTATGTGGCGAGCTGCCACATAATCTTTCACTCGTCAATAGATGGTAAGGAAGCTCCTGATGCAGAGAGACTGGTGGCAGAACCGGAACCAAAATCCATGGAGCCATCAGACTAATTGATTGACATGTTGCTGAACGAAGCTCTTCAGATAAGCAAAGCTGACCGAGAGCGTGAAACGGCCATATATGAAAAGGCCAAGCGTCGGCGTCAAGCCGAAGAAACTCCGGTAATGAGAAGCCATAAAATACCCCAACCGGGTCAAAGTGCCCTTGTTACCGGCAAAAGCAGGCTTAAGACGAGGAAACGGCTCGCTAAGGCCCTGTCAATAGGAATGAAGTTGCCACCTTTCAAAGAAAGCACTTCAGAAAGTACGTGTCTCGACGAACCATACCATCGGAGGATCACGAACCCTACCGAAGAGTGTAACGCCTTCAAGAACTGGTGGCAGGGATACGTTGCCCACCGACAACATTTCAAGCGGATGAAGCGCAAAACTCGCCGGGATCAGAGAAGCAAGACAGATGAGCACAAAAGAACTGCCGACAATTGTCACATAGTTGATTCCGGGGGATCGCAAGTTCTCACCTTCGGAAGCAATTCTGATGAAGAAATAGTGTCACGCCCCGCTTCCCGATGTACGGGCAGAAGGCACAACTGGCCGCTACGTATTTACTCAGAAGTAAATACGCTAAGCGCAACTAAGCAATATAAAAGAAATATACATAAGACACAAATGTAATGAAACAACAACTTTGTTTATTAACATTCTTTTGTATAATGCATAGAAAAGTAAATACATCTGAATGAAAGCAATGCCTAAACAATGGCATAACAGAAATGGAAAGTACTGAAATGAAATGTGTACAAGTGTAACTACAGCTCGGGATCTTCAATAAACTGGTCCAAGTCTTCAGTGCTAGGCTCGATCTCTGGAAGGTCCGAAACACCCGACGACATTCAAAGAAGAAAGAAAGAGAATGTCGTCAGCATACAAATCGCTCAGTAAGTCCCAAAGATAAGGGAGAAATAGAACGGACATAGAGAGAGAGAGAGAGTAGCTTTTAAAGCCGTATTATATTGTTATAATGTTGTATTTAGTGTTAAAGCTGTTGTTTGTAGCTTGGTACTGTAGGGTTCCTAGGCACTCTAAAGAGGTCTCACAAGGCATCAACCATGCCAATTTCAAAAATTTCCGGTGCCGAGAAACCCTAACTAGATCGTTGACTAAAGTTTAGGCGATAACTACAACTAGTAAACTGCTTTACTAATAAGTGAACGGAAATACAACCTTTATAGATCCGGTCCTCCACCTCCATAGCTCCGTGATAAAGTCCCTCCGCTGTACCCATCAGATCCCGGACTCTCGCGGTGGTTTCATCGAAGAAATGATCGAGCTAGGTCGTCGACTTCGATGCCGAAGATGATCTACGTCGAGGCAACACAAGATCAAGCTCCCACTTCACCAAGTCGTGAAACTTGTGAAGAAAACACCCTATACTACTTGGCAAGTGGTAGAGGATGAAGAAATAGGAAGTGGGTTCACTTTAGAATTGGATTTCTCACTCTTTTTCTCAAGTCACCATTGAAGCTAGCAAGTTTCTTTCTTCTTGAAGAAGAAGAAGAAGAAGAAGATATGATGAGAATTATTGGAAAATAGAAAATAAGGTGATTCTTATCATATCTCAACCATGGTCAAGTGTAGAGAATAAACTAGGGTTAGGTTTAATGGTTAGGTTTAAGGAATAAAACAAAATGGTCAAAGCTTTTTCAAAGCTTCATGAAACTTCAACAAAATCCAAAGAAAGCCACCATTTTATCTTAAGCCAAAATGAAATAAATAAATAAATAAGTAAAGCAAATGAAACCCTAACCATTAACTAACCATGGTTTAATCAAACATACACTCAAGTTTGCATGTATCATCAAACATGATACAATCTTGTGCACAAAAATATATCACATATACAATGTGCACAAACAAGTGAGAAAGTAATCTTAAGTGAACCAATATTAGTTAATGTAAAGTAATATATCAAATATATAATTATACATTAAATCATTAAATCAACACTTGATTTAACGATCCGGTCATATCGCATATGACCGACTAAAATTCAATGTATCGGCTTATCGAATCAATCCTTGATTCGATAACTAGGTTATATCGCATACAACCAATCGATACATTCATCGCGAGAATAGAATACTTTATCACATACACGCATTATTCTCGGTCCCGCACATATCTCATATGCGCTCCTATTTCGTTTCGCTTGAGCCAGGAAACCTCTGTGTAGGACTCTAAAGACTCGTCAATACGCCGGCAGTAGGTGATGATCATATCAAACACCCACAAGCCGCAAGCGGTCTGCTAAACGTAACGGCCACCCGGGTATTGAGCTATCAGAAGATCGATGAGCAAGCCCGCTCATACTCCTGTGAATCCAACCAGTAACACTTACCGTACAGTCCGATCTGTTCGTCTGATATGTCGCATATCTTGCCTAGGGGTAGTAAACGTCAGACCCCAATAGCTCGTTAAGTCGTGTCGATATGAGGTCTATAACAGTTCAAGAAACTACCGGTAACACTTACCAGTAAATCTCAGCAATCCTGGCCAGGGATTTCCGGTTATAGCCAATCGAACACAGCGCAACATCAACTCCCTATACCGGGAGAGACGAATCCCCTCCTATCGCTCATTGCCTCCATGTGATTCAGGACTGTACCCAAAAGCCACCGTTTTGCACGCCCTTTTGGACGTGGTAAGGTGGAAATCAAAGCACAGTGAGAATCATACAAGACTCTATGACGATCTCGGGTCTACAGACTAACCTGTACCAGTGTCACCAGAGAACTGCCATCTGACGTAAGGTATAATACCATCTGGGAGTTCTCGGCGAGTCCGTCCAGTGTACCCAGTCTCTACTGAGCACCCGTATATCGTCTCTGATGTCAAACACCAATGGATATGGGATCATCCATCGCCCATCTGTATGGGTCGAGAAGGTATACGCTAGTCTACTCTGGTATATCGATGCCCCGTCTCGATACACCCACGACTAGGGACCTTGAAGGATGTACTTATGGACTACCATGTCCCCACTAGTATAATCCGCATCATAGTCCTGGTAGTCAAGTACACATCCTAAGGACTTTACCAACATGTAATAGAGAGACAATCAGTGTACACGTTAAGGTAAAGAGTAACCAGATAGCATACTATCATGTCGAGCAAGAAAGTCCTCCCTATATATGTCCCAGCATCCACTACAATATACATCCTATGTACAGTAATGGCCTCTAGGGCATACTTATAACTAACAATCTCCCACTTGCACTAGGGCCATCTGTAGCAGTGGTTGTAGTATCTCATACTCAACCATCCCATAAAAGTCTCTCTCTGGGAAAAAGGCCTTTGTGAGTGGATCCGCCGTGTTGTCCTCTAAGTCTGCTCTCCTAACCTCGATCACCCTGGAGATCAACTATCTCCATGATCAGGTGACACTGCCTTAGAATATGTCTGGATCACTGATGGGACGGGCGTTCCCTGGCATAAGCCACAACTCCATTGTCATACAATGGGAGGAACTAAGTTCATCTCATGAACAAATATACATCCAGACTGCCTCTTTGGTAGCATCTTAAGTAGCGATGCATCCAGCCTTTATCGTCTAGTATGTCACGGTATCTAGCTTGGAACTCTTCCAACATACCGTCCCTGCGCTGAGGGTAACGACAATGCCTGCGACTGACATTCAGTCGTCTTTATCACCCTGGAACCTTTCCAGTGATTCTCCCCAGGATCAATTGATACCATCTCACTACAACTAGTGAGTATCCTAATTTCCAATTAGATCTATCTCATATATCCAAAACCCAGGATTTAGAAGGTATCATTTTGATCCTATATGGAGAATCATTGTGATAAGCGGAGATTGACCGAGCGCAGCATAGGAAACTCCTTTCTTATCAAGAGTATGTCATCCACGTACTCTACGAGGATCACCACCATACTCCCTACTACCTTTTTTGTATATACAAGATTCATCTACCATTTTGATGAAGTCAAACTCTTTGACTACTACATCAAAACAGACGTTCCAACTCCGCGATGCCTGCTTTATCATATAAAATATCTTGCACACGTTTCCGCTGCTCCCACTGTCTACGAAGCCCTCTGGCTGTGTACTTATAGACGCTTTCTTCCAAATCATCATTTAGAAAAGCAGTCATGACACCCAACCGCCAGATATCGTAGTCATGGTATGTAGCCGTGGCAAGTAGGATCTGGATAGACTTAAGCATAGCTACTTAGAAAAGGTTTCATCATGATCCATACCTGGTCAATGATACAAACCTTTAATAAGTCTAGCTTTGAAATTCTCAACTTTTCCATGCACACCAAGTAATCTTCTCAAGATATACTTGCTCCTGATGGGGATTTAACCCTTCAGATAAAGCAACCAAAGTCCATACTTTGTTGGTGTATAAGGATTCCATCTCAGATCGATAAACATCCAGCCATTCTTACAGAGTCTTACTCCTGATGGCCTGCTCGAAACTAGTTGGGTCATCATCTCATGATGCAATCCTCGCTCCCACTGTCATAGAGAAACCGAAGTATCTCTCAGGTGGGTGAGGAACCCTACTAGATCGGCGGAGAGGCTGAGGTTCGTTGGAATCTACTGAATCCTTTGGTTCTATCAAATCATCAGCTGCAGTTTGTATAGCTGGAACATTTCCAGTTCTACATAACAGACCTTGCCTCGAGCTTGTCCGGATTTTGCTTTTTAGACATAGGCTGGACAACCCCAAATCTTAACTGACTTAAGAGAAGAGCTCTTCCCTCTCCATATCATATATGAAATGGTAGGCATCTGATTTGATCGGAACCCTATTCAATAGGTATGCAACTTCATAAGTTCATGACTCCCAAAAGGAAATAGGTAACTCAGTAGTACTCATCATAGAGCACACCATATCAGATAGGGTGTGAATGCTCCGCCCCGATATATCGACGTGCTGTGGTGTATACGGAGGAATAATGCTGAGAGAGAATCTCATTCTCCTTTAGAAAAGTCCAAGAATTCCGTGCTCAAGTATTCTCCTCCTTGATCTCATCAAAGGACATAATACTTATACCCGTATTGGTTCTCTACTTCTAACTTATATTCTGTGAATATCTCAAAAGGTTCGGACTTGTGTTTCAACAGGAACATATGTCTGAATCTTGAGAGATTATCAGAGAATGTAATGAAGTACAAAGAACCGGTCTTGGCATGTGTAGACAGGGGACTTTACATACATCAACATGTATCAATCCCAATAGTTCACTAACTCTTTCTCTGTTTCCATTAAACAGAGCTATGGTCATCTTATCTTTGTGACATGACTGGCAAGTTTCACAAGATGTAAATTCAAACTGATTTAAATATGCATCTAAATGTAACTTCAGCCAGTCGGGTCGCATTGATATGACCTAGTCTACAATGCCTCAAGAAGGAATCGTTCATTTCTGAACTCTTCCTCTTGTGTGTGTTCTGTATACTCGGAACTGTAGTTTGATTTAGAACGTTAATGCTTTTAGATAACGTGCCTGAACCGATCAATTTTTTAAATAGGAAATGTTCAAAACATTATCCAACAATACAAAATTATATCCTTTCTTTACTAATAAAGAGACTGATATGATTTTGTATATCAGGTTTGGTATCTAATAGCATCTATTCAGAATCAATGTATTGGTAATACAGGGTGACAGTGACCAACAGACTTGGCTGCAACACTAGCCCCGTTTTCTGTCTCATGAAACTTATCACCCGTTCTTAGTTCTCTACCTATCTGTAGCCCATGTAACAGATTACATATGCGGGATCCTGATCCGGTACTATATACCCAGGACGTAAAGGATACTGAGAAACAGTTCTCTGTAATGAACACACCCGAAGATGATGCATCAGTATGCACTTTCTTCATTTGGGCGGCACGGGAAATCTGGTATTCCCCTATTTCCTGCTCTGTCTTATAACAATTATAAGTTGGAGCGGGACCAACGTTCCCTAGCTCAATATAACAAGCGGGTTCAGTCAATACATCCGTATTATTATCTTGATTAAGGCGTGACATGGTCGCTACCTGGAGAGAGAGAGAAGAAAACACTCTGCGTGCGCTCTTACAAGATCAGATTGGTTATTATTTTATCTAATCAGGATGGCTCCCACTGTTTTTATCAAATCTTCCTTCAAACCCTAAAAGGAAAGACTAGCCGGGATTAATTACACGCTACAAGTTCACCAATCTTTCAGCCAGGCCAGTGTCGGTACTTTGAGGGAGGTGCCCCGTGCTTTCGCACGGACCTAATTAATGTAAACCTCGTTTTCCCAGAGCCGTAACCCCATTAACACCTTTCTAGACACCTACTTGATCGGCTAATTGTAATGTGTAAAACTCTCCCAGGAGTAACTCTTACTCGCAGCGGGTATCGGGATCCAACTATCTCATAGAAGGTATGCAATCTCATTGCAAATTTCAACACTTGAAATTCCCAATAATATTTTGCCCCAAGCGATCTATGACCTTGACTGAGTCAACAAACCATAGACCGCAAGTAAAGTTCAACCCGTCATTTCCTGATTGAATTAAACCCACCCGCACGACCCTTGACTGAGTCAACAAGGCCGCACGACTACCCTAATCCAATTTGCATCATATGCATAAGCAGATAAATAGTAATCAGCTACCGCACACTACGCCTTGACTGAGTCAACAAACGCAGCACGAATACTAACTATTACTTATCTGAAATGACGGAGGGCTACGTCAGGTTTTTAAGAAAACCCTTTACGTAATGAACTTTATATCGTTGTAGAATCAAATGATTTTAAAATGGAGTGTTTTTTAGGCTTTTCTAGTTTTGCTAAAGGGGTCACTCCCGGTGAAGGGATCATCGGCCCTTTCCTCGTCGAATGAGGTGTGGGATATATCACATATATCACTGTGCAAAGCAGAAACTATAGAAGCAATCAAAAGACATACCGAGGGTTGTAGCATCTGCCAGTTATTGCTAAAGGAGTCACTCTCGGTGAAGGGATCTCGGTCCTTTCCTTATCGAATAAGGTGCAGGATGTTCTACAAGGAACACCGCGATGCAAAGCAAGAACTGTAGCTACCTATTTTTATTTTGAAATTCGATTCCACAACATCTTAGGTTTCTTTTATTTTCATTAATCACATTAATGAAGTCCCAACATTTAAGTACCTAAACATCACAGATAAATACTGTATATAGTATATATGATATATTATATAGACGTTGCTTATGTTTTACACCCGTGCTAGCCCTGCCCCGCTCTGCCGTTAGTCACCTAACCTAACGGTGCACGAGGGGACATCGAGGCGAACACGGATGTCTTTTTCTCAAGTCACCATTGAAGCTAGCATGCTTCTTTCTTCTTGAAGAAGAAGAAGAAGAAGAAGAAGATAATATGATGAGAAATGCAATTCTAAAGTGAACCCACTTCCTATTTCTTCATCCTCTACCACTTGCCAAGTAGTATAGGGTGTTTTCTTCATAAGTTTCACGACTTGGTGAAGTGGGAGCTTGATCTTGTGTTGCCTCGACGTAGATCATCTTCGGCATCGAAGTCGACGACCTAGCTCGATCATTTCTTCGATGAAACCACCGCGAGAGTCCGGGATCCGATGGGTACAGCGGAGGGACTTCATCACGGAGCTATGGAGGTGGAGGACCAGATCTACAAAGGTTGAATTTCCGTTCACTTATTAGTAAAGCAGTTTACTAGTTGTAGTTATCGCCTAAACTCCAGTCAACGATCTAGTTAGGGTTTCTCGGCACCGGAAATTTTTGAAATTGGCATGGTTGATGCCTTGTGAGACCTCCTTAGAGTGCCTAGGAACCCTACAGTGATTTTTGAAATTGGCATGGTTGATGCCTTGTGAGACCTCCTTAGAGTGCCTAGGAACCCTACATAGATCGTTGACTAGAGTTTAGGCGATAACTACAACTAGTAAACTGCTTTACTAATAAGTGAACGGAAATACAACCTTTGTAGATCCGGTCCTCCACCTCCATAGCTCCGTGATGAAGTCCCTCCGCTGTACCCATCGGATCCTGGACTCTCGCGGTGGTTTCATCGAAGAAATGATCGAGCTAGGTCGTCGACTTCGATGCCGAAGATGATCTACGTCGAGGCAACACAAGATCAAGCTCCCACTTCACCAAGTCGTGAAACTTGTGAAGAAAACACCCTATACTACTTGGCAAGTGGTAGAGAATGAAGAAATAGGAAGTGGGTTCACTTTAGAATTGGATTTCTCACTCTTTTTCTCAAGTCACCATTGAAGCTAGCAAGATTCTTTCTTCTTGAAGAAGAAGAAGAAGAAGAAGATAATATGATGAGAATTATTGGAAAATAGAAAATAAGGTGATTCTTATCATATCTCAACCATGGTCAAGTGTAGAGAATAAACTAGGGTTAGGTTTAAGGAATAAAACAAAATGGTCAAAGCTTTTTAAAAGCTTCATGAAGCTTCAACAAAATCCAAAGAAAGCCACCATTTTATCTTAAGCCAAAATGAAATAAATAAATAAATAAATAAAGCAAATGAAACCCTAACCATTAACTAACCATGGTTTAATCAAACATACACTCAAGTTTGCATGTATCATCAAACATGATACAATCTTGTGCACAAAAATATATCACATATATAATGTGCACAAACAAGTGAGAAAGTAATCTTAAGTGAACCAATATTAGTTAATGTAAAGTAATATATCAAATATATAATTATACATTAAATCATTAAATCAACACTTGATTTAACGATCCGGTCATATCGAATATGACCGACTAATATTCAATGTATCGGCTTATCGAATCAATCCTTGATTCGATAACTAGGTTATATCGCATACAACCAATCGATACATTCATCGCGAGAATAGAATACGGTATCACATATACGCATTATTCTCGGTCCCGCACATATCTCATATGCGCTCCTATTTCGTTTCGCTTGAGCCAGGAAACCTCTGTGTAGGACTCTAAAGACTCGTCAATACGCCGGCAGTAGGTGATGATCATATCAAACACCCACAAGATGCAAGCGGTCTGCTAAACGTAACGGCCACCCGGGTATTGAGCGATCAGAAGATCGACGAGAAAGCCCGCTCACACTCCTATGAATCCAACCAGTAACACTTACCGTACAGTCCGATCTGTTCGTCTGATATGTCGCATATCTTGCCTAGGGGTGGTAAACGTCAGACCCCAATAGCTCGATAAGTCGTGTCGATATGAGGTTTATAACAGTTCGAGAAACTACTGGTAACACTTACCAGTAAATCTCAGCAACCCTGGCCAGGGATTTCCGGTTATAGCCAATCGAACACAACGCAATATCAACTCCCTATACCGGGAGAGACGAATCCCCTCCTATCGCTCATTGCCTCCATGTGATTCGGGACTGTACCCAAAAGCCACCATTTTGCACGCCCTCTTGGACGTGGTAAGGTGGAAATCAAAGCACTGTGGGAATCACACAAGACTCTATGACGATCTCGGGTCTACAGACTAACCTGTACCAGTGTCACCAGAGAACTGCCATCTGACGTAAGGTATAATACCATCTGGGAGTTCTCGGCGAGTCCGTCCAGTGTACCCTGTCTCTACTGAGCACCCGTATATCATCTCTGATGTCAAACTCCAATGGATATGGGATCATCCATCGCCCATCTGTATGGGTCGAGAAGGTATACGCTAGTCTACTCTGGTATATCGATGCCCCGTCTCGATACACCCACGACTAGGGACCTTGAAGGATGTACTTATGGACTACCATGTCCCCACTAGTATGATCCGCATCATAGTCTTGGTAGTCAAGTACACATCCTAAGGGCTTTACCAACATGTAATAGAGAGACAATCAGTGTACACGTTAAGGTAAAGAGTAACCAGATAACATAGTATCATGTCGAGCAAGAAAGTCCTCCCTATATATGTCCCAGCATCCACTACAATATACATCCTATGTACAGTAATGGCCTCTAGAGCATACATATAACTAACAGGTACAAAAGGATGTCAGCGTATACGAGAGGAGTCTCACTTGCCTCGGAGACTAAGGTATCAGGAACTCAAGGAACCTTTATGCCATGGTAAAATAGAAAAGGAATACAGGTTAGGTGTCTTATGGTTGCAGTCTCGTGCCACTTCTAACACCTTCCGTACCAATCTACCCCTTAAACCCCGTGGTGTCTTGATTGTATTGTTTGTATTGTATTGCAACTTGTATTGTCTTGTAATATAGATTGTATAATTGGATGACTTGCCGAAACCATGATATCAGTAAATGGATGTAACTGGAGAATCATGGATGTAACTGGAGGATCATGTAAATGGAAGTATATCCATGGTTCGGTTCAGTCAATATAGATTTGAATATATTGAATATATGGATTCATGGATTCATATTGAATTTGTAGATTGTAGATTGTAGATTGTACTTGAATCTTATTCAAGTCGGATTATTATAATGAGACTCAGTCTGAGTCAGAACAATTAGAAAAGAAATTGAAGTCCTGGATTAGGTTTTGATGTTATCGATAACCGCTGCACATGGGCGGCAGGTTTTATGTCTTTTTCAAAGACGATTACCGTGTTGATAACGCCGTTGTTAAATTGTCTACCTTAAATAGGCAAGCACCCACTTCTCCGGCTCGCTGATGCTCAAGAGATTGGTCCCGCTTAAACCTATATTTACTAGGGTCCTTAGGGTAATTTATAGAACTTGAGGGGGTTTTATGTAAAAATACTTTGTATAATTTTCAAAATACACCCCAAGTATTTAATTATCGTCTTTAGAGTTGTCATAGATGTAGATTTTATATTTATGATATTTCTAGTGAAAATAACTTAATTTCATAATATAGGGTATTTAATTGTAATATTGAACTTGTATGGAATTCATGGTATTTTAATGTAAAGTGATTCCTTTGATTTAGAAAGGTTGGAATATTTATATCATATCAAAAATAGGTATTTTGATAATACATATATATATTTTATATAAAATAATTTTAATTTATTATTTTCTAGAAATCTCATTTTCTTAAGATATTCGTATTTTAAATCTCTCAAGACCGAATGCTCCTTGGGGAGGTCTGCATCTCGCACTACTAAATCCAGGGATGTGCGATAATCCGCACCATCCCAGTCGGATTTCCCAAAATGGGTTGTAGCGGCGCTTTGCAAAGATTTATAAAAATACGTAATATTGTAGAAAACGGTTTCAGTAGTAAAGGGTATTTATATGTAAAATTTCGTTTTCCTGTATTCTACGTTCCCGAAAGGTATTGTGCTATGTTACATATGAGTGTTGTGGGGAGGTAGGTCATTACCTCGTGATCTATCTAAAGGCATAACAAGATTAAGGATGTTTTAAAGACGAAACTAAACTACATGGTATTTTACTGAAAAAGAGCGGTAAAAGTTACAAAATGAAATATATTGTCATGAAACTTGTTCAACATGTTTGTTAATGATTAATAGTCAACATGTAAGGGTTTGGTATGATTGTATTTAAGAAAAGGTTGAATTTTTAAGAAGAACTGAATCGGAAATCGGATTAACTTCGATTCCGTCGGGTTTTAGAAATACGTGTTTTTTGAATAGCAAGGTGAAAAGGGAGAAGGGACTTATGGGTTTAGAGGTTAGGTATGAGGGAGAGGAAGCGGTGGGAGGCGTCGGTGCGTCGTTTCGTCGCCGGGAGCTCCTAGAGTCGTCGTCGGAAGATCGCCGAAGTTTCGCCCTTTGCTAACTTCAATTGCACCTAAAATTTCTAGAGGAATTTCTTGAGAGTTTGGACAGAATTGTGAGTGAGGGGGTGTGTCTAGGGGTGGTATTTATAGGGTAAAGCTAGGGTTAGGGTTAGGTGAAGGGGTGTATTGAAAATTGTATTAATTTGTAATAAAAATAAGGTTTAATGGGATTTTAAAGAGCTTTGGAACCGATCCAAGAAATTAATCTATGCAGGAGTGATGGGGGAGGCCAAGAGACAGAAGTTTTATGTTGGTGACTCGGCGGTCCGGCCGAGTCCGGCCGGCGGCGGCGGCCAAGTCGTCGGCCGAATCAGGCCGGGGTCGGTCGCCGTGGTTCTGTCGTCGTTTGGTCTTCCCCTTGGTCCAGTTTGTTTTACATGTGTAGTGGATTTTTTACGAGTTATGCATGTGCAAACCCTTGGACTTCTAAAAGTTTAAAAGAAAATAATATTAAAAAATAATGTGGGGTATGGGATTTGAACTCTGGTACTTTGGTTCAGCAGTGCAAGGTCTTACCAATGAGCCAAAAGCTCTTTTTTGCTATTAAAAAGCAAAACAAACTTATATCTTGTGTTTAGGCAAAAATACCCCTTTCTGTAATTTTGGAAAAAAATGTACAGAAAGTTTGGGGTTGTTACAAATAGCCCTCGGCCCTCTCTTCAAAGAATCCACCTCGAGAAAAGAGGAAGAGATGAAGAACTGCAAGAACATTCAACTGCGTAACCGTACGTTGCCTGAAAAGAATCTCAGGCCTTCAAATAAAGGTTCGAACAGAAAAGACAAGGGGAAGGAGAAAATCCATAAGGAGATTGTCCTCGATGATAGGGTCGTCGAAGAGCTCGCAGCCAAGGACCTACCTAAGAAAAGCAAGGTGGATTACAATATCCTAGCGCATTTGAGGAAGATACCCTCACAACTAAGCATACTGGATGCCCTCTTTCTGTCTAAAGAAGCACGGGATTCCTTGGTCAAGGCGTTACAAGAGCCCGATCAGTTCCAGGCCTTCATCACAGAGAAGATAATGCAAGATGAGCTAGCAGAAGTCCACACGGCTAACATTACATTTAACGACGAGGATCTTCTTCTTGGTACGTGCGACCACAACCATCCTTTAAATGTCATTGGATACTGCCATGACATCAAAATAGGGAAAATACTTGTTGACAACGGGTCCTCTGTCAACCTTCTCAATGTGCAGGTGCTAAAAGAAATCTGCATAAGCGTTAAGCATTCAGCCCGAGATAAAATCACTATCTCTGGATTCGACTCCCAGTCATCACGGACTCTCGGGTCCGTGATACTGACATTGCGCTTTGGGCTTCTTATCACAGACATCAAATTTCATGTCATCGACGCTAGGACTTGCTACAACGCTCTACTTGGTCAGTCTTGGTTACACGTATATAACATCATCCCTTCTACACAACACTAGTGTATGAAGTATTTCAAAGACGGTCTCGAGTACACCATTACGGGAGAGCTAAACCCATTCTCTGTGAACGAAGTCCGAAAATATGAAGACGCCAAGTACTTCCTGCCAGACTTCGAAGACATGGAGAAGTGTCATAAGCCGGAGCTTAAACAAAAGCCCGTCACTCCCATTCTTATCTTTGGAAGCGATACCGAGGAGGATGAAGAAATAGTCTACTCGGGACAGCCTCAGAAGCGGAATGATAAACCCAGACCATCCGCTCCGATTTTGATCTTTGGCAGCGACTCCGAAGATGAAATCAACACTGTATTCTCCGTCAGCCCGTCGAGGCAAACCTTCATTGGAGTAGACCGGAGTTTGCAAATCGCCATGGTTCTGTGGCGGAACTACAAAGAACTTGATGCGCTGGAGACATATAGTGTGCAAGAGATGCAGACATTCTACATCCCTCCAAGGCGAAGAGGTGAAAAGGCGATCCGATTCTATCGATCCACGGAAACTAAAGTCGAAAGAGAAGTCTGGCATGGTGCCGATCCCACGCTCGACAGGCTCCAACCCATTCGTCTGCCCAGGTATTACACCGAGGGATTGAAAAGGTTATTAAGATGCCAAAGCGTACCATTTAAACAAACTCCTCGATAAGCTCAGTTCTACAACAGGATTTGGAACGTCCCCGGAACGTAGCGAAAATTGCCTAACGGAAAAATAGAAACGATCGGGCTTGGATTTATGTCCAGTCCAAGAAACGGGAGCAATTCCATGACTGCAATGTTATAAAGGACCTTGATGAAGAAGAGGATGCTCTTTTAAAATACGCTGACGTTGAACCAGAATGAGGTCCTGCCATAAAAGTGCCGAGTCTGTCATATGAAGAACAGATGGACAAGATAATAAGGGAAGCAAGTCAAAAGGTTCGGAATGACTACAGTCGCGAAATAGCCATTTACGAGAAAGCCAAAACACAACGCCTCCTTCAGCAGGCTACGGAGGACGATGATGCCCTTCACCGTCAACCCGCCATGCATTCTCAAAACAAGAAAAAGGCCCGATGCAGTGGCAAAAACAAGTCAAAGAACGGAAAAAACGTTCGACAGCGGCAAAACGGATCCAAAAGGACACGTGATCAAGAAAAGGTCAGCCGGAATCCGTCTCTTATGAAAAAGATGGATCAGGAATATTCCTTCCCTCAAGGCAAGACAAGGAGAATCTTCGACCTTGTCATGAAACACCAGATGATGACACTCCCGGAGTCTTGGCACCCCGATCAAGCAAACGAGGTTCATCGCCCGGATTATCACTCCTATCACCGAACGATAGGACATCCTCTTGAAGACCGCTTCTCCTTCAAAAACTGGGTCGAAGAACAATATCAACTCGGCAGGTTCGCTCTATCCAACAGTTGGAGGGTAGCCCCACCACAAAAGCATGTGCCACGGTGCTTCAAAAATGATGGTGATGATGAGTTGATCTCAGAATTTCCATCGGCGCCAAAAGAATTGGAAGATGGGATACACACCACGGCGGACAACCTGAAAAGAATCGACTTGGGGACGACAAACGACCCACGGCCAACGTTCGTCAGTAAGATGCTGTCTAAAAAGCAGGTGGCTACGCTAAAAGATGTGCTCATGTAGTATAAAGACTGCTTCGCATGGAACTATTCCGAGATGCCGGGGCTAGATCCGGAAATAGCTGTGCATAAATTGGCGATATCTCCGGACGTCAAGCCAGTTAAACAAGCACCAAGAAGAATGCGGCTCGAACTTGAAATGAGCATCAACACCGAAGTTAAGAAGCTAATCGACTCTGGCTTCATCCAAGAAGTTCAATACCCTGACTGGATCGCCAACATTGTCCCAGTGATGAAGAAAAATGGGATGGTGCGCATCTGCGCGGACTTCCGGGACCTCAACAAAGCCTTTCCAAAGGATGATTTTCCCGTACCGGTTACCGAGCTGATGACAGACACCACATACACTCACGAATTCTTCTCCTTCATGGACGGCTCGTCAGGGTATAATCAAATAAAGATGCATCCCGAAGACCAGAAGCATACCACTTTCCGGACTCCTCTGGGCATATTCTGCTACAAAGTGATGCCTTTCGGTCTGAAGAACGCTGGCGCTACCTATCAGAGGGCCATGATGAAGATTTTCGATGACCTCATACATGAAGTCGTCGAATGCTATATTGACGACCTCGTGGTGAAAAGCAAATCGTACGAGGAGCACTGGGAGCATATGAAGATAGTGTTTCAGCGCCTTCGGAAATACAACCTAAAGATGAACCATTTGAAATGCGCGTTCGGAGTTTCCTCAGGCAAATTCCTAGGATTCATCGTACGACATCGATCTATCGAAATAGACCCGTCAAAGATGAAGGCGATTATGAAAATGCCTCCGCCAAGAACTCTCAAGCAACTGCGATCTCTCCAAGGAAAGCTCGCATATATCCGACGATTCATAGCCAATCTCTCCGGTAAGTGCTGCCCCTATAGCCATTTAATGAAGAAGGGGACCCCGTTCGTCTGGGATCGCAAATGCCCAAGCGCACTCGACGAAATCAAGCAATACCTGTAGAATCCGCCGGTACTGACCGCTCCAGTCAAAGGAAAGCCCCTCATCCTGTACACAACTGTAAGTCCACGTTGCTCACCCCGGTTCTTACGGGGAGGCGGAAACGGCGAAAAACGATTTTTGGCGCAAAGGCAACATGGACTAAAAGAAGGATCTTTGCTAAACTACAAACTAGCAAAATACAAGAGGTGCTATCTACTATGCCATAGAGATTATACTTCACGATATCGGTCCTTCGGGTCTTCTCTCCGCTGTCTGGCATGTCCATCCACGCTCCGAGGGTCGATCCGGATCTTGATCACCTCCGCGGCCTTCTTGAGTCGAAGACGATCCACCCGAGAGTTGTACTCCGAGCTCCACCTCGAGCCGAGATAACTAGGGCAACAAGATCGCTAGTCTTGATGTCCTAGGTTGTGTAGAATAGGTAGATGGATGTCTTTGTCTATTTGGATCCTTTTTCTCTCAACACATGAGATCAAAGGAAGAATCAAGAGGAGGAAGAAGAAGGAACAACCATGGAGCATTTTCTTTTCTTCTCACAAGAGAGAGAATGAGAAATGAGAAATGAAATTGTTCACTAAAGAAAATGAACCATGGTTGCAATAATACACCACTATCATCATTACTAATCTTTTCAAGATTAAGTTGATGGCAATAATTGACTTGACCATTTTCATAATCCAAAATAAAAAGAAATCCAAAGAATATTCTAGACCTCTCATGAAGGTCCAAGTCAACTTTGGTCAAACGGTCAACAAAGTCAAGTATGGTCAAATGGTCAAAGCAATTAGCCATCACACAATAATCACTAAAAAGATTTGTAAATAATGTCCCCGGTTTATAATGGTTTTGACCTAACCAACTGCCAAAACCCTAATGAGTCCGCCTCAAAATGGTTTTGACCGAATCAACTGTCAAA
Organism: Agapanthus africanus; assembly: GCA_030015575.1. Lineage (NCBI taxonomy): Eukaryota > Viridiplantae > Streptophyta > Magnoliopsida > Asparagales > Amaryllidaceae > Agapanthus > Agapanthus africanus. Next base: position 372,210,955 of record JASDDO010000010.1, read on the forward strand.
ACCCTAATGAGGCACCTCCTCCTTCTTCGCTCCTCAAAACTGTGTATACACACCCGCATCCGCATTCCGTAGAATGCGAATGCACAGAAGACAAAATAAATCCATCCGTGCAATACTAGGATCCGGCTTAAACCAAATCCCACTAGTATTGCCTGCCCGAACAACATACGCACACAAGTGCACGTAAGTGATCGTAGCCCTGCCGTAAAACCATACGGCCTCTACACGTTTCGCTCAGTGCAGGGAAACTCTCTGTGTGGGACTCTAAAGACTCGACACTACGCTGGCAGTGAATTTAACCACAGACCGCAAGCGGCACTAGCTGTACGTAACGGTCCCCAGGTGGATGTCGATAAGAAGGCCGATGAGGTAAACCCATCCGAACTCCTACTGAGCCTGTATGTGATAATCTCCATACAGTCCGGTCCGTTCGTCTGAGAATATCGCATGGCGGGCCTAGGGGGTGGTAAACGTCTGTCCCCTAATAGCGGTACAAGTCGTGTCGGAGTGTAGCCCAGAACACCCTGAAATAACACTGGAAACCTACCAGTATATCTCGCTTGCCATGTCCAGGGACTACATGTGTAATGGCTCTCATAGACACAGCGCGATATCAACCCCCAATACCGGGAGAGACGAATTCTGTTTAACCGTCACTGCCTCCAAGTGCTTCGGGACTGTACCCAACTACTACCTGTTTGCACGACTCTTTTGAGCCGTGGTAGGGTAGTAATCTAAGTACAGTGGGAACACACTCGAGGCGAAGTGACAATGTCAAGTCAGCGGACTAAGCTGTACTCATGTCACCTGGGAACCGATGACTGACGATAGGTATAATACCAACCAACAGTTCCTGACGAGTCCTGTCCAGTGTACTCGTAACCTAACGAGCACCCGCATACTATCTCAAGTACGACGTACTGACGGTTGTGGGACAGGCTGTCTCCCGTGCTGGGATGAGAAGCGTATACGCTAGTCTACTCCGGAGTATCGATGCCCCGTCTCGATAATCCTACGACTAGGGACCTATATAAGGATGTTCTTATAGATTACCCAGCCCCCACAAGTGTGAATGCCATCACAACGCTGGTAATCAAGCAAAGATCCTAAGGGCTCTACTAACATGTATAAGCGATATGCTAAAAGAAACACATGCACATATTGAAGTAGAGACAAACCAAGTAGCATACTACCATTTTGAGCAAGATTGTCTATACAACTGTGAATATCCCAAGCTTCCATCAAGTAATATACAAATTAGTATGATACAGTTATGGCCTCTAGGGCATATACACTAACAATCTCCCACTTGCACTAAGGCCATGTACTGGCGTATCGAAGACCTATCATCTCGATCAGCCGCTCGAACTGAGTCTGGGGTAGGGCCTTTGTGAGTGGATCTGCGGTGTTATTCTCTGAATCTACTCTCTTCACCTCGATCTCCCGGCGATCTACGATCTCCCGGCGATCTACGATCTCCCGGCGATCTACGATCTCCCGGCGATCTACGATCTCCCTGATCGGGTGGTACCGCCTCAAAATGTACTTGGACTTCTAATGGGACCTGGGTTCCTTCGCTAAAGCTATAGCGCCGTTGTTGTCGCAATACATTGGTATTGGATCAACAATGGTAGGAACCACCTGAAGCTCCATGAGGAACTTCTTCATCCAGACAGCTTCCTTTGCGGCATCGCAAGCAGCTATGTACTCCGCTTCCATAGTTGAGTCAGTAACGGTTTCCTGCTTGGAACTCTTCCAGCAAATCGCCCCTCTATAGAGGGTAAAGACATAACCCGACATGGACTTGGAGTCATCCTTGTCACTCTGGAAGCTGGAGTCAGCAAAGGCCTCGATCTGGAGGTCTTTTCTGCCATACACCAAGAACATCTCCTTAGTCCTTCTCAGGTACTTGAGAATATTCTTTACCGCTATCCAGTGTTTCTCCCCTAGGTCCGACTGATACCAGCTTACAACGCTCAATGCGTATGCTACATCTGGTCTGGTACATAATATCGCATACATTATAGAGCCTACCGCAAAAGCGTAGGGTATAATAGACATGCGATCCCTTTCCAAATCAGTCTTGGGAGACATCTCTTTGGAGAGGGTGATCCCGTGACAAGCCGGTAAATTACCGCGCTTGGAATCTTCCATACTGAATCTTTTCAGTATGGTGTCGATGTACCTTGACTGTGAAAGTCCCAACATCCTCTTAGATCTATCACGATAGATCTGGATCCCCAGAATGTAGTTGGCATCGCCCAGGTCCTTCATGGAGAACTTCTGTGACAAGAATCCTTTGACTGACTGTAGCATAGGAATATCATTTCCTATTAGGAGAATTTCATCCACGTAAAAGACGAGGAATACCATAATTCTCCCTATAATCTTACTGTAAATGCATGGTTCATCTGGGTTTTTGATAAAGCTGAATTCTTTGACAGTATCATCGAAGCAGATGTTCCAACTCCGCGATGCCTGCTTCAGTCCATAGATGGACTTGAGCAACTTGCACACTTTACCGCTGCTCCCACTCTGAATGAATCCCTCCGGCTGATCCATATAGACGCACTCTTCTAAATTTCCATTTAGGAAAGCCGTCTTTACGTCCATCTGCCAGATTTCATAATCGTGGAAAGCAGCAATGGCAAGAAGGATCCGAATGGATTTGAGCATAGCCACTGGAGAAAAGGTCTCGTCATAGTCCAAACCAGGTCTTTGACGAAAGCCCTTTGCAACAAGTCTAGCTTTATAGGTTTCAACCTGCCCATCTACACCAATCTTCTTTCTGAAGATCCATTTGCAGCCTACGGGTTTTACCCCTTCTGAAGAAAATTCCAAAGTCCAAACTTTGTTGGTGTACATGGACTCCATCTCGGTCTGCATTGCATCTAGCCATTTTACCGAGTCACCGCTCTGAATGGCTTGCTGGAAGCTAGTAGGCTCACCATAGTCAATAGTGCAATCCTCTCTATCCCCGTCTATGAGAAAACCGTAGTATCTCTCGGGCGGATGAGATTGCCTCTTACTCCTGCGGAGCGGCGTAGGAATGTCCTGTTCTTTCGAACCCTCTGGTTCTATTAAGCTTTCAGTAATAGCTCGTGGTTCTGGAATTTCTTCTAGTTCTATTGCGCTCCCACTTATCTGATTTTCCAAAAAATCAGTTTCCAAGAAGCGGGCATGACGAGAAACAAAAACCTTTTGTTCCTCTGCGTAATAGAAAAGATATCCCTTGGAGTTCTTTGGGTATCCCATAAACTTACACTGTATTGAACGTGCCTCAAGCTTGTCCGCATGCTGCTTTTTAACAAAAGCTGGACACCCCCATGTCTTAAAGTGTTTAAGAAAGGGTTTCTTCCCACTCCACATCTGATATGGTGTGGTAGGCACTGACTTAGTAGGAACTTGGTTCAAAAGATATGCAGCTGTTTCTAGTGCATAACTCCAGAAGGATCACGGTAACTCAGCCTTACTCATCATGGAACGAACCATATCCAATAGGGTTTGATTCCGCCTTTCCGATACACCGTTGTGTTGTGGTGTGTATGGAGGAGTAAGCTGAGAAAGAATTCCATTCTCTTTTAAGTAGCCCAGAACTCGGCACTCAAGTATTCACCACCTCGATCAGATCTTAGTGTCTTGATACTTTTGTCTGTTTGTTTTTCAACTTCATTCTTGTATTCCCGAAATTTCTCAAAGGCCTCGGATTTATGCTTCATCAAGAAAACATGTCCATACCTAGAGAAATCATCTGTGAAAGTAATGAAGTATGAATAACCACTTCGCGCATGTGTAGACATTGGACCACACACGTCACTGTGTATGAGTCCCAAGAGCTCGCTTGCTCTTTCTCCGTGTCCAGTGAACAGAGTCTTTGTCATCTTTCCCATGAGACAAGATTCACAAGTGGCATAAGACTGGTACTCGAACGGATCCAAGTATCCTTCTTTATGTAACTTTGTTAACCGTGTCTCATTAATGTGACCCAGTCTACAATGCCATAAGAAAGCTTGATTTAATTCCGGAGACTTTCTTTTAAGTGTGTTCTGGACACTGAAGATCTGAGCTTGATTCAATACGTATATCCCGTTTTTTAATGTACCTGACCCAATCAGAACTTGATTTAGGTGGATGTTGACCACATCGCTTACAAAAGTAAAATCATATCCTTCCTTAAAAAGTAAGGATGCGGATATGATATTACAAGTCGCACCTGGTACATAAAAACAGTCACGCAGAATCAATATCTGCCCAGTTGTCAGTCCAAGATGATATTCCCCTACGGACTCAGCGTACATGCTCATTCCGTTAGCAACCCTGAGAGTCATATCACCTATCTTGATAACCCTACGGTTTCTCAGAGCCTGTAACGAATTATAGATGTAAGATCCTGATCCGGTATCCAATACCCAGGAAGTAGGGTTAACTGACATAAAGTTCTCTATCACAAACACACCCGAAGCCGAAGCCACAACATGCTTCGAATTCTGGCTACTGGCTTTGCTAGCCCTGCAATCCTTCTGCCAATGTTCATTCCCGTAACAATAGGAACGTCCTTCTTTTACTACATCCAGTCCTGAAACTTCTGCCCTTTCCTCTCCTTCTACTTCCCTGGTTTCTTTCAGGGTAGAAGGTAGAGACTGTAGAATCAAGTCATCATCTGACCCGTTCTTCAACGTGGTCTTTAGGTCCGTGAGCTCAAAATAGCTGGTCTTTGTAAGGACGTTGCCCCCTACAGATGACCCGATAGCCAACCTCGCTAGAAGCAATTCGTTCGAGGTCTCATATCTTGCGATACGAGATTGCTCTCCATATAAATCTTTGTTATGGACTAAGATAGAAACTAAGTCTATCTTCTCGTGCTGCCTCTGGTATGCACCATCAACTGAGGCTAACACGAGGCACTTGGCTTTCGCACAGTCTTTTTCCGATGTCTTGCGGATATGAATATCCATGACAGGGGAAACTGGACCTGAGACGGCAGGGGTTGGATCAGTCAAGAGGTGTCCCAGCTTGTCATGGGCAATGGACATCTGGACAGACCTTTGCCAGTCATAACAGTCAGATTCAGTCATTTTATTATCTAGATGTAACCTATGTCTGGTCACTGGGTCGCTGCAATTAAGAGAGAGAGAAGAAAACACTTAGCATGATGCTCTTGCAAGTTTAGATTGGTTTTTAATTTATCTAAACATGATGGCTCCCACTGTCTCTCGAATCCCTCCTCAAACCATAAAGGAAGAATTAGTCGGGATCAATCTCACCGTACAATTCTTGCTTAACCGTTCAGCCAGGCCAGTGTCGGTACTTCGAGGGAGGTTTCCCAACGCTTTCCCGAAGTTCCTTAATTAAGTAACCTCTTTTCCCTGTGGGCGTAGCCCCGCTAACACCTTTCTAGACACCTACTTGGTTTATAGCATTGATCGTTAAGTGAGAAAGTTCCCGAGGAGTAGCATATGCTCACAGTAGGATCGAGATCCAAATATCATCGTGTGATAAAACTGAAGGAATCCTACCAGAATCATCACACTCCAAATGGTATGCAGCGCTAGCAAGTTTCAGTTTCTTTAGAAACTCCCGATGTGGATTTTTTCCCCATGCTCTTATGACCTTGACTAAGGCCAACAAATCATAAGTCACATGTCAAGTTCTACCCGTCGTTGTCCAGGTTGATTTGAACCCACCCGTATATACCCTTGACTATGGCCAACAAAGTAATATGACTGTCCCAAACCAACACATCTATCTATGCAACATATGAATACCCACCAGCTACCAAACACTGTGCCTTGACTAAGGCCAACAAACATAGCTTGAATACTGTTGGATATTCATATGAAACGACGGAGGGCTACGGATGGTTTTGGCGAAACCGTGAACGTAGTGAACTTGATATAATCGATGGAACGAGATAGCTTTTAAAAGGAGTGGTTCAAGCTCCGCATTTAAAAGTTGGTTTTTGAAAAGAACCGAGTGGTTTTGAAAGTGTTCCAACGACTCAACTTTGGTTTATTTTCTTGCATTAATTTAATGCGTCCCATCAATTAATCCTACCATTGCAGAAAACAGCGAAAATATGACGTACGCTTATGCCATCCGCATTCGCCACGGGGCCCCGTCATCACCCGTTAGGTTACTTAACTAAAGACAGAGCGGGGGCTGGACTAGCGCGGATGCAAAACATAAGCAACGCCTAAATAGATATCATATATAGATATATACATTCGTCAGATGCAATGATAGCCATTCCAGATCACAGATGAACACTTTGGATATACTAGGAATCCGCGATTCGTTCGAGCCTGCAACGAAAAGCTGATTACACGGTCGTGATGAATAGCCAATACTCCACCCTAGACCCCTACGGGTGCGGCAAACTACCCGCCAAGTACCCGAAGCGAAGCAACCTCCCTCAACAACGTGAGTAGGCCACTCGGCACTTCGAGATACCCGGTAGTTTGTGCACCCCACCTTGGGTCTATCCTAGGAGCAAAAACAGTAAAAAGAAATTATATAATGGCGGCTACAACCTCATCCCGGATGTTCGGCCAAACAAATAATATTACATCAATTTACAAATTTTACATGAATGAAAGAAAAAGAAACTCTCATCTCACATCCACCCGGCTATTCATCCGTGACAATCCAACGAGTTCATATCCACAAACCATCAACATTACAGATCACAGATATGTATAACCCCCACTAATCGACGTATAGCGATTAGCAGACGTTCAATACATATATCACATCACAGATAATATCCATTAGCCAAAGTCTACGGAATTTCGATCAAAATACGGATTTGTAACCACCCCAAAAACAAACTTGTTCTCTGGAAATTTTGGGCAGAAACAAACCATCTCAAAAATCACAAAACACCAACAGAAGAAAACTGCAGGAGAAACGATCCACGGCCGAGTCAACTCGGCCGCGGATCCACGGCAGGAGCAAGCTCGTGCCGCGGATCCGTGGTGAGTTGGTCGACTCACTGGATCATTTTTCTTGCTTGTTCTTTAAAAAGCCTGAGCCGATTTTTAGTATATGATTTATTACTTTTTGAGCAGAAATAAAAAACGGCAGAAACTTGAATTTTTCCGGACATGTTTTGCGATTTTTTTCCGATCGAAATTCTAAATATTTTGCTAACTTGCTAGTTTATATTTAGTCTGGCTCTGATACCACTGTAAGTCCACGTTGCTCACCCCGGTTCTTACGGGGAGGCGGAAACGGCGAAAAACGAATTTTTGGCGCAAAGGCAACATGGACTAAAAGAAGGATCTTTGCTAAACTACAAACTAGCAAACTACAAGAGGTGCTGTCTACTATGCCATAGAGATTATACCTCACGATACCGGTCCTTCGGGTCTTCTCTCCGTTGTCCGGCTCGTCCATCCACGCTCCGAGGGTCGATCCGGATCTTGATCACCTCCGCGGCCTTCTTGAGTCGAAGACGATCCACCCGAGAGTTGTACTCCGAGCTCCACCTCGAGCCGAGGTAACTAGGGCAACAAGATCGCTAGTCTTGATGTCCTAGGTTGTGTAGAATAGGTAGATGGATGTCTTTGTCTATTTGGATCCTTTTTCTCTCAACACATGAGATCAAAGGAAGAATCAAGAGGAGGAGGAAGAAGGAACAACCAAGGAGCTTTTTCTTTTCTTCTCACAAGAGAGAGAATGAGAAATGAAATTGTTCACTAAAGAAAATGAACCATGGTTGCAATAATACACCACTATCATCATTACTAATCTTTTCAAGATTAAGTTGATGGCAACAATTGACTTGACCATTTTCATAATCCAAAATAAAAAGAAATCCAAAGAATACTCTAGACCTCTCATGAAGGTCCAAGTCAACTTTGGTCAAACGGTCAACAGAGTCAAGTATGGTCAAATGGTCAAAGCAATTAGCCATCACACAATAATCACTAAAAATATTAGTAAATAATGTCCCTGGCTCATAATGGTTTTGACTTAACCAACTGCCAAAACCCAAATGAGTCCGCCTCAAAATGGTTTTGACCGAATCAACTGTCAAAACCCTAATAAGGCACCTCCTCCTTCTTCGCTCCTCAAAACTGTGCATACACACCCGCATCCGCATTCCGTAGAATGCGAATGCACAGAAGACAAAACAAATCTATCCGTGCAATACTAGGATCCGGCTTAAACCAAATCCCACTAGTATTGCCTGCCCGAACAACATACACACACAAGTGCATGTAAGTGATCGTAGCCCTGCCGTAAAACCATACGGCCTCTACACGTTTCGCTCAGTGCAGGGAAACTCTCTGTGTGGGACTATAAAGACTCGACACTACGCTGGCAGTGGGTTTAACCACAGACCGCAAGTGACACTAGCTGTACGTAACGGTACCCAGGTAGATGTCGATAAGAAAGCCAATATGGTAAACCCATCCGAACTCCTACTGAGCCTGTATGTGACAATCTCCGTACAGTCCGGTCCGTTCGTCTGAGAATATCGCATGGCGGGCCTAGGGGGTGGTAAACGTCAGTCCCCTAATAGCGGTACAAGTCGTGTCGGAGTGTAGCCCAGAACACCCTGAGATAACACTGGAAACCTACCAGTATATCTCGCTTGCCCCGGCCAAGGACTACATGTGTAATGGCTCTCCTAGACACAGCACGATATCAACCCCCAATACCGGGAGAGACGAATCCTGTCTAACCGTCACTGCCTCCAAGTGCTTCGGGACTGTACCCAACTACTACCTGTTTGCACGACTCCTTTGAGCCTTGGTAAGGTAGTAATCTAAGTACAGAGGAAACACACTCGAGGCGAAGTGACAGTGTCAAGTCAGCAGACTAAGCTGTACTCATGTCACCTGAGAACCGATGACTGACGATAGGTATAATACCAACCAACAGTTCCCGACGAGTCCTGTCCAGTGTACTCGTAACCTAACGAGCACCCGCATACTATCTTAAGTACGACGTACTGACGGCTGTGGGACAGACCGTCTCCCGTGCTGGGATGAGAAGCGTATACGCTAGTCTACTCCGGAGTATCGATGCTCCGTCTCGATAATCCTACGACTAGGGACCTGTATAAGGATGTGCTTATAGATTACCTAGCCCCCACAAGTGTGACTGCCATCACAACACTGGTAATCAAGCAAAGATTCTAAGGGCTCTACTAACATGTATAAGCGATATGCTAAAAGAAACACATGCACATATTGAAGTAGAGACAAACCAAGTAGCATACTACCATTTTGAGCAAGATTGTCTATACAACTGTGAATATCCCAAGCTTCCATCAAGTAATATACAAACTAGTATGATACAGTAATGGCCTCTAGGGCATATACACTAACAACAACAGCCCTTGAAAGTTCTTTTGGCGCGTTATCGGCACATGAGAACGACCAAGGGAAAGAGAGAGCCCTCTACTATTTGAGTCGATTTCTCCTAGGGCAGAAAACAACTACCCTCCCATCGAAAAATACTGCCTGGCGTTAATTTTCGCGATAACGAAGCTTCGACATTACGCTTTGGCGCATGAGGTCCATCTTATATCAAACGTGGATCCTCTCAAATATTTGATGTCCAGAGCCATACTAACGGGATGGCTCGCTAAATGGGACCTACTCTTAATGGAATTCTCGATAACATACTGACCTCTCAAGGCAGTGAAAGGCCAAGCCATCGCCGACTTCCTCGCTGAGCATTCGATACCTGCCGATTCACCCCTAAATTATGAATTGTCGAACGAGCACGCGTTTGACACGATCGACAGGGAGAGAGGAGGGAGTGATACCCGATAAGAACTCTACTTCGATGGGGCATCTTCCATGAAGAAGAGAAAGCACAGCTGTTGGAGATAGTACCCTCAGAGTCAATTATTGGATCACAGGCACGTCATTGCAATGATTGAGGGAGGACCTATCCTAGGAGGACAGTCTTACTGAAGATGATAGTATGCTATCTGATTTACCTTTATCATCGTGTACTGCTTCAGGTGACCTTACAGGTCACTATTACACGTTGGTAGAGCCCCTAGGATTCTTGCTTCACTGCCGGCAGTATGAGGGTGATCATATACGTGGGAACAGGTAGTCTATAAGCACATCCTTAAAAGGTCCCTAGTCGAGGGAGTTTCGAGACAGGGCATCGATACTCCAGAGTAGACTAGTGTATACAGTCGAGACCCCGACGAGGGGTGGTGGCCGGTCTCACAAGCCACTGGTGTCAGTTGGTTCACCTAAGATGTATACAGGTGCTCATTGGGTTATGAGTACACTGGACATGACTCGCCGGGAACATGCTAGTTGGTCTTATACCTGACGTCAGATAGCAGTTCCCTGGTGACATGTGTACAGGTTAGTTCATCGACCTGAGATCGTCATTTGTCTCGTGTGAGTTCCCACTGTACTTTGATTACTACCCTACCACGCTCAAAGGAGACGTGCAAACAGGTTTTAGTTGGGTACAGTCCCGAGCCACATGGAGGCAGTGAGCGGATCTGCAAGGGTTTGTCTCTCCCGGTATTGGGGGTGAGGTCGCACTGTGTCTAGGAGAGCCATTACACGAAGTCCTTGGCCAAGGCAGGAGATTTACTGGTAGGTATTCCAGTAGTATCTCAGGGTGTTCTGGGATATACTCCGACACGACTTGTACCGCTTTTGGGGGTCTGACTTTTACCAACCCCCTAGGCCCGCCATGCGATGCTCATAGACGAACGGACCGGACTGTACGGATATTGTCACTGATAGGCTCAGTAGGGTGTCAGGATGAGTTCGCTCATCGACGTCTCTTTTGGTCAATAGCTGGTAGCCCGTCACGTATGGCTAATACCTCTGACGTGCTAGTGGTTAAATCCACAGCAATAGTATTCACGAGTCTTTAGAGTCCCCTACAGACCAGTTGCTCAAGTTTCGGGCGAAACGCTGTAGAGGCCGTATGGAGATATGGCAGGGTTCGATCAGATACGTGCGGTATTGCACGGATCATGATCGGACGGATAATACTAGCGGGCTTTGGTTTGAGCCGGATCCTAGTATAGTGCAGTGTAGATTTTGTCTCTTTGCGGTCGGAATACAAATGCGGGTATGTATATACAGTAGCGGGGTTTTCCTATAATTTATTACGGGACCGGTTTTATGGAGTTGCCAGTTTGTTTTCCGTTTCGGCCATATTTCTTTGTATCTTTCATTGGCTGAAGATTGGTGGAGGAGGGCTTATTTGCATTTGTGCAAATAAGCATTTTGGAGGGTTGTCTTTGCATATTGATGCTTCATGATTGCTCTTGTTTGACCTTGACCCATTGACTTCATAAGTTCATGATTGCATGACTTTTTGTAGTTATGATTGGTTGATTTGGAGTGAGGGTTTTATGGTGATCATTGCTTTTCATCATCACCATTTTTCTCTCTCTTGCATGATTTCATTCTTTTTGGCTAACTCCCCATTCTCATTCTTGGAGAGTAGAGGCCGGCCACTAAGAGGGAGGGGGCTGAAATTTTTGGGTGGGGATTTTTGGTTCTCTTCATGTTTGTAAAATCCCCAAGTTCATCTACAAAAATTCCACATCTCATTCCTCCACCATATACATGGCAACTTCAACCCCTAGAGACACATAAAGTACTACACTCATTCTACAGCAAATCTTGGACACGTCAACTCGCCAACTTCGTGCCCGAGTTGCCTCGGTCCAGAGGTGGGAGCCCATAAAAGAAGCCGGCGAAGTGGTGCCCTTCCGGCGAGGAGTTGAAGACCGGAGATTCTGCAGGGAGATCGGGACGACGACGAGAAGACCGAAGGACACGGATCGCTCGGTATATCTCTCTACCCCTTCTCTTGTTTGCTAGGACTAGATTAATGGCCCGATCCGGGATTTTAGTGCGCGGTGGTGCCGGTTCAAAAGTTAAAGTAAATTATCGTTTCCGCATTCCGGCGTCGGATTGACGGTCGGGGCGCCGCCGTGCACTTACACTGGTATCAGAGCCACGCCATTAACCTAGTCTAGCTTGGTCTAATGTGTTTACATTTCTGATCGAACAAAATTCCAAAACCGCATTTTCAAAAGCATCAATTCTTTGTCGAAATTTTTTGGGCTCGAAAAATTTTTCAGGTTGTTGCAGAGACATGTACAGGGAATTCTAAGCACTCTGTAAAATTTTGGTCGTGTGACGTCATCATCCCACCGCGGAACCGCGGCCAAACCCATGCTTGGGCCGCGATTCCGCCGCCGGATTTACTGTTCAATGCACCAATTTTTTACAGAGGCCTCCGGACTTGAAAATAGGGTTTTTGGAACATTCTTTTTGGGCCCAGATTTTCTGTGAGTGCTACAGTAGTGCTTGGGACCCACTTGGGTAAATTTGATCGATCGAAAATTTTAAACATGTTAGTTCACAGTATTTACATTATATCTGCGACCGTGAATGTCACTTGATCGGTAAATCCTGTCTAGCTGCTATAGCCCGGTTAGACGGATTTGCGAACGTGACATTCACGTTGATGTTCTATGTTGTGCTGTGATGTTGCGGATTGGTCGTGGGGGATAGCCTGGATGCAATATTAGTACAGTTTTGTTGTATATGTACATTTGATATTGCGGGGCGAGCGTCCAACATGTGGACTGCTGTCACTGCCTGTTTGTATATTATTCTTTTGGGACACGACCAGGTTGAGGTCGATATACCCGTTGTATGTATATTTTACTTTTTGTACTAGGATTACCCCAAGGAGGTGTGCACGGATAGCCGGGTTCTAGAGGGTAACGGGCCCGCATCTCATGGCATTGAGACGGAGGGGGCTTCACTCTAGAATTGGCAGGCTATTCGCCGCACTCGTAGGGGGTACAGGTTGACCCAGGAGCGGTGCCCAAGTTACCGGATTCCGTGAAGTGCTGGGTGGTCCATTCACGTTGCTGAAGGGGGCTGCCTCGCTTCAGGTTTTGGCGGGTAACTTGCCGCGCCCGTAGGGGTCTAGGATTTCATTGCACAGGCTATCCACACGACCAGGGGAACGTCGGGTTTCAGTAGCGGCTTTATGAAACCCGGGGATCCAAGATATCTGTATTGTTCTGTGATGCTTATTACATTTCTGTGATGTTGCATTTTATCACGCCTTGAGCGAAATATTATATATTGATATATATACTAGTATTTGTTGTATATGTTTTGCATCCGCGCTAGTCCAGTCCCCGCTCTGTCGTTAGTTAAGTAACCTAACGGGTAATGACGGGACCCAGTAGCAAATGCGGATGGCATATACGTACATCATTATTTTCGTTCTTTATTGGTGTGATCAATTGATGGGACCGCGTTGATTCGGATCAATGCAAGCTAAACAAACCTATTCTGATGTTGTTGGAACTATTTTCAAAAAGCTGTTATTGCAAGGACGTTCTCTTTTGTTTTGCATCGTGGTATTCAGTTGAATATCCTGCTCCTCAGTCGACGAGGCAAGGGCCGAGATCCCTTCACTGGGAGTGACCCCTTGGACAGAAGTTTGCGTCAGGGCAATAACTTCACTATAGCCGATTACTTTTGCTTTGCACCGTGGTATTCAGTTGGAATATCCTGCACCTCATTCTACGGGGAAAGAGCCGAGATCCCTTCACCGGGAGTGACCTCTTTAGCAAAGGTTTTCGTCACTATATTTTCATAAAAGCTATCCAGTTCCTTCAACGATATCAAGTTCATTACGTTAAAGGTTTTCTCCAGAAACCATTCGTAGCCCTCCGTCGTTTCATATGGATAGTCAATAAGTATTCAAGCTGTGTATGTTGGCCAAAGTCAAGGCACAGTGATTGGTAGCTATTGGGTATTCATATGCAGCATAGATAGATGCGTTAGTTTGGGGCAGTCGTACTACTATTTTGGCCAAAGTCAAGGGTATGTACTGGTGGGCTCAAATTAACCTGGAGAATGACGGGTAGAACTTGACATGTGACTTATGATATGTTGGCCAAAATCAAAGTCATAAGAGCATGGGGTAAAAATCACATCGGGAGTTTCTAAAGAAACTGAAACTCCCGTCACGTTATCATGCGATGATAGTTGGATCCCGATTCCCACTGATGAGTTGGTTTTCTCCTCGGGTGATCCCGACTAATTCTTCTTTCAGTTTTGGAGGAGAATTTGACGGTACAGTGGGAGGTTTTCAGATTAGATAAATTGATAACCATTCTGATCTAGGTTAGAGTGCACGCTGAGTGTTTCTTTTCTCTCTCTCTTTGGCAGCGACCATGACCCGACCCTAAGACTATGACTCAGAGACCAATATTGACCGAACCTTCTTAAACACTGGCACGTGATTGCAATGATTGAGGGAGGACCTATCCCAGGAGGACAGTCTTACTCAAGATGATAGTATGCTATCTGGTTTACCTTTATCATCGTGTACTGCTTCAGGTGACCTTACAGGTCACTATTACACGTTGGTAGAGCCCCTAGGATTCTTGCTTCACTGTCGGCAGTATGAGGGCGATCATATACGTGGGAGCTGGTAGTCTATAAGCACATCCTTAAAAGGTCCCTAGTCGAGGGAGTTTCGAGACAGGGCATCGATACTCCGGAGTAGACTAGTGTATACAGTCGAGACCCCGACGAGGGGCGGTGGCCGGTCTCACAAGCCACTGGTGTCAGTTGGTTCACCTAAGATGTATACAGGTGCTTATTGGGTTATGAGTACACCGGACAGGACTCGCCGGGAATATGCTAGTTGGTCTTATACCTGACGTCAGATAGCAGTTCTCTGGTGACATGTGTACAGGTTAGTTCATTGACCTGAGATCGTCATTTGTCTCGTGTGAGTTCACACTGTACTTTGATTACTACCCTACCACGCTCAAAGGAGACGTGCAAACAGGTTTTAGTTGGGTACAGTCCCGAGCCACATGGAGGCAGTGAGCGGATCTGCAGGGGTTCGTCTCTCCCGGTATTGGGGGTGAGGTCGCGCTGTGTCTACACGAATTCCTTGGCCAAGGCAGGAGATTTACTGGTAGGTATTCCAGTAGTATCTCAGGGTGTTCTGGGCTACACTCCGTCATGACTTGTACCGCTTTTGGGGGTCTGACTTTTACCAACCCCCTAGGCCCTCCATGCGATGCTTATAGATGAACGGACCTGACTGTACGGATATTGTCACTGACAGGCTCAGTAGGGTGTCAGGATGAGTTCGCTCATCGACGTCCCTTTTGGTCAATAGCTGGTAGCCCGTCACGTATGGCTAATACCTCTGATGTGCTAGTGGTTAAATCTACAGCCATAGTATTGACGAGTCTTTAGAGTCCCCCACAGGCCAGTTGCTCATGTTTCGGGCGAAACGCTGTAGAGGCCGTATGGAGATATGGCAGGGTTCGATCAGATACGTGCGGTATTGCACGGATCATGATCGGACAGATAATACTAGCGGGCTTTGGTTTGAGCCGGATCCTAGTATAGTACAGTGTATATTTTGTCTCTTTGCATTTGTATTTCGGTCGGAATACAAATGCGGGTATGTATATACAGTAGCGGGGTTTTCCTGTAATTTATTACGGGACCAGTTTTATGGAGTTACCAGTTTGTTTTCCGTTTCGGCCATATTTCTTTGTATCTTTCATTGGCTGAAGATTGGTGGAGGAGGGCTTATTTGCATTTTTGCAAATAAGCATTTTGGAGGGTTGTCTTTGCATATTGATGCTTCATGATAGCTCTTGTTTGACCTTTACCCATTGACTTCATAAGTTCATGATTGCATGACTTTTTGTAGTTATGATTGGTTGATTTGGAGTGAGGGTTTTATGGTGATCATTGCTTTTCATCATCACCCTTTTTCTCTCTCTTGCATGATTTCATTCTTTTTGGCTAACTCCCCATTCTCATTCTTGGAGAGTAGAGGCCGGCCACTAAGAGGGAGGGGGCTGAAATTTTTGGGTGGGGATTTTTGGTTCTCTTCATGTTTGTAAAATCCCCAAGTTCATCTACAAAAATTCTATATCTCATTCCTCCACCATATACATGGCAACTTCAACCCCTAGAGAAAAATAGAGTACTACACTCATTCTACAGCAAATCTTGGGCACGTCGACTCGCCAACTTCGTACCCGAGTTGCCTCGGTCCAGAGGTGGGAGCCCGTAAAAGAAGCCGGCGAAGTGGTGCCCTTCCGGCGAGGAGTTGAAGACCGGAGATTCCGCGGGGAGATCGGGACGACGACGAGAAGACCGAAGGACACGGATCGCTCGGTATATCTCTCTACCCCTTCTCTTGTTTGCTAGGACTAGATTAATGGCCCGATCCGGGATTTTAGTGCGCGGTGGTGCCGGTTCAAAAGTTAAAGTAAATTATCGTTTCCGCATTCCGGCGTCGGATTGACGGCCGGGGCGCCGCCGTGCACTTACAACAACACCCTTATAATCAAATCTGGGGTAGGCCTTATTTTCGTGACTCCGCAAGAAGGGATAATGCACTTTGCCTTTTTCTTAACAGAGCCGAGGTCAAATAATGAAGCGG
Organism: Agapanthus africanus; assembly: GCA_030015575.1. NCBI lineage: Eukaryota > Viridiplantae > Streptophyta > Magnoliopsida > Asparagales > Amaryllidaceae > Agapanthus > Agapanthus africanus. The sequence goes on from JASDDO010000010.1 coordinate 372,227,422, forward strand.
AATATGAGGCATTGATAGCAGGTCTTGAGATCGCTGTCGACATGGAAATCGAAAACCTCCGCATATACGGAGACTCCCAGCTGGTCGTTAGTCAAGTAAACGGCGACTATCAAACGTACAAACCAGAGTTGGTAAAGTACGGCGAGAGAGTGCAACAATTGCTGACTCAAATCCCTTCCTACGTCCTAGAAAGCATACCGCCTATGGAAAATGGCAAGGCAGATGCATTAGCTAAACTCGCTAAAGAACTGGCCGACGAAAACTTCGATGATGTGAGGATCGTTGTACAAACCCATCGGGTTCTTACGCCTGTAGAAATGTCCATGGAGTCGTTCGAAGAAATGGAAGCGACCAAGAAAACGGCCCTACAAATAGATGACCAAGAAAAGTCTAAGGATTGGAGAGAAGTCTTTTTAGACTACTTCAAATCCCATCGAACGCCGGAAGATGCATCCTCAAGACATCAGCTCATGAGACGAGATCTGTCTTTCACCTTCGTCAATGATACTCTGTATAAGAGATTGTTCGACTCTCTATGGATAAGATGCCTGAGACCGAAAGAAGCAAGGAGAGTCGTCCAAGAAACTCACGACAGACTCTGCGGTTCTCATCAAGCCGAGCCAAAGATGAAGCTGAAGACCAAAAGCATGGGCTACTATTGGCCCACGATGATCCAGGACTGCCTCGAATACGTAAAGCAGTGCCACTCGTGCCAAATTCACGGAGACTTCATCCATCAGCATCCAAACCCGCTACACCGAACAGTGGCTAGCTGGCCGTTCGAAATGTGGGAACCGATATAATCGGGCTCATCGAGCCAGCATCGTCCAAGGGACATCGGATCATATTGGCAACAACCGATTACTTCTCTAAGTGGACAGAGGCAGTACCGCTAAGAGAAATGAAGATGGAGAACATCCTCCATTTCTTCAAGACACACGTTATCTATTGGTTTGGCACTCCGCAACGAATTATCTCCGATAAGGGGCCGGCCTACAGAAGTCACAGAATCAGCCGTTTCGCACAACAACATAATATAGACTGGAGATACTCTTAGGTCTATAATCCCTGAGCAAACGGTCTAGCTGAGGCTTTCAACAAAACCTTGACAAAGATCATAAAGAAGACGGTGTCCAAAAATAAAAAGGATTGGCACGAGAGACTGCATGAAGCTCTTTGGGCGTATCGGACCACGTTCAAAACGGCCACAAACACTACGCCGTATGCATTGGTATTCGGCGCTGAAGCAGTACTCTCCTTAGAGATAGAGCTACCCTCTCTACGAGTGGCAGTTCATTACGAGCTAACAGACGAAGAGAATGCTCATTTTGGCTTGTGGAGCTCGATGCCCTCGATGAAACTCGTCTCATAGCGCAACAAAACTTGGAGGCTTACAAAGCAAAAATGACGCGCTCATACGAGAAATTGACTAGGCCGAGAACATTCCGCCAGGGCGAACTCATGCTAGTTGTCAAAGGATCTATGATCCCCAATCATGCCAAACGGAGGAAGTTCGAGCCGAACTATGAGGGCCCGTACATCACAGACAAAGTCTACCAAGGTGGGGCTAACTTGCTCATGGTTATGCATGGCGAAAAACCCTTCCGGCCAATAAACGGCCGGTTCCTTAAGAAATACTACGCCTGACGAGTCATGGCCTAGGTTAACGATAGATGATGATGCTTATGTCCGCTCGCTATCTTCCCAAGCCCAAACTCTATAAGTAGTATCCAGCGAAAACTTTCCTCAAAATCGCTGCGGGCCGAAACGTCCCTAAACTAACAATGGACCGCAATGTCCTGAAACTAACTATGGACTGAAACGTTTTTAAACTACTACAAACCGCAGCATCTTAGGGCTGACCCAAAAAAAAACGGTACGTCCATAAGCAAGATGGGCACGGATGAAAACCTGAAAGGGCTCCGTGAGTAAAAATAGCAAGGCTACCGGCGATGTTTGTGAAAACCCGAAAGGGTGCAGACTCTTGTAAAAAAACGGTACGTCCATAAGCAAGATGGGCACGGATGAAAACCCGAAAGGGCTCCGTGAGTAAAAACAGCAGGGCTACCGGCGAGTCTGTGAAAACCCGAAAGGGCGCAGACTCGAAAAAAATTCATGCACACTGGCAAGGTCCTCTCAACCTTGTAAGGAGAAAATACCTGCGTGAGATCCTTACGATTCACAAGGGAGTAACACACTTAGGGATCCCCACGATTCCTGAGGAGAAATTACACTTACGAGATCCTCATGACTCGTAAGGAGAACCCTCTTATGAGTCCCTCACAGCTCATAAGATTCGAAAGTCTTAAGCTACAAGGATCTGAACCTGTTCTTAAGCCATCACATTTCCCAGACTGCCCTACAAACGGTTCAATGTTAACCCTTGTATACAATCTACGGGCATAAATAAACGTTTCCCTACCCAGTTCCACCAATGGAGCAAAATTTTCTCATGTGGTGAATGACACTTGTAAGTCCTCTCGACTTATAAGGAGAAAACATTCTTGTAAAATCCTTACGACTTATAAGAGAACACACACTTAAGAATCCTCACGATTCTTAAGGAGAAAACACACCTACGGGATCCTCACGACTCGTAGGGAGAAACACCTTTATGAGACCCTTACGGCTCATGAAGTCAAAAGCCTTAGTCGACAGGATTCTAACCCTATTTGCTAAGCCATATTTGTTTAAATCGACAAAGGCAAATGATGATTCACTCCTGGCAATATCCCAGTTGTAGCGATACTGATGCCTAAATCGGTATCAAATTCCAAGTCCTTTCACGGCAAATGATGATTCGCTCCTGGCAATATTCCAGTCGCAGCGATGTTGATGCTAAGATTGGTATCAAATCCTGAGTTCCATACACGCAAAAAAAATGCATATGAAATAGCCGAAATGTTTGGGCAACTCGCAATAAAAATCAGCGAGTAAAATATATGCATATAAAAATAGCCGAAATGTTTGGGCAACTCGCAATAAAAAGCAGCAAGTAAAGAAAAAGAAAAATAGCCAAAATGATTAGGCACCGCGAAAAATAGCCGAAATGATTGGGCAATCGCGACTTTCGCGATATAAAAAGCTGAAATGATAGAGCATCGCGGAAAGAAATTAAAAAAATGATGAAAGAATGAAACTTTTGCCCTGCAGGTAAGTCCATACTGACCCCTGTATACAATCCATGGGCATAAACGAAAAGGGAACCACATGCCCCAACAAACTCTGTTAAAGGGAAAGTCAGATCTCGACAGCAACATCTTCATCCCAGAAGACTAACAACGGCGTTCCTCCTCATGGTAGCAGGTCACGGACGCGACACCACCAATCGGAGCCACGACAAAGTCCCCAGTTCCAGGTCTCTACGGTTCACAGACAACCTAGAGTCAGCCCTTACACCGCAGAAAGCGGAGCAAGTCAACCCGACACTGCAGAAAGTGGAGTACGTCAGCTAATGACCTCCATCTCGGAAATACGTCAGCCAATGACCTTCGTCTCAGAAATACGTCAGCAAATGACCTCCGTCTCGGAAACACGTCAACCAGTGACCTCCGTCTCGGAAACACGTCAGCAAATGACCTCCGTCTCGGAAACACGTCAACCAGTGACCTCCGTCTCGGAAACACGTCAGCAAATGACCCCCGTCTTGGAAACACATCAGCAAATGACCTCCGTCTCAGAAACACGTCAGCCAGTGACCTCCGTCTCAGAAATACGTCAGCCAATGACCTCCGTCTCGGAAACAAGTCAGCCAACGACCTCCGTCTCGAAAATACGTCAGCAAATGACCTCCGCCTTGGAAACAAGTCAGCCAACGACCTTCGTCTAGGAAATACGTCAGCAAATGACCCCGTCTCGGAAATACGTCATCCAATGACCCCGTCTTTTGGAAACACGTCAGAAAATGACCTCCATCTCAGAAACACGTCAGCCAATGACCTCCGTCTCAGAAACACGTCAGCCAATGACCTCCGTCTCGGAAACACGTCAGCAAATGACCTCCGTCTCGGAAACACGTCATCCAATGACCTCCATCTCAGAAACACGTCAGTCAATGACCTCCGTCTCGAAAACCCGTCAGCCAACGACCTCCGTCTCGGAAACACGTCAGCCAACTACCTCCGTCTCGGAAACACGTCAGCAAATGACCTCCATCTCGGAAACAAGTTAGCTAACGACCTCCGTATCGAAAACACGTCAGCAAATGACCTCCGTCTCAAAAACAAGTCAGCCAACGACCTCCCCGTCGGAGCAATGCTTCGACTTGGAAACAAGTCAACTCACCAACCACTTACGAGTCCTCTCAACTTGTAAAAGGGAAAAATTCTCTTGTGAGATCCTTATGACTCTCGAGAGAGAATACGCACTTAGGAATCCTCACGATTCCTAAGGAGAAATTACACCTACGAGATCCTCTCGACTCGTAGGGAGAAAAGTCCTTATGAGACCCTCACGGCTCATAAAGTTGAAAAGTCTTAGGCGACAGATCCAAACCTGTTTCCTAAGCCATCGCTGTCCTACAAGGAGGTCAAGATGGACTATCTACGGGCCTCATTCGCCGAAGTTACATGCCATTGAAATGAAGAAGCAATTTACGGGTCCTCACGATTCATAAGGAAAAAATACTCGAGTGAGATCCTTGCGACTCACGGAGGCAATGAACACTTAGAAATACTCATGATTTCTAGGGAGAATATGCTTTTTCGATGGTAATATGACCTGGGAGATTATTTGAAGATGTCTTGTCCAGCCCCGAAGGGATCAGAGACACGACAGTCGCACGGCTACTCGAACAGCAAGACTGCATATCGGGGAATGCATCAGCCAACGCGACGGTACGACGGACAAAAAATCCTAGTATCACAAACCCTAACGGACCTTTGTCGTAAAGAGCAGGGGTTAATTGTAATGTTAGGACATGTTTTCCTACAAGCCCAAGTGAGGTAAACTACAAGCTCCGAAATGAGTTCATAAACTAGAGACTCCGGGATGAGTGAATAAACTATAAGCTCCGAAATGAGTACTTAAACTACTTTGCGCCAGATCAAGACATAAAGAAACAGAAGGGTGTAGCTCATGGGCCTCAGGGTTGGAACTATAATCCTTAAGAGTTGAGATTTGAGTCGATGATAGATGACGACACTTGTGTCCGCTCGCTATCTTCTCAGACCAAGATTCTAAAAGTTATATACCAGCCCGAAACCGGTCATATGCTATCTATTATTTTGCACTACTTAACCCACGTACATACCTACGTGGGTAAAGTAGTGGGGGGCATTTGTTCTTGCCAAAAATTTCTGCGCAAAAGAGCCCAAGGTATCAAATGGCAGCGATACGCTTAAAAAAATGCAAACCAGTATTTTCCGAGCTGTATTTTGAAAAAACCCCGAATGAGAACTAGCTAAATTCTGATGGTATCGAAAGCGTCTTGAAAAATCATTCGATTTGATATATTATGAGCTTCATAATTCATCCGCGATCAAAAGTTATGAGCAAATGTGCTATGCACGTGTAATCTAAGTAATGCTCTGCTACATGGGGGTTACATTTTTAGTCCCACATCGAGAAAAAGAAAGATCTCTTCTCTACCACTCCTATATAAATAAGAGAGGACACATCTTAGAAAAGGATGATAATTCAATTCTTAAAGGAGCTTAGTTCTCCATAGGAGCTTAGTTCTCCAAGTTAGGGCCATAGCTGCCCCCCATAATGCGCAAGCGCCATGTGCGCCACGTGCAATGCACGTGCACCCGCCACATGCGTGCCACGTGCAACGCACGTGAGCCAAACATGTGCAACGCACGTGGGAGAATTTAATTCTCAAAGGAGCTTAGTTCTCCATAGGAGCTTAGTTTTCTAAGTTAGGGCCATAGCTGCCCCCCCATAATGCGTATATGCGCAAGCGCCATGTGCGCCACGTACGCCACGTGAAATGCATGTGCGCCCGCCACATGCATGCCACGTGCAACGCATGTGGGAGAATTCAATTCTCAAAGGAGCTTAGTTCTCCATGTTAGGGCCTTAGCTGCCCTCCCATAATGCGCAAATGCGCAAGCGCCATGTGCGCCACGTGCAATGAATATGCCCCCGCCACATGCGCGCCATGTGCAACGCACGTAAGCCAAAATATGCAACGCGCGTAGAAGAATTCAATTCTCAAAGGAGCTTAGTTCTCTAAGTTAAGGCCATAACTGCCCCTCCATAATGTGCATATGCGCAACGCACGTGCGCACCACGTGCAACGCAGGTGCGCCCACCACGTGCAACGCGCGTGCGAGAATTCAATTCTCAAAGGAGCTTAGTTCTCCAAATTAGGGCCTTAGCTGCCCCCCATGATGTGCAAGCGCCACGTGCCACGCACGTGCGCCCGCCACGTGCACACCACATGCAACGCATGTGCGCCCGCCACGAGCGCAACACGTGCGACGCACATGCGCCCACACCGTGCGAAACATATGCACCCGCCACGTACGACGCACGTGCGCCCAACACGTGCGACGCACGTGCTCGAACGCAAAGAAGTCTTTTTCAACAGCGAGAAGCTTAAGCTCCAACCTGTTTTTCCCCCTGATAAGTGGGACATGGTTCAAAGGGTACATCCCTCCACACCTTCGATATATGGCGTTGTAATCTCTCAGTGTCGTCGGAGAGATGGTGGGTCCCAACGACCAATGATCCTTCTTTCCAAAAATAAAAGACAGAGGAACCCCCCCATAAACTTCAAGTTCTCAGAAAAGAAAAGAGAAGAGCAAGCTTTAGGAAGAAGAATCTTCTTTAAGGTAAATAAAAAAAAGGGAGATCATGGCATCTTCTCCATATTTGAGAGTTTAACTCTCACATAAGAAGAACTTAGTTCTTTTTCAGATCATAGATCTATAAGATAAGGTCTTTCACAAAAGTAAAAGAGATCGCAGCATCTCATTAAGAAAGAGAAGGATTTAGTTCTTAGATACATGAGACAAAGTCTCTTATAAATCAAGAATTTAGTTCTCAGAGCACAGAATTGATCAGAACTGCATAAGAAGCGCCTTAGCGCTCCAGGTCTGGCGCTCAACGCCCAGCGCTCCACACGCTATTTTATAAGAAGTGTCTTAGCGCTCAAAGTCTGGCGCTCAGCGCCAAGCACTCCATGCGCTCCTCACGTGGGCGCTGTTTTATAATAAGCGCTTTAGCACTCCAAGTCGGGCGCTCAACGCCAAGCGCTCCACATGCTCCTCATATGGGCGCCCTTTTATAAGAAGCGTCGTAGTGCTCTCAGTCTGGCGCTCAGCGTTAGGCACTCTACGTGCTCCTCACGTGGGCGCTAAGGAATTACGAAGCGCTCTGTAAATAAGGCCACAGCGCCATAAAAAGTATTCAACACTCAATAAAAAACAAAAAGGGGTGTCAGAACCCAAATGAATGCTCAGTATTATTGAATAAAAAAGGGGTTGAGCCCAAACAAATGTTCAACATTTTATTCAAAATGAATGGACTGAGTCCAAACAAGTGTTCAAACACTTTATTCAGAACTGAGTGGACTGAGCCCAAGTTGGCCACAAGTCCCTAATTCAAATTAACCGAGCCCATGTGCTCACAATCTTTTTAATTGGTCTTAGTCCCAAACCTGACTATAGATCTCTCATCCAACATTGGTTCAAGGGTACATCTCTTCATACCTATGATACATGTCGTTGTAATTCTTCAACGTCTTCAGAGAGATGGGGGGTCCCAATAACCATAACTTTTGGTGCATCTCCAAACGGTTAAACCAAAACCTTACATACTATGATGTCTTTAAACCAGACTATGATGTCTTGAAACCTCACAGACTATGACGTCTTTAAACCAGACTATGATGTCTCTAAACCTTACGAACTATAAGGTTCTTAAACTCATGGACTATGATGTCCTTAAACCTTATGGACCGCAATGTCCCTAAACTAAAACGATAGATTCCAAATACTCTTTCGTTAGATCTAAATGATCTTAAAACCTTGTTAAGTAGATCTTAGTCTAAAATTAGGCTAACGTATCCTTAATAAGAATTTAATTTGATCTTAATCTAAAACAAGATTAACGATTCTTAAACCAACCCAAACCCAAATCTAAGAAAATACGGATTTGGACTAATCCACGCCTTACGAGCGACAATATAAATTAGTCTCCATATACGATCCACGGGCAACCGAAAATAAAACAAACACACACGACATGAAGTGACCATCTGGAGAAGGAGAAAGTTGTTTCCGCGATGCGGTAGCGTAATTAACTGCAGGGGCTTGCGCCTGCAGGGAGGAGCGTCCCTACAATCAAAAACCCCTCACAACGAAGGGGAATCTGACGAAGTCTACTACATCGGCCGCATCTGTTTAAACCTCCGATATACGGTGCCATAAGTCAACTTGGTATCTTCGGTGAGGTGAACGGATAAATCCAAATAGCATCTGCCCCCCAAAATTCTGGCCAGACGTCCGAACATCCCGGTCGTGTCTTTCGGCGGAGAACAAGGTCGATATCACCTTTGTACATATATTTTTATTTTCTGTACTAGGACTACCCCACGGTGGAGTGCACGAATAGCCGGGTTCTAGAGGGCAACAAGCCTGCATCTCATGGCATTGAGACGGAGGGGGCTTCACTCTAGAATTGGCGGGCTATTCGCCGCACTCGTAGGGGGTATAGGTATGACCCACGGAGGGACGCTTAAGTTACCGGGTCCCGTGAAGTGCTGGGTGGCGGTGGCCCATTCACTTTGTTGATTGGGTTGCCTCACTTCTAGGATTGGCGGGTAACTTGCCGTGTTCGTAGGGGTCCAGGTTTCCATTGCACTGGCTATCCACACGACCGAGAACGTCGGGTCTCATTTGCGGCTCAAATGAAACCCGGGGCTCCAAGATTATCCACCGTTCTGTGTTACTTGCTGAGATTCTGTGATGTTACTTATTATCATGCATGGGACGAATGTTATATATATTTATATATATACTAGTAGATATTGTATATGTTTTGCATCAGCGCTAGTCCAGCCCCCGCTCTGTCGTCAGTTAAGTAACCTAACGGGTGATGACGGGGCCCAGTGGCGAATGCGGATGGCATATACGTACATTGTATTTTCGTTCTTTTCTGGTGTGATAGGATTTAACTGATGGGACCGCATTAATTTTGATTAATGCTAGATATGAAACCTAAAAGATGTTGTTGGAATAAATTTCGAAAAACTATAGTTATATTCTTTCGCTTTGCATAGTGGTATTCGGTCGTAAATATCTAGCACCTCATTCCAGGAGGCAAGAGCCGAGATCCCTTCATGGGGAGTGACCTCTTGAGCAAAAGTTTATACTGTAGGTTACTCGGTTTTTTCAAAACCACAAGTTTTCAAAAGAGGAGCCTGAACCACTCCTTTTCAAAACTGCTCAGGTTCCTTCAACGATATTAAGTTCATTACGTTAAAGGGTTTTTGGCCAAAAACCCAGCCGTAGCCTTCCGTCGTTTCAGAATAGTAATATTGAGTATTCGTGCTGCGTTTGTTGACCTAGTCAAGGCATAGCGTGTGGTACCAAAATAGTGCTTTTCTGTGCATTGTAAATGTGATTGGTTAGGACAGTCGTGCGGCCTTGTTGACCTAGTCAAGGGCACGTATAGGTGGGTTTAATGCAATCAAGAAAATGATGGGTTGAACTTGACTAGCGGTTTATGATTTGAAGGGCATGTACGGGTGGGTTTAATGCAATCAAGAAAATGATGGGTTGAACTTGACTAGCGGCTTATGATTTGTTGACCTAGTCAAGGTCATAAATTGTTAGGGGCAAAAACCACATCGGGAGTTTCAAATATACAGGAAACTTGCTAGTGTTGCATACCTTCTAGAGTGTGGTGACTAGAGTGGCTTCCATCTAGGTTATCATACGATGATAGTTGGATCCCGATCCCACTGATGAGTAGGATTACTCTCGAGAGATTTTCTCACTTAACAATCAATACTATAAACCAAGTAGGTGTCTAGAACGGTGTTAGCGGGGCTATACTTCCAGGGAAAAGAGGTTATGTAATTAAGGAATTTCGTGAAAGCGTTGGAAAACCTCCCTCGAAGTACCAACACTAGCTTGGTCGAAAGGTTAAGTAAGTATTGTGACGTGCGATTAATCTTGACTAGTTTTTCTTTTAAGGTTTGAAGAAGAATTCGAGGAAACAGTGGGAGTCATCCTGATTAGATAAACTAATAACCAATCTAATTTTGCAAGAGCGCACGCTGAGTGTTTCTTTTCTCTCTCTCCAGGTAGCAACCAATTCACGCCCTCATCAAGATAATAAAATGTATCGCTTGACCGATCTGAATTCTTATTCGGGGCTGAGGAACGTCGGTTCGGCTCTAACATATGACAACAGTCATGAGTATAAGAAAGGAAAAGAGGATTGCATGAATTCCTTGATGACCCCATCGAAGAAGAAGCATACCATTGCGTCTCCTTCAGGTATTCTTGTTATTGAGAACTGCTTTTCGGTCGGTCTTACCTTCTGGGTACTAGATACCGGATCAGGATCTCATAATTTATTGCAGGGACTGAGAAAAAGTAGGATGGTTGGACCTGGTGATATGTCCCTCAAAGTAGGGAACGGAGCACAAGTTGATGCTTCTGCCGTCGGTAAATATCACCTAGCATTGCCAAATGGCAATTCTATGATTCTGAACAATTGCTACTATGTACCTTCCATGATTTGCAACATCATATAAATTTCTTTACTTGATAAAGATGGATATAAGTTTGTTCTTGATAGAAATATCATGAACATTTACCTTAATCAGGTATTGGTTGCAGGAAGTACACTGTGTAATGGTATCTATGTTCTTAATCAAAACGCAATTTTCAATATACAAAACATACGCAAGAGGAAGAGTTCAGAAGAGAACGAATCCTACTTGTGGCATTGTATACTTGGTCATATCGGAGAGAAAAGACCGAGTAAGTTACATAAAGATGGATATTTGAACACGTTCGAATTTTCATCTTATGAAACTTGTCAGTCCTGTCTCAAAGGAAAGATGACCAAATCTTCGTTCATCGGACAAGGAGAAAGAGCAGCAGAGCTCTTGGGACTCATACACAGTGATGTATGTTGTCCAATGTCTATACATGTGAGGGGTTGGTTCTCGTACTTCATCACATTCACTGACGATCTCTCTAGGTTTGGATATGTGTATCTCATGAAACACAAATCTGAAGCTTTTGAGAAATTCAAAGAATTCAGAAACTAAGTAGAGAACCAGACTGGCAAAAGTATCAAGATCCTCTGATCTAATAGAGGAGGGGAGTATTTAAGCACGGAATTCCTAGAATATCTAAAAGAGAATGGAACTCTCTCTCAGCTTACTCCTCCGTATACAGCACAACACAATGGTGTATCAAAGCGGAGGAACCGTACCCTATTGGATATGGTTCAATCCATGATGAGTAACGCCGAGTTGCCTCTTTCATTTTGGGGACATGCGCTTCAGACAGCAGCATACCTATTGAATAATGTTCCATCCAAATCCGTGCCTAAGACACTATTCTAGATATGGAATGGTAAGAGGACATATCTTAAAAGATTTAAGATATGGGGTTGTCCGTCTTACGTTAAAAAGCATAATCCGGACAAACTAGAGGCACGGTCAGTTCTATATAAATTTATGGGATATCCAAAGAATGGTTATGGATATCTGTTCTACCACACTGAGGAACAGAAGGTGTTTGTATCTCGCCACGCTACCTTTTTGGAAAGGGAGTTTCTTGCAAAAGAAATTAGTGGGAGTACGGTAGAACTAGAAGAAACTTCTGAACCAAAAAATGTAACCGAAGATTTTGTGGAACCACTAGATTCAGTAGTCCCAAACGAACCTCAGCCACTCCGCAGATCTGGTAGGATTTCTCATCCGCCCGAGAGATACTACGGTTTTCTCATTGACAGGGATCGAGAGGATTGCATCTTGGAAGAAGAAGATCCTATTAGTTTCAGGCAGGCCATTATCAGTAGGGACTCTGATAAGTGGCTGGATGCTATGCGATCCGAAATGGAGTCCATGTACACCAATAAAGTGTGGACTTTGGATACTGCTCCATCTTGGGTAAAACCCGTTGGATGCAAATGGATCTACAAAAAGAAATTTGGTGTAGATGGGCAGATGGAAATCTATAAGGCTAGACTTGTTGCAAAAGGTTTTTGTCAAAGACCAGGTGTGGACTATGATGAAACATTTTCTCCAGTGGCTATGCTCAGATCCATTCGGATCCTACTTGTCACTGCTGCCTTCCATGACTATGAGATATGGCAGATGGACGTAAAAATGGCTTTTCTGAATGGAAGTTTAGAAGAGTGTGTTTATATGGATCAGCCGGAAGGTTTCGTAGACAGTGGGAGCAACGGGAAGGTGTGCAAGTTGCTTAAATCTATTTATGGATTAAAGCGGGCATCGCGGAGCTGGAACATCTGTTTTGATGAAACAGTTAAGGGATTTGACTTCATCAAGAATGATGATGAGCCTTGTATATATAAGAAGATTGTAGGACAAACTGTCGTATTCCTAGTCTTGTACGTGGACGACATTCTTTTGATAGGAAATGATATTCCTATGCTACAATCGGTCAAGCTGTTCTTGTCACAAAGGTTCTCCATGAAGGACCTGGGTGATGCCTCGTACATTCTGGGGATTAAGATCTACAGAGATAGATCCAAGAGATTACTGGGACATTCACAGTCCAGGTATATAAAGACCGTACTAAAGAGATTTAGTATGGAAGATTCCAAGCGCGGTAACATACCCGTATTGCACGGAATCACCATCTCCAAAGAGATGTCTCCAAAGATTGATGAGGAGAGGGTTCGCATGAGCACTATAACCTACGCTTCGGCGGTAGAATCTATAATCTATGCGATGCTATGTACCTGATCAGATGTAGCTTATGTGCTTAGCGTGGTGAGCCGATATCGGTCTAATCCAGGTGAGAACCACCGGACAGCTGTTAAGAACATTCTTAAGTACCTGAGGAGGACTAAAGAACTGTTCCTGGTATTCGGTAATGGGGACCTCCAGGTGGAGTCTTTTACCAATTCAAGCTTCCATAGTGATAAGGATGACAACAAGTCTTTCTCGGGTTTTGTGTTTACCCTCAACGGAGGGACGGTCTGTTGGAAGAGTTCCAAACAGGACACCGTCGCAGACTCAAAGATGGAGGCTGAATACATTGCTGCCAACAATGCCGCAAAGGAAACCGTCTGGATTAAGAAGTTCATTACTGAACTTCAAGTGGTTCCATCCATTGTTAACCCAATACCTTTGTATTATAACAACAATAGAGCTATAGCTTTAGTGAATGAACCACGGTCCCACCAGAAATCTAGGCATATCTTGAGGCGGTATCACCTGATCAGGGAGATCGTTGATCGCCAGAATATCAAGGTATGGAGAGTGGACACAAAAGACAACACGACGGATCCATTCACCAAGGCCCTAGAGCAGACGTTGGGTACTTGGTACGCCAACAGCTGGTCCTATAGCAGACGTTGGGTACTCGGTACGCCAATATATGGCCTTATTGTAAGTGGGAGATTGTTGGATATATATGCCATAAAGGCCATTATTGTATATGTATACATGTGGATGCTTGGATATATATATGTACAGGACAATCTTGCTCGATATGATAGTATGCTATCCGGTTTGTCTTTATCTTTGTGCATATGTTTTACTTGCTATTACGTATCATTCATACATGTTGATAAAGCCTGTAGGATCATTGCTAGACTACCCGCGTTGTGATGGCGATCATACTTGTGGGAGCTGGGTAGTCGGTACGCACATCCTTAAAAAGTCCTTAGTCGTGGGAGTATAGAGACTGGGCATCGATATTCCAAAGTAGACTAATGTATACTTTTCTAGACCTCGACAAGGGGCGATGGTATGGTCCTGCAACCATTGGTCTTTTGCACCTAAGATCGTATACAGGTGCTCACTGGATGTGAGTACACTGGACGGACTCGCCGAGAACTTCCGGATGGTACTATACCTATCGTCAGATGTACGTTCTCATATGACATAAGTACATGTTAGTCTTTAGACCTGAGATCGTCATTTGTCTCGTGTGAGTTCCCACTGTGCTTTGATCACTACCCTACCACAGTTCTACCGAGTCTTGCAAACAGGTTTTGGTTGGGTACAGTCCCGAGCCACATGGAGGCAGTGAGCGATTGTTGGGGATTCGTCTCTCCCGGTATAGGGAGTTGATATCGCACTGTGTTCGATTGGTCAGGACCATAAGACTTTGACCAAGGCAGTTGGAATTTACTGATAGGCTGATCAGTAGTTTTCCGGATTGGTCATGAGCCGCATCAGCACGAATTATCGGGTTATTAGGGTCTGACGTTTACCACCCCTAGACCCGGTATGCGATACTCTCAGACGAATAGACCAAACTGTACGAAGATTGTCACAGATAGGCTCTGGAGGGATCCGGATGAGTTTGCTTGTCGGCCTTCTTTTTCGACAGGTATCCGGATAGCCGTTACGTACAGCTAGTGCCTCTGACGTGCTTGTGGTTATGGATTTATCCAGTAACTCACTGCCAGCGTACTGTTGAGTCTTTATAGTCCCACACAGAGGGTTTCCCTGGTTCAGGCGAAATGAAGTAGTAGCCGTATTGGATACGTGCAGGGTTCCAATCGATTAATGTACTTTGTACTCAGACTTTCGATCGGACAGTTGGTAATACTAGCCGGCTCGGGTTTGACCCGGATTATTAAATCAGGTATTGATTTGATAATTTACATATATGTATTTCGATATGTATATTCTAGTATTACGTCCATGTGTTTCTTTTAGCATATCGCTTATACATATTAGTATAGCCCTTAGGATCTTTGCTTGATTACCAGCATTGCGCAGTCACACTAGTGGGGCTGGGTAGTCTATAAGCACATCCTTATACAGGTCCCTAGTCATAGGATTATCGAGATGGGGCATCGATACTCCAGAGTAGACTAGTGTATATGCTTTTCATCCCAGCAGGGAAGATGGTATGTCCCACAGCCATTAGTACATCATACCGGAGATAGTATGCAGGTGCTCGTTAGGTTATGAGTACACTGGACATGACTCTTCGGGAACTGCTGGTGGGTATTATACCTATCGTCGGGTAGCAGTTCCTAGGTGACATGAGTACAGCTTAGTCCCTTGACTTGACACTGCTACTTCACCTCGAGTGTGTTCCCACTGTACTTTGATTACTACCCTACCACAGCTCAAAGAAGTCATGTAAACAGGTAGTAGTTGGGTGCTGTCGAATCACTTGGAGGCAGTGGCGGTTAGATAGGATTCGTCTCTCCTGGTATTGGGGGTTGATATCGTGCTATGTTCGGAGAGCCATTACACAAAGTCCCAGGCCAGGGCAAACGAGATATACTGGTAGGTATTCCAGTAGTTTCTCAGGGTGTTTGGGCTACACTCCAGCATGACTTATTACGCTATTAGGGGTCTGAAGATTTCCGCCCCCTAGGCCCGATATGCGATACTCTTAGATGAACAGACCAGACTGTATGGAGATTGTCACACACAGGCTCAGTAGGAGTTCGGATGAGTTTGCTCATCGGCCTTCTTATCGACAGATACCTGGGTAGCTGTTATGTGCATCCAGTACCGCTTGCAGCTTGTGGTTAAACCCACTGCCAGCGTACTGTCGAGTCTTTAGAGTCCCACACAGAGAGTTTCCCTGCATCGGGTGAAAGATGTAGAAGCCGTATGGTTTTACGGAAGGGCTTCGATCACGTATGTGTACTTGTGCACGTATGATGATCGGGCGGATAATACTAGTGGGCTTTGGTTTAAGCCGAATACTAGTATTATATTGATGGATTGCTTTCGTCTCATTGTATTCGTGTTTCTCGAAACAAGGATACAGGTATGTATATACGGATGAGAGGGAAATTCTTGTAATTACTCAAGATTGCTTTTAGAAGGAGACACCTCATTAGGGTTTTGATCATTTACTTGATTAAAACAATCATGAGGTGGAGGAAATGGATTATTATTTTTCCAAATAATAATTGTAGCATGGCTACTTGGTTTGACTATTTGGGGCTTGGTTTAACTTAGATATTTTGTGGCACTGGATATTTTGTGTGAGATATTTTTTTACCATGCTTATAGTCTAATGAAGTGAGAAATCTCAATTATCATTATCAAAAACTCATTCTCTTTCCTCAAGCTCTCCTTCTTCCTCTCAACCCTTAATCTCTCATGAGTTGAGAAACATAGGGTTTCAAGAGACAAACTAACTCATCTTCTTTCTCTTCATCACCTAGGTCATCTAGTTTAGCGAACTAGGTGCCTTAGTTACCTTGGATTTGAGATTGGAGCTTGGACTATAGACTCTCAGGTGGATCGTCTTTGACTCGAGGAAGCCGACGAGGAAGCATCGATCTGTTACGATCCTCGGAGCCTACGATGATGAGGAGGACAACGAAGAAGACCCGAAGGACTTGTATCATGAGGTATAACTTTCTTTCCGATTAGTTAACCTCCTTACATGCTTATCTAGTTAGGGTTTAGCCAAGATCCTGGAGTTCAAGTTGGTGTTGCGAGCTTTGAAAATTGTTTTTTAAATATTCCGCCTCCCCGTGAATCCACGGTGTGCGCGACATCTACTTACAGTGGTATCAGAGCCTACTAAACCTTAGCTAACTATTTAGATGAAGTGTAAAACTACGAAACCGAAATAACTCCGAAACACGAAACCTAAACTCCAAGTTTCTGTCAAATTTTTCCGAGCCTCTAAATTTTTTTTAAACAATTGCAGAGTGCTCTACTTATTATGGTATGAACACACCAAAAATGAAGTAATTCCACCTGAATTGGGCCGGCAACATGCACAAAAAAACCGGCCTCACTTTTTTAATTTTGGT
Organism: Agapanthus africanus; assembly: GCA_030015575.1. NCBI lineage: Eukaryota > Viridiplantae > Streptophyta > Magnoliopsida > Asparagales > Amaryllidaceae > Agapanthus > Agapanthus africanus. The sequence goes on from JASDDO010000010.1 coordinate 372,244,336, forward strand.
AGAATTCTTTGAATTTTGGTCTGTGTTCTAGTTGCTTGGATCTAAGGTCTCATGTGTTGTTTGTTTTTGCCAATTTTGGATATACTGTTATCTTTTTACTGTGGCAATACAGAGTGTTTCGAAGTCGCAGTTTTAACGTTGTTTAAAGTTTTATGTTGTGATATATGTGATGAACGTCCGCTAATCGCTATACGTCGATTAATGGGGGTTGCACATATCTGTGATCTGTGATATTGGTTTGTGTATATGAACTTGTTAGATCATCATGGATGAATAGCCGGGGATGTAAAATGAGGGTTTTCATTCTTTCATTCGATGTCAATTGTAAAGTGATGCAATATTATTTTGCGGGGCACATAAGGGTTGAAGTTGTAACCACCGTTGTATTATTTCTTTTACTGTTTTCTGCTCCTAAGATAGACCTAAGATGGGGTGCACAAACTACCGGGTTCTTTGAAGTGCTGAGTGGCCTACTCACCTTGTTGAGGGAGGTTGCTTCTGTAAGTCCATATTGCGACCCCCGGTGCTTACGGGGAGGCGGAAACAGTTTAAAAAACAAATTTTTATCGCAAGAGGCAACATGGACTAAACAAGGTCGGGATCGTGTCTAAACTAAACTAGCAAACTTGCTAAAGAGATTTAGCTACTCGGATGAAGATGGTTATACCTAGCTTGTCTTGAACTCCTTCTCTTCAAGCTCCGGTGGTGGTCCGATGGCTCCTTCTCGTCGTCTCCGTACGCCGAAGATAGATCCACTTGAAAGCTCCAACCTTTAGCTCCTTCTTCGTTCTTTGAAGCAACTAGTTCACTTGGTTTGCTAAACCTAGTGAACTAGAATGAGTAGAGTAGAAATAGAATGGGATTTTAACTATGGTTCTTGATTCTCAACACATGAGAGATATGAACCATAGAGTCAAGAGAGGGAGCAAGAGGATGAGAGTGAGAGCAAAGTGAAGAGCTCAAGAACAAGAGAGAGAATGAGCAAGAAAGAATGAGGCTCTCTTTTGTCTCTCACCCTCTCATAATCCAAAGCAATGATAACTCATCATATCAAAAAAGTCTTATGTGTGATGGTTGAAGCAACCATAACCTTATCATGTCATGCACTCATTTTACTCAAATGAACAAGCAAGTAAAAGTCTTTGGCATGAAATGATAGCCATGGTTATCATGATGGTCAACTAGTCAAGCCGAGTCAACCGGTCAACAAAGTCAACAAGTCAACAAAAGTCAACAAGTCAACAAAGTCAACAAAAGTCAACAACCAAGTCACCATAATACTTAATTAATATAATAGTTAATCACATATCATATTCTCATTAGGGTTGAGCAAAAAGTCAAAAAGTCAACGGTCAACTGTCAACAACCCTAATGAGAATCCGCTGTCTGTGCCTCCCTGTCAACTGTGCATACACACCCGCATCCGCGTTCCGAGGAACACGAATGCAAACTGGATAAATCCAATCCCATAAGGTACACTAGGATCTGGCTTAAACCAAAGCCCGCTAGTGTAAACTGTCCGGACACTGTACGTGCACAAGTGCACGGATGTGACCGAACCCTGTCGCAAAACCATGCGACCTGTCGCAATACCATGCGACCTCTACTCTTTTGCCTAAAGGCGAAAAGCTTTCTGTGTGGGACTCTAAAGACTCGACACTACGCTGGCAGTGGGTTTAACCACAGACCGCAAGCGGCACTAGCTGTGCGTAACGGTCCCCAGGTAATGCCGACAAGAAGACCGACGAGGCGAAACCCATCTGAACTCCTACTGAGCCTGAGTGTAACATTCTCCGTACAGTCCGGTCTGTTCGTCTGATACATCGCATGGCGGGCCTAGAGGGCGGTAAACGTCAGTCCCCCAATAGCGGTACAAGTCGTGCCGGAGCGAAGCACAAAACACCCTGAGATAACACTGGAAACCTACCAGTATATCTCGTTTGCCCTGGCCAGGGACTACTCGTGTAATGGCTCTCCTAGACACAGCGCGATGTCAACCCCCAATACCGGGAGAGACGAATCCTGTCTAACCGTCACTGCCTCCAAGTGCTTCGGGACTGCACCCAACCACCACCTGTTTGCACGACTCCTTTGAGCCGTGGTAGGGTAGTGATCAAAGTACAGTGGGAACACACCCGAGGCGAAGTGACAGTGTCAAGTCAGCGGACTAAGCTGTACTCATGTCACCTGGGAACTGATAACTGACGATAGGTATAATACCAACTAGTCAGTTCCCGACGAGTCCTGTCCAGTGTACCCGTAACCCAACGGGCACCCGCATACTATCTCAAGTACGACGTACTGACGGCTGTGGGACAGACCGTCTCCCACACTGGGATGAGAAGCGCATGCGCTGGTCTACTCTGGAGTATCGATGCCCTGTCTCGATAGTCCTGCGACCAGGGACCTGCATAAGGATGTGCTTCTAGATTACCCAGCCCCACTAGTGTGACGGCCATCACATCGCTGGTAATCAAGCAAAGATCCTAAGGGCTCCACTAATGTGTATAAGCAATATACAAAGATAAACACATGTACACATTGAAGTAGAAATAAACCAAGTAGCATACTACTATTTTGAGCAAGATTGTATATACAAGGTGAATATCCCAAGCTTCCATTAAGTAATATACATACTAGTATGATACAGTAATGGCCTCTAGGGCATATACACTAACAATCTCCCACTTGCACTAAGGCCATGTACTGGCGTATCGAAGACCTATCATCTCGATCAGCCGCTCGAACTGAGTCTGGGGTAGGGCCTTGGTGAATGGATCTGCAGTGTTGTCTTCTGAAGCGACTCTCCGAACCTCGATCTCCTGGCGATCCACGATCTCCCTGATCAGGTGATACCGCCTCAAGATGTGCCTGGATCTCTGATGGGACCTGGGTTCCTTCGCTAAAGCTATAGCCCCGTTGTTGTCGCAATACAGAGGTATTGGATCAACAATGGACGGAACCACCTGAAGTTCTTTCAAGAACTTCCTCATCCAGACAGCTTCTTTTGCGGCATCTGATGCAGCGATGTATTCCGCTTCCATCGTCGAGTCTGCAACGGTTTCCTGTTTGGAACTCTTCCAACACACCGCCCCTCCATTGAGGGTAAAGACAAAACCCGACATGGACTTGGAATCATCCTTGTCACTCTGGAAGCTGGAGTCAACAAAGGCCTCGATCTGGAGGTCCTTTCCGCCATACACCAAGAACATCTCCTTAGTCCTTCTCAGGTACTTGAGAATGTTCTTTACTGCTATCCAATGTTTCTCCCCAGGGTTTGACTGATACCGGCTTACCACACTCAGTGCATAAGCTACATCCGGTCTGGTACACAACATCGCATACATTATAGAGCCTACCGCAGAAGCGTAGGGTATAATAGACATGCGATCCCTCTCCAAATCAGTCTTGGGAGACATCTCTTTAGAGAGGGTGATCCCGTGACAAGCCGGTAGGTTACCGCGCTTGGAATCTTCCATACTGAATCTCTTCAGTATGGTGTCGATGTACCTGGACTGTGAAAGTCCTAATATCCTCTTGGATCTGTCACGGTAGATCCGGATACCCAGAATGTATGAGGCATCACCCAGGTCTTTCATGGAGAACCTGTGTGACAAGAACCCCTTGACAGATTGTAGCATAGGAATGTCATTTCCTATTAAGAGAATGTCATCCACGTATAAAACGAGGAATACTGCAGTTCTCGCTACAAATCTACTATAGATGCATGGTTCATCTGGATTTTTGATAAAGCCAAATTCTTTGACCGTCTCATCAAAGCAGATGTTCCAACTCCGCGATGCCTGCTTTAGTCCATAGATGGACTTAAGCAACTTGCACACCTTTCCGCTGCTCCCACTCTGAATGAAACCCTCTGGCTGGTCCATATAGACACACTCTTCTAAATTTCCATTTAGAAAAGCTGTCTTTACGTCCATTTGCCAAATCTCATAATCGTGGAAGGCAGCAATGGCAAGAAGGATCCGAATGGATTTCAGCATGGCTACTGGAGAGAAGGTTTCGTCATAGTCCAAGCCAGGTCTCTGACGAAAACCCTTTGCTACCAGCCTTGCTTTATAGGTCTCAACCTGTCCATCTACACCAATCTTCCTTTTGAAGATCCACTTGCATCCTACGGGTTTTACCCCGTCTGGAGCAACGTCCAACGTCCATACCTTGTTGGTGTACATGGACTCCATTTCGGTCCGCATTGCATCCAGCCATTTCACTGAGTCAACGCTCTGAACGGCCTGCTGGAAGCTAGTAGGCTCATCATAATCTATGATGCAATCCTCTCTATCCCCGTCTATGAGAAAACCGTAGTATCTCTCGGGCTGATGAGACTGCCTACTACTTCTGCGGAGCGGCGTAGGAATGTCCTGTTCTTCCGAACCCTCTGGTTCCACTAAACTTTCAGTAATGGTCCGTGGTTCTGGAATTTCTTCCAGTTCTACTGTGCTCCCACTTATCTGGTTTTCCAAAAACTCAGTTTCCAAGAAGTAGGCATGACGAGAAACAAGAACTTTTTGTTCCTCTTCACAGTAGAAGAAATATCCTTTTGAGTTCTTTGGATACCCCACAAACTTGCACTGTACTGAGCGTGCCTCGAGCTTGTCCGCATGCTGCTTTTTGACAAAAGCTGGACATCCCCATGTCTTAATGTGCTTAAGATAGGGTCTCTTCCCACACCACATTTCATATGGTGTGGAAGGCACAGTCTTAGTCGGAACTCGGTTCAAAAGGTACGCAGCTGATTCTAGCGCATAACCCCAGAATGATCGCGGTAACTCAGCGTTACCCATCATGGACCGCACCATATCCAATAGGGTGCGGTTCCGTCTCTCCGATACACCATTATGTTGCGGGGTGTATGGAGGAGTAAGCTGAGAGAGAATTCCGTTCTCTTTTAAATAATTCAGGAATTCGGCACTTAAGTATTCTCCACCTCGATCCGATCTTAGAATCTTAATACTTTTGCCGGTCTGTTTCTCTACTTCATTCTTATACTCCTGGAATTTTCCAAAAGCCTCGGACTTATGTTTCATTAGGAAAACATAACCGTACCTTGAGAAGTCATCCGTAAAAGTAATGAAGTAAGAATGTCCGCTTCGGGCATGTGTAGACATTGGACCGCACACGTCACTGTGTACGAGTCCCAAGAGCTCGCTCGCTCTTACTCCATGTCCAGTAAACGGAGTCTTTGTCATCTTTCCTTTGAGACAGGATTGACAAGTGGCATACGACTGATATTCGAACGCATTCAAATACCCTTCTGTATGTAACTTCGTCAACCTTCTCTCATTGATGTGACCCAATCTACAATGCCATAAGAAAGTCTGATTTATTTCTAGAGACTTTCTTTTGTGTGTATTCTGGACATTAAAAATCTGTGGTTGGTTCAATACGTATATACCATTACTCAATGTACCTGACCCAATCAGAACTTGATTAAGGTGAATGTTTACAACATTACTTACAAACGCAAATTCATAACCTTCTTTAGAAACTAAAGATACAGAAATGATATTACAAGTTGCGTTGGGTACAAAAAAGCAATTACGCAAAACCAAAAGATGTCCATCTGACATTCCTAGGTGATAGTCCCCCACGGCTTTAGCATCCATGCTAGCTCCGTTTGCAACTCTGAGGGTCATGTCACCTTCCTTCAAAACCCTACGGTTTCTCAACGCCTGCAAAGAATTACAGATATGAGATCCTGATCCGGTATCCAATACCCAGGAAGTAGAGTTTATTGAAAGACAGTTTTCAATAACATACACACCTGAAGCTGAAGCTGCAACCTGCTTCAATTCCTGTGTTCTGGCCTTCCAGGCCCTGCAATCATTCTTCCAGTGTCCTTTCTTATGACAATAGAAGCATTCTTCCTTATCCACAAGCTTCCCGGCTATCTTTGTTGCTTTACCTTTTCCCTTCGTATCCACTTTACTTACACCGCCCCTTGGTTTGGCGGGGGCCTTCTTCTTCTTTCCCTTGGCTTCCGCCTTGGACCTAGAAGAAGATGATCCTCCTACAAACAAAGTGGATGTATCCCTACCTTTCTGTAGGGTGCCCTCTGCGCTCCTCAGCATGTTGAGGAGCTCTGAAAGTTCAACCTCTTTTTCTTGTAGGTTGAAGTTCAGTATAAACTGGGCGTAAGTGGAAGGAAGGGACTGGAGAACTATATCCGTATATAGCTCACTCTCTAATGTGATCCCTAGGTCAGCGAGCTCCTCAATGTAGCCGATCATCTTTAGCACGTGCTCGGCTACTGATGATCCGACGGCCATTCTTGTCGAAAATAACTTTTTCGACGCTTCGTATCTTGCGATACGAGATTGCTCTCCATACAGTTCTTTTGTATGGAGCAATATGGATTCCATGTCCATATTCTCATGCCTCCTCTGATGTTCGTTGTCCATCGAGGCAAGCAGGAGGCACTTGGCCTTCGCGCTATCAATCTCCCAAGTCTTGCGGATTTCCTTATCCGCGACGCTGGAAGTTGGACCAGGGACAGGGGGAGCTTTGGTGGTAAGAAGATACCCCAGCTTGTCATAAGTGATTGCTATCTTGACATTCCTGAGCCAATCTTTGTAGTTTGGCCCTGTCAGTTTGTTTTTATCTAGGAGTAACTTAAGTCCAGTCATGTTGATTGGTCGCTGCAATTTGGAGAGAAGAGGAAAACACTCAGCATGATGCTCTTGCAAGTTTAGAGTGGTTTTTAGTTTGTCTAAACAGGATGGCTCCCACTGTTTCTCGAATCCCTCCTCAAACCATAAAGGAAGAATTAGTCAGGATCAATCCCACCGTACAATACTTGCTTAACCGTTCGGCCAGGCAGGTGTCGGTACTTCGAGGGAGGTTTTCCAACGCTTTCGCGAAGTTCCTTAATTAGAGAACCTCTTTTCCCTGGGGGAGTAGCCCCGCTAACACCTTTCTAGGCACCTACTAAGGTTTATAGCATTGATCGTTAAGCGAGAAATTTCCCGAGGAGTAGCATATACTCACAGTAGGATCGGGATCCAAATATCATTGCGTGACGAAACTGAAGGAATCCTACCAGAATCATCACACTCCAAATGGTATGCAAATCTAACAAGTTTCAGTACTTATGAAACTCCCGATGTGGATTTTTGCCCCATGCTCTTATGACCTTGACTTTGGCCAACAAATCATAAGTCACATGTCAAGTTCTACCCGTCGTTCTCCAGGTTAATTTGAATCCACCCGTACATACCCTTGACTTTGGCCAACAAGGCAGTACGACTGTTCCAAACCAACGCATCTATCTATGCTGCACAAGAATACCCAATAGCTACCAATCACTATGCCTTGACTTTGGCCAACAAACACAGCTTGAATACTATTGACTATTCATGTGAAACGACGGAGGGCTACGAATGGTTTTGGCAAAACCGTGAACGTAGTGAACTTGATTTAGTCGATGGAACGAGATAGCTTTTAAATGGAGTGGCTCAAACTCCGTATTTTAAAAGTTTGTTTTTGAAAAGAACCGAGTGGTTTTTCGAAAGTGTTCCAACGACTTTAACTTGGTTTATTATCTTGCATTAGTTCTTTTAATGCGTGATATTCTTGCATTAGTTCTTTTAATGCGTCCCATCATTTAATCCTACCATTGCAGAAAACAACCAAAATATGACGTACGCTTATGCCATTCGCATTCGCCACTGGGCCCCGTCATTACCCGTTAGGTTACTTAACCAACGACAGAGCGGGGGCTGGGATAGCGCGTCTGTAAAACATAAGCAACGCCTAAATAATATCATATATAGATATACTGCAATGATAAACATTTCAGATCACAGATAAATACATTGGATATACTAGGAATCTGTAATTTGTACGAGCCTGTAACAAAAACAGATTACACGGTCGCGGTGAATAGCCAATACCCCACCCAAGACCCCTACGGGTGCGGCAAACTACCAGCCAAGTACCCAAAGCGTAGCAACCTTCCTCATCTCCATGAGTAGGCCACTCGACACTTCGGCATACCCGGTAGTTTGTGCACCCCTCCATGGGTCTATCCTAGGAGCAAAAACAGTAAAAAGAATTATACAATGACGGCTACAACCCCGACCCGGTTGTGCGGCCAAACAAATAATAATATTACATCAATTTACATTTACAATGAATGAAAGAAAAACAAAAGCTCATCTCACATCCACCCCGGCTATTCACCCGCGACAATCCAACATATTTATATACACATTCCATCACATTACAGATCATGTATAACCCCGACTAATCGACTTATAGCGATTAGCCGACGTTCAATACATGCAAACATCACAGATATAACCATCATAGTCAAAGTGTAGTGAAGTTCGGAAAAAATGCGAAATTATAGGACCCCAAAAGTAAAATTCTGTTCTGGAGAATCTGGGCACATATAACATATTTTTAAAAACCCAAAACCAATACAGAGACACACTGCACGAAAGACGATCACCAGAAGACACTAAACGGCGGCGCTTCCGCGGCTCAATGAATAGGTGAGGCGGCGGATCCGCGGCGGTTTGAGCGAATTAGGGGATCGTTTTTCTTGGGTGTTCACACAAAACCCTGAGCCGAATTTAGGTGTATAAAGTTTTTCATTTTGAGCCCAAAAAATTTCAACAGAAACTCAGGTTTTGTAATTTTTCCGGTTTTGTGATTTTTCGTTTCCGAACTTCGTTACACTTTGCTACCAAGCTAGTTTAAGTTTAGTTAGGCTCTGATACCACTGTAAGTCCATATTGCGACCCCCGGTGCTTACGGGGAGGCGGAAACGGTTTAAAAAACAAATTTTTATCGCAAGAGGCAACATGGACTAAACAAGGTCGGGATCGTGTCTAAACTAAACTAGCAAACTTGCTAAAGAGATTTAGCTACTCGGATGAAGATGGTTATACCTAGCTTGTCTTGAACTCCTTCTCTTCAAGCTCCGGTGGTGGTCCGATGGCTCCTTCTCGTCGTCTCCGTACGCCGAAGATAGATCCACTTGAAAGCTCCAACCTTTAGCTCCTTCTTCGTTCTTTGAAGCAACTAGTTCACTTGGTTTGCTAAACCTAGTGAACTAGAATGAGTAGAGTAGAAATAGAATGGGATTTTAACTATGGTTCTTGATTCTCAACACATGAGAGATATGAACCATAGAGTCAAGAGAGGGAGCAAGAGGATGAGAGTGAGAGCAAAGTGAAGAGCTCAAGAACAAGAGAGAGAATGAGCAAGAAAGAATGAGCCTCTCTTTTGTCTCTCACCCTCTCATAATCCAAAGCAATGATAACTCATCATATCAAAAAAGTCTTATGTGTGATGGTTGAAGCAACCATAACCTTATCATGTCATGCACTCATTTTACTCAAATGAACAAGCAAGTAAAAGTCTTTGGCATGAAATGATAGCCATGGTTATCATGATGGTCAACTAGTCAAGCCTAGTCAACCGGTCAGCAAAGTCAACAAGTCAACAAAAGTCAACAAGTCAACAAAGTCAACAAAAGTCACCATAATACTTAATTAATATAATAGTTAATCACATATCATATTCTCATTAGGGTTGAGCAAAAAGTCAAAAAGTCAACGGTCAACTGTCAACAACCCTAATGAGAATCCGCTGTCTGTGCCTCCCTGTCAACTGTGCATACACACCCGCATCCGCGTTCCGAGGAACACGAATGCAAACTGGATAAATCCAATCCCATAAGGTACACTAGGATCTGGCTTAAACCAAAGCCCGCTAGTGTAAACTGTCCGGACACTGTACGTGCACAAGTGCACGGATGTGACCGAACCCTGTCGCAAAACCATGCGACCTGTCGCAATACCATGCGACCTCTACTCTTTTGCCTAAAGGCGAAAAGCTTTCTGTGTGGGACTCTAAAGACTCGACACTACGCTGGCAGTGGGTTTAACCACAGACCGCAAGCGGCACTAGCTGTGCGTAACGGTCCCCAGGTAATGCCGACAAGAAGACCGACGAGGCGAAACCCATCTGAACTCCTACTGAGCCTGAGTGTGACATTCTCCGTACAGTCCGGTCTGTTCGTCTGATACATCGCATGGCGGGCCTAGGGGGCGGTAAACGTCAGTCCCCCAATAGCGGTACAAGTCGTGCCGGAGCGAAGCCCAAAACACCCTGAGATAACACTGGAAACCTATCAGTATATCTCGTTTGCCCTGGCCAGGGACTACTCGTGTAATGGCTCTCCTAGACACAGCGCGATGTCTACCCCCAATACCGGGAGAGACGAATCCTGTCTAACCGTCACTGCCTCCAAGTGCTTCGGGACTGCACCCAACCACCACCTGTTTGCACGACTCCTTTGAGCCGTGGTAGGGTAGTGATCAAAGTACAGTGGGAACACACCCGAGGCGAAGTGACAGTGTCAAGTCAGCGGACTAAGCTGTACTCATGTCACCTGGGAACTGATAACTGACGATAGGTATAATACCAACTAGTCAGTTCCCGACGAGTCCTGTCCAGTGTACCCGTAACCCAACGGGCACCCGCATACTATCTCAAGTACGACGTACTGACGGCTGTGGGACAGACCGTCTCCCACACTGGGATGAGAAGCGCATGCGCTGGTCTACTCCGGAGTATCGATGCCCTGTCTCGATAGTCCTGCGACCAGGGACCTGCATAAGGATGTGCTTCTAGATTACCCAGCCCCACTAGTGTGACGGCCATCACATCGCTGGTAATCAAGCAAAGATCCTAAGGACTCCACTAATGTGTATAAGCAATATACAAAGATAAACACATGTACACATTGAAGTAGAAATAAACCAAGTAGCATACTACTATTTTGAGCAAGATTGTACATACAAGGTGAATATCCCAAGCTTCCATTAAGTAATATACATACTAGTATGATACAGTAATGGCCTCTAGGGCATATACACTAACAATCTCCCACTTGCACTAAGGCCATGTACTGGCGTATCGAAGACCTATCATCTCGATCAGCCGCTCGAACTGAGTCTGGGGTAGGGCCTTGGTGAATGGATCTGCAGTGTTGTCTTCTGAAGCGACTCTCCGAACCTCGATCTCCTGGCGATCCACGATCTCCCTGATCAGGTGATACCGCCTCAAGATGTGCCTGGATCTCTGATGGGACCTGGGTTCCTTCGCTAAAGCTATAGCCCCGTTGTTGTCGCAATACAGAGGTATTGGATCAACAATGGACGGAACCACCTGAAGTTCTTTCAAGAACTTCCTCATCCAGACAGCTTCTTTTGCGGCATCTGATACAGCGATGTATTCCGCTTCCATCGTCGAGTCTGCAACGGTTTCCTGTTTGGAACTCTTCCAACACACCGCCCCTCCATTGAGGGTAAAGACAAAACCCGACATGGACTTGGAATCATCCTTGTCACTCTGGAAGCTGGAGTCAACAAAGGCCTCGATCTGGAGGTCCTTTCCGCCATACACCAAGAACATCTCCTTAGTCCTTCTCAGGTACTTGAGAATGTTCTTTACTGCTATCCAATGTTTCTCCCCAGGGTTTGACTGATACCGGCTTACCACACTCAGTGCATAAGCTACATCCGGTCTGGTACACAACATCGCATACATTATAGAGCCTACCGCAGAAGCGTAGGGTATAATAGACATGCGATCCCTCTCCAAATCAGTCTTGGGAGACATCTCTTTAGAGAGGGTGATCCCGTGACAAGCCGGTAGGTTACCGCGCTTGGAATCTTCCATACTGAATCTCTTCAGTATGGTGTCGATGTACCTGGACTGTGAAAGTCCTAATATCCTCTTGGATCTGTCACGGTAGATCCGGATACCCAGAATGTATGAGGCATCACCCAGGTCTTTCATGGAGAACCTGTGTGACAAGAACCCCTTGACAGATTGTAGCATAGGAATGTCATTTCCTATTAAGAGAATGTCATCCACGTATAAAACGAGGAATACTGCAGTTCTCGCTACAAATCTACTATAGATGCATGGTTCATCTGGATTTTTGATAAAGCCAAATTCTTTGACCGTCTCATCAAAGCAGATGTTCCAACTCCGCGATGCCTGCTTTAGTCCATAGATGGACTTAAGCAACTTGCACACCTTTCCGCTGCTCCCACTCTGAATGAAACCCTCTGGCTGGTCCATATAGACACACTCTTCTAAATTTCCATTTAGAAAAGCTGTCTTTACGTCCATTTGCCAAATCTCATAATCGTGGAAGGCAGCAATGGCAAGAAGGATCCGAATGGATTTCAGCATGGCTACTGGAGAGAAGGTTTCGTCATAGTCCAAGCCAGGTCTCTGACGAAAACCCTTTGCTACCAGCCTTGCTTTATAGGTCTCAACCTGTCCATCTACACCAATCTTCCTTTTGAAGATCCACTTGCATCCTACGGGTTTTACCCCGTCTGGAGCAACGTCCAACGTCCATACATTGTTGGTGTACATGGACTCCATTTCGGTCTGCATTGCATCCAGCCATTTCACTGAGTCAACGCTCTGAACGGCCTGCTGGAAGCTAGTAGGCTCATCATAATCTATGATGCAATCCTCTCTATCCCCGTCTATGAGAAAACCGTAGTATCTCTCGGGCGGATGAGACTGCCTACTACTTCTGCGGAGCGGCGTAGGAATGTCCTGTTCTTCCGAACCCTCTGGTTCCACTAAACTTTCAATAATGGTCCGTGGTTCTGGAATTTCTTCCAGTTCTACTGTGCTCCCACTTATCTGGTTTTCCAAAAACTCAGTTTCCAAGAAGTAGGCATGACGAGAAACAAGAACTTTTTGTTCCTCTTCACAGTAGAAGAAATATCCTTTTGAGTTCTTTGGATACCCCACAAACTTGCACTGTACTGAGCGTGCCTCGAGCTTGTCCGCATGCTGCTTTTTGACAAAAGCTGGACATCCCCATGTCTTAATGTGCTTAAGATAGGGTCTCTTCCCACACCACATTTCATATGGTGTGGAAGGCACAGTCTTAGTCGGAACTCGGTTCAAAAGGTACGCAGCTGATTCTAGCGCATAACCCCAGAATGATCGCGGTAACTCAGCGTTACCCATCATGGACCGCACCATATCCAATAGGGTGCGGTTCCGTCTCTCCGATACACCATTATGTTGCGGGGTGTATGGAGGAGTAAGCTGAGAGAGAATTCCGTTCTCTTTTAAATAATTCAGGAATTCGGCACTTAAGTATTCTCCACCTCGATCCGATCTTAGAATCTTAATACTTTTGCCGGTCTGTTTCTCTACTTCATTCTTATACTCCTGGAATTTTCCAAAAGCCTCGGACTTATGTTTCATTAGGAAAACATAACCGTACCTTGAGAAGTCATCCGTAAAAGTAATGAAGTAAGAATGTCCGCTTCGGGCATGTGTAGACATTGGACCGCACACGTCACTGTGTACGAGTCCCAAGAGCTCGCTCGCTCTTACTCCATGTCCAGTAAACGGAGTCTTTGTCATCTTTCCTTTGAGACAGGATTGACAAGTGGCATACGACTGATATTCGAACGCATTCAAATACCCTTCTGTATGTAACTTCGTCAACCTTCTCTCATTGATGTGACCCAATCTACAATGCCATAAGAAAGTCTGATTTATTTCTGGAGACTTTCTTTTGTGTGTATTCTGGACATTAAAAATCTGTGGTTGGTTCAATACGTATATACCATTACTCAATGTACCTGACCCAATCAGAACTTGATTAAGGTGAATGTTTACAACATTACTTACAAACGCAAATTCATAACCTTCTTTAGAAACTAAAGATACAGAAATGATATTACAAGTTGCGTTGGGTACAAAAAAGCAATTACGCAAAACCAAAAGATGTCCATCTGACATTCCTAGGTGATAGTCCCCCACGGCTTTAGCATCCATGCTAGCTCCGTTCGCAACTCTGAGGGTCATGTCACCTTCCTTCAAAACCCTACGGTTTCTCAACGCCTGCAAAGAATTACAGATATGAGATCCTGATCCGGTATCCAATACCCAGGAAGTAGAGTTTATTGAAAGACAGTTTTCAATAACATACACACCTGAAGCTGAAGCTGCAACCTGCTTCAATTCCTGTGTTCTGGCCTTCCAGGCCCTGCAATCATTCTTCCAGTGTCCTTTCTTATGACAATAGAAGCATTCTTCCTTATCCACAAGCTTCCCGGCTATCTTTGTTGCTTTACCTTTTCCCTTCGTATCCACTTTACTTACACCGCCCCTTGGTTTGGCGGGGGCCTTCTTCTTCTTTCCCTTGGCTTTCGCCTTGGACCTAGAAGAAGATGATCCTCCTACAAACAAAGTGGATGTATCCCTACCTTTCTGTAGGGTGCCCTCTGCGCTCCTCAGCATGTTGAGGAGCTCTGAAAGTTCAACCTCTTTTTCTTGTAGGTTGAAGTTCAGTATAAACTGGGCGTAAGTGGAAGGAAGGGACTGGAGAACTATATCCGTATATAGCTCACTCTCTAATGTGATCCCTAGGTCAGCGAGCTCCTCAATGTAGCCGATCATCTTTAGCACGTGCTCGGCTACTGATGATCCGACGGCCATTCTTGTCGAAAATAACTTTTTCGACGCTTCGTATCTTGCGATACGAGATTGCTCTCCATACAGTTCTTTTGTATGGAGCAATATGGATTCCATGTCCATATTCTCATGCCTCCTCTGATGTTCGTTGTCCATCGAGGCAAGCAGGAGGCACTTGGCCTTCGCGCTATCAATCTCCCAAGTCTTGCGGATTTCCTTATCCGCGACGCTGGAAGTTGGACCAGGGACAGGGGGAGCTTTGGTGGTAAGAAGATACCCCAGCTTGTCATAAGTGATTGCTATCTTGACATTCCTGAGCCAATCTTTGTAGTTTGGCCCTGTCAGTTTGTTTTTATCTAGGAGTAACTTAAGTCCAGTCATGTTGATTGGTCGCTGCAATTTGGAGAGAAGAGGAAAACACTCAGCATGATGCTCTTGCAAGTTTAGAGTGGTTTTTAGTTTGTCTAAACAGGATGGCTCCCACTGTTTCTCAAATCCCTCCTCAAACCATAAAGGAAGAATTAGTCAGGATCAATCCCACCGTACAATACTTGCTTAACCGTTCGGCCAGGCTGGTGTCGGTACTTCGAGGGAGGTTTTCCAACGCTTTCGCGAAGTTCCTTAATTAGAGAACCTCTTTTCCCTGGGGGCGTAGCCCCGCTAACACCTTTCTAGGCACCTACTAGGTTTATAGCATTGATCGTTAAGCGAGAAATTTCCCGAGGAGTAGCATATACTCACAGTAGGATCGGGATCCAAATATCATTGCGTGACGAAACTGAAGGAATCCTACCAGAATCATCACACTCCAAATGGTATGCAAATCTAGCAAGTTTCAGTACTTATGAAACTCCCGATGTGGATTTTTGCCCCATGCTCTTATGACCTTGACTTTGGCCAACAAATCATAAGTCACATGTCAAGTTCTACCCGTCGTTCTCCAGGTTAATTTGAATCCACCCGTACATACCCTTGACTCTGGCCAACAAGGCAGTACGACTGTTCCAAACCAACGCATCTATCTATGCTGCACAAGAATACCCAATAGCTACCAATCACTATGCCTTGACTTTGGCCAACAAACACAGCTTGAATACTATTGACTATTCATGTGAAACGACGGAGGGCTATGAATGGTTTTGGCAAAACCGTGAACGTAGTGAACTTGATTTAGTCGATGGAACGAGATAGCTTTTAAATGGAGTGGCTCAAACTCCGTATTTTAAAAGTTTGTTTTTGAAAAGAACCGAGTGGTTTTTCGAAAGTGTTCCAACGACTTTAACTTGGTTTATTATCTTGCATTAGTTCTTTTAATGCGTGATATTCTTGCATTAGTTCTTTTAATGCGTCCCATCATTTAATCCTACCATTGCAGAAAACAACCAAAATATGACGTACGCTTATGCCATTCGCATTCGCCACTGGGCCCCGTCATTACCCGTTAGGTTACTTAACTAACGACAGAGCGGGGGATGGGCTAGCGCGTCTGTAAAACATAAGCAACGCCTAAATAATATCATATATAGATATACTGCAATGATAAACATTTCAGATCACAGATAAATACATTGGATATATTAGGAATCTGTAATTTGTACGAGCCTGTAACAAAAACAGATTACACGATCGCGGTGAATAGCCAATACCCCACCCAAGACCCCTACGGGTGCGGCAAACTACCCGCCAAGTACCCGAAGCGTAGCAACCTTCCTCATCTCCATGAGTAGGACACTCGACACTTCGGCATACCCGGTAGTTTGTGCACCCCTCCATGGGTCTATCCTAGGAGCAAAAACAGTAAAAAGAATTATACAATGACGGCTACAACCCCGACCCGGTTGTGCGGCCAAACAAATAATAATATTACATCAATTTACATTTACAATGAATGAAAGAAAAACAAAAGCTCATCTCACATCCACCCCGGCTATTCACCCGCGACAATCCAACATATTTATATACACATTCCATCACATTACAGATCATGTATAACCCCGACTAATCGACTTATAGCGATTAGCCGACGTTCAATACATGCAAACATCACAGATATAACCATCATAGTCAAAGTGTAGTGAAGTTCGGAAAAAATACGAAATTATAGGACCCCAAAAGTAAAATTCTGTTCTGGAGAATCTGGGCACATATAACATATTTTAAAAAACCCAAAACCAATACAGAGACACACTGCACGAAAGACGATCACCAGAAGACACTAAACGGCGGCACTTCCGCGGCTCAATGAATAGGTGAGGCGGCGGATCCGCGGCGGTTTGAGCGAATTAGGGGATCGTTTTTCTTGGGTGTTCACACAAAACCCTGAGCCGAATTTAGGTGTATAAAGTTTTTCATTTTGAGCCCAAAAAATTTCAACAGAAACTCAGGTTTTGTAATTTTTCCGGTTTTGTGATTTTTCGTTTCCGAACTTCGTTACACTTTGCTACCAAGCTAGTTTAAGTTTAGTTAGGCTCTGATACCACTGTAAGTCCATATTGCGACCCCCGGTGCTTACGGGGAGGCGGAAACGGTTTAAAAAACAAATTTTTATCGCAAGAGGCAACATGGACTAAACAAGGTCGGGATCGTGTCTAAACTAAACTAGCAAACTTGCTAAAGAGATTTAGCTACTCGGATGAAGATGGTTATACCTAGCTTGTCTTGAACTCCTTCTCTTCAAGCTCCGGTGGTGGTCCGATGGCTCCTTCTCGTCGTCTCCGTACGCCGAAGATAGATCCACTTGAAAACTCCAACCTTTAGCTCCTTCTTCGTTCTTTGAAGCAACTAGTTCACTTGGTTTGCTAAACCTAGTGAACTAGAATGAGTAGAGTAGAAATAGAATGGGATTTTAACTATGGTTCTTGATTCTCAACACATGAGAGATATGAACCATAGAGTCAAGAGAGGGAGCAAGAGGATGAGAGTGAGAGCAAAGTGAAGAGCTCAAGAACAAGAGAGAGAATGAGCAAGAAAGAATGAGCCTCTCTTTTGTCTCTCACCCTCTCATAATCCAAAGCAATGATAACTCATCATATCAAAAAAGTCTTATGTGTGATGGTTGAAGCAACCATAACCTTATCATGTCATGCACTCATTTTACTCAAATGAACAAGCAAGTAAAAGTCTTTGGCATGAAATGATAGCCATGGTTATCATGATGGTCAACTAGTCAAGCCTAGTCAACCGGTCAACAAAGTCAACAAGTCAACAAAAGTCAACAAGTCAACAAAGTCAACAAAAGTCACCATAATACTTAATTAATATAATAGTTAATCACATATCATATTCTCATTAGGGTTGAGCAAAAAGTCAAAAAGTCAACGGTCAACTGTCAACAACCCTAATGAGAATCCGCTGTCTGTGCCTCCCTGTCAACTGTGCATACACACCCGCATCCGCGTTCCGAGGAACACGAATGCAAACTGGATAAATCCAATCCCATAAGGTACACTAGGATCTGGCTTGAACCAAAGCCCGCTAGTGTAAACTGTCCGGACACTGTACGTGCACAAGTGCACGGATGTGACCGAACCCTGTCGCAAAACCATGCGACCTGTCGCAATACCATGCGACCTCTACTCTTTTGCCTAAAGGCGAAAAGCTTTCTGTGTGGGACTCTAAAGACTCGACACTACGCTGGCAGTGGGTTTAACCACAGACCGCGAGCGGCACTAGCTGTGCGTAACGGTCCCCAGGTAATGCCGACAAGAAGACCGACGAGGCGAAACCCATCTGAACTCCTACTGAGCCTGAGTGTGACATTCTCCGTACAGTCCGGTCTGTTCGTCTGATACATCGCATGGCGGGCCTAGGGGGCGGTAAACGTCAGTCCCCCAATAGCGGTACAAGTCGTGCTAGAGCGAAGCCCAAAACACCCTGAGATAACACTGGAAACCTACCAGTATATCTCGTTTGCCCTGGCCAGGGACTACTCGTGTAATGGCTCTCCTAGACACAGCGCGATGTCAACCCCCAATACCGGGAGAGACGAATCCTGTCTAACCGTCACTGCCTCCAAGTGTTTCGGGACTGCACCCAACCACCACCTGTTTGCACGACTCCTTTGAGCCGTGGTAGGGTAGTGATCAAAGTACAGTGGGAACACACCCGAGGCGAAGTGACAGTGTCAAGTCAGCGGACTAAGCTGTACTCATGTCACCTGGGAACTGATAACTGACGATAGGTATAATACCAACTAGTCAGTTCCCGACGAGTCCTGTCCAGTGTACCCGTAACCCAACGGGCACCCGCATACTATCTCAAGTACGACGTACTGACGGCTGTGGGACAGATCGTCTCCCACACTGGGATGAGAAGCGCATGCGCTGGTCTACTCCGGAGTATCGATGCCCTGTCTCGATAGTCCTGTGACCAGGGACCTGCATAAGGATGTGCTTCTAGATTACCCAGCCCCACTAGTGTGACGGCCATCACATCGCTGGTAATCAAGCAAAGATCCTAAGGGCTCCACTAATGTGTATAAGCAATATACAAAGATAAACACATGTACACATTGAAGTAGAAATAAACCAAGTAGCATACTACTATTTTGAGCAAGATTGTACATACAAGGTGAATATCCCAAGCTTCCATTAAGTAATATACATACTAGTATGATACAGTAATGGCCTCTAGGGCATATACACTAACAGCTTCACTACGGGAATTTAGCGGGTAGTTTGCTGCCTCCTTAGGGGTCTAGGGTGGGGTTTGGCTATTCATCACGACCGTGGAATCCGTCTTTCATTACAGGCTTAAACGAAACGCGGAATTCCTAGTATATCCAATGTGTTCATCTGTGATCTGGAATGCCTATTATTGCGTGAGACGAATGGTTATTATTATTATATATATGTATTATATAATAGACGTTGCTTATGTTTTGCATTCGCGCTAGTCCAGCCCCCAGCTCTGGCGTTAGTTAACTAACCTAACGGTGTAAGACGGGGCCCCATGGCGAATGCGGATGGCATAAGCGTACGTCATATTTTCGTTTCTTTCTGTGATGATAGGTGTAATGATGGGACTGCATTAGATTAATGCAAAGCAAACAAACCAAAGCTGAAACGTTGGAACAAATTTTAAACCACTCGGTATTTTCAAAACAGCAAACTTTTAAAAATGCGGAGCTTAAACCACTCCTTTTAAAAGCTATCAGGTTCCTTCGATTATATCAAGTTCACTACGTTCACGGTTTCACAAAAATCATTCGTAGCCCTCCGTCATTTCATATGAATGTTCAGTAGTATTCAAGCTATGTTTGTTGACCTTCGCCAAGGCATAGTGATTGGTAGCTGCTGGATATTCATATGTAGCATAGATAGATGCGTTGGTTTGGGACAGTCGTATTACTTTGTTGGCCTTCGTCAAGGGTATATACGGGTGGGTTCAAATCAACCTGGACAATGATGGGTAGAACTTGACATGTGACTTATGATTTGTTGGCCTTCGTCAAGGTCATAAGAGCATGGGGCAAAAATCCACATCGGGAGTTTCTAAGGAAACTGAAACTTGCTAGTACTGCATACTATTTGGAGTGTGATAATGTTGGTAGGATTCCTTCAGGATTATCACACAATGATATTTGGATCCCGATCCTACTGTGAGTATATGCTACTCCTTGGGATATTTTTTCACTTAACGATCAATACTATAAACCATGTAGGTGTCTAGAAAGGTGTTAGCAGGACTACGCCTCCAGGGAAAAGAGGTTATTTAATTAAGGAACTTCGCGAAGCGCCGTAAAACCTCCCTCAAAGTACTGACACTAGCCTGGTTGAAAGGTTAAGCAAGTTTTGTACGGTGAGATTAATCCTGACTAATTCTTCTTTTATGGTTTGAGGAAGGATTCAAGAAACAGTGGGAGCCATCCTGTTTAGATAAACTAAAAACCAATCTAAATTTGCAAGAGTATCATGCTAAAGTGTTTCTTCTCTTTCTCCTAATTGCAGCGACCAGTTGACCACACCTAGGTTACAACTAGCTAATAAATTGACTGGGCCAGACTATATTGACTGGCAAGGGTTTGTCCAGATGTCCATTGCCTGTGGCAAGTTGGACCACCTCATTGCTACTCAAGCCCCCGCCGTCCCAGGTCTAGTTTCAACCGTCGCGGATATTGATATCCGTAAGACAAAGGAAAAGGATAGTGTGAATGCCAAGTGCCTCGTGTTGGCCTCAGTAGATGGTGTAAACCAGAGGCAGCACGATAAGATGGACTTAGCTTCCATCTTCTTCCATAATAAAGATTTATATGGAGAGCAATCTCGTATCGCAAGATATGAGACCTCGAAAGAATTGCTTCAAGCGAGGTTGGCTATCGGGTCATCTCTAGGGGACACCGTCCTTACGATGACTAGCTATATTGATGAGCTCACAGACCTGGAGACCACGTTGGAGAACCAGTCATATGCTGACTTGATTCTACAGTTCCTACCTTCTGCTTACACCCTGAAGGAAACCAGGGAAACACCTGCTCTGCTTATTAAGGAACCTTCCTCTTCTGGATCCAAGGCGGAAGCCAAGGGTGAGAAAAAGAAGAGCTTCACAAAGCCGATAGGCGGTGTCAGTAAGGTAGAGGGAAATGGAAAGGCAAAAGCTTCGGGGCTGACAGTAGGGAAGGAGGGATGGTCCTATTGAACGGGAAAGGGCATTGGCAGAAGGATTGCAGGGTTTTGAAGGCCAGAATCCAGGATTCGAAGCATGTTGTGGCTTCGACTTCGGGTGTGTTTGTAATCGAAAACTGTATGTCAATTAAGTTTACTGCCTGGGTACTAGATACTGAATCAGGATCTTATATCTGAAATTCTTTACAGGCTTTGAGAAACCGTAGAGTTATCAAGATATGTGATATGACTCTCAGAGTTGCTAACGGAATGAGCGTGGACGCTGAATCCGTAGGGGAATATCACCAAAGATTGACAAGTGGGAAGATATTGAATCTATGTAACTGTTTGTGTATACCTAGTATAGCTTGTAATATCATATCCGTATTCTTACTTTCTAAGGAAGGATATGATTTTACATTTGTAAGCGATGTGGTCCACATCCACCTCAATCAAGTTTTGATTGGGTCAGGTACATTAGATAACGGTATATACGTATTAAATTAAGCTCAGGTTTCTAGTGTCCAGAACACACTTAAAATAAAGTCTCCGGAGTTAAATCAAGCTTTCTTATGGCATTGTAGACTGGGTCACATCAAACACGGTTGACGAAGTTGCATAGGGAGGGATATTTGGATCCGTTCGAATATCAGTCTTATGCAACTTGTCAGTCATGTCTCAAAGGAAAGATGACAAAGACTCCGTTGGACACGGAGTAAGAGCGGGCGAGCTCTAAGGGCTCATACACGGCGATATGTGTGGTCCAATGTCTACACATGCGCGAAGTGGTTATTCCTATTTCATTACTTTTACGGATGATTTCTCTAGGTATGAACATGTCTTCTTGATGAAGTATAAATCCGAGGCCTTTGAGAAATTCCGGGAATATAGAATGAAGTGGAAAAACAAACAAGCAAAAGTATCAAGACACCGAGATCTGATCGAGGTGGTGAATACTTGAGTGCCGAGTTCCTGGATTACCTAAAAGGAAATGGTATTCTCTCTCAGCTTACTCCTCCATACACACCACAACACAACGGTGTATTGGAAAGGCGGAACAGAACCCTATTGGATATGGTTCGTTCCATGATGAGTAACGCTGAGTTGCCGCGATCCTTCTGGGGTTATGCACTAGAATCAACTACATATCTTTTGAACAAGGTTCCTACTAAGTCAGTGCCTACCACACCATATCAGATGTGGAGTGGGAAGAAACCCTGTCTTCAGTATCTTAAGACATGGGGATGTCCAGCTTTTGTAAAAATGCAGCATGCGGACAAGTTCGAGGCACGCTCAGAACCGTGTAAGTTTGTGGGATACCCAAAGAACTCTAGGGGGTATTATTTCTATTGCGCAGAGGAACAAAAGGTCTTTGTTTCTCGTCATGCCCATTTCTTGGAAGCTGAATTTTTAGGAAATCAGAAAAGTGGGAGCGCAATAGAACTGGAAGAAATTCCAGAACCACAAGCTATTACTGAAAGCTTGGGGGAACCAGAGGTTTCAGAAGAACCGGACATCCCCGCGCCACTCCCCAGAACTATCAGGCAGTCTCATCCGCCCGAGAGATACTACGATTTCTCATAGACGGGGATCGAGAGGATTGCATCATTGATAATGATGATCCTACTAGCTTCCAGCAAGCCATTCAGAGCGGCGACTCGGTAAAATGGCTAGATGCAATGCGGGTCGAGAGAGAGTCCATGTACACCAAAAAAGTATGGACTTTGGACATTGCTCCATAAGGGGTAAAACCCGTAGGCTGCAACTGGATCTTCAGAAAGAAGATTGGTGTAGATGGACAGGTTGAAACCTATAAGGCTAGACTTATTGCAGAAGGTTTTCATCAAAGACTTGGTCTGGACTATGATGAAACCTTTTATCCAGTGGCTATGCTCAAATCCATTCGGATCCTTATGTAAGTGCACGGCGGCGCCCCGGCCGTCAATCCGACGCCGGAATGCGGAAGCGATGCTAAACTTTAACTTTTCAAACCGGCACCACTGCGCACTATAAACCCGGATCGTGCCATTAATCTAGACCTAGCTATCTAGAGAGAAGGGGTAGAGATATACCGAGCGATCCGTGTCCTTCGGTCTTCTCGTCGTCGTCCCGATCTCCCCGCGGAATCTCCGGTCTCCACCTTGTCGCCGGAAGGGCATCACGTCGCCAGCTTCTTTTACGGGCTCCCGCCTCTGGACCGAGGCAACTCGGGCATGAAGTTGGCGAGTCGACGTGCCCAAGATTTGCTGTAGAATGTAGTGTAGAGAACTATGTCTCTTTTGGGGTTGTAGGAAGTTGCCTTTTGGTGGAGGAAAGGAGATGTAAGTTTTTATGGAGCTATGTGATTTTTTAAGCAAATGAAACACCAAAATCCCCACTTGAAAAATTGGGACAGCCCCATCTCAAAGTGGCCGGCCTCATGAGGTAAGGGGAGAGGGTTATGCCAAAGGGGGTGGATCCATAACAAGAGAGAGAGAGAGAAAGGTGATCATGAAAAGAAATCATCACCCACCAAAATCAACACTCCACAAACTAATCATAACAACAAAAGTCAAGCCATCATGAGCCATGGAAAGTCAAGGGATGGTGCACCATCATGATACAATAATATGCAAAGACAACCCTCTAAAATGCTTATTTGCATAAATGCAAATAAGCCCTCCTCCACCAATCTTCAGCCAATGAAAGATACAAAGAAATATGGCTGAAACGGAAAACAAACTGGCAACTCCAATAAACTGATCCCGTAATAAATTACAGGAAAACCCCGCTACTGTATATACATACCCGCATTTGTATTCCGACCGAAATACAAATGCAATGAGACAAAATCTACACTGTACTATACTAGGATCCGGTTTAAACCAAAGCCCGCTAGTATTATCCGTCCGATCCTGATCAGTGCAATACCGCACGAGTCTGATCGAACCCTGCCATATATCCATACGGCCTCTAGTACTAACCGTCCGATCCTGATCCGTGCAATACCGTATGTATCTGATCGAACCCTGCCATATCTCCATACGGCCTCTACAGCGTTTCGCCCGAAACTTGAGTAACTGAATGTGGGGGACTCTAAAGACTCGTCAATACTATGGCTGTGGATTTAACCACTAGCACGTCAGAGGTATTAGCCATACGTGACGGGCTACCAGCTATTGACCAAAAGGGACGTCGATGAGCGAACTCATCCTGACACCCTACTGAGCCTGTCAGTGACAATATCCGTACAGTCCGGTCCGTTCGTCTATGAGCATCGCATGGCGAGCCTAGGGGGTTGGTAAAAGTCAGACCCCCAAAAGCGGTACAAGTCGTGTCGGAGTGTAGCCCAGAACACCCTGAGATACTACTGGAATACCTACCAGTAAATCTCCTGCCTTGGCCAAGGACTTCGTGTAATGGCTCTCCTAGACACAGCGCGACCTCACCCCCAATACCGGGAGAGACGAACCCCTGAAGATCCGCTCACTGCCTCCATGTGGCTCGGGACTGTACCCAACTAAAACCTGTTTGCACGTCTCCTTTGAGCGTGGTAGGGTAGTAATCAAAGTACAGTGTGAACTCACACGAGACAAATGACGATCCTCAGGTCGATGAACTAACCTGTACACATGTCACCAGGGAACTGCTATCTGACGTCAGGTATAAGACCAACTAGCATGTTCCCGGCGAGTTATGTCCGGTGTACTCATAACCCAATGAGCACCTGTATACATTTTAGGTGATCCAACTGACACCAGTGGCTTGTGAGATCGGCCACCGCCTCTTGTCGGGATCTCGACTGTATACACTAGTCTACTCTGGAGTATCGATGCCCTGTCTCGAAACTCCCACGACTATGGACCTTTTAAGGATGTGCTTATAGACCCCAGCTCCCATGTATATGATCGCCCTCATACTGCTGGCAGTCAAGCAAGAATCCTAGGGGCTCTATCAATGTGCAATAGTGACCTGTAGGGTCACCTAAAGCAGTACACGATGATAAAGGTAAACCAGATAGCATACTATCATCTTGAGTAAGACTGTCCTACCGGGATAGGTCCTCTCTCAATCATTGCAATCACGTGCCTGGGATCCAATAATTGACTCTGAGGGCACTATCTCCAACAATCTCCCACTTGCACTCAAGGCTAATTTTTGCGATGTCGCATACTCACAGCCCGTGTGATACCGAACACCCAACTTCTCTACTAGTCAGTCTCACAAAACTCGTTTGCGAAACTATTGCGTTCGAGGAATAGCCTCAGTGAGTGGATCCACTTTGATGTTTCATTCTATGTCTCTCTATATCTCAAGTTCGCGGAGAAAGCCATCTCCCGAAATGAGCAATACCTGTCTTAGAATGTATCTGGATGTCTGATGGGACCTAGCTCATAAATGAACTCCAAATCCAAACTTCTTAAACTGTATCGTCAACTGAACTTAATCAGTATCTTGCGCCATGCCTCCCTCAGTATTGCCTTGGACCACCTGTCCAAAATACTGCCCCTTGTCAGAAGGAAAACTATAACTCTGACAACCTTCTTGTCGTCCAGGTCACCTTGGAGGCCTGGAATGATAACTATCTCCCGAATAAGGCTGTCGTTATTATATCCCTAGAACATTCACTTATGTTCCAAAACTGCTTCCGACTGTTTCTCCAGGATTGGATCAATGTCAACTTATTGCATCTACTGCAAAAACAACATCTGGTGTGGTACTTGACATCTCATGATTGACTCAATTGCCTAAGCAAGTGATCTGCCAATCATGCACATCCCTCTCCCCTTTAGTCTGTAAGACACCTTTAGAGAGGGTGACTCCATCACCTGCAGGTACACTACCGTGCCAGGAGTCGTCCATTCTAAATACTCTTAGAATGCAGTCTAAGTACCCTGATTGGGAAACCACCCAAATCTAGATCTAAAACCATAGATCTAGTAACCAGTATGTCTGATATAATGTCCAAGTCCCATGTGGAGAAATCACTGTGTGACGACCAAAGTATAACCGATCGTAGTATAGGAATATCACTTCCTACTCTGTGTATGTCATCCAAATACCATGACATCACACCCTACTACCTTCTCAACAAATCCATCCCCTATTCTGATGAAGTCAAACCTATGACTGTCACATCAGAAATCGATGATCTATCTCTGCTATATCTGCTTTAGTCTATAAATAGACATAAGCCACCTGTCCACCAATGCTTCCGCTGCTCCCACTGACTACGGCAACCCTCTGGCAGAGTCATATAGACGTACACTTCTAAAGCCAGTTTAGAACGACGCTATACTCATCCTCCTGCCGGGTCTCACAGTCTGGAACAACAGCTATGGCAAGTGTGGGTAAACAAGAACTTCCCTGTCACCGTCCTTGAGGCTACCGGAGTACCTCTCGGGTGCCTGAGGTTACCCACTTTATCTGCGGAGTGGCCAATGGAATGTCAAACCAGATTGAATCTTTAGGTTCCTTATCAAATCTTCAGTAATCGTTTGCGGTTTTGGAATCACTTCCAGTTCTACCATACTCCCACTACTGTTTTCTGAAAAAAAATCAATTTTTAATAAAATTGTGGCGAGTCTAGAACAATATCACTATTGATCTTCCAGATCGTAGAAAGTCAACCCTCGTCATAGCCTGGGTCAACCCACAAACAGCCATTACAGAAACGTGCCTTGAGTTATCCAGAGTCTGGTTTTAAGCATAATCCGGACAACTCCCCGTACCTTAACATCGTTAAGATATGAACCGTTCTATATCCAATATAGAAACAGAGGCACTGATTCAATTAAACCAGATTCAAATCATGCAGCTGTCTCCAGTGCATGTGAACTAGATGGAAAGAGGCCGATCAACGTTACTCAACTTAGGAATGCTTCTAATTATGAGTAACCCGAAAGAGAAGCAAGTTCTCTTAATCACTACTATCAACTGAATACCATACTCAAGTATCTACATCTTCGATCAACTTGAAGAATCCCGATACTTGCAACACCTGGTTCTCTACTTTATCCATATACCTATAACTTCTCAAAATTCGGACCCTGTGTTTCCACGAAACACCTGTCTAAAAACTAGAGAAGTCATAAGTAAACCGAATATAGTACGAGGACCAACCCCTCTGTCCTGATAGACGCTGGACAACATACAATACTCTGTATAAGTCCCTTGAGTCTAATAACTCACTCCCTATATGTCGCAGGTTGAAAACTGTACTTATGGTTAAGAAGAATTACACCGCTGTTCAATGCTCCTTACCTAACCATCCACTGATATAGGTAAATGTCATAGACATAATTTCAAAAAGGTATATCTCACTCTATGAAAATAGACGTACAGATATATCGATTTGAAATTGGTGCATAACAGCGGATATTCCAAACCAAATATTTGCCGACCAGCAAACAACCCAGGCGACTTCCTCAAATATCACCGACTACAACGAATCCCGATATAATGAGGATGATCACCCAATTTCCAATAACTTACTCCCACTCATCATCTGTAAAACCATACAGATGTGAGAATCATACCTGGTAAATACATACCCTGAAGCAAGTGTCTAATTTGGAAATCAGTATTCCTTTAACAGTACACAGCGATACTGAAACATTGAAATGTTTCGATAGGGTATCCCGGTATTCCTAGTAATGTCTCTTCCATTATCCAGATTCACAACTGTAACCGTGTAATTCTTTGCCACCTCTCCAAATCCCTTTATATGTCTTTAGTCATTACCTTCTGTACACCCCTTTAGGCCAAATGGTTTCCTTCCTTCCCTACCGTTCTGCACCAGCCTATGGTTTGGAAGAAGACTATCCAATAAGCATAATAGGTGTATTGTCCTAATCCTAGGAGCACTCGCAATGTGAGAGAAGGTGAAGATAAAAGACAACCGAATAAACCTTATTCCTATTTCTCCTGAACCAGAATCCATCCCCGAACTGGAACAAGTTCCTTTCGAGTTCGTATATAACCATACGATGGAGTATCCAATAAACTGTGGATCTTCGTAGTGATACGGAGTGTTCTGGAGAAATACAAAGGTGATTTTAGGATTGGCGAAGAAATACTTGGTTTGGTCGTGAATAGCAGTCGCAGTTTACTTTGCCCTCTTACTAATCCCTTGCTTTGTCTTAACTTAATGCCTTCTGCACACTATCGTTATGCTAATTGGTTTTCTTCATTCCCCACCGTTCGGCACCAGCCTAAGGTTTGGAAGAAGACTATCCAATTTGCGTAATAGGTGTACTATCTCCTAAACCAAGGAGCACTCGTAACCTGAGAGAAGGTAAAAGGAAAAGACAACTGAATAGTCCTATTCGTTTTCTCCAGAACCGGAAACCATCCTCGAATAAATTCCTTCGAGTTCGTATATAACCATACGATGGTTTTGACCAATGGAAGTGGACGTTCGTAATAATACGGGGTGTCCTGGAGAAAAGGGTAAAAGTAGGAGTGGCAATGAGGTTTGCAACTCTGACAATCCAAAAGCCGGTATTAAGAAGGTTCGGTTAATTTTAGTCACTGAGTCATAGTCTTAGGGTCGGGTCAATGGTCGTTGCCAAAGAGAGAGAGAAAAGAAACACTCAGCGTGCACTCTAACCTAGATCAGAATGGTTACCAATTTATCTAATCTGGAAACCTCCCACTGTACCGTCAAATTCTTTTCCAAACCTGAAAGAAGAATTAGTCGGGGTCACCCGAGGAGTAAACTAACTCATCAGTGGGAATCGGGATCCAACTATCATCGCATGATAACGTGACGGAATCCGCTCACGTCATCACACTCCAGAAGGTATGCGCATATCTGGCAAGTTTCAGTTTCTTTAGAAACTCCCGATGTGGATTTTTGCCCCATGCTCTTATGACCTTGACTAAGGCCAACAAATCATAAGTCACATGTCAAGTTCTACCCGTCATTGTCCAGGTTAATTTGAACCCACCCGTACAAGCCCTTGACTAGGGCCAACAAGGCTATACGACTGTCCCAAACCAACGCATCTATCTAAGCAACAGAAAGGTAACAAGCAGCTACCATACACTATGCCTTGACTAAGGCCAACAAACATATCATGAATACTACTTGCTACCCGTCTGAAACGACGGAGGGCTACGAATGGTTTCTGGCGAAAAACCTTTAACGTAATGAACTTGATATCGTTGAAGGAACCGGATAGCTTTTAAAAATATAGTGACGAAAACCTTTGCTAAAGAGGTCACTCCCGGTGAAGTGATCTCGGCTCTTTCCCCGTTGAATGAGGTGCAGGATATTCCAACTGAATACCACGATGCAAAGCAAAAGTAATCGGCTATAGTGAAGTTATTTCCCTGATGCAAACATCTGTCCAAGGGGTCACTCCCGGTGAAGGGATCTCGGCCCTTGCCTCGTCGACTGAGGAGCAGGATATTCCAACTGAATATCACTGTGCAAAACAAAAGTGAACGTCCTTGCAATAACAGCTTTTTGAAAAATTGTTCCAACAACATCAGAATAGGTTTGTTTTTAACTTGCATTGATCCGAATCAACGCAGTCCCATCAATTGATCACACCAATAAAGAACGAAAATAATGACGTACGTATATGCCATCCGCATTCGCCACTGGGTCCCGTCATTACCCGTTAGGTTAGTTAACTAACGACAGAGCGGGGACTAGACTAGCGCGGATGCAAAACATATACAAAATCTACTAGTATATATATCAATATATAATATTTCGCTCAAGGCGTGATAAAATGCAACATCACAGAAATGTACAGCATCACAGAACAATACAGATATCTGGGATCCCCGGGTTTCACAGAGCCGCTACTGAAACCCGACGTTCCCCTGGTCGTGTGGATAGCCTGTGCAATGAAATCCTAGACCCCTACGGGCGCGGCAAGTTACCCGCCAAAACCTGAAGCGAGGCAGCCCCCTTCAGCAACGTGAATGGACCACCCAGCACTTCACGGAATCCGGTAACTTGGGCACCCCTCCTGGGTCAACCTGTACCCCCTACGAGTGCGGCGAATAGCCCGCCAATTCTAGAGTGAAGCCCCCTCCGTCTCAATGCCATGAGATGCGGGCTTGTTGCCCTCTAGAACCCGGCTATCCGTGCACCCCTCCTTGGGGTAATCCTAGTACAGAAAGTAAAATATACATACAACGGGTACATCGACCTCGACCTGGTCGTGCCCCAAAAGAATAATATACAAACAGGCAGTGACGGCAGTCCACATGTCGGACGCTCGCCCCGCAATATCAAATGTACATAATACAACAAAAACTGTACTAGCATTGCATCCAGGCTATCCCCACGACCAATCCGCAACATCACAGCAATACACAGAACATCAACGTGAATGTCATGTTCGCAAATCCGTCTAACCGGGCTATAGCAGTTAGACATGATTTACCGATCAAGTGACATTCATGGTCGCAGATATAATGTAAATACTGTGAACTAATATGTTTAAAATATCCGATCGATCAAATTTACCAAGTGGGCCCCAAAGCACTACTGTAGCAGTTAAAGAAATTCTGGGCCCAAAATGAATATTCCAAAAACCCTATTTTCATCCAATAAGCTCTCTGTAAAATTTTGGTGAAATGAACAGGATATTCTGCGGCGGAACCGCGGCCCAAGCATGGGTTTGGCCGCGGTTCTGCGGTGGAACAGAGGATTCATGACACCAAATTTTCTCAGAATTCTTATAACACCTTACACATAATTCTGAAACAACCTGAAAAATTTTTAGACTCCAAAAATTTTTCGATAGAAACTGTGCAACTTGAAATCGGGTTTTCAGGATTTTGTTCGATCGAAAGAGTAAACACATTAGACCAAGCTAGACTAGGTTAATGGCGAAGCTCTGATACCACTGTAAGTGCACGGCGGCGTCCCGGTCGTCAATCCGACGCCGGAATGCGGAAGCGATGCTAAACTTTAACTTTTCAAACCGGCACCACCGCGCACTATAAACCCGGATCGTGCCATTAATCTAGTCCTAGCTATCTAGAGAGAGGGGGTAGAGATATACCGAGC
This sequence comes from Agapanthus africanus, assembly GCA_030015575.1. Lineage (NCBI taxonomy): Eukaryota > Viridiplantae > Streptophyta > Magnoliopsida > Asparagales > Amaryllidaceae > Agapanthus > Agapanthus africanus. The sequence continues at coordinate 372,275,449 of JASDDO010000010.1, forward strand.
GATCCGTGTCCTTCGGTTTTCTCATCGTCGTCCCGATCTCCCCGCGGAATCTCCGGTCTCCACCTTGTCGCCGGAAGGGCACCACGTCGCCGGCTTCTTTTACGGGCTCCCGCCTCTGGACCGAGGCAACTCGGGCACGAAGTTGGCGAGTCGACGTGCCCAAGATTTGCTGTAGAATGTAGTGTAGAGAACTATGTCTCTTTTGGGGTTGTAGGAAGTTGCCTTTTGGTGGAGGAAAGGAGATGTAAGTTTTTGTGGAGCTATGCGATTTTTTAAGCAAATGAAACACCAAAATCCCCACTTGAAAAATTGGGACAGCCCCATCTCAAAGTGGCCGTCCTCATGAGGTAAGAGGAGAGGGGTTATGCCAAAGGGGGTGGATCAATAACAAGAGAGAGAGAGAGAAAGGTGATCATGAAAAGAAATCATCACCCACCAAAATCAACACTCCACAAACTAATCATAACAACAAAAGTCAAGCCATCATGAGCCATGGAAAGTCAAGGGATGGTGCACCATCATGATACAATACTATGCAAAGACAACCCTCCAAAATGCTTATTTGCATAAATGCAAATAAGCCCTCCTCCACCAATCATCAGCCAATGAAAGATACAAAATAAAAGATACAAAGAAATATGGCTGAAACGGAAAACAAACTGGCAACTCAAAAAAACTGATCCTATAATAAATTACAGGAAAACCCCGCTACTGTATATACATACCAGCATTTGTATTCCGACCGAAATACAAATGCAATGAAACAAAATCTACACTGTACTATACTAGGATCCGGCTTAAACCAAAGCCCACTAGTATTATCCGTCCGATCCTGACCCGTGCAATACCGCACGTGTCTGATCGAACCCTTCCATATATCCATACGGCCTCTAGTACTAACCGTCCGATCCTGATCCGTGCAATACCGCACGTATCTGATCGAACCCTGCCATATCTCCATACGACCTCTACAGCGTTTCGCCCGAAACTTGAGTAACTGAATGTGGGGGACTCTAAAGACTCGTCAATACTATGGCTGTGGATTTAACCACTAGCACGTCAGAGGTATTAGCCATATGTGACGGGCTACCAGCTATTGACCAAAAGAGACGTCGATGAGCGAACTCATCCTGACACCCTACTGAGCCTGTCAGTGACAATATCCATACAGTTCGGTTCGTTCGTCTATGAGCATCGCATGGCGGGACTAGGGGGTTGGTAAAAGTCAGACCCCCAAAAGCGGTACAAGTTATGTCGGAGTGTAGCCCAGAACACCCTGAGATACTACTGGAATACCTACCAGTAAATCTCCTGCCTTGGCCAAGGACTTCGTGTAATGGCTCTCCTAGACACAGCGCGACCTCACCCCCAATACCAGGAGAGACGAACCACTGAAGATCCGCTCACTGCCTCCATGTGGCTCGGGACTGTACCCAACTAAAACCTGTTTGCACGTCTCCTTTGAGCGTGGTAGGGTAGTAATCAAAGTACAGTGGGAACTCACACGAGACAAATGACGATCCTCAGGTCGATGAACTAACCTGTACACATGTCACCAAGGAACTGCTATCTGACGTCAGGTATAAGACCAACTAGCATGTTCCCGGCGAGTCCTGTCCGGTGTACTCATAACCCAATGAGCACCTGTATACATCTTAGGTGATCCAACTGACACCAGTGGCTTGTGAGACCGGCCACCGCCCCTCGTTGGGGTCTCGACTGTATACACTAGTCTACTCTGGAGTATCGATACCCTGTCTCGAAACTCCCATGCCTAGGAACCTTTTAAGGATGTGCTTATAGACCCCAGCTCCCACGTATATGATCGCCCTCATACTGCTGGCAGTCAAGCAAGAATCCTAGGGGCTCTATCAACGTGCAATAGTGACCTGTAGGGTCATCTAAAGCAGTACACGATGATAAAGGTAAACCAGATAGCATACTATCATCTTGAGTAAGACTGTCCTACCGGGATAGGTCATCCCTCAATCATTTCAATCACGTGCCTGGGATCCAATAATTGACTCTGAGGGCACTATCTCCAATACCTTATTGCCATTGCTGCTTTCCACGATTATGAGATATGGTAGATGGACGTAAAGACGGCTTTTCTATATGGAAATTTGGAAGAGTGCTTCTATATGGATCTGCCAGAGGGTTTCATTTAGAGTGGGAGCAACGGAAAAGTGTGCAAGTTGCTTAGGTCCATCTATGGACTAAAGCAGGCATCGCGAAGATAGAACATCTGTTTTGATTAGACGGTCAAAGAATTTGACTTCATCAAAAATCCAGATGAACCATGCATATATAGTAAGATTATAGCGAGAACTGTGGTATTCCTAGTCTTGTACATGGATGACATTCTCTTGATAGGAAATGACATTCCTATGCTACAATCAGTCAAAGAATTCTTGTCACAGAGGTTCTCCATGAAAGAACTGGGTGATGCCTCCTACATTCTGGGGATCCAGATCTATCGTGATAGATCTAAGAGGATGTTGAGACTTTCGCAGTCCAGATACATTGACACCATATTGAAAATATTTAGTATGGAAGATTCAAAGCGCGGTAATTTACCGGCTTGTCACGGAATCACCCTATCCAAAGAGATGTCTCCCAAGACTGATTTGGAAAGGGATCGCATGACATCTATACCCTACGCTTCTGCGGTAGGCTCTATAATATATGCGATGTTGTGTACCAGACCAGATGTTGCTTACGCACTAAGTGTGGTCAGCCGGAATTAGTCAAACCTAGGGGAGAAGCACTGGATAGCAGTAAAAAACATTGTCAAGTACCTGAGAAGGACTAAGGAGATGTTCTTGGTGTATGGCGAAAAAGACCTCCATATCGGGGCATTTGCTGACTCCAGCTTCCAGAGTGACAAGGATGACTCCAAGTCCATGTCGGGTTATGTCTTTACCATCAATGGAGGGGCGGTCTGTTGGAAAAGCTCCAAGCAGGACACCGTTGCTGACTCCATGATGGAAGCGGAGTACATAGCTGCTTGTGACGCCGCGAAGGAAGCAGTCTGGATGAAGAAGTTCCTAACAGAACTTCAGGTCGTTCCAACTATTGTAGATCCAATACCTTTGTATTGTGACAACAACGGCGCTATGTCCTTAGCAAAGGAACCCAGGTCCCATCAGAAGTCCAGACACATTTTGAGGCGTTACCACTTGATCAGGGAGATCGTTGATCGCCGGGAGATCGAGGTGAGGAGAGTAGATATAGAGAATAACACTGCAGATCCACTCATGAAGGCCATCTCTCAGACACAGTTCGAGAAGCTAATCGAGATGATAGGTTTGCGATGTGCCAATACATGGCCTTAGTGCAAGTAGGAGATTGTTAATGATATATGCTCTAGAGGCCATTATTGTATCATATTGTTTTGTATATTACTTAATGGAAGTTTGGGATATTCACAGTTATATTGACAGTCTTGCTCAAAATGGTAGTATGCTACTTGGTTTGTTTCTACCTCTTTATGTGCATGTGTTTATTTTAGCATATCGCTTATACATATTGGTAGAGCCCTTAGGATCTTTGCTTGATTACCAGCGTTGTGATGGCAGTCATACTAGTGGGGGCTGGATAGTCTATAAGCACATCCTTATACAGGTCCCTAGTCATAGGATTATCGACACGGGGCATCGATACTCCAAAGTAGACTAGTGTATATGCTTCTCATCCCAGTAGGGGAGATGGTCTGTCCCACAGCCATTAGTACGTCGTACTGGAGATAGTATGCAGGTGCTCGTTAGGTTATAAGTACACTGGACATGACTCGTCGGGAACTGCTGGTGGGTATTATACCTATCATCGGGTACCAGTTCCCAGGTGATATGAGTATAGTTTAGTCTGTTGACTTGACACTGCTACTTCGACTCGAGTGTGTTCCCACTGTACTTTGATTACTACCCTACTACGGCTCAAAGGAGTCGTGCAAACAGGTAGTAGTTGGGTGCAGTCCCGAAGCACATGGAGGCGGTGGCGGTTAGATAGGATTCGTCTCTCCCGGTATTAGGGGTTGATATCGCTGTCACGCCCCGCTTCCCAGAGTGCGCTAAGATCGGCACGTGACAGAGCCAACCATGCTACCTGTCTTTAGGAAACATCCTTCCATAGTCACATTACGGCTGTCTAGGAGATATCAAGAACAGGAAAATAAAATAACTATCTAGTACATGTCCATATGCCAGAATAAACGAGTCAAGAAATAATATGCGGAAGCAATATATCCAATAAACAAAACACCTGGAAAGTAAAACTGGATACTAACTGGGTCCACACTGCTCGGCCCGACGACGGAAAATACTCAAAATCAGCCTGTGACAAAGGAAGAGGATCTGGGCCATGCAAAACCCAGACGTCAGTGCGTCATAATATCAAACAATAATAAAAGCAAGGAGTAGAAAGGCATGCACGTACGAGTATGAATGGTAAAACATGTATAACAGTAATATAAATAATGACAGTGAAGGGTAAGGCACAGGTGATGTGCAGTGAGTAATCTAAACCGGTCTACTGGGTTAACTACTCTCAAATCTTTGAAATCAATTTGATGAATCATCGATGTAACTCAATAGTATCCCGTGCATGCCCGGGACCACGGTCAAGATTCTCGAGCTGAACTGAGACGTGCCGCTAGGCAGTAAAAAGATAGTATGTAAAGATGAATGATGTCAGCAGCATCATTCCGGGGCTGGCCTAGCCCGTAAGACTGATCAGTAAAGGCATCGAACTGTCAAGTTACAAGTCAGGTTTCATCATTGATTTCCCCATACCCCCAAGTTATGTGTTCAAGTTAAGTATTGATAAATATGGAGCTAATGCCAACACAGGATCAAGCAGGTACGGGTTTGTCTGTATGGACAACATGATATGTTCGTAGGGACTACAGGTCAAAATTGTTGGCATTAGTAACAAGATCAGGTAATGTGTCAAGCTGTGGTACATCAGGTCATGTCAGGTAGTAGTGTATCAAGTCATGTCAGGGGTGCACAAGTATCACGTGGGTGCTCATAATCAAATTATAATAAGTATGGGTACACAAAAACAAGTATAGGGTACCAGTATGACAATAAAATGGAATAATGTGATGTGGTATGCCAATAGAAATAAATTCAAAGATATGGATGCACCATTATCAAATAGGGTTACATTTATAGTTTCAATACTAATTAGGATGCAGTTTATTAAACATGGAGTGTTATGTATCAATATGATCTATGGATGCAGTTATATATATTTCAAATGAGATGGATGCAAATGGGTATCCGTAATCAGTAAAGCTGTAAAATGGTAATGTGGGATGCACAATTAAGCAATATGTGATGTAAATATTGATATGGATGCAGTATAATGTAATCTAGTATGCAACAAGATTAGTTTTCATGATCTAGATTTAAAATGATATAAACGGATCGACATGTTATAAAACTAAACATGGGGTACTAGATTTAAACTACAAATATAATATTTAATTAAATAAATATATAATGAATTATATAGCATGTAGCAAGTTTAACTTGCCTCGATCGGATCACAATACGGGATGCGTACGCAGCGTCCAATATCGGTAAAAGTCTCGATGCACACACGGACGTATAGAACTGAACCAAGCAAAGCAAGGGTGTGACCGCGCAGGCAGGGGATGTCCACAGGGTTACTCGGATCATCGGCGACGGCACGGATCCTGCAATCACCAAGAAAACCAAGAATGTAGAAAGAAAAGAGAAGAAGAAGTTGGAGGAGAAGAAGAAGAAGAAGAAGAGAGTTGTTGCTCTGGGGTTGGTGTGTGGGGACAGAGGCGAGGCACGGGAGATGAAGGCTACGATGTTGGGTTTCCGTCGATGGGGTTTGCCGGCAAGATTTCAAGGAAAAGGCAGTGGGGTTTCAAGATTGTCGGGGATCGGGGTGTGTAGGGTTTTTGGTACTCAGGTGAGGAGAGGAGAGGTGATGGTGGTGATGAAGTGGTGATGAGGCGGGGATACGACGACGAGGTCGGAGCTCCGACGATGGGGTGCATGCGAGGTCGTGGATGTGCAGGGATGGTGCTCGGGTTCATGGGCTGTCGGGATGTGCAGGGAGTTCGGCATAGGAAGAAGAGAGAGTGGAAGAGGAGAGGGCCGGTGGCTACGACGATGAATCGACGGCGAGGAGAGAGGTGACGACGCGGTGATAGGTGTTGGGTTCTCTTGGATCGTCGCAGTATTAGGAGAGGAGGAGGGGATGATGTTGAGGAGGTCGGGGAGGTGAGAGGAGGAGGTCGACGACGTGGGTTAGGCGGCGACTGCGTGAAGCGGCAAGGGAAGAGCGCGACGCGTGGCGTGGGTCGCAGGAAAAGGGTCCATGTCGGGAAAGGAGAGTGGGGGAGGAGGAAGAAGAGAAGGAGGTGTTGGCGATGCTGGCGGCGATGTGGAGGTCGATGGCGACGAGAACGGACGTCGGCGGGGTCAGGGGCGTGGGTTCGAGCGCGGCCACTAGGAAGGAAGACGAAGGCGGGAGAAAAGAAAGGAGAAAGAAGAAGAGAGAGAGAGATGTGAAAGTATAGGGTTTAATAATAATATATATATGGAATTATATATATATATATATATATAAAGAAAGAGAGAGAGAGAATTGTGAGAGAGAGAGGGGAGAGATAGAGCGAGATCGAGAGGAGAGAGAGAGGGGAGTGAATAGTGAGGAGAAAGAATTTTGGAAGTTAGCGGGGAGAGAGAAAGAAAGAGAGAAAAGAGAGAGAGAAGGAAAGAGATAGACGCGTAGGGCCCATAGAAAAGAAAGAGAGAGCTGGAGTTGAGCTGGGGAGTTTAATTTGTTTTGATTTTTAGTTTTTTTAAAAATATTTTAGTTGGCTGTAAAATCTTTAGAACTATTAAATAAATTTTAAACGAATTTTAAAATTTTAAATAATTAGAGTTTTGGCGGGATACAAAAGTATTCCAAAACGCGTCCGGGTCGGGTCTGAAATTTCAGATTTAAAATACGAAAAATATATGCGACTTTCAAAATTCAAAACGAATGCTCAGGTAACGAAAATGCATACCCCCAAGAACGGATGCACGTACGTGCGCGTAGCCATCTAAACACGTATGTTTCACTGAACGGGACGAGAACAAGATGTGCAGATGCTACCACGGGGTTAGGGGTATCATGCAAGCCATGTTATGTAATTTTAAATTATTTTACGTGACCTAAAATGTTATATGGTAAAAGATGCAATGCCAGATAAAATGCCAGTATGTACTAAACATGAAAAATGCACAGTCTACGTAACAAGTCAGGGTAATTCATAAATATGAATCAAACAGGTTCAAGCAAGCGGGTCGGGTCGAATGCAAAGTAAAATGTAAAATACCATTCGCATCCAAAACACGATAAATCAAGAAAATACTACAGATAAGTAAATACGGGAACTGGAATTGGTATAAATGAACTAGGTTGTTACATTATACCCCAACTACAAAAAGAATTTCCTCCTCGAAATTCCAAGAGCAAGAAAGGATAAACAATCAGAAACTACAAGAATAGATGTGGAAACTTCTGTCGGATTTCATCTTCTCGTTCCCAAGTTGATTCTCCATGTGAGTGGTTTCCCCAAGAAACAAGTACAAGAGGGATAATTTTGTTCTTAAGAACCGTTTCTCCTCAAAAGTTCAATCTTCTCTTACAGTCAGCTCCGAATGATCCAGCACGTGTGTTTCATCTCGAACATACTTACGGAGTTGAGGTACATGAAACACGTCATGAACATTCGCCAAACATTGCGGTAAAGCCAATCGATACGCAACCTCTCCAACACGCTCCAAAATCTCGAAAGGCCAACGAATCGAGGACTAAGCTTGCCTCGACTCCCAAAACAAATAACTCCTCTAGTCGGTGATATCTTCAAAAACACCAAATCACCAACCGCGAACTCTACAGGTCTTCTCGATGTATTGGCCCAACTCTTCTGCCGATCTTGTGCTGCCTTCGTATGATTCCGGATAGTGTTAACTTTCTCCACTGTCTGCACGATCAAATCCGGTCCCAACAATCTTCGTTCTCCAACATCGTCCCAGCAAACAGGTGAACGACACTTGTGACCATATAAAGCTTCGAATGAAGCCATCTGAATAGTCGCCTGAAAACTGTTATTGTAAGAAAACTCCACCAAGTGTAGATGACCCCCCCATGAACCCTTAAAGTCTAACATGCAAGCTCTCAACATGTCTTCAAGAGTTTGGATCGTTCTCTCCGACTGTCTGTCTGTCTGAGGATGATAAGTTGTGCTAAACTTCAATCGAGTCCCCAAACCTTCCTGTAAGCTCCTCCAGAAGTATGATAAGAAACGGGTGTCACGGTCGGACACGATGCTCACCGGAACTCCATGCAATCTTACAATCTCCTGCATGTACCGTTCTGCCAAAGCTTCTGTTGATTGAACAACTCGAAATGGTATGAAATGAGCTGCCTTGGTCAATCGATCAACAATCACCCAAACTGCATTGTTGCCTTTTGGACTCCGCGGTAGAGCCGTCACGAAATCCATGGTTATATAGTCCCACTTCCATTGAGGAATCGAAAGTGGTTGCAATAAACCAGCAACCTTTTGATGTTCAGCCTTAACTTGCTGACACGCCAAACACTTCACTACAAAGCGGGCAATCTCCCGTTTCATGCCTTCCCACAAAAAATGCTGTCGTAGATCTCGGTACATCTTCATGCCTCCTGGATGTACGGAATATGTTCATAACTTCTTCGCGAATATCTGCTTTTTGGCACACACAAATGGCTACCAAATCGCAACGAACCATCTTCATGAATCAACAAGTCCGTTCGAAGTCCAGCTTCAACCTGTTCTCGAAACCTTTGAAATCTTTGGTCCTGCGACTGCGCTGCTTTAATATTATCAATCAATGATGACTGTACTTGCAGCTGCATCAACAGTCCCAAAGAATGCGGTAGCACAACTTCCAAATCGAATCTCCGAAAGTTATTGATAAGTTCCTTTTGTGCAGTCAACATCCGAATTGCTGGTAACCGACTAAGCGCATCCGGCACAACATTAACTTTCCCCGGATGGTACTTAAGATCAAGATCGTAGTCAGCCATCAGCTCCAACCATCTACGCTGCCTCATGTTAAGCTCCTTTTGTGTGAACACATACTTCAGGCTTTTGTGATCGGTGAATACTTCGACCCTTTCGCCCAATAAGTAGTGTCTCCAAATCTTCAAAGCGAAAATCATAGCTGCTAGCTCCAAATCATGAGTTGGGTAATTCTTCTCATGGGTCTTTAACTGTCTCGATGCGTAAGCTATAACCTTCCCATGCTGCATCAAAACACATCCCAATCCTTTCCCAGATGCGTCGCTGTGAATCACCAATCCTCCGGAACTATCTGGCACGGTTAAAATAGGAGCGGTTATCAATCTCTGTTTCAATGCCTCAAAATCTGACGCACACTTATCCGTCCACACAAATGGTACTTCCTTGCGCGTAAGCTTGGTCAGAAGCTCAGCCAAACGAGCAAAATTCTCCATGAACTTTCTGCAATAGCCAGCAAGTCCAAGAAAGCTTCTGATCTCTGCAACGTTCTTCGGAATCGGCCAATCTCGAACTGCTGCAATCTTTTCGGGATCAACAGCAATTCCATCTCCGGACACGACATACCCCAAAAACTTCACTTCTTCAAGCCAAAACTCGCACTTGCTCATCTTTGCATATAATCTTTCTTGCCTCAATGTCTGCAGTGCGACCTTCAAATGTTCCGCATGCTCTTCAATACTCTTTGAGTGGACCAGAATATCATCAATGAACACCACTATAAACTGGTCCAAGAATGGTGAAAAGATTCGGTTCATCAAGTCCATAAATATCGCCGGTGCATTCGTTATTCCGAAGGGCATCACTAAATACTCGTAATGTCCATACTGAGTTCTGAACGCCGTCTTGCAAATATCTTCTGTTTTAACTCGGACCTGATGATATCCGGATCGCAAATCCAGCTTCGAGAATACCCTCGCGCCACTAAGCTGCTCGAATAATTCGCCAATGCGAAGGATCGGGTACTTGTTCTTAATAGTCACCCGGTTTAATTCTCGATAATCGATGCACATCCTCCTTGTGCCATCTTTCTTCTTGACTAGAAGAATTGGAGCACACCAAGGTGAATTGCTGCTGCGAATCCAACCCTTCTCAAGTAATTCGGTAACCTGCTTCTTGACTTCTTCCAACTCCACTGGTGCCATCGGATAGTACGCCTTTGAGATTGGCGCTGCACCAGGAACAATATCGATCGCGAACCCCACATCTCGTTTTGGCGGTAAACCCGAGATGTCCTCGAACACGTCCATGAACTCTCAAACTACAGCTGGCGCTTCCTCCTTATCAACTTCCATTGACGAAAGAACATTGCTTGTCGGCCTAGCCCTAAACTCGACTAGCCCGACAGAACTGCTACCTCCAGCAAAACAAACTCCGGATGTCCGGGAATCTGGAAAATCACCTTCTTTGTCCTACAATCAATGTGAGCGTGGAAAGTTCCGAGAAAATCCATTCCCAAGACAACTTCATAACTGCCGGTATCGGTCACCAAGAAATCTGCAAAATATGAACTGATAAGCAATGAAACTAAGAGAACCAAGGTAATGAAACGACCATGGAACAAGGAAATGAATCAAGACCAGGACTCCAAGTTACTTAAATAGAGTACCGCATTGTAACCATGCTGCAATTCATAATTACAATCACATAACTCCACTCAAGTCGACCAAATCCTAGTATTAGAATCAAGGAACAGGGAGAAACAATAGGGAACCAAAAGGTTTCAAGTCGAGATGCAAAGTGGTTTGCATATCGTCAAGGCAAAGGATAAAGAGAAAGATAAGATTCAAGAATCATGATATCAATTTGGCAGGACATGTTCCTAATTACGGATTTTCCGATTCGTGTATTGGGTCCAATACCCAACTACAAAAGAATCAAACCCGATTAACCTAGATCCTATGTCTCTGATACCAAAAAAACCCTGTCACGCCCCGCTTCCCAGAGTGCGCTAAGATCGGAACGTGACAGAGCCAACCATACTACCTGTGGCTAGGAAACATCCTTCCACAGTCACATTACGGCTGTCTAGGAGATATCAAGAACAGGAAAATAAAATAACTATCCGGTACCTGTCCATATGCCAGAATAAACGAGTCAAGAAATAATATGCGGAAGCAATAGATCCAATAAACAAAACACCTGGAAAGTAAAACTGGATACTAACTGGGTCCACACTGCTCGGCCTGACGGCGGAAAATACTCCTGATCAGCCTGTGACAAAGGTAGAGGATCTGGGCCATGCAAAACCCAGACGTCAGTGCGTCATAATATCAAACAATAATAAAATCAAGGAGTAGCAAGGTATGCAGGTACGAGTATGAACGGTAAAACAAGTATAACAGTAATATAAATAATGACAGTGAAGGGTAAGGCATAGGTGATGTGCAGTGAGTAATCTAAACCGGTCTACTGGGTTAACTACTCTCAAGTCTTTGAAATCAATTTGATGAATCATCGATGTAACTCAATAGTATCCCGTGCATGCCCGGGACCACGGTCAAGATTCTCGGGCTGAATCCGAGACGTGCCGCTAGGCAGTAAAAAGGTAGTATGTAAAGATGAATGATGTCAGCGGCATCATTCCGGGGCTGGCCTAGCCCGTAAGACTGATCAGTAAAGGCATCGAACTGTCGAGTTACAAGTCAGGTTTCATCATTGATTTCCCCATACCCCCAAGTTATGTGTTCAAGTCAGGTATTGATAATTCTGGAGCTAATGCCAACACAGGATCAAGCAAGTACGGGTTTATCTGTATGGACAACAGGATATGTTCATAGGGACTACAGGTCAAGATTGTTGGCATTAGTAACAAGATCAGGTAATGTATCAAGCTGTGGTACATCAGGTCATATCAGGTAGTAGTGTATCAAGTCATGTCAGGGGTGCACAAGTATCACGTGGGTGCTCATAATCAAACTATAATAAGCATGGGTACACAAAAACAAGTATGGGATACCAATATGACAATAAAATGGAATAATGTGATATGGTATGCCAATAGATATAAATTCAAAGATATGGATGCACCATTATCAATTAGGGTTACATTTATAGTTCCAATACTAATTAGGATGCAGTTTATTAAACATGGAGTGTTAATATCACAGTGTTATGTATTAATATGATCTATGGATGCAGTTATATATATTTCAAATGAGATGGATGCAAATGGGTATCCGTAATCAGTAAAGCTGTAAAATGGTAATGTGGGATGCACAATTAAGCAATATGTGATGTAAATATTGATATGGATGCAGTATAATGTAATCTAGTATGCAACAAGATTAGTTTTCATGATCTAGATTTAAAATGATATAAACGGATCCAAACGAAACATCGACATGTTATAAAACTAAACATGGGGTACTAGAGCTAAACTACAGGTATAATATTTAATTAAATAAATATATAATGAATTATATAGCATGTAGCAAGTTTAACTTGCCTCGATCGGATCACAATACGCGATGCGTACGCAGCGTCCAATGTCGGTAAAAGTCTCGATGCACACGCGGACGTATAGAACCGAACCAAGCAAAGCAAGGGTGTGACCGCGCAAGAAGGGGATGTCCACAGGGTTGCTCGGATCATCGGCGACGGCACGGATCCGGCGATCACCAGGAAAACCAAGAATGTAGAAAGAAAAGAGAAGAAGAAGTTGTAGGAGGAGAAGAAGAAGAACAAGAAGAAGAAGAAGAAGAAGAGAGTTGTTGCTCTGGGGTTGGTGTGTGGGGACAGAGGCGAGGCACGGGAGATGAAGGCTACGATGTTGGGTTTCCGGCGATGGGGTTTGCCGGCAAGATTTCAAGGAAAAAGCAGTGGGGTTTCAAGATTGTCGGGGATCGAGGTGTGTAGGGTTTTTGGTACTCAGGTGAGGAGAGGAGAGGTGATGGTGGTGATGAAGTGGTGATGAGGTGGGGATACGACGACGAGGTCGGAGCTCCGGCGATGGGGTGCATGCGAGGTCGTAGATGTGCAGGGATGGTGCTCGGGTTCATGGGCTGTCGGGATGTGCAGGGAGTTCGGCATAGGAAGATGAGGGAGTGGAAGAGGAGAGGGCCGGTGGCTATGACGGCGAATCGCCGGCGAGGAGAGAGGTAACAACGCGGTGGTAGGTGTTGGGTTCTCTTGGATCATCGCAGTGTTAGGAGAGGAGGAAGGGATGATGTTGAGGAGGTCGGGGAGGTGAGAGGAGGAGGTCGACGACGTGGGTTAGGCGGCGACTGCGTGAGGCGGCGAGGGACGAGCACGACGCGCAGCGTGGGTCGCAGGCAAAGGGTCCATGTTGGGAAAGGATAGTGGGGGAGGAGGAAGAAGAGAAGGAGGTGTAGGCGGTGCTGGCGGCGACGTGGAGGTCGATGGCGACGAGAACGGACGTCGGCGGGGTCAGGGGCGTGGGCTCGAGCGCGGCCATGAGGAAAGAAGACGAAGGCGGGAGAAAAGAAAGGAGAAAGAAGAAGAGAGAGAGAGATGTGAAAGTATAGGGTTTAATAATAATATATATAAGTAATTATATATATATAAAGAGAGAGAGAGAGAGAGAGAGAGAGAATTGTGAGAGAGAGAGAGAGCGAGATCGAGAGGAGAGAGGGAGAGGGGAGTGAATAGTGAGGAGAAAGAATTTTGGAAGTTAGCGGGGAGAGAGAAAGAGAGAAAGAAAGAGAGAAGAGAGAGAGAGAGAAGGAAAGAGAGAGACGCGTGGGGCCCAAAGAAAAGAAAGAGAGAGCCGGAGTTGAGCTGGGGAGTTTAATTTGTTTTTATTTTTAGTTTTTTTAAAAATATTTTAGTTGGCTGTAAAATGTTTAGAACTATTAAATAAATTTTAAATGAATTTTAAAATTTTAAATAATTAGAATTTTTGCGGGATACAAAAGTATTCCAAAACGCGTCCGGGTCGGGTCTAAAATTTCAGATTTAAAATATGAAAAATATATGCGACTTTCAAAATTCAAAACGAATGCTCAGGTAACGAAAATGCATACCCCCAAGAACGGATGCACGTACGTGCGCGTAGCCATCCAAACACGTCCGTTTCACTGAACGGGACGAGAACAAGATGCGCGGATGCTACCACGGGGTTAGGGGTATCATGCAAGCCATGTTATGTAATTTTAAATTATTTTACGTTACCTAAAATGTTATATGGTAAAAGATGCAATGCCAGATAAAATACCAGTATATACTAAACATGAAAAATGCACAGTCTACGTAACAAGTCAGGGTAATTCATAAATATGAATCAAACATGTTCTAGCAAGCGGGTCAGGTCGAATGCAAAGTAAAATGTAAAATACCATTCGCACCAAAAACACGATAAATCAAGAAAATACTACAGATAAGTAAATACAGGAACTGGAATTGGTATAAATGAACTAGGTTGTTACAATCGCGCTGGGTTCGGAGAACCATTACACAAAGTCCCTGGCCAGGGCAAGCGAGATTTACTGGTAGGTATTCCAGTAGTTTCTCATGGTATTTTGGGCTACACTCCGGCACGACTTATTTCGCTATTAGGGGTCTGACGATTACCGCCCCCTAGGCCCGATATACGATACTCTTAAACGAACATACCGGACTGTATGGAGATTGTCACACAGAGGCTCAGTAGGAGTTCGGATGAGTTTGCTCATCGGCCTTCTTATCGACAGATACCTGGGTAGCCATTACGTACATCCAGTACAACTTGCGGCTTGTGGTTAAACCTACTGCCAGCGTACTGTCGAGTCTTTAGAGTCCCACATAGAGAGTTTCCCTGCATCGGGCGAAAGATGTATAGGCCGTATAGCTTTACGGTCGGGCTTCGATCACGTACGCGTACTTTTGCGCGTATGATGATCGGGCGGATAATACTAGTGGGCTTTGGTTTAAGCCAGATCCTAGTATTATATTGATGGATCGGTTTCGTCTCATTGTATTCGTGTTTCTCGAAACACGGATACGGGTATGTATATACGGATGAAATGGGCATTCTTATAATTACTCAAGATTGCTTTTAGAAGGAGACACCTCATCAGGATTTTGATCATTTACTTGATTAAAACAATTATGAGGTGGAGGAAATGGATTATTATTTTTTCAAATAATAATTGTAGTATGGCTACTTGGTTTGACTATTTGGGGCTTGTTTTCACTTAGATATTTTGTGAGATATTTTGTGGCACTAGATATTTTGTGTGAGATATTTTCTTGCCATGCTTATAGTCTAATCAAGTGAGAAATCTCAATTATCATTATCAAAAACACATTCTCTTTCCTCAAGCTCTCCTTCTTCTTCCTCTCAACCCTTTATCTCTTATGAGTTGAGAAACTTAGGGTTCCAAGAGACAAACTAATTCATCTTCTTTCTCTATATCACCTAGGTCATCTAGTTTAGCGAACTAGGTGCCTTAGTTACCTCGGATTTGAGGTTGGAACTCGGATTATAGACTCTCGGGTGGATCGTCTTTGACTTAAGGAAGCCGACGTGGAATTATCGATCCGTTACGATCCTCGGAGCCTACGATGACGAGGAGGACAACAAAGAAGACCCGAAGGACTTGTATGGTGAGGTATAACTTTCTTTCCGAGTAGTTAACCTCCTTCCATGCTTAGCTAGTTAGGGTTTAGCCAAGATCCTGGAGTTTAAGTCGGTGTTGCGAGCTTTGAAAATCGTTTTTTAAATATTCTGCCTCCCCGCGAACCCGCGGGGCGCGCGGCATCTACTTACAGAGTCACACCTCATCCTCCACCTCATTAACTATTTAACAAAATGGTTATAAATAAAAATGAGATGGCATCTTGTAGAAGCACCTTGTAATAAATTACAAGAATACCCATCATCCGTATTTACATACACATATCCGTATTCCGAAAAATACGAATACAAACAGACGAAAATAATCCAATAATATAATACTAGGATCCGGCTTAAACCAAAACCAACTACTATTATCCGTCCGAATCATGATACGTGCATAAGTGCACGTATATGATCGAACCCTGCCCTAAAACCATAAGGCCTCTACATCGTTTCGCCCGAAGCAGGGAAACCCTCTATGTGGGACTCTAAAGACTCATCAATACGTTGGTAGTGGGTTTAACCACAAACATGTCAGCGGCACAAGCTATACGTAATGGCTACCCAGGTATTGAGAGAAAAGAAAGCCGACGAGCAAACTCATCCAAAACCCTACCGAGCCTGTCTATGACAATCTCCATACAGTCCAGTCCGTTCGTCTAAGAGTATCGCATATCGAGTCTAAGGCGGTGGATAAAGTCAGTCCTCTAATAACGCGACATTTCTTGTCGGTATGAAGCCCATCACCAACTGAGAAACTATTGATCCAAATCAGTAATTCTCAACTACCTTGGCCAAGGATTTCCAGTGATGGCCACCCATGCACTACACGACATCAACCCCTAATACTGGGAAAGACGAATCTCCGATGATCCGCTCACTGCCTCCATGTGGCTCGGGACTGTACCCAACTAAAACCTATTTGCATGACTCCTTTGAGCCGTGGTAGGATAGTAATCAAAGCACAGTGGGAACTCACACGAGACAAATGACGATCTCAGGTCGACAGACTAACCTGTACACATGTCACCTGAGAACTGCAATCTGATAATAGGTATAATACCAACTAGCATGTTCCCGGCGAGTCCGTCCAGTGTACTCATAACCCAATGAGCACATGTATACTATCTTAGGTGACAAACTGACACCAATGGCTTGTGAGACTAGTCACCATCCCTCGTCGAGGTCTCGATAAGTACACACTAGTCTACTCTGGAATATCAATGCCCAGCCTCGATACTCCCACGACTAGGGACATTTAAGGATGTGCTTATAAACCTCCAGCTCCCATGTATATGATCACCATCATAATGCTGGTAGTCAAGCAAGAATCCTATGAGCTCTATCAACATGTAATAGTGATCTGCAAAACTACATAATGCAAGTACATGATGATAAAGACAAACCATATAGCATACTATCATTTTGAGTAAGACTGTTCTATCCGTATAGATCCTCCCTCAATCATCATAATCACCTGTCTGTGATTACAATAACTGCCTTGAGGGCACTATAACCAACAATCTCCCACTTGCACTTAAGGCTAATTATTGCGGTATCGCATACTCACAGCCCGTGTAATACCAAACACCCAACTTCTTTACTAATCAGTCTCGCAAAGCACGTTTGTGAAACTATTGTGTTCGAAAAATAACCTCGGTGAGTGGATCCGCTCAAATATTTCTATCTTTGTCTCTCTCTATATCTCAACTTCGCGGAGAAAGACTATCTCCTGAAATGAGCAATACCTGTCTTAGAATTTGTCTGGATATCTGATGGGACCCAGTTCACAAATGAACTCCAAATCCAGCAAACTTCTTAGACTGTAGAAACCACTGAATTTAATCAGTATCCTACGCCATGTCTTCCTCAGTATCCGCTTGGACCACCTGTCCAACATACTGCCCCTCAAAAGAGGGAAAACAATAAATCTGATAGTCACTCTGTCATCCAGGTCACCTTGGAAGCCTTAAATGATAACCGCCTCCCGAAGGAGGCTGCCGTTACCATATATCAGGAACATCCACTTATGTTCATAACTGCTTCACAATATTTCTCCAGTATTGGATTAAGATATACTTATTGCAGCCTGTGCCATATCAATATCTGGTGTTGTACTTGACATTTCAAGATTGACTCAATTGCCTAAGCAAGTGATATGCCAATCATGCAAATCCCTCTCCTCACCAGTCTAGAAGACATCTTTTTAGAGAGGGTGACTCCATCACCTGCGGGTACTCCACCACGCTAGGAGTCATCCATTCTAAAACACTTTAGAATATTGTCAAAGTACCCAAATTGGGACACTTCCCAAATCTAGATCTAAAATCATAGATCTAGTCACCAGAATTCCTGATATTTTATCCATATCCTATGTAGAGAAACCACCTTGTGACAACCACAGTATAACCGATCGTCATATAAGAAGATCTCTTCCTATTAAGTGCATGTCATCCAAAAACTAGGACATCACTCCCTACTACCTTCTTACCAGATCCATCTCTTATTCTGATGAAGTCAAACTTTATGACTGTCACATCAAAAATAGATGATCTATCTCCGCTTTACCAGCTTTAGTCTATAAATAGACATAAGCTACTTGGCCACTATGCTTCCGCTGCTCCCACTGACTACAACAACCCTCTGGCATAGTCATATATATGTGCACTTCTAAAGCTAATTTAGAATGACGCTATACTCATCCTCCTGCCAGATATCATAGTCTAGAACAACAGTAGTGGCAAGTTTGGATAATCAAAAACCTCCCTGTCATCATCTTTGAGGAGACCAAAGTACCTCTCGGGTGCCTGAGGTTACCCATCGAATCTGCGGAGTGGCTAATGGATCGTTGAAACCAATTGAATCTTTAGGTTCTACTAAATTTTCAGTAATCGTTTGTGGTTCTGGAATCACTTCCAGTTCTACCATACTCCTACTAATGTTTTCTGAAAATAATCCATTTTCCTAAAACTGGTGGCGAGTCAAGAACAATATAACTATTGATCTTCTAGATGGTAGAATGTTAACCCACGTCAAAGCCCGGGATAACTGATCGCACGCTTTTGGCGTGTCAGATGTTTAAAGTTCTAAAGTTATAACCGCGATCAGGACGGTGTCGCTATGCAGCTAGCCGGTTGAGCACGGGTCGATCCACAGGGAGATGGTTGTATGTCCGTTCGAGTTTTAGACGAGTCAATAAAGAATGTGTATATGTATGTTCAAGTCTGTCCTAAGTGTTCGTATTTATGTTCAAGTAAGCTTGTTAAGATTAAGGTCGGTTAGTAGAGTTAGGATTAGTCTTGTGCATCTCTTTTGCCATCCTTAAGACGATGTTGGGACAATCGAAAGTAGCAGGGATTAGGAGGACATAGGAATGGGATTTACGAGTTTAAGCAAGCTTTCCAACGCTAAATCCATTCCTAGTGCCCCATGTCCGTCCGCTAAATACGCTTATTTCCAACCCTCGGCCAAACACCCACAACCATGTATCCAAATAAGTCACAACTACATGTCACATTGTAGCGCGCTTAAAGGACTTCTCAACTTAGGTCGCGGCTACATGTCACGTATAGCGCGCCTAAGTGAGGGGGTTGCGTTTGTTTGGTCGGGGTTCGTTTCAAGATGTTTGGCGAAGAGAAGCACAAGGGATTTCTCCGTCCCTCATACCACCTTCCTTAGCCTTAACAAGAGGGAAATTATTCACACATTAAAAAAAAAGAAAAGAAAACAAGAAGGAAGAAAAGAAAGGAAAATACGGTTTTACAAGTGAAGCAAGCTAACTCTTGGGTCCTCACCTTAGTAAGGAACTCCGTTAAGTATCATCGCTTGAAAATACGGATAAAAGAAGAAAAGAAAAGAGAACAAGAAAAGAAATAACAACAACTAGTTAACAACAAATAATAAAGTTACACTAGAAATTAAATTACAATGCAATGAAATAAAAATACAAGATAAGAAAAATAACTCTCATCTTCATTTCATCATCCACTCAATGCTTTCACTACATTTTAATGGAGGAAGACATGAAGAAGAAGAAGAATCTAAACTAAATCCTAACAAAAGAGATGGGAAAAGAACACATGAAGAAAACTTGGCTTGGCACAAAACTGGGCTGTTTATAGGCTCCGTGCTGAAACCCTAGGGCTACATTCTGGCCCTAAATGAAATGACCCAACTACCCCTAAAATTTGGTCATATGATGACACGAAACCGCTGCGGATCCGCCGCGAAAACCCATATTTGGCGGCGGTTCCGCCGCGATTTTTTGGAGTTGGGATCTCGGATTTTCTGGGTTTCCTTGTGTTGCTATCTTATGATGTTCTACATGTCCCAAATTGCAAAATGCCTTCACAATTTCTTCAGATCTGAACAGTCCAAACATAGCTTCACTTTTGATTGATTTGACATTTATCCCTCGAGCTCCGCGCACCCATTGATTCTTGTGTTGCCTCCCTCGTGCTTTGTGCTGCCCCTCTCGTGCTTTGTGCTTTTCCGAGACACGAATGACCACTGTCATTTGTCTTGTCTCTGGAACTGGTACGCGGCACTGGACGGATACGGATGATCGGAACCCGGCTTTTATCTGCTGGCAACAGATATTCTGGATTTTGGCGTAACAGTGGAGATTTTGTATCATTTGCGTTATTTTGGACTAGGAACCTGTAGACTGTAAATATGTAGCAAACACGGATTAAAATCACCTACCTATAAACAAACGAGCATAAGAACGGGCGGTATTAAATGTAATATTCTAGTGTGAACAAATACCCCCAAACTTAACTTTTGCTCGTCCCGAGCAAAACCAATTATTCACAAAAAGTCCTAACCTCACTTTCGCAGGGAACGCGATTGCACTGAGCTTGTGCAACAAGCCGTTAAACCTCTAGGTGTCCCTAGTAGGAGGAGTGTTGTCTCCTGAGGGTTTCCAGCGGATACTACCCACAAAATCCCGTCAAGCCAGTTTCATAAGTTAACATCGATTCTACTCCAACAGTTCAGTATTTACGTTAGAAATTCTATCATCCTAAATTAGAAATATTCAACCCTTATGTTTCACATCTCCTATCTATTTAACCTTAGATCCTATACGTTCCAAAAAAGTTTAGAAAGATATTGGTATCTCCTGAGTTTTCCTTCTAAAGCGTGTGGTCTCAAATCAGGGATTTTTATCAACTTTACAGAAAACATAAGTCTTATCTTTTATTTCTATCTTTTATCCAAACATCGATTGTATACCCCTACGTGTGTGTATATTTGCATCCCTACACTCAAGAATTCAATTCAAGCTATAATACCCTTACCCTAATACCTAATACTACTTCTTTTCATTAAGGATGGACGGATTTGCTCACACACCTTTCATGCGACTATTAATGCTTCTTGAGGCACTAACGGCCGATTACTGAATGTGTGAGCTTAAAGCGTAAATAGCAGTTTCTAGGTCTTGACTTTATTTCTTTTTCTTTTTCTTTTTCTTTTTCTTTTTTTCTTTTTCAAGACCGGATATATTTTTCAATATGCTCTTTTGGTGTTTAGCTTTAAATACCGTTTTTTCTTTCATACTAGGCTTTCAGGCAAGAGTATTTCTAGGTATCCTCTACTATCCCAAGTTTCAAGGTGCATGTAAGTGCAGTTTGTAGGGTATATACTTTCTAAATTTGGACTCAAGAATAGAAACTATTTTTCAGACTTATCCTTCAGTAAAGCATCAATACTTTCCCCTCATCTTGACTTAACTTAAGAACTGAACTCACGATTACCTATTTCTTAAAAAAACTGTAAGGACGTATAATCACCAAGGTTAGACAGAATGAGGGTTATTTTTAGGGTTTTCAATTCCTAAGCCTAGGATTCAGTTATTTCTAACATATCAACTAAGCTTTCAGAATAAAAATCTAAGTTACCCTATTAGCTAACTTGACGACAAAGTTTTTATATTTTTGGAAGAATTTTCAATTTTTATGGGTTTTTAATAAGGTATGCAAAATATACAAATGAATACGAAGGAAGAAAGCTTACCGAGCACACCCCCAAACTTAAACTTGACAGTGCCCTCACTGTCAGACTACACCAAGAGGGTCAAAATTGTCGGCGCTCTCCAATAGAAAATTTTATACAAAATAAAATAAAGGAAAATATATACACAAAAAGGTTCTCCCCAAACTTAAGTAAAACAGTGTTTCCACTGTTAAGCGTTGAAATTCAGAATTGGGGGGAAGAACAGTATCAAGCTATACAAGGCCTTACACAGGCCAAAAATGAGCACCAACCATTCAAAGATCTTATCGTTATAAATCGGTGGTTGGTGAAAGAATGGAATGTAGAGAAAAGAAATAAGAAACATGCAAGACCCTGTGGGGATAGAAGCAGCGTCCGGTCCCGGTGAAGGAGAAGAATGGCGGAAGGGAGAAAGAAGTGGAATACGAACTTGAGGGTGAAAATGGAGCGAATAAATTAGCACAATTTGTGATGACTGATGTGTAAGAAAAATTTATGCTAATCTATTAACCCGTCGAGAAATGGGGTCAAATCCCTCAAGATTCGTGAGAAACCATGGGTAATCCGAACTTGGTAAACCAGACAATGGAAATGGAAGTAATACGGTTACTTGCAAGGTCAGAACGATGGAAAGGATGGAGGTAGGTGATTGAGGAAGGTTATCGGTTAAAGGTTCAGGAGGGTGTACACAGTCAATGAAAGGAACATGATGAGTTGGAAAATCCGACTCATCAATTAAAATCGGTTCATCCTCAGTACTATCCTCAATAGTCTCCTCAAAATTCAGCTTATCTATGCAAATTTCATCAAAATCAAGACGCATATGAAGTTCGGGAAAAACAGTTAAAGACTCGGGATGATGAATTGGAGAGAAAAACTCATCCAAAACTGCGGGTTCATCATCCGAAATATTCCCAGCGTCAATATCCTCAATCAAGTGAAAATCAATTTTCTCAGACACCTCATCAAGAGCATGGATTTCAATTAATTCTGGTTCTAAGATGGAGGTGTAGAGATCAAAAGGTTTGGGATAGGTTTCACTCGAAAGGGACCCTTCACAATCGGGTAAATCAAACACTACAAAGTCACACAACTCACTAATCCTTCTATCTTTAATTGGTGAATCGTTTGGAACACTTGATAGACTTTCAGAACAGGAGTTGTGGGATTCAATTTGGGATGGGTAGGTTTGATTTGGAATGGTGTACGGCTCACTCTCTCTACTCAAATTCACAGCATGTCCTACCGCCCCATCATACATTGGAAAATGTGGAGCTAGTTGGAAACTAGCTACCGGATAAGTAGGTTGCATGGGGGCGGCCATGGACGCATTCAAATCTATTATCTGTTGGTACGATGCTACCCTAAAGTCTTCCAATGACTGTTCCAGACTAGACATGGGTTGTGAAGGGGTTTCAGTAAAAAATTCAAAGTTGTTTTGGCACTGGAAACTCCCAAATGACGGTTCAGAAGCAATGTCTAGGGAAGGTGTAAAAGTCGGGTAGGACTGGTAGGAATTGAATGGATGGACAGGGGTAGGATCAACATTTGAATACGAAGGTGAATGGAATTGTTGATCCCAAGAATTTGAAGTGGTGAAAGGAGTGAAAGATCGGCTACGAGATTGTTCAATATGTTCAGCGATGGACAAAGGACGACTTGCAAAAGGGGTATCAACATAAGCGGGTGCGGGAGGTTGAAAAGGTTGATACAAAGTGGAATGCGGAGTGCAAGTGTTTGTCCTAGAAGCTTCTATACGATCTTTCAGTGAAATTTTGGGCATGGAGGGGTCGTTCGAAATTCGACCAAAGCAAGAACCGTAGGAAGTTATGTCTGGTTGTGGGTACCAAAGTTCGGCAAGAGTTTTTCTAGGTGGGGTACCCATGATATGAAGAGAGAAAGAAAGAAAGGAAGGGAAAAGAAAGGGAAAAAGAATGTGGATTTTTTTTTATTAAAAGAAAAAAAATGTTTGTTTTTGGAGTTTTGAAAATTGTTTGTTTGAAAGAATACGGAATTATGGGACTAAAATTTACAAGCACAATCACAATCACAATATGCACAAACACACCTAGAGCTAGGGTTTTTAAAGTCTAACTAGACCGCTCCTAGACTTCCAAGCGACAAGTTGCAGGATAACCCTCAAATCGACTCTTCACTGCCAATTGTGGCCAAGTAAGCACAAGTGAGGTAAGGAGGGTTCCGCTCACGAATCACCGTGAGACATGCCTTTTAAAATTACCTCCTCACTTGTCTAGTCTAGGCACCACAAAGTCAGGTTCAGATAAACGACCGATTCCCCGCAACCTTCACTTATCCTAATTGAGCGCGACAAGTCCTTATAGGTTTGGTCTAAATATTTTTTATTAGCTCAAGGTAATGCGTATGCAATTAGTGATATGTGGGGTCTTAGGAAGGGTGATAAAATCCCCACCCAATCTGAATTGGTGTTATAGCCCCATAAAGTCCGTATTAATATATGCAAAGCGCATAAACAAATAAAAATCTAAAACAACAAAAATTTATTTTGCGGCGGAGCAATTCTGTGCAAAGATACCTGCAGAAAATACAGTATAGTGGAATTCAGAGAGGGAACTAGAGGAAAGAGAAAGGGCAGAAAAAAATTGGGGCTCAAAAGCCTCAATATGACCGCGGAACCGCCACCGTATCCACTCTTTGACCACGGTTCCGCGGTCAAATTGATGAGCTGGCGCCTGAACCTTAGGTCAATACACGTGCCCTTCTCTGTACACCCTAATAAAAACCTCTGTTTCTTGATTAGATTACTGTACTTGCTCCAGATTAGCCTGCACACTTGCACACAAAAATTATCAAAAATAACAAAAAGATTTTATTATATATATACATATATATATACAAAAAGAATATTAACCCGAATAATAAGAAAGAAAATAAGTTACCGTCTCCCCGGCAATGGCGCCATTTGATCGCACGCTTTTGGCGTGTCGGATGTTCAAAGTTCTAAAGTTATAACCGCGATCAGGACGGTGTCGCTATGCAGCTAGCCGGTTGAGCACGGGTCGATCCACAGGGAGATGGTTGTATGTCCGTTCGAGTTTTAGACAAGTCAATAAGGAATGTGTATATGTATGTTCAAGTCTATCCTAAGTGTTCGTATTTATGTTCAAGTAAGCTTGTTAAGCTTAAGGTCGGTTAGTAGAGTTAGGATTAGTCTTGTGCATGTCTGTTGCTATCCTTAAGACGATGTTGGGATAATCGAAAGTAGCGGGGATTAGGAGGACATAGGAATGGGATTTGCGAGTTTAAGCAAGCTTTCCAACGCTAAATCCATTCCTAGTGCCCCTTGTCCGTCCGCTAAATACGCTTATTTCCAACCCTCGGCCAAACACCCGCAACCATGTAACCAAATAAGTCACAACTACATGTCACGTTGTAGCGCGCTTAAAGGACTTCTCAACTTAGGTCGCGGCTACATGTCACGTATAGCGCGCCTAAGTGAGGGGGTTGCGTTTGTTTGGTCGGAGTTCGTTTCAAGATGTTTGGCGAAGAGAAGCACAAGGGATTTCTCCGTCCCTCATACCACCTTCCTTAGCCTTAACAAGAGGGAAATTATTCACACATTATAAAAGAAAAGAAAACAAAATAAGAAGGGAGAAAAGAAAGGAAAATACGGTTTTACAAGTGAAGCAAGCTAACTCTTGGGTCCTCACCTTAGCAAGGAACTCCGTCAAGTATCATCGCTTGAAAATACGGATAAAAGAAGAAAAGAAAAGAGAACAAGAAAAGAAATAACAACAACTAGTTAACAACAAATAATAAAGTTACACTAGAAATTAAATTACAATGCAATGAAATAAAACTACAAGATAAGAAAAATAACCCTCATCTTCATTTCATCATCCACTCAATACTCTCACTACATTTTAATGGAGGAAGACATGAAGAAGAAGAAGCGGCTAAACTAAATCCTAACAAAAGAGATAGGAAAAGAACACATGAAGAAAACTTGGCTTGGCAAAAAACTGGGCTGTTTATAAGCTCCGTGCTGAAACCCTAGGGCCACATTCTGGCCCTAAATGAAATGACCAAACTACCCCTAAAATTTGGTCATATGATGACACGAAACCGCAGCGGATCCGCCGCGAAAACCCACATTTGGCGGCGGTTCCGCCGCGGTTTTGTGGAGTTGGGATCTCGGATTTTCTGGGTTTCCTTGTGTTGCTATCTTATGATGTTCTACATGTCCCAAATTGCAAAATTCCTTCACAATTTCTTCAGATCTGAACAGTCCAAACATAGCTTCACTTTTGATTGATTTGACCTTTCTCCCTCGAGCTCCGCGCACCCATTGATTCTTGTGATGCCTCCCTCGTGCTTTGTGCTGCCCCTCTCGTGCTTTGTGCTTTTCCGAGACACGAATGGCCATTGTCATTTGTCTTGTCTCTGGAACTGGTACGCGGCACTGGACGGATACGGATGATCGGAACCCGGCTTTTATCTGCTGGCAACAGATGTTCTGGATTTTGGCGTAACAGTGGAGATTTTGTATCATTTGCGTTATTTTGGACTAGGAACCTGTAGTCTGTAAATATGTAGCAAACACGGATTAAAAGCACCTACCTATAAACAAACGAGCATAAGAATGGGCGGTATTAAATATAATATTCTAGTGTGAACAATAACCCACAAACTGCCATTACTGAAACGTGTCTTGAGTTTGTCCAGATTCTGGTTTTAAGCATCAGCCGGACAACTCCATATTCCTTAACATCGTTAAGATTTGAATTCACTCTATATATCCAATATAGAAACAAAGACACTAATTTAATTGGAACCAGATTCAAAAAACATGAAGTTGTTTCCAGTGCATATCAACCAAATGGAAGGAGGCTATACAACATTACTCATTCAGGAATACATCCACATATGAGTAACCTTAAAGCGAAACAATCTCAAAACTATTACTTATAACGGAATACCAAATACAAGTATCTACATCTTCGATCACCTTGAAGAATCCTGATACTTGCAACATATAGTTCTCTATTTTATTCTTATACCTATATCTTCTCAAAACTTGGACCTTGTATTTCAACGAAATACTTATCTAAAACTAGAGAAGTCATGAGTAAACAGAATATAGTACGGATACCAACCCCTTTGTCCTAACGGACTTCGGACAACATACAATACTCTGTATAAGTCCTCCAAGTTTAACAACTCAAACCCTGTGCATCGTAGGTTGAAAACTATACTATGGTTAAGAAGAATTACATCGTTGTTGAATGCACCTTACCTAACCATCAACTGATACAGGTAAATGTCATAGACATAATTTCAAAGAGTTATATCTCACTTTATAAAATAAACGTACAGATATATCAGTTTGAAATTGGTGCATAACAACGGATATTCAAAACCAAATATTTGCCGTCAGGCGAAACCCAGATGATTTCCTCAAATATCACCAATTACAAAGAATTCCGATATATAGAGGATCTAATCACCCAATTCCCAATATCTTATTCCCACTCACCATCTGTAATGCCATACAGATGTGAGAATCAAATCTGGTAAATACATACCCTGGAGTAATTAGAATCTAACTGGGAAAACAGTTTTCAATTAACACTGCACAGTAAAACTGAAACATGAAAATATTTCGAAGGGGTAACTGGATATTCCTTGTAATGCCTCTTCCACTATCCAGATTCATGGCAGTAACCGTATATTTCCTTGCCCTCACTCCAATCCCTTTATATGTCTTTACTTATTACCTTCTATACAGCACACTTAGGCTAATTGATTTTCTTCCTTCCCTACCTTTCAGCACCAGCCTAAAGTTTGGAAGAAGACTATCCAATAAGCGCAATAGGTGTACTCTCCTTATACCAGGAGCCCTCGCAACCTGAGAGAAGGTAAAGAGAAAAGACAACTGAATAATTCTATTCTATTTCTCCAGAACCAGAAACCGTCCTCGAACTGGAATAAGTTCCTTCGAGTTCATATGTAACTATACGATGGCATATCCAAGCAATATGGATCTTCATAGTGATATGAAGTGTTCTGGAGAAATCCAAAGGTGAAGTAGGAATGGCAGGAGTATACGCAGTTTTGTCGTGAAAGATAGCAGTCGCATTTTCCTTTGCCCTTACTCTAATCCCTTTATATGTCTTTACTTATTACTTTCTGTACACCACACTTAGGCTAATTGGTTTTCTTCCTTCCCTACCTTTCGGCACCTGCCTATGGTTTGGAAGAAAACTATCCAATAAGCGCAATAGGTGTACTCTCCTATTCCTAGGAGCTCTCGCAAACTAAGAGAAGGTAAAGGTAAAATACAACCGAATAATCCTATTCAATTTCTGCAGAACCAGAATCCATCCTCGAACTGGAACAAGTTCCTTCGACTTCGTATGTAACTATACGATGGAATATCCAAGTAATATGGATTTTCGTAGTGATACGAAGTGTTCCGGAGAAATGCAAAGGGGATGCAGGATTGACAATGATATATGTGACTCCGTGACAAACCAAAAGCCAAAGTGTTTTAAGAAGGTTCGGTTAACTAGGTTCATGAGTTTTAGTTTAGGTTGGATCATGGTCGCTGCCAGAGAGAGAGAAAAGTAACACTCAGAGTGCACTCTAACCTAGATCAGATTGGTTAATCACTTTATCTAATCAGGATGGCTCCCATTGTTTCCTCGAATTCTCCTTCAAACCCTAAAAGGAGAATTAATCGGGATCATCTAAAATCACCCGAGGAGTAACAACTATTCATCAGTGGGAATCAGAATCCAACTATCATCGCATGATAACTTGATGGAATCCACTCAAGTCATCACACTCCAGAAGGCATGCGCATGCCTGGCAAGTTTCTTGTATGTTTGAAACTCCCGATATAGTTTTTACCCCTAACGCTTATGACCTTGACGTAGGCCAACATATCATAAGTCGTTAGTCAAGTTCAATCCGTCATTATCCTGGATTAACTTAGACCCACCCGTACAAGTCCTTGACATATGCCAAAATAACTGTACGACTGTCCTAAATAATCGCATGTCTATGCAGCAAACAAGTATTACCTAGCTACCATACACTATGCCTTGATGTAGGCTTACATACATAGCATGAATACTAGGTGATGCTTGTAAGAAACGACGGAGGGCTACGGCTGGTTTTTGGCCGAAAAACCTTTAACGTAATAAACTTGATATCGTTGATGGAATCCAAGTGGTTTTATAAATATATAGTGGCGAAAACTTTTGCTAAAGAGGTCACTCCCTGTGAAGGGATCTCGGCTTTTTCCTTGTCGAATGAGGTGCAAGATATTCCAAATTGAATACCACGATGCAAAACAAAAGAATCGACTATAGTAAAATTATTACACTGACGCAAACTTTTGCTCAAGAGATCGCTCCCGATGAAGGGATCTCGGCTCTTGCCTTGTCGAATGAGGTGCTGGATATTCATAACTGAATACCACTGTGCAAAGCAAAAGGAAACGTCTGTAATGTCAGTTTTTAAAAACTTGGTTCCAACAACATCAAATAGGTTTGTTTTCCTTGCATTAATCAGAATTAATGCAGTCCCATCAATTAATCCATATCATACTAAAAAGAATAACAATACAATGTACGTATATGCCATCCGCATTCGTCACTGGGCCCCGTCATGCACCGTTAGGTTACTTAACTAACGGCAGAGCGGGGGCTGGACTAGCGCGGGTGAAAACATATACAACATCTAATAGTATATATATAACATTCGTCCCAGGCATGATATAAGCAACATCACAGAATAGAGATAAGAATCACAGAACAACTGGATAATCTAGGAGTCCCGGGTTTCCTTTGAGCCGCAAGTGAAACCCGATGTTCCCCTGGTTGTGTGGATAGCCTGTGCAATGTAAACCTGGATCCCTACGAGCGTGGAAAGTTACTTGCCAATCCCAGAAGTGAGACAACCCCAATCAACAACGTGAATGAGCAACCCAGCACTGCACGGAATCCGGTAACTTGGGCACCCCTCCGTGGGTCAACCTGTACCCCCTACGAATGCGTCGAATAGCCCGCCAATTCTAGAGTGAGGCTCCCTCCGTCTCAACGCCATGAGATGCGGGCCCATTTTCCTCTAGAACCCAGCTATTCGAGCACTCCTCCGCGGGGTAATTCTAGTACAAAAAAAGAAAATATATGTACAAAGGTGACATCGACCTCAACCCGGTCATGCCCCAAACAAATAATATACAAACTGGCAGAGACGACAGTCTACACGTCGGACGCTCGCCCCGCAATATCAAATGTACAAATGAATCTTAACTGTACTACTACCATTGCACCACAACCTATCCACCACGACAATCCAACCACAATATCAACATAACTAAGAACATCAACGTGAATATCATGATCGCAAACTCGTCTAGTCGAACATATAGCAACTAAATGAGTTATACCGCTCTAATGACATTCACGGTCGCAGATATATCACATGCACTGATAAATACGAACTTAAAATTTCGATCGACTAAACTTTTTCAAATTGGCCCCCAAATGCAAACCAGCACTCGAACAAATGTGGGCCAAAACCATATATCAAAAAAATCATATTTCCATGAACTAGAGCCCCAAAAAAAATTTGGGGTACTGTAGCCCAAAAAGTGCCATGATTTAGCGGCAAAATATGCCATTTTGCTTAGGTTCCGCGGCCAAATTTTGGAATTAGGTACCCAAATTTTTTTCTTAGCTCTAGTTTTGCCTGCACATAATTTTAAGACCCTCAGAAAAAAATTTTGAACAACTTTCAAAATCGACAGCAAGCACATCGAAACGGAAATACTATTCGGAAAAATTGGTCGATCGATATTTTAAACTTGTGCAAACTAGCTAGTATAGGTTTATGGGTTGGGTCTGATACCATGTTAGGTTATGCCAGCGCCCTGGTCATCAATCCATGGCCGTTTACGGAACAAAATTTTTCTAAACCGGAACTAGAATAACCCGATAATCCGGATCTACCATAAACCTAAAGCTAGCAAACTAAAAAGGAGTTAAAATGGTTATACCGAATGATCCGTGTCCTTCGGTCTTCTACCATCTTCATAAGCTCCTTGAGGCATCGTGGATCGAGTTAGGCCTCCGGTCTCCCTCCATTGAAGATGATCCACCTGAGAATTTGTAGTTCGAGATCCAACCTCAAAGCCGAGGTAACTAGGGTACCTAGTTCGCTAAACTAGATAGCCTAGAGGATGTAGAGTCTAATGATGGATTAATTTGTCTCCAAACATCCTAGATTTCTCAACACATGAGACTTTTAGGGTGGAGGTAGAAAAAGAAGTTTGAGGAAATGAGAGTGTTGTGTGAAGCAACCATGAAGAAAATGGCGAAGTGTTTTGAACTAGAGAAAATGAATCAAGCCCCTCAAAAATATCTCATAACACAAATAAATCAAGCATGCCCAAATAGTGAACCATGAGTCACCCCATGACCCATGCTTCCATAAATGCCAAGTCACACCTCATCCTCCACCTCATTAACCATTTAACAAAATGGTTATAAACAAAAATGAGATGGTATTTTCTAGAAGCACCTTATAATAAATTACAAGAATACCCATCATCCGTATATACATACCCGTATCCATATTCTGAAAAATACGAATACAAAGAGACGAAAATAATCCAATAATATAATATTAGGATCCGATTTAAACCAAAGCCCACTAGTATTATCCGTCCGAATCATGATACGTGCACAAGTGCACGTATATGATCGAACCCTGCCGTAAAACCATACGGCATCTACATCGTTTCGCCTGAAGTAGGGAAACCCTCTGTGTGGGACTCTAAAATCTCATCAATACACTGGCAGTGGGTTTAACCACAAGTACGTCAATGGCACTAGATGTATGTAATGGCTACCCAGGTATTGAGAGAAAGGAAGGCCGACGAACAAACACATTCGAACCCCTACTGATCCTGTTCGTGACAATCTCTGTACAGTCCGGTCCGTTCGTCTAAGAGTATCGCATATCGAGTTTAGGGGGGTGGATAAAGTCAGACCCCTAATAACGCGACATTTCGGGTCGGTATAAAGCCAATCACCAACTGAGAAACTACTGATCCAAATCAGTAATTCTCGACTACCTTGGCCAAGGATTTCTGGTGATGGCCACCCGTGCACTACGCGACATCAACCCCCAATACCGGGAGAGACAAATCCCCGACGATCCGCTCCCTGCCTCCATATGGCTTAGGACTGTACCCAACTAAAATCTATTTGCACGACTCCTTTGAGCTGTGGTAAGGTAGTAATCAAAACACAGTGGGAACTCATACGGGACAAATGACGATCTCAGGTTGACAGACTAACCTGTACACATGTCACCTGAGAACTGCTATCTGACAATAGGTATAATACCAACTAGTATGTTCCCGACGAGTCTGTCCAGTGTACTCATAACCCAATGAGCACCTGTATACTATCTTAGGTGAAAAACTGACACTAATGGCTTGTGAGACCGGCCACCGCCTCTTTTCGGGGTCTCGATAAGTACACACTAGTCTACTCTGGAGTATCAATGCTCAGTCTTGATACTCCCTCGACTAGGGACATTTAAGGATGTGCTTATAGACCACCCAGCTCCCACGTATATGATCGCCATCATAATGTTGGTAGTCAAGCAAGAATCCTATGGGCTCCATCAATATGTAATAATGATCTTAATACCACATAATGCATGTACATGGTGATAAAGACAAACCAGATAACATACTACCATTTTGAGTAAGACCGTTCTATCCGTATAGGTCCTCTCTCAATCATCATAATCACTTGTCTGTGATTACAATAACTGCTTTGAGGGCACTATGGCCAACAGTACACAGGTGCTCATTAGAAAATGGGTACACTGAACAGGACTCGCCGAGAACTCCTAGTTGGTACTATACCTATCGTCAGATAGCAGTTCTCTGGTGACACTGGTACAAATTAGTCTGTAGATCCGAGATCATCATAAAGTCTTATGTGGTTCCCACTGTGCTTTGATTTCCTCCCTACCACGTCTCAAATGAGTCATGCAAACATGTGGATTTTGGGTACAGTCCCGAGTCACATAGACGCAATGAACGATAGGAGGGGTTTCGTCTCTTCCGGTATTGGGAGTTGATATTGTGTTATGCTCGATTGGCTATAACAGTAAGTTTCTGGCCAAGGCTGATGAGATTTACTGGTAAGTGTTATCAGTAGTTTCTTGAACAATTATGAGCCACACATCGGCATGACTTATCAAGTTACTGGGGTCTGACGATTCCACCCCTAAACTCGATATGCGACATATTAGACGAAAAGACCGAACTGTACAGTAAGTATTGCTTATAAGCTTCATGGGAGTTTGGACAAGCTTGCTTATTGATCTTCTATTCGCTCAATATCTGGGTAGCCGTTACGTCCAGCTAGTGCCGCTGACGGCTTGTGGGTAACTGATGTGATCATTATCTACTACTGGCGTATTGACGAGTCTTTAGAGTCCCACACAGAAATTTCCAAGTTCAAGCGAAACGAAGTAGGGCACATATGCTGATATGTGCGGGGGCCTGATTGAATATGAGTATGAGATACCATATTCTAATCTGGCGGTTATATGTTATCGGTCAGGTTATATGTGATATAACTGGATTATCGAATCAAGTGTTGATTTGATAATATGGTATACAGATAAATGATATTAGTAGGTTATATGTCATATAACCGGATTATTAAATCAAGTGTTGATTTAATTATATGATATATATTTATATTTGATATAATTATATATTAACTAATATTATTGCTCACTAATTATTTTCTTATATATATATATATATATATATATATATATATATATATATATATATATATGAAGCATGGTTGATTTTCTATTTTTAGAAAATAGAAAATGAGGAGACTTTTAAAAGGAATGGGTGAAGCATGGTTTGGCTTTACTATTGAAGTATGGTTCATTTCTTTATTGAAATGAATTCCATGCTTCAATAATAGAGTTCATTTTAGATCAAACCATTCTTGACTTGCATTCTTTACACTTGTTCTTTTTCTTACATGAGCCCATATGTTCTCTAGCTCTTCTTCTTCTTCTTCACCATTATCTCCAAGCTCAATCCCCCACATGAGTTGTGAAACCTTGAACTTGTGAGAACCCTAGTGAGTTTAGAACCCATACTTCACCATCCTACAGTTGTTTAGCAATTAAGTGTAGTGTGTTTTCTTCACTAAAGAGTTTAGTAAAGAGATAGCTTGGATTAGCGGAGATTCGGGTGGATCATTTTCGGCACGAAAATTGCAAAGGAAGCTCGATCCAACATCAAGTGGAGCCTAGTTGTAGCGACTTGAAAATTCGTTTTGGTGTTTTCCTGAAATTCGGTGAAAATTCGGTATTTTTCCGAAAACCGTCTTTCTTGTTATTTTGCAGTTTAGGGCTAATTATACCTAAAATGGATAGGTAATTGCTTGTTTTTAGTAGCTAATGAGTTAATTATGAAATTCTGGTCGTTTAAAAATTTTCCCTAATTTTTCATTTTTTAATATTATTTTAAGCCGGTAAGAAAATACATTAATTTAGCGACAAATACAAATTTTTCCGGGCTAATTTTAATCTTTTAAAATTATGTTAATTAAAATCTAGTGGTAACATAAATTTTGAGTATTTTATTTTAAGTTTTTACTAATTTCTATTATGGAAAACAAAAATATAATTAATTAAACCTAAGCTTGCAATATGAATTTGTGGGGGGCTTCTTTTGCTTGTTTTCCTTTTTACCACCTCTCATATTTTCCCTACCTCCTTTGGGCCGAGCCCACCTACAGGTTTTCCCCCCTCCAATTCTCCATTTCAATTCATTTGATGAATGTATTGGGTTGGTTTCTTTTTTTGATTAATTAAAGTTGTGTGTTGACTTTGAGATGATAATAATTTAACACAAGTACACACACACACTTCCTCCCCCATCCCCTTGCTGCGAATCTGCAGGTTTCCCCCCCCCCCCCCCACTCCATTCCACTCTTGTTCCACCTCCTTGCATCAAAAAAAAAAAAAAGAAAAAAGAAATCCCCAAATGCTTCAAAATCCAATTAAACCTCACAATTCCAAACCCATTCTTCATGCTTCTCCTTAGACATTCTTGCTTGGATCTTGGAGGCTAAGGGGGCCATCCTTGAAGGCAAATTATCTTGCTAGATCTCTAGAATTGGAGGTATACTCTTGACCCAATTAACACTTGTGGTTAAATTCCTAAAGTTAAATTGATTAGAGTTAAATTTTATGCTAAATTCTAATTTAGTTTTTTTTTCTTATATATAGTTCATGGCTTGTCCTACGACTTTTAAGGATGCGTGAGTGCGGATTTTTGGGTAGTCGGGTTTTAGTTTTGCCGGGCGACCAAATCGGCGTTTTTTTGGCAGTTTTTGCGATTTTCGCGTGTGTTCCGCGCACTTTGTGCACGTTGTACCTAGCTAGCGAACGTTAGTAGTTTCGTTTGGGTTTTGCGTCGTTCTTGATACGTAACCTTATGTTTGGTATTGATGTAAATTCCAGGTTCGGTCGCGGAGACGTCAGACGCGGCGCGAAAGGGAAAGGCGGTGATTGGACACAGCTAGCCAGGGATTCCGGTGAGTAGATGTAACATCTACGGGGGACTATCGTTGGATGGCGCAAGCCGCCCGATAGTTTTAGTAACTTACAAGATCCTTAGTAGTGTTAGTAATTAGGGATGAAATGCGTAATTGACTATTTGCTGCATCCATGCATTATATTGACATACCTATACGAAACCATTTTATAGGACACCTGCACCATTGCCAGGGTTTTTATATGCAGCACGAGCACTATTCATGCTTACACACACACCCTGGTAATTGCCATGTCACCACACTAGATAACATTTAAATTTAAACCTTTTACTAATTGATACTTAAACTGGTGCTATTGCCTTTAATTCCTTAAAATGAAACCGTAGAATTGCTATTCATGTGCATGTACTTCATCATATTAATTGCTCATGCCTAATCCATTAATTTACACATTGCAACTTGATTATTGATGCCATACGCATTCATTATCATTGATATATGCACTTATGAGGATTTCTTGAGATATTATGATATTGCTGGATTTCGGGGGAAAGCCGCAAAAATTCCAAACTTATTATATATTTTTAAAACATGTAAATTGCGGTTTTCTAGTGATGTAAGTGTCGTCCACCATGAGTTTGCTGTGGTTTTTGGAGACCCGTTTCGAGGAGTTGGATGAACCGTTTCGGGTACATGGTGGGCCCGGTAGGGTACCCCGGGGCAAGAAGCTCGTGGTGCTGACGATGAGCCTGGCAAGGAACGGATTACCTACCGGTGACTTCATTGGGCACGGCGGATATCCAGAGGATACCGACCGGGGCCGCGAGGGGATGAGATATTGATATTGAGATGGGTCAGCCGGATGGCTGAGGCCAGAGACACTATGATATGGATTTATGAGATTTGAGACAGCTTTTGGGTGTCGTTGCTGGACACCGATTTTCGTCGATTCATTGACATTATGCTGGCATTCTAAAAGAGTTTCAAAAACAAAAAGAGATAAAATATTTCTTATATATACCTATTGAGATCTCAGATATTCATGTTGCATACATATTCGTACACTGATGTTGTATACACACCTGCTGGTGCATCCAGTCATACCTGTATTATAGATGCTAGGATGCTTGTGTGCATGCATACGATAGCCTTTGTAGGTGTTATTTATTACTCACGAGTTGGCAACTCACCCCCGTTGTGCCACAGTCTTTTGCAGGTCCGCTCCGTCAGTTCAGTAGCGGCGGGCGCACTTGTTCTTTTGCCTCTTTTGCCTGAGCTCGGGATTTGCTCATAGGTGGGTTATGTTATTATTTTTATACCACCTTGTATATTCCTTGTATCTAGTGTACTCCATCTACTGTTTCTACCAAATTTATTGTATATTGACCTAGAGATGAGACTGTGAGGTTTGTGGACTTTATGCTGTATTTTGGGGTCGAGCTCACTTGAGCCGACATGCTACTTTTCTCATGCTTCCTTATGATTATTATGCTTGTTGTCATTTTACATTGCGTGGGATTTGTGACCGCCTTGTGGCGAAGAGCTAGCTCCCGTTTGGGGATGCCCTATTTTGTTGGATTCATGTATATTTTTGTTGTACCCATTTTGGGGGCCAGTATTTACAAAGGAGACTCTGTCGAAATTTTCGGAAAAATTGGTATTGTTTTTAAAAAGTGTTTTACATGACTTATTTGATAAACTCGCTTTCAATTGATTGGGTTTTCTTCACTCTTTTGCTTAATTGGTTTTGTTTTCTGGGCTTTGGCTTACTTATTTTACGGACGTCTTTAGACGTTTCGTAAACTTAAGTGCCAGTCACGTTCCGTACCCTACGGGTCGTGACAAAGTTGGTATCAGAGCGATAGGTTTTACCTTTGTGAGTGTAGGATGACCCTTGGTAGATGGAGTAAGTGACTTAAGCAGGGTGACGTAGCGTGCGTATGTCCGCGGCATACTTACGATACGGTACTCCGCCTAAGTGACTTTAGGATACTTGCTTGGAAATTTCCTTCTTCAATTCCGTGTATCCTATGATCCTATTGTACTGTTCTCACTATCCGTTTTCCTGTAACAGCCACTGTGCCGCCGAAGGCTACGAGGGCACAGAGGGCTGCCGCCAGAGACGAGATTCGAGCTGGCTCGTCCGAGACTAGGACTGAGCAGGGTGGTATGCCTACGCCGCAGGGACAGACCGATCCACCTTCCCCAGGCCGTATGGATAGGCTCGAGACCGGTATGGAGGAGTTGCGACAGATGATGGGAGGCATGCAGGAGCTACGTCAGATGGTAGGATCCCTAGTTGCAGCCAGTCGTACACCGAGGCCGGATGACGTACCTACTATATCACAGACGACCATGATACCTGCTCCTACTACTACCACCGTGGCCATTCCGGTTTCACTACAGGATTTCATGAGGCTGAGACCTCCAGTATTCACCGGCACCGAGGCAGCGGAGGACCCACAGACGTTCCTTGACAGTTTAGCCAGAATCTGCCGTTCGCTGAGATGTTCGGATGATCGATGGGTAGAGCTTGCGAGTTTCCGACTAGAGGGTCTCGCGCAGACATGGTGGGAGTCAGTCTTGAGAGGTCGAGCTGCAGGTCTACCGCCTATGACTTGGGTCGAGTTTACAGCGGTCTTTTTAGCCCGTTTCCTTCCAGAGAGCGTTCGTGACGCCAGAGCTCGCAGCTTCGAGGCCTTAGTCAAGACACCTGGGATGACGGTGTCTGAGTATGACATCCAGTTTACGCAGTTATCCCGATATGCTCAGTATTTGGTGGATACCGAGGAGAAGATGGTGAAGAGGTTCGTACAGGGACTTGATGCCCAGCTATATCTTGCCATTGGCGCCCAGCACTACGACACTTATTCAGCGGCTATGGATACGGCATTGCGGATGGAGGCAC
Organism: Agapanthus africanus; assembly: GCA_030015575.1. Taxonomy (NCBI): domain Eukaryota; kingdom Viridiplantae; phylum Streptophyta; class Magnoliopsida; order Asparagales; family Amaryllidaceae; genus Agapanthus; species Agapanthus africanus. The sequence goes on from JASDDO010000010.1 coordinate 372,313,611, forward strand.
GCATATCACGGACTTCGGCCGTTTCTGGGCCGAAGAGGATTCGCACCGATGTACCGTCTCCGAGGCAGCGCGCCAGATTCTTTCCTAGAGATAGGCCTGACAGAGGATTTGGACGGGGACAGTTATATGGTTCTTATCCCCAGGGGCAGCAGCCGTCACCAGGATGTTTTGGGTGCGGGAGTCTGCACCATCTTGTCAGAGACTGTCCGGTGAGACGACAGGGAGCAGCGACAGTTCCGCATGTGACCCTACCACCATCACCACCCCCTCCTCAGAGAGCCCTACTTCCTACCCCAGGCGATGCTCCACGCCAGTTAGGTGCACCGAGAGGCCGTGGACGCGGCGGTCCTGTTCAGAGAGGACGAGGAGGCAGAGGCCGAGGTCGAGGTCAGCCCGCTATCGGTGGAGGACAGGCTCGAGTTTTTGCTTTGACACCGCAGGATGCGCAGGCATCCAATGCCGTTGTGACAGGTACCTTGCCAGTTTGTTCTTTCGACGCACGGGTATTATTCGACCTAGGTTCCACACATTCGTACGTATCTACACACTTTGCACCGATGTTGGGCCGTGAGTCGTCATCGTTAGATCAGCCGCTTGTTGTTGTTACTCCGGTAGGCGAGTCGTTTGTCGCTCGGTTTGTTTTTCGTTTGTGTTCCGTTCGTATCGGGGAGAGGGATTCATCAGTTGATTTGATACTCCTCGATATGTTGGACTTTGATGTGCTTCTGGGCATGGATTGGCTAGCCACTTGTTATGCTTCGGTGGACTGCCGTGAGAAGGCAATCAGATTTAGCTTTCCGGGAGAGCCAGTCCTTGTTATTCAGGGAGACCGCAGTGTCACCCTTCCCAGATTAATTTCGTCTCTTCGCGCTGGTCAGCTCTTGCGGAAGGGATGTCAGGGATTCTTAGCGTGTATTTGTGATACTCGAGCTGCAGAGGTTCCGTTGGACCGGGTCCCGGTAGTTTGTGAGTTCCCTGATGTTTTCCCTGATGAGCTACCTGGGCTACCGCCTGAGCGCGATGTTGAGTTCTGCATTGATTTGATTCCCGGTTCGGGGCCTATTTCTATACCGCCTTATCGGATGGCCCCGGCAGAGCTTCGAGAGCTGAAGGATCAGTTGCAGGATTTGTTGGATAAGAGGCTTATTCGACCGAGTGTTTCTCCGTGGGGTGCTCCGGTCCTGTTTGTCAAGAAGAAGGATGGAAGTTTGCGCTTATGTATCGACTACCGCCAGCTGAACAAAGTTACCGTTCGGAACAGATATCCGTTGCCGCGCATTGATGATTTGTTCGACCAGCTTCAGGGTGCGGGGTATTTTTCGAGGATCGACTTGCGATCAGGATACCATCAGCTGCGAGTTCGACAGGAGGATATACCGAGGACAGCTTTCCGCACGCGCTACGGCCACTACGAGTTTTTGGTGATGTCGTTCGGACTCACCAACGCCCCGGCTGCATTCATGGATTTGATGAACCGTACATTCAGGCCGTATCTTGACTTGTTCATCATCGTGTTTATCGACGATATCTTGGTGTACTCCCGGAGCAGAGAGGAGCACGAGCAGCACTTGCGGATTACGTTACAGACTCTGAGGGAGCACCAGCTGTTCGCGAAGTTCTCCAAGTGTGCATTCTGGCTGGACAGCGTCGGATTCTTGGGTCACGTGGTTACGAGAGACGGCATTTGTGTGGACCCGAAGAAGATTGAGGCTGTTCAGCAGTGGCCCCGACCTACATCGGTGACTGAGATCCGTAGTTTTCTAGGCTTGGCGGGCTACTACAGGCGTTTTGTTCAGGACTTCTCCCATATAGCTGCACCGTTGACCGGTTTGACCCGGAAGGGAGTTCCTTTCGTGTGGACAGAGGAGTGCGAGCGCAGTTTTCAGCAGCTACGGACTTGTTTGACTACGGCGCCGGTATTATCTTTACCTTCGGGATCAGGCGGATTTGTTGTCTACTGTGATGCTTCGCGAGTGGGATTAGGATGCGTATTGATGCAGCATGGCCGGGTGATCGCTTATGCTTCTCGGCAGTTGAAGAAGCATGAACAGAACTACCCCACTCATGATTTGGAGATGGCTGCAGTGGTCTTTGCACTGAAGATTTGGCGACATTACCTATACGGCGAGTCGTGTCAGATATTCACCGATCACAAGAGCTTAAAGTACATATTTCAGCAGCGAGACCTGAACCTCAGACAGCGTCGTTGGATGGAGTTGGTGAAAGACTACGACTGCGAGATCTTATATCACCCCGGAAAGGCGAATGTGGTGGCAGATGCGTTGAGTAGGAGGCCCGGGGGTAGTCTATCCTTTTTGCGCGCAGTGCAGAGGCAGTCGTCAGCAGATTGGCAGATGTTATGCGACAGCCGAGTTGAGTTCGAGTTCACTCAGACAGGGGGACAGCTCGCGCATGTTCGTGCACGCCCACAGTTGCTTGACCGTATATATGAGGCACAGCGCAGTGACGACCGTTGCTCAGAGATCACGGCACAGATGGGACAGGGCAGATTTTCCGAGTTCGTGGTTGACGATCAGGGGATTTTACGATATGGATCTAGACTGTGCGTACCAGATGCCGATGGATTGCGGCGCGACATTCTCGAGGAGGCACACCGATCAGTGTATAGTGTCCACCCCGGTTCCACCAAGATGTACCATGATATGAGAAAGACCTACTGGTGGGACGGGATGAAGAGGGACATTGCGGAGTTCGTTTCGAGATGCCTGACTTGTCAGCAAGTCAAGGCCGAGCACCAGAGACCCGCGGGAGAGCTACAGCCGTTACCCATTCCAGAGTGGAAATGGGAACAGATTTCGATGGATTTCGTTGTGGGTCTACCCAGGACCAGTCGAGGGTACGACTCCATCTGGGTGATCGTGGATAGATTGACGAAAGCGGCTCACTTCCTGCCAGTGAAGACGACTTTCAGCTTCGCTCAGTATGCTCAGCTCTATATTGACGAGATCATGCGACTACATGGCGTACCGACTTGTATCATGTCAGATCGAGGCACTCAGTTCACCAGCCGACTTTGGCAGAGACTTCAGGAGGCCTTGGGCACTCGTTTGAGCTTCAGCACAGCGTTTCATCCGCAGACCGACGGACAGTCAGAGCGGGCCATTCAGACTCTCGAGGACATGCTCAGAGCGTGCGCTTTAGACTTTGGTGGTAGCTGGGATCGTCATTTGCCTCTAGTGGAGTTCTCCTACAACAACAGCTTCCAGGATACTATTCAGATGGCACCTTTCGAGGCATTGTATGGGAGGAGATGCAGATCGCCCGTTTGTTGGACAGAGCTCAGCGAGAGCAGCATTTTGGGGCCGCAGCTTGTGGAGGAGACGACAGCGAAGATACAGTTGATCCGAGACCGGATGAGAGCGGCTCAGAGCAGGCAGAAATCCTATGCAGACAGGCGCCGTCGCAGATTAGAGTTCGCAGTTGGCGACCATGTTTTTCTGAAAGTCTACCCGATGAAGGGCGTGATACGTTTTGGGCGAAAGGGGAAGCTTAGCCCTAGATTCGTAGGTCCCTTCGAGATCCTCGAGCGTGTTGGCGCTGTTGCATATCGTTTGGCTCTTCTTCCCAGCTTTCCCGATGTTCACCCCGTTTTTCATATTTCGATGCTCCGCAAGTACCTTCACGACCCTTCGCATGCGATTCAGCACCCGACAGTCCAGCTAGAGCGCGACCTTTCTTTTGCAGAGCAGCCGGTGGCCATCCTGGATCGGCAGGTGAAGAAGTTGAGGTCGAAGATTATACCAACCGTCAAGGTCCTTTGGCGTAGCCCGAGCAGCGAGGAGGTTATCTGGGAGACCGAGGGCGAGATGAGGAAGAAATATCCCCATCTCTTCGAAGGTACGCGTAGCTATATTTTTAAATTCGGGGACCGAATTTCTTTAAGGGGGGAAGATTGTAGCGACTTGAAAAGTCGTTTTGGTGTTTTCCTGAAATTCGGTGAAAATTCGGTATTTTTCCGAAAACCGTCTTTCTTGTTATTTTGCAGTTTAGGGCTAATTATACCTAAAATGGATAGGTAATTGCTTGTTTTTAGTAGCTAATGAGTTAATTATGAAATTCTGGTCGTTTAAAAATTTTCCCTAATTTTTCATTTTTTAATATTATTTTAAGCCGGTAAGAAAATACATTAATTTAGCGACAAATACAAATTTTTCCGGGCTAATTTTAATCTTTTAAAATTATGTTAATTAAAATCTAGTGGTAACATAAATTTTGAGTATTTTATTTTAAGGTTTTACTAATTTCTATTATGGAAAACAAAAATATAATTAATTAAACCTAAGCTTGCAATATGAATTTGTGGGGGGCTTCTTTTGCTTGTTTTCCTTTTTACCACCTCTCATATTTTCCCTACCTCCTTTGGGCCGAGCCCACCTACAGGTTTTCCCCCCTCCAATTCTCCATTTCAATTCATTTGATGAATGTATTGGGTTGGTTTCTTTTTTTGATTAATTAAAGTTGTGTGTTGACTTTGAGATGATAATAATTTAACACAAGTACACACACACACTTCCTCCCCCATCCCCTTGCTGCGAATCTGCAGGTTTCCCCCTCCCCCCCCCCCCACACTCCATTCCACTCTTGTTCCACCTCCTTGCATCAAAAGAAAAAAAGAAAAAAGAAATCCCCAAATGCTTCAAAATCCAATTAAACCTCACAATTCCAAACCCATTCTTCATGCTTCTCCTTAGACATTCTTGCTTGGATCTTGGAGGCTAAGGGGGCCATCCTTGAAGGCAAATTATCTTGCTAGATCTCTAGAATTGGAGGTATACTCTTGACCCAATTAACACTTGTGGTTAAATTCCTAAAGTTAAATTGATTAGAGTTAAATTTTATGCTAAATTCTAATTTAGTTTTTTTTCTTATATATAGTTCATGGCTTGTCCTACGACTTTTAAGGATGCGTGAGTGCGGATTTTTGGGTAGTCGGGTTTTAGTTTTGCCGGGCGACCAAATCGGCGTTTTTTTGGCAGTTTTTGCGATTTTCGCGTGTGTTCCGCGCACTTTGTGCACGTTGTACCTAGCTAGCGAACGTTAGTAGTTTCGTTTGGGTTTTGCGTCGTTCTTGATACGTAACCTTATGTTTGGTATTGATGTAAATTCCAGGTTCGGTCGCGGAGACGTCAGACGCGGCGCGAAAGGGAAAGGCGGTGATTGGACACAGCTAGCCAGGGATTCCGGTGAGTAGATGTAACATCTACGTGGGACTATCGTTGGATAGCGCAAGCCGCCCGATAGTTTTAGTAACTTACAAGATCCTTAGTAGTGTTAGTAATTAGGGATGAAATGCGTAATTGACTATTTGCTGCATCCATGCATTATATTGACATACCTATACGAAACCATTTTATAGGACACCTGCACCATTGCCAGGGTTTTTATATGCAGCACGAGCACTATTCATGCTTACACACACACCCTGGTAATTGCCATGCCACCACACTAGATAACATTTAAATTTAAACCTTTTACTAATTGATACTTAAACTGGTGCTATTGCCTTTAATTCCTTAAAATGAAACCGTAGAATTGCTATTCATGTGCATGTACTTCATCATATTAATTGCTCATGCCTAATCCATTAATTTACACATTGCAACTTGATTATTGATGCCATACGCATTCATTATCATTGATATATGCACTTATGAGGATTTCTTGAGATATTATGATATTGCTGGATTTCGGGGGAAAGCCGCAAAATTTCCAAACTTATTATATATTTTTAAAACATGTAAATTGCGGTTTTCTAGTGATGTAAGTGTCGTCCACCATGAGTTTGCTGTGGTTTTTGGAGACCCGTTTCGAGGAGTTGGATGAACCGTTTCAGGTACATGGTGGGCCCGGTAGGGTACCCCGGGGCAAGAAGCTCGTGGTGCTGACGATGAGCCTGGCAGGGGACGGATTACCTACCGGTGACTTCATTGGGCACGGCGGATATCCAGAGGATACCGACCGGGGCCGCGAGGGGATGAGATATTGATATTGAGATGGGTCAGCCGGATGGCTGAGGCCAGAGACACTATGATATGGATTTATGAGATTTGAGACAGCTTTTGGGTGTCGTTGCTGGACACCGATTTTCGTCGATTCATTGACATTATGCTGGCATTCTAAAAGAGTTTCAAAAACAAAAAGAGATAAAATATTTCTTATATATACCTATTGAGACCTCAGATATTCATGTTGCATACATATTCATACACTGATGTTGTATACACACCTGCTGGTGCATCCAGTCATACCTGTATTATAGATGCTAGGATGCTTGTGTGCATGCATACGATAGCCTTTGTAGGTGTTATTTATTACTCACGAGTTGGCAACTCACCCCCGTTGTGCCACAGTCTTTTGCAGGTCCGCTCCGTCAGTTCAGTAGCAGCGGACGCACTTGTTCTTTTGCCTCTTTTGCCTGAGCTCGGGATTTGCTCATAGGTGGGTTATGTTATTATTTTTGTACCACCTTGTATATTCCTTGTATCTAGTGTACTCCATCTACTGTTTCTACCAAATTTATTGTATATTGACCTAGAGATGAGACTGTGAGGTTTGTGGACTTTATGCTGTATTTTGGGGTCGAGCTCACTTGAGCCGACATGCTACTTTTCTCATGCTTCCTTATGATTATTATGCTTGTTGTCATTTTACATTGCGTGGGATTTGTGACCGTCTTGTGGCGAAGAGCTAGCTCCCGCTTGGGGATGCCCTATTTTGTTGGATTCATGTATATTTTTGTTGTACCCATTTTGGGGGCCAGTATTTACAAAGGAGACTCTGCCGAAATTTTCGGAAAAATTGGTATTGTTTTTAAAAAGTGTTTTACATGACTTATTTGATAAACTCGCTTTCAATTGATTGGGTTTTCTTCACTCTTTTGCTTAATTGGTTTTGTTTTCTGGGCTTTGGCTTACTTATTTTACGGACGTCTTTAGACGTTTCGTAAACTTAAGTGCCAGTCACGTTCCGTACCCTACGGGTCGTGACACTAGTGGAGTCGCGTTGACTACTACACGGAGCTTTTGAAGAGAAGGACACGGTCTACAAAGATTGTAGCCTCATTCTCTTCATGTAGTTTTCTTTATATCAAGCTAAAACCCTAATCATCTAGTTTAGATTCTAGATTAGTGTTAATTAGCATCCAAATTTTTGTTTAAATGGCATGCTTGATGCTGATAAAACCCAGTGGTGGTAGTAATAAACACTTTCATTTGTATTGTACAAATTGTAATTTTAGCCTGTGCGGATTTTAAGTACAATTTTAAAAAAATATGGCTTTTTATTATAAAACAAACCTTCATACTTCGTTAATTTCTAAAAAACCCTCTCCATGCTTTATATTTACTTAAAAGACCCCCCATATATTTAAGTTGCACTAAAAAAACCCCGCAACAAACGAAAAAGAGAATTTTTGGCATCTTCTATCACTCTATTAGGAGGTGAATGGTAAGTATCGGTTAGGGTTTTAAAATCTTCCCCACACCTCTTCTTTTCCCAAAATTCCTAAATTTTTCCCTAAATTGGCTTTACCATTAAATTTTTGATCAAAAATCTCTCAAATTGATCGTGGAAACCGGCTCGTTTTTCCCAACTTTCTCCAGCAACGTGCTTGTCGAGTGTTGTTGTTCCTTCAAATGCAATTTTTGAGTTCGTGAGCAATTTCATTTGAAAGTAGAGCATCGCGCTAAATCTTAATCTTCAATTAAGAGAGATTATCAGTTTTTTATGGGATAAACACCTACCTAAATACTTAGGAGGTAAGAGAACATGTCAAACACAAACTCCAGCTCTATCTTTCTAACAGGTCGTTGATTTTTTATGGAAAACCAGTGAGGGGGACTTTTTAGAGAAATTTAAATGTATGAGAGGTCTTTTAAATAAATATGAAGTATGAGAGGGAATTTTGGTAATTAGCGAGGTATAAAAATGTTTTTTAATAAAATGCCCAAAAAAATACTTTTTATTAAAAGGCCCTAAAAGAATAATATATGATTTTATATAGTTTGGTGAAAGTATATATTTTGTGCATGTATATTAGTAAGAAATTATCTCAAGTTTTATAATTTAAAATTTTTAAATATTTTATAACGGGCAAGTTCAAAAAGCCAAAAAAAAAAAAACGATCTGTCCGTCTGAACCCGAAATTCGCCCAACCTGGTTCGAAACCTGAATTTGTGGGGTGGGGTATTACGACTTTTAAAATTGTCAGATTCGAAAGGATTTTGGATTTACGTTTTAAATTGGTTATAAAAGTTGTCAAAAGCTCGGCCAAACGGTCCAGTCCGTCAAGGGTAAGTTATTGGACCCGGTATGAGAATAATACATTCCATCCATATATTAGGGGTGAAAATACATGTATATATGGTATATTAGTAAGGATTTTTTGGCTGTGCCATCTCTATACAAGAATGAAGGAAAGAGTTTTTTGTGTGTGTGTATTTATATGAGAATAATGGAGGAAAGATGCCTTAGAAGCGAATTTTTTCGTATTGTGTCCAAAAAATACATCCTCCATAAATTTTTCGACGATCGTCATTTATCATCTAAGATATAGATACACTAAATTTTATTTGATTCTAACACATTTTCACCGTTGATTTAGTAGGTGCAAGTTAAAGGTTTACCGACAACAGAACTTTTTATATTGCTAATTCAACAGTGAAAAAGTGGTAGAATCATGTGAAATTTTGGTGTATCCACATCTTTGATGATAAAAATGGACGTCGATCGTCGAATAAAATGGTGAAAGGTGTAGTTTTTTGACACCGCCTAACGAAAAAGCCTCATAAAGCCTCTTTCCTTTATTATTCTATATACATATGTATGTGTGTATACACACATATATATATATAGGGGGTTGATCTATTGCAAACCGATCTGCGTTTTTTAAAAACGGGAACTCCCGATTTACAACATATTTGAACGATCCAGTCCGTTCAAGTTGATCGACATACACTCAAATGTATGTGCATAAAATATCAAAGGATTTAAAGACCTTTAACTTATACATCGGATGAGGTTTATATTGCATAATCGAAAGACGTACATTTTTGCACCCAACGATGCATGGGCTAGAGGAGTTCACATCCTTTGATTTTTCATGCACATACACTTCGATTTATGACATATTTGAACGATCCGATCCGTTCAAGTTGATCATCCTACCCTTAAGTGTGTGTGCATGAAAAATCAAAGGATGTGAAGTCCTCCAGCCCATGCATCGATGGGTGCAAAAATGAACGTTTTTCGATAATGCAACATAAACCTCATCCGATACATATGTTAAAGGTATTCAAATCCTCTTATTTTTCATACACGTATATTTCAGGGTAGGGTGATCAACTTGAACGGATCGGATCGTTCAAATATGTCGTAGACCGAGAGTTCCCGTTTCTAAAAAGCTTTTAAAAAAACGTGGACCGGTTCGCAATGGTTCACTACCCCACACGCATGCACATATATATATGAGAATAATGGAGGAAAGAGGCCATAGAAGGGAATTTCCTCATATCGTATCGAAAAAATACAATCTCCATCGTTTTTTACGACAATTGACATCCATCATCTTCATCGTTATTATCTAAGTTGTGGGTACACCAAATTTTATGTGATTCTACAACTTTTGCACCGTTGATTTAGCAATGTAAAAAGTTCTATTATCAGTAAACCGTTAATTTTGAACCCACTAATTCAACGGTGAAAAGGTTGTAGAATCACATGAAATTTGGTGTACCCACATCTTAGATGATAATGATGAAAATGATGGATGCCGATCGTCGGAAAAAACGATGGAGGTTGTATTTTTTTGACGCCATAGGAGGAAATTCCCTCATACGGCATCTTTCCTTCATTATTCTATATATATATATATATATATATATATATATATATATATATATATAAGATTAATGGAGGAAACAGGCCATAGGAGGGGATTTCCTCCTATGGCGTGGAAAAAATACAACCTCCACCATTTTTTTCGACGATCGACACCCATCATCAACTTCTAAGATGTGCGTACACCAAATTTCATGTGATTCCACAACTTTTTCTCCGTTGATTTAGTGGGTTCAAAATTAATGGTTTACCGACAATAGAACATTTTACATTGCTAAATCAACGGTGAAAAAGTTGTAGAATCACATGAAATTTGGTGTATCCACATCTTAGATGATAACGATGAAGATGATGGGGGCCGATCGTCGAAAAAATTGGTGGAGGTTGTATTTTTTCCTCGCTATAGGAGGAAATCCCCTCTTATGGCCTCTCTCTCTCTATATATAGAGAGAGAGAGAGAGAGAGAGAGAATATATATATATATATATATATATATATATGGAGAGAGAGAGAGAATAATGGAGAAAAGAGGCCATAGGAGGGGATTTCCTTCTATGACGTCGAAAAAATACAGCCCCCATCATTTTTTTCGACGATCGGTATCCATCATCATCATCGTTATCATATAAGATGTGTATACACCAAATTTCATGTGATTCCACTACATTTTCAATGTTGAATTAGCAATGTAAAAAGTTCTATTGTCGGTAAACCATTAATTTTGCACCAACTAAATCAACGGTGAGAAAATGGTATAATCATATGAAATTTGGTGTATCCACATCTTAGATGATAAAGATAGATGTGATCTATGCCGATCGCCGAAAAAAATCACGGAGGATGTATATAAAGATAAGACAGCGTGTCATGTGTGTGTGTTTATTCAATGGAAAAGAAATGAACAGATAAAGATAAGACAGTGGTGTAGGCCCCTCCCTGCCTAATGCTTGGTGAAAAGACTTGCAATGAAAATGTAAGTAAAAAATAAGGCTTAATTCCAAAAATATGCCAATTACTTATGGCCTAATTACGAGAAACTATCAAATTCTTTCAAAATTATGAATAACTACCATACTTTTGAAATTTATGGTAATTTCTTGTAACTATTGCTGACGTAGCACATAATTTATGGTTGTTTGTCATAGTTTTTGAAATTTTTTTGGTAGTTTCATATAGTTTTTGAAAAGTTTTGAGACAGATTATTGTGTATTTAAGAAGATTTGATAGTTTCTCATAATTTGACCAAAATATTTGGTTGTTGTTTGGAATTAAGCTATGATTATTTGGAATTAAGCCAAAAATCAATGGAAGATGATTATTAATTACTTTCTATTTTTGTTCAATGATCCTTCTGGGATCATTAAAGGTAAGGCCTTTTGATTTATATTAGGATTAGCTGCATAGATAATTTTTCTCATTTGGTAACACCTATCATAAATTCCATCTCCATAAAATTTACATCCATTAGAATTAGACTTATGTCTTGGCATAAGCGGTGGATCCGGGATTTTTGGTGAGTGGAGGTACAATATACAACAAGGCTTCATTAAGATTTTATCCAAAATTTACCATCATCTTATCACTAATCCTTTGCGAAAAAACACTAAAAGAATTCATACTCTACAAGATCAAAATGATTGGTCAATACATATTTCCCAAAAAAAAAATTAATTATGAGAATGGTGGAATTGATCATGCAACAACTTGCTAGGTAAGATCATGCACTACCACATGAGTTATAATACATTTGTGTTATGTTTATGAACCCAATATATATAATATGCATGCATAATATGGTTTTTCATCAATATATCAAAGTAGAGATTTCTTTCTCTGCAAATTCTCAGTGGGACCACGCGACCGGCTGTATATGGGTCCGGCCCTGGTTGCCATCTTAGTTAAAATCTTCCCATGATTCGAATAAAGATGTCTGCTCAGAGGCAACAACAACAAAGTTTCAATAAAACATAAGATATATGTCAAAAAATTTGTTTTAAAGACAGATGTATGAATCTTTTTCAATTTAGCTATAACCATTAGTTCTAAATCATTACCGTTACAGGAAAGCCTTCTTTTGATATTGTTAGTTCGTCGAGGCTAGGGTCGCAACAATTGTGACCGCGGCGGAATCATAGAATCAAAATTTTATGAAATCTTAGCATCAATTAACCACAACAAGATTGTTTCATTCACTACGATCGCTAAATAAGAAAACAAGAGTAAACTGGGAGCTACAACCTTTGTAGCGTGTCCAGATAATCCCGGATGACCCCACCATTGCTCCTACACTATCCAGATCGAGCTTAATCGATGATCTCCTTACCGAAAATGATCCACCTTGAGATTCCTCTAATCCAAGCTCCAACTCCAAATGATCATATTAAATGAAGTAACTTGTTAATTAAAGTAGTTAATTCTAATTAGCAAGAGATAATTGAAAATTAGCTCACCATTTCTCATCTCATTTTTTTTCTTCTCATTCAAAACGAAAACTCAAGATCATCTCATTTCTTTTCTTCTCATTCAAAACGAAAACTCAAGAGAGAGAGAGAGGAAGAAGATAAAAATGGCTATGGTTCAAAGATGAGAACCAAAGATATGAATACCTTTCTCAAAAAATAAAACAAGAATGAGTCATTGGTTTTGAAACATATATAAAGAATGACTCATTTCCTTTTATTCAAATAAATAAATATAACGACTCTGAAATCTTTGTACAGAATTTTTCTTGTTATTATACAGAAAAGAGTATTACAGCCTGTGTAAGAGTCAAAAGTTGTTTCTATTAAATAAAAACAAGAAACAACTTGTAATTCACTAATAAAACTTCTACATTGTTGTACCGTATCCTGTGTGTTCGATTCCCATCATACATAATTATTTTTTTTCTTTTTCTTTTTAATTTTTGGGAAGCCCAAGAGTTGCACGTGCAATACACAGGGAAATAAAAAGTTCAGAAAAATCAAACACGCGCAAAATGGAGTAAACACGGAATTAATCACGTGACACGAATCTCGAGGCCAGAACTCGAGAATCGACCATCCAAAATGCCTCTAGGGCCGGCGCCGACGGTCGGATGAGCTCCAATGAGCTCCGTGCTTTGCACACTTGTCCCTTCACCTTCCCTAACTCTTCTGCACTGTTTGATTTCTCTGCAATCAAACAGAGACTATTCATTTCACCATTTAATATCATTTTAATGTTTTTTAATCCAAAATTTTAATTCCCAAACCCTAATTCTCTACTATAAATACCACCCCATACTTTAGCTCTTCACCATTCTGAAATTCTAGCAAAAATTCTCTCAAAAAGTTCCTAAGTGCAAGTGTAGTAAAGTGGAGTTAGCAACCAAGTTCTGCCGTCGAAAATCGAAGCCGATTCTGGAGCTCCTGTAACGCCACGAAGCCTCCTTCCTCTTCCTAATTCTTTTCTTCAAATTTTCAAACCGTAAGCCCCTCCCAACACTCTTTCTTTTAATTGAAATTCATCTCCAAATCATATATCGGTAAAGTGGAGTTATTACCGATACGTTTCTTTTCTAAAAGCTAGAACTCTCTTATCCTTTATATCTTGGTCAATCTAATTTCACCATTTTATTTGTAACTTTAATTACAAATATTTAGATTCAAGTTTATCCAAATTTCTCATGTGAAACAATCATAAAACGAACTTTTCATTAAAATAGGTTGAACTTTATTATCACATCTTTTCGATTTCGTTAAAACTATACCTTTAGGAAAAACTTTACGGGGTAACGACCTACCCCACAGCACACTTTGGTTTCATAGCACGATATCTAAATTGTCACGATCATAAAATTCCTAAATTTTCGCGTATCATTTCTATAATAAAATATTGCAATTATTTATTTTTGGTATATTTTGTTTTTTAATAAATATATTATTTTATCACTTCATCTATTTTATAATTTTTCAAAGCCCAAACCTAAGCCAAGCCAAATCCATTTGATTTCTTTCTTTTCTTTTTCTAAGTCCACCTTCTTTTCAAGATACGACATATATTTAATTTTTATTAAATATGTGCATGAACAATCTTATAGCTCATTGGTTAATTTCTTGCATTGTTATTTTATAGGCCACATGTTCAAATTGTAACGACTCTGAATTTACTGTACAAAAATTTTCAGTTTAATGTATAGAAAAAAGTTTACAAACCTGAGTACAATTTATAAGTTAATTTTTGTTTAAGAACAATAAGAAACAAATTGTAGCTCACTGGTAAAGCCTTTCACTTCTGTGATGTAACCCCTGTGTTCGAATCCAATCAGACACGTTATATTTTTTCTGATTTTTCTTTTGAACTTTTTGGAAGCCCAAAATTTTACACGTGCAATACATATAAAAATAAAAAGACAGAGAAAACAAACATGTGCACAATGTTGTAAATACTGGCATGAAAACATGGCACCAATCCTACGGCCCCACTCCAAAAATCGAACTGCCAAAATGGCTTTATAGACGGCACCAACGGTCCCCCCATAGCCAAATGTTCCCAGGCTTTGCACACTCGACTCTTGGCGTACCCCTAACTCCCCTGCACTGTTTGATTTCTCTGCAATCAAACAGAGACTCTTCAATTCACAATTTATCATCTTTTTAATTCATTTTTTAATTCCAAAATCCTAATTCCACAATATAAATACTGCCCCATTCTCTAACCCTTCATCATTCTGAAAATTATAGCTAAAATTCTAAAAATTTCACAAGTATAAGTGGAGTAGAAGAGGAGTTAGCAAGCGATCAAGTTTCGGCTGTTGGATATAGTGCCCTCAAAGTCAATTATTGGATCGCAGGCTCGTGATTGCAATGATTGAGGAGGACCTATACCGGTAGGACAGTCTTACTCAAGATGATAGTATGCTGTCTGGTTTGTCTTTATCAGTCGTGTACAGGTTTAGGTGACATGATCACTATTACACGTTGATAGAGCCCTTAGGATCCTACTTGACTACCAACAGTATGATGGCGATCATATACGTGAGAGTTGGGTAGTCCATAAGCACATCCTTAAAAGTGGTCTCTAGTCGTGGGAGTTTTGAGACAGGGCATCGATACTCCGGAGTAGACTAGTGTATACAGGCGAGACCCCGACGAGAGGCGGTGGCCGGTCTCACAAGCTATTGGTGTCAGTTAGATCACCTAAGATGTATACAGGTGCTCATTGGGTTATGAGTACACAGGACAGGACTCGCCGGGAACCTGCTAGTTGGTGGTTATACCTAGCGTCAGATAGAAATTCCGTGGTGACATGTGTACAGGTTAGTTCATCGACCTGAGGTCGTCATTTGTCTCGTGTGAGTTCCCACTGTGCTTTGATTACTACCCTACCACGGCTCAAAGGAGTCGTGCAAACAGGTTTTAGTTGGGTACAGTCCCGAGCCACATAAAAGTAAGTGAGCGGATCGGCAGGGGATTCGTCTCTCCCGGTATTGGGGGTGAGATCGCGCTGTGTCTAGGAGAGCCATTACACAAAGTCCTTGGCCAAGGCAGGTGAGAATTACTGGTAAGTATTCCAGTAGTTTCTCAGGGTGTTCAGGGTTACTCTCCGACAAGACTTATACTGCTATTGGGGGTCTGACGTTACCAGCCCCTAGGCCGGATATGCGATACTCATAGACGAACGGACCGGACTGTATGTATATTGTCACTGTTAGGCTCAGTAGGGTTTCAGGATGAGTTCGCTCATCAGCTTCCCTTTCGGTCAGTACATGGGCAGCCGTTACGCACAGCTAGTGCCGCTGACGTGCTTGTAGTTAAACCCATTGCCAGGGTACTGATGAGTCATTAGAGTCCCCCACAGAAAGTTTCCCAAGTTCGGGCGAAACGTTGTAGAGGCCGTATGGTTTTATGGCAGGGTTCGAAAATGCACGTGCACTTGTGCACGTGTCATATTTCGGACAGATAATACTGGTGGGCTTTGGTTTAAGCCGGATCAAGTATTATATTGAGTCGGAATATTTTAGTCTCTCGTATTCGTATTCGGTCGGAATACGGATACATGTATGTATATACAGGTGAGGGGTATTTTCGTAATCCATTACGAGAATATTTTAGAAGATGCATTTCTTTTTGGATTAATCATTTTGGTTTAAATGATTATTGATTTTGGAAAGTGTGACTCATTATGGATGACACATTTCTTCTAGCATGTTCATTAGTGACTCATGCTAATGAGTCACTAAGTGAGTCATGATAGAATTAATGTGTTTTGTTTTGGGTATGGATATTTGAGGTGATATTTTCATAAGATATTTTCTTTGGTCTTTGATAAATAAACCTCATATATCCTTTGACAAAAGGATTAGAAAAGAACCACAAGTTATTATGCTTGAGTTCTTGCTCTCTCTTGAGATTTTCTTGAGTTCACAATTTCCGATCCTTAGCATCTTCTTCAACCTCCACCCTAACCCTCTCATGTGATGAGAACCCTAGGGTGTTTGAGACAAAGTATTCTACTCATTCGCTACTTCATCTTGGTCATCTCTTTTAGCAGACTTGATGACCGAGTTGCCTCGGTATAGAGGCGGGAGCCCGTTTAAAGATCCGTTGACGTGGTGCCACCTCGATGAGGAGACAGGAGATCGGAGTTGCCGCGAGGAGCGTGGGATGATGGCTAAAGACCGAAGGACTCGGATCGATCGGTATAGCCTTTCTACCTCTTTACAGTTTGTTAGTTTACCGTTAATGGAAAGATCCGGGTTATAGTATGCGATAGTGCCAGTTGTAAAAGTTTTTGTTCCGCGTTTGGCGTCAGAATGACGGCAGGGGCGCTACCGTAGACTTACATGGTATTGTTCATATCAGATTTTTGCATTTTCATACCGCCCAATTTTTATCACATTGCATATCGGTAGGTATTCTTGAGCCGTGTTTGCTAGTCAATTGCAGGATACAGGTTCTCAGCTCTAAACAGTGAAATTTATGGAAAAACACGACAAAATCCGGGTTCCTGCCAACCACAGATAAAACACGGGTCTCCGCTCTTTATCCGTCTGTTGCCACACACCAGTTTAAGAGACAAAATGGCAAATCAATGTCATTTTCATGCACAAGGCTCAATGGCAACACAAGATCCAAGAAATCTACGCGGAGCTCAAGAAAATCATGACAAAAAGATCCATATCCAATCACCTTTTGATCAACAGAAATTCTGGAAAAATCGTGAAGCAATTCTGAGAAAAATCATATACCAGACTAATGGGCACAGAAAACCAGGAGAAGCCACCAAAAATTGAAGACCCAATTCCTCTAAAGGGCCGCGGTTCCGCGGCAATAGCAGGCTTAGGCCGCGGAACCGCGGCCGTACTGTGGTGTCAGAAGGCGGGACTTCAGGGTTATTTTGGTCTTTTCATATAGAGGCAGAATTTTGCCCTAGATTTCCAGTTCCCTGCCTATAAATAGTCCAGAACTTGCCAAAGCCAAGGGTGCTTAATCTTGTATTTTTCTAGGTTTAGAATACTTGTTCTTCTTCCTCTTCTCATCTCTTCTCCATTGAAAAACTTGTAGTGAGCTTTTGTGAGTGAAGAATGATGAATAAAGAAGTTCGTTTGGTTATTATACTTGTCTTGTTCTCTTATTATTGCTTGTAATTTTCATTTGTTAACTTAGTTGTTGTTATTTCTTGTTGTTTCTTTCTTTTCTCTTTTCCTTTATCCTTAAAACAACCATGATGCTTACGCTTGATTCTTGCCAAGGTGAGGTCGCAAATAGCTAGTTGTTATCTTCTAATCTCTTTCTTTCTATCTTCCTCTTTTGTTTTATTTTCTTTTCCGTATTATGGGTGAGTAGTTTCATACTTGTTAGGGTAGGATAAGGGAAGTTTGAGAGAAGGAAATCTCTCTCACTCTTTCCTTGCCCAACATCTTAAATCGACTCCCGTTAATTAAACCACAATCCGCTCCCTACGGCACCCTATCCTATAGGATAGCGGTGATTCCGTAGTGAGACCGGTTGTGGTTGAATTAACCGGAGGTTATGGCTAAGAGCCAAGAACGGACGGACAAGCACCAAAAGGAAGAACTTAAGCGTTGGAAAGCCTAGCTTATACTCGCAAGTTCCTTCCTAGTCGTGCTAATCCCCGTTGTTGCCGATTACCGTAACACCGATATTAAGAGTGGTAACGAAAGAAGTGAGCGACTCCTAACTCAAACTAACCTAATCCTAACCCTAACAAGCTCTCTTTACATATCATTTTAAAACTTAGTTAATCACAAACAAATCTGAAAAATTGGACTTAACTCGTTAAAGCACATAGAAAAAGATTCCCATCTCCCTGCGGACGACCCGTACTCAACCAGCTAGCTACAAGCGAAACCGTCTTGATTGCGGTAATTAAATAAACTTGAACACGCAGAATCTGTACCAATCAAATGGCGCCGTTGCCGGGGAGACGGTAGTTTATTTCTTTGTGTAATTTCGGGTTAACTTATGAATATAACCGAAAAACAAAACAAAAAAATATACTTTGTAAAAAATCATTTTGTTATTTTTGATTAGTTTTTGTGCAAGTGTGCAGGATAATACGGAGTTCGAGTTCAGTGCCAAAGACGTGGGAAGATAGACCCACATCTCGCGGCTACACCGCGACGGATCAAAATGAAGCAAACGGTCCACTGTAAGATTCTGGAGTAGTTCCAGTGAACAAATCAAGATTCAGGACATACAGACAAGAAGAGGACAGCCACAACAGCACACACCAGGAATTTGAAGCCCCGATCCCTCCATACAGCCGCGGAACCGCGGCCTTAGCACATGTTTGGCCGCGGAACCGCGGCCATTTGTTGGCTTCAGTGGCCCAAATTTTTGGTAACTCTCTCTCTCCTCTTCCCCACTCCTCTGGACTCCAATAAACTGTGTTTTCTGCAGCATTCTTTGCGCAAATTCTCTTCCCCCTTCCAATAAACTGTTCTTGTGCAGGATTCTTTGCGCCGCGCTAAAAATAAAAATTGTTTGCAGTTGATTTGTTACCGCTTTGCATTCATTAATACGGACTTAAGGGGCTTGAAACCAATTCAGATTGGGTGGGGATTTCATCACCCTTCCCAGGACCCCAAAAATCACAAAAAGCATATGCATTGACCATTGTTAATTAAAAAATACTAGACTCAACCCTAAGGACTTCGCGCTCAATAGGACAGAGGACTAGTTACAGGCATCGGCCGTTTATCCTATCTGACTTTTATGGTGTTTAGGTAAGTGTGACGAAGGCAAGTGGTTTATAATTAAGGAACTTCGCGAAAGCGTTGGATAACCTCCCACTTACCTGGCACTTATCTGGCCGCATTTGACGGAGAAGAGGCGGTTTGAGGTCCTATTTCTAGCCCTCTGGAACAGTTAGGAGCTGTCTAGCAGACCTAGGTGACCCTAGATCTAGGTGAGATTGTGCATATCTTGTTTGTGATTGCTTAAAGCCGTAAGTCCGTACATATTTCTGTAAAGCTCTTTCTAAAAAAAAAAGGAAAAAATCAAAAACTTTTATAAAAACTTGCCCTTTGTCGCCAAATCCACTTTTCACCCACCACCCATCGTATTTCTCATTGACGTTTTCTTACCCTCACCTTCTCCGCTTTGACTATACTAAACTCGTTTAGTGTATGTCCGCTTGGACTCGGGACACTAGCGCCCGTCTAGTCCGCGTTACGTTAGTCGCTACCGATTACACGATCGACTCAGACGTCGAAACTCCGTCCACTCCTCTTTCACCCTTACCTTTGCCGGCCAACTCCGACATTGACCGGAATTCTGTTCATACATCTTCACCTTCACCATCACCAACCTCTTCTTCCGCGATGTCAGGATTTAATCCGAACATCTCTTTGACTACCCCTGGATTGGCTCCACCTCCTACGGAGACCAATAACCCACCACCACCGTCTGTTGTAGCGCCGCAGCGAATCGCGCTTCAGGATCGTTTCTATCCCACCCGATCTGCACTTCCCTCCTGCCTTTCTCTTCCACCGGCCAATGGGGATAATTTTGAAATTAAGCCCCACTTCATCAACATGCTTCTACGATTTCATGGGCTTGAATCTGAAGATGCCTATATCTTCATCAATAAATTTCAAAACGTTTGTGCCATGATGAAAACTACCCAACTGTCGGACGATGCTATACGTCTACGGGTCATTCCGTTCACTTTATGCGATCTTGCTGAAAAATGGCTGTATAGCACCGCTTCCCACTCCATAACCAGTTGGGACGAGTTTGTAAAAGCGTTTCTAAAGAAATTTTATCTGAATCATAAAACCGCAAGGATCCGCAATGAAATCAACCAATTCTCCCAGCTTCCTTCCGAACCCTTCTGGAAGTGCTTTGACCGGTACAAAGACCTTCTTGTTCAGTGTCCTCACCACGGTATAGAGAAATGACAACTTTGCCAAACCTTATACGAGGGCCTGAACCCAGCAACCAAGCAGTTGTTGGAAACCATCTGTCAGGGCCACTTCCTATCGAAATCTGACGAGGAAGCGTGGCAATTCTTTGACGACCTTACGGAGCAAACGCTACAATGGGAGAGCACCAGACTGACTTCTTCTTCTTCTACCTCCACTTCTACCGGTCAGTCTAGGGTAGGAATCCACCAACTTGATGTCTCTATTGCGATGAAAGCTGAAATGGCTGCAATAACGAGAAAGCTTAAAGCAATAGAGAGCAAATTTTCTTCTCCTGCTCCTGCCCCTGTTCTTCCCCTTCGTACCATCTGCGCTTGTTGTTCCGATCCTTCTCACTTAACCGAAGAGTGTCCTTACAATCCACCATCGCAAGGACAGGATCAGGTTAATGCTGCATTTCAGCAAAGACCGAGGAATGATCCATACTCTTCCACTTACAATCCCGGTTGGAGGAACCACCCCAATTTCTCCTGGAATCAGAATCAGAATCAATTCCAAGGCAACAATTTCCAAAGGCCCCCTCCGCCGCAGCAACAAGCGCAACAACAAACTCAATTTCAGCAGCCCTTCCAACCCCAACCTTTTCAAAATCAGACGAACAACTTTGCACCCAACAATTCTTTTCCACCAAACAATTTTGTTCCGTCAAACAACGATAAGGTTTCCTCGCTCGAACGAAGTCTGGAGGCGTTCGTTAAACAATCGACACAATCCACCGCAAACATCCAGTCTTCCATTCAGTCCTTAGTGCAACACACTGCCGCACACGGGCAAAGCATCAAGACCATCGAGGCCCAGATTGCACAACTGAATGCGGCCTTAAGCGAGCGAGAGAAGGGGAAGCTCCCGTCCCAGCCACTCCCAAATCCCGGTCACCCACATAATGTACATGTTACTCTTGAACAACAGAACCATAATGTGAGTGCCGTGACCACATTGAGATCGGGAAGGATGCTGCAAAACAACATCGGCACACGGATCAACGATGACACCTCGACCGCTTCTTCTTCTTCTTCTTCTCCTGCTTCTTCGTCTTCTGAGCCTATTCTCCGTTCTTCACAAGGCTCTCCTTCCTCTTCTTCTGCTCTGAATGGACCCACTTCTCACTCCACGAAAACACCTGTTCTGGGATCCATTCCAACTCTACAATCTCCTCCACATGCATTAGACTCAACCAATTTTAAAAACGTCCCATTTCCAAACCGGTTGAGTTCTAATAAACAAAATCCACAAATGGAGAAGATTCTGGAGTTATTTAAGCAGGTTAACATTAACATTCCTCTTTTAGATGCTGTCCAACAAGTCCCATCCTACGCAAAAATCTTAAAGGACTTGTGCACGAAAAAGAGGAAGTCTCAGGTACCCAAGAAAGTTTTCTTGGCTAGTGCTGTGAGTGATGCTCTTACCCAATCTTTACCACAAAAATGGAAGGACCCTGGCTGTCCTACGATTTCAATTACCATTGGGGATAAGAACATCAACCGCGCACTATTAGATCTTGGTGCCGGTGTTAACCTGCTTCCATACTCAGTATACGAGCAATTAGGCGTCGGAGAGCTGAAACCCACACACTGCACTCTCTAAATGGCCGACCGATCAATCACCCATCCTAAGGGTGAGCTAGAGGATGTGTTAATAAAAGTCGGGGACTTCATATTCCCCGTTGACTTCATTGTATTAGACACACAGCCTGTAGCTAACCCCCGGAATCAAATTCCGGTGATACTCGGTCGCCCATTCCTTGCAACCTCAAATGCTGTGATCAATTGTCGCAATGGTTCGATGAACCTCTCTTTGGAAACATGGCGATTGAACTCAACATTTTTAGGTTGGGGAATCAGCCCTCCGAACCTAATGCTCATATACTGGACGTCTGCTCGATCCAGGAGATCACCCCAGAAGAATGTGAATTCGAGGAGTTTCTGTTTGATCACGATAAACTTGATGCCACTAGTGCGTTCCTCTTCGAACCTGCTGCTGTTTCTGCGCCCGACAACGACTACGAGTGTTTCACGTTCTCGAACGATCTTAGCCGCTCACAACCCGAGTTTCAATCCTTCGAATTTCCGGATGAGTTACCTGAACCATCCAACTCGGTCGCTTACACTCGTTTTGAACCTTTGCTGGAGTCCTTTGAGTTCGAGACCTCTGCACCAATCTTGCCTTCAATCGTTTCACCTCCATCGCTCGAACTCAAGCCTTTGCCGTCTCACCTTAAGTATGCTTACTTAGGTGAGAACGAGACCCTCCCTGTCATCATCTCGGCTTCTCTAGCTCCCGAGCAAGAGAAAACCCTTCTCGCGGTCTTGCATAGCAACAGGCAAGCTTTTGGCTGGTCCATGGCGGACATCAAGGGGATTAGTCCCCTGATCGTTGAACATCACATTCATCTGATGGATGATGCCAAACCAGTCCAGGATCCACAAAGACGTCTCAATCCAGTCATGAAAGAGGCTGTGAAGAAGGAGATCGTAAAATGTCTGGATAGTGGTATCATTTACCCTATCTCTGATAGCCAGTGGGTTAGCCACATTCACGTTGTCCCCAAGAAATCAGGTATAACGGTCATCACTAACGAGGCGAACGAGTTAATCCCTACTCGCACCCAAACTGGGTGGCGAGTATGCATTGATTACAGAAAACTCAACGCCGCAACGCGGAAGGAACCACTTTCCGCTACCTTTCATTGACCAGATGCTTGAACGATTGGCCGGACACGAGTACTACTGCTTTCTAGATGGCTACTCCGGCTATAATTAGATTCCCATCGCCGAAAAAGACCAGGACAAGACCACATTCACTTGTCCTTTCGGCATGTTTGCATATCGTCGCATGCCCTTTGGATTATGCAATGCGCCCGCTACCTTCCAGCGGTGTATGATGGGAATCTTCTCAGACATGGTGGAAAAATTTCTGGAGATTTTCATGGATGATTTCTCCACCTTCGGCGATTCCTTCAACGAGTGTTTGCTGCATCTTGACGCTGTCCTTACCCGATGTAAGGACAAGAATCTCACTTTGAATTGGGAGAAGTGCCACTTCATGGTGCGCGAAGGTATTGTCTTAGGACATATCATCTCGCAAAATGGCATAGAGGTTGACAAAGCAAAGATTGAGGTCATTTCCAATCTACCTCCTCCCAGATGCGTCAGAGACATCCGAGCCTTCCTTGGCCATGCCGGTTTTTATAGACGGTTCATCAAGGACTTTAGCAAGATTGCTAGACCCTTGACTCTTTTACTGGCCAAGGACACGCCATTCGACTTCAACTCAAGCTGTGTGACTACATTCGAGTCATTGAAAACCTCTCTCACTTCTGCTCCCGTTCTTTCTTCACCTGACTGGACGCACCCATTTGAGATTATGTGCGATGCATCCGACTTTGCCATTGGTGCTGTCCTTGGACAGCACATTAACAAGATGCCGCATGTGATTTATTATGCGAGCCGAACCCTGAACGACGCCCAACTCAATTATACAACAACTGAGAAGGAATTCTTAGCCGTTGTATTTTCTTTAGAAAAGTTCAGGCCCTACCTCATCGGCTCTCCAATCATTGTCTACACAAACCATTCTGCTCTGCGCCATCTTTTTACGAAGAAAGATGCAAAATCTCGGCTAATACGTTGGATCCTCTTACTTCAAGAGTTTGACCTTGTCATTAAGGACAAACGAGGATGTGAAAACGTAGTTGCCGACCATCTCTCACGACTTCCTTCTTCGCCTTCGCTTCCAATTCCGATCAACGACGTTTTTCCGGATGAACAGCTCTTGACAGTATCTTGCGAACCCTGGTTCGCAGATATTGTGAACTATTTGGCCACAGGGTTACTACCGACTGAATGGTCAAGTCAGGACAGACTTCGCTTCTTATCCCAAGTAAAACACTTTTACTGGGACGAACCCTATCTGTTCAAGTACTGTCCCGACCAGATTATTCGTCGGTGTGTCCCTGACGATGAATTCAAGAGTGTGCTGTCATTTTGCCACGATCAAGCGTATGGCGGGCATTTTGGCCCCAGAAAGACAGCTGAGAAGATCTTGCAATGTGGTTTCTACTAGCCACAACTCTTCAAAGACGCTCATGACTATTGCAAGACTTGCTCCCGGTGCCAACACATGGGCCGGATATCCCGGAGGAACGAAATGCCGCTCCAACCGATCTTGGTTGTGGAGATTTTCGATGTTTGGGGGATAGATTTCATGGGGCCGTTTCCCAGCTCTTTTGGGAACTTGTACATCCTTCTCGCTGTTGATTACGTCTCTAAGTGGGTCGAGGCTGTGCCCAGCCGGACTAACGACAACAAGGTTGTCGTTAGGTTTCTTAAAGAAAACATTTTCTCCCGTTTTGGACACCCCCGAGCGATCATTAGCGACAATGGAAGTCATTTCTGCAACAAGACTTTCGAGGCCTTGATGCGGAAATATTCCATTAATCATAAGCTATCCACGCCCTACCACCCCCAAACCTGCGGGCAGGCCGAAGTTTCAAATCGGCAAATCAAGCAGATACTGGAGAAGACGGTTTCCAAGAACCGAAAAGATTGGTCGCTGAAACTCACTGATGCCCTTTGGGCATTTCGAACCTCTTATAAGACCGATCTTGGCATGTCTCCCTATCGGCTTGTGTACGGAAAAGCTTGCCACCTACCTGTCGAAATAGAGCATCGTGCATTTTGGGCGATAAAGGAGCAGAATCTGTCTCTTGAAGATGCGGGCAGCCATCGGAAGCTGCAGTTAAACGAATTGAGCGAGCTTAGGGATGAGGCTTACGATAACGCGGTTGTCGTTAAGAACCGAACGAAGGTGTTTCACGATAAACACCTTTTGCGCAAAACCTTCGTACCTGGTCAGCAGGTACTGCTTTACGACACCCGACTACACTTCCATCCAGGAAAGCTCAGATCTCGCTGGAAAGGGCCGTATTTTGTGCGGAATGTATATCCGCAGGGCGCTGTGGATTTGGAAAATCTAAAGGACGGTTCATTTTTCAAAGTGAATGGACACCGACTTAAACCGTACCTTAGCGCCGAACCAACAGAGGAGCTCCTGGTCTTACAGGAGCCGGTTTACCCTGCATAATCTTCCTCTACCTACCACCAAACTTCGGTTATCCAGCCAAGAACAGTGGACACAGTTCCAAATAAGTTTGGGGGTATGTATATACCATTTTGTATATATTTGTGGATATTCTTTTCCATTCTTTTTCTTTTTCTTTTCAATAAAAACAAAAACAATAAAAAAAAATTGTGTTTATCTAACCGACAATTTTGACCCTTCAAATGATCTCTTCATGCGATGACAGTGAGGACACTGTCCAGTTTAAGTTTGGGGGTACGCTCGGTACGCATTTCTTACCTTCGCATTCATATGTATATTTTGCATCTGCATATTAAAATCCATAAAATCCATAAAAATCTGAAAATTTTCTAAAAACATAAAAACTTTTCTGTCAAGTTAGCTAGTGGGAGGACTCTGATTCAACATTTCGACGGTTTTGTTTGATAAAATAAGAATAACTAAATCTTATGCTTAGATTTTGAAAACCTGAAAAATAACTCTCCTTTGAAGTTAACTATAGCTGATATACGTCTTTACATCACACTACACGTGTCGTGAGTTTTGGAAATTAGATGACAAGTCTTTTATGTTTAAAAACTTTTAAATAGATAAATGATTTTCTGAGGATCAAATAGGTTTGTTCTGAAATAAGTAATATCAAGAATAGTTTATGAAGTAAGTGAATATGAAGGAATGTTATTGATGCCTTAATTGGAACTAAGTCTGAAAAATAACCCATCTGAAACTTGATTGGAATGATTACACACCGAACCCACTAAACACGTCTTTTATCCAAAAAATAATTGAACTGCCGGTTATATCTCCGTTCGTATTAAATCATCATGATTTTCACGCCAAACTGTCTTTTGTTTTTGGACCTAGGTAACTTGAGTAATTAAGTCCGCTGGGGTGTTTCTACACCTAATGCCCTAAAACCAACTGGTTTGGGTGCATTGGCCCAAAGCTCGCTAAGAAGACTAGAGAGTCCAGATTAAAACAAAGTCAAGCAAGTGTTCTCTCCGAGTTAAAATTCCTAACGGTTCTTTGTGCGAGAATAATCTTGATAAAAGACAGGCTTTTATAAAAATTTTAGCGGAGATATGAAGGTTTTATTCTATGATAAAGACTATTCCACGTTCACAGAGGTGTGTATGAAATGAAAACAAGAAAAAGGTGGAGTGAAAAATAAGACCTAGTTTCCTGTTAAGGAAGATAGAAATTCTGAAGTTGAAACTTTACTGGAAAACGAAACTTGAAAAATGCTTAACTTTTTATAAAACTTATGTGATCCTTTCAAAATTTTTATCTGGGCTTTATTGTGTGACATGATGACTTAAGTCGATCCTTCTGGAAACTTAACGACACTATTTGCACTGCACGCAAAGACATATAAAATCTGTAGTTAAACAAGAAGCGAGATGTGAAAAATAAGGTTCGATAGTCTAGACTTAGGATAATAGAATTGTTATTTTCTGAAACAAACTTTAGGGTTTGAATCTTAGTTATTTTGCAAAACTAACTTGACCGGATTTTGTGGGTAGTATCCGCTGAAAACCCTCAGGAGACAACACTCCTCCTACTAGGGACACCTAGAGGTTTAACGGCTTGTTGCACATGCTCAGTGCAATCGCGTTCCCTGGGAAAGTGAGGTTAGGAAATTTTTTGTGAATAAATTGGCTTTGCTCGGGACGAGCAAATAATAAGTTTGGGGGTATTTGTTCATATCAGATTTTTGCATTTTCATACCGCCCAATTTTTATCACATTGCATATCGGTAGGTACTCTTGAGCCGTGTTTGCTAGTCAATTGCAGGATACAGGTTCTCAGCTCTAAACAGTGAAATTTATGGAAAAACACGACAAAATCCGGGTTCCTGCCAACCACAGATAAAACACGGGTCTCCGCTCTTTATCCGTCTGTTGCCACACACCAGTTTAAGAGACAAAATGGCAAATCAATGTCATTTTCATGCACAAGGCTCAATGGCAACACAAGATCCAAGAAATCTACGCGGAGCTCAAGAAAATCATGACAAAAAGATCCATATCCAATCACCTTTTGATCAACAGAAATTCTGGAAAAATCGTGAAGCAATTCTGAGAAAAATCATATACCAGACTAATGGGCACAGAAAACCAGGAGAAGCCACCAAAAATTGAAGACCCAATTCCTCTAAAGTGTCGCGGTTCCGCGGCAATAGCAGGCTTAGGCCGCGGAACCGCGGCCGTACTGTGGCGTCAGAAGGCAGGACTTCAGGGTTATTTTGGTCTTTTCATGTAGAGGCAGAATTTTGCCTTAGATTTCCAGTTCCCTGCCTATAAATAGTCCAGAACTTGCCAAAGCCAAGGGTGCTTAATCTTGTATTTTTCTAGGTTTAGAATACTTGTTCTTCTTCCTCTTCTCATCTCTTCTCCATTGAAAAACTTGTAGTGAGCTTTTGTGAGTGAAGAATGATGAATAAAGAAGTTCGTTTGGTTATTATACTTGTCTTGTTCTCTTATTATTGCTTGTAATTTTCATTTGTTAACTTAGTTGTTGTTATTTCTTATTGTTTCTTTCTTTTCTCTTTTCCTTTATCCTTAAAACAACCATGATGCTTACGCTTGATTCTTGCCAAGGTGAGGTCGCAAATAGCTAGTTGTTATCTTCTAATCTCTTTCTTTCTATCTTCCTCTTTTGTTTTATTTTCTTTTCCGTATTATGGGTGAGTAGTTTCATACTTGTTAGGGTAGGATAAGGGAAGTTTGAGATAAGGAAATCTCTCTCACTCTTTCCTTGCCCAACATCTTAAATCGACTTCCGTTAATTAAACCACAATCCGCTCCCTACGGCATCCTATCCTACATGATAGCGGTGATTCTGTAGTGAGACCGGTTGTGGTTGAATTAACCGGAGGTTATGGCTAAGAGCCAAGAACGGACGGACAAGCACCAAAAGGAAGAACTTAAGCGTTGGAAAGCCTAGCTTATACTCGCAAGTTCCTGCCTAGTCGTGCTAATCCCCGTTGTTGCCGATTACCCTAACACCGATATTAAGAGTGGCAATGAAAGAAGTGAGCGACTCCTAACTCAAACTAACCTAATCCTAACCCTAACAAGCTCTCTTTACATATCATTTTAAAACTTAGTTAATCACAAACAAATATGGAAAATTGGACTTAACTCGTTAAAGCACATAGAAAAAGATTCCCATCTCCCTGCGGACGACCCGTACTCAACCGGCTAGCTACAAGCGAAACCGTCTTGATTGCGGTAATTAAATAAACTTGAACACGCAGAATCTGTACCAATCAGGTATCAGAGCCACACCATTAGCCTTTACTAACTTGTTCTAACGTGTTTAAAATATCGATCGAACGAAATTTCCAAAACCGCACTTCTCATGTTAAAGTTTCTGTCGATTTTGTTTTGTCGTCTAAAAATTATTTTGAGCGTCTCAGAAAATCGTGCAGGATTTTTTAAGGATACTGTAGAAATTTGGTTCACTGTCTCCACAGTACTGCCGAGGAACTGCCGCACAAACTATGGTTTGGCCGCGGTTCTGCCGCCGTTTTGGAGCAACAGAGTACCATTTTTCCACAGTAGTGTCTTTCATGGGGAATTGTGGTTTCTGGAATATTTTGTTTGGGCCCAGATTTTGTTTGAGTACTGCAGGTGTATGTGGGGCCCACTTCGGGAAATTTTGTCGATCGGAATTTTAAACTTGTTAGTTTACAGTACTTACATTATATCTTCGACCGTGAATGTCATTCGAGCGGTAAATCGTGTCTAATTGCAATAGTCCTTTTAGACGGATTTGCGAACGTGACATTCGCGTTGATGTTCTGTATTGTGCTGTGATGTTGCGGATTTGTCGTGGTGGATAGCTGTGTGCAATGGTAGTGCAGTTTGGATTTATTTGTACATTTGATATTGCGGGGCGCGCGTCCAACATGTGGACTGCCGTCACTGCCTGTTTGTATAATATTCTTTTGGGGCACGACCGGGCTGAGGTCGATGTACCCGTTGTGCATATTTTTCATTTCTGTACTAGGTTTACCCCGCGACGGAGTGCACGGATAACCGGGTTCTGGAGGGCAACGAGTCCGCATCTCATGGCTTTGAGAGGCAGAGGGCCTCACTCTAGAATTGGCAGACTATTCGCCGCACTCGTAGTCACGTTCCGTACCTTCGGGTCATGACTTTGTCACGACCCGAAAGTACGGAATGTGACACTCGTAGGGGGTACAGGTTGACCCAAGGAGGGGTGCTTAAGTTACCGGATTCCGTGAAGTGCAGAGTGGTCCATTCACTTTGTTGTAAGGGGCTGCCTCGCTTCAGGTTTTGGTGGGTAACTTGCCGCACCCGTAGGGGTCTAGGTTTCATTGCACAGGCTATCCACACGACCAGGGGAACGTCGGGTTTCAGTAGCGGCTCTGTGAAACTTGGGGATCCCAGATTATCTGTATTGTTCTGTGATGCTTATTACTTTTCCGTAGTGTTGCATTTATCATGCCTGGAGCGATTATTGTATATTGGTATATATACTAGTAGATGTTGTATATGTTTTACACCCGCGCTAGTCCAGTCCCCGCTCTGTCGTTTGTTAAGTAACCTAACGGGTGATGACGGGACCCAGTGACGAATGCGGATGGCATATACGTACATTTTATTTTCGTTCTTTTCTGGTGTGATTAATTGATGGGACTGCGTTGATTCTGATCAATGCAAAGGAAAACAAACCTGTTTGGACGTTGTTGGAAAGTTTTAAAAGTGTTATTATAAAGACGTTTTCTTTTGTTTTGCATAGTGGTATTCAGTTGGAATATCCTGCACCTCATTCGACGAGGCAAGGGCCGAGATCCCTTCACCGGGAGTGACCCCTTGGGCAGAAATTTGCGTCAGGATAATAACTTCACTATAGTCGATTACTTGTTGCTTTGCATCACGGTATTCAGTTGGAATATCCTGCACCTCATTCTACAGGGAAAGTGTCACGCCCTGCTTCCCAGTGTACGGTGAAGGGGACGCGACGAGGTCCGCTACGTATGTACTCAGAAGTACATACACTAAGCGTATCTAAGCAATATAGAAATAAATACACAATAGACAAGAAATAAAAAGAACAGCAACCTTTATTTATTAACATTCTTTGTACAATGCATGAAAGGAAATACAACTGAAATAAAAAGATGCCTAAACAGTGGCATAACAGGAAATGAAAAGTACAGAAAGAAAAGTGTACAATGAAACTACAGTGCAGGGTCTTCAGTAAACTGCTCCAAATCTTCTTGCGATGGCTCAACCTCTGCCGGATCCAAATCACCTGACGACATTCAAAGAAGAGAGAAACAGAATGTCGTCAGCGAACAGGTCGCTCGGTAAGTCCCAAAGGTAAGAGGGAAGTAGAAAAAGACAGAATAAAAAGATACATTTTAAAGTGTAAACTATTGTTGTAATGTTATGTCAACGCTGTTGTTTGTAGCTTGGTACAGAAGGATGCCAGTGTATACGAGGGGAGTCTCTATATGCCAGAGACTAAGGGCACGTATAGTACAAGGTACCGTTTATGCCACGGTACAACAGCAACTGGATTCATGTTAGGTGTGTTAAATCTGACCACCTCGTGCCACCTTTAACACCTTCTGTACCAATCTACCCCTTAAACCCCGCGATGTCTTATTTGTATTGTTATCTTGTAAATTGTGTTGGTTGTATGATTGATTGACTGACCGAAACCATGATATCAGAAAACGGTTATAACCGTAGAGTCATGTAAAAGGAATACTGAGAATCATGTAAAAGGAATATATCCATGGTTCGGTTCAGTCAAGTTGTGTAAACTGATAATTGTATTCATGGATTCATGTGTTAATATTGAATTGGAAACTTGTAGATTTTGGATTGACTTGAATCATATTCAAGTCAGATTATTCAGATTCAAACCCGAGTCAGACAATCAGAAATATGAAACGAAGTCTTATAACTGCTAGGGTCCTTAGGGTAATTTATAAACTTGAGGGGGTTTATGTAAAAATACTTTTATATACTTTTCAAAATACACCTCAAGTATTTATTGTTCGTCTTTAGAGTTGTAATGAGGGTGGATTTTATGTTGTGACATTTCTAGTGAAAATATCCTATTTTTATAATAAGGGTAGTTATCTGTAATATTGATTTATTTGAAGTTCATGGTGTTTTAGTGTAAAATTTATTCTTGTGATTTTTAGAAAAAGGTGGAATATTTATATTATAATAAAATAGATATTTAGATGATAAATATACATATATTTATACAAAATAGTTTTAATAAATATTTTATATTCCAAAAATCTCATTTTCTTAAGATGTCGTATTTTAAACCTTTCGAGACCGAATGCTCCTTGCAGAGGTCTGAATCTCGCACTACTAGCCCGAGGGTGAGCGATAAACCACACGATCCCGAACGGGTTCCCCAAAGATGGGTTGTAGCGGCGCTTTGCAAAGATTGTAAAATACTAATTCTTTAGAAAACGGTTTTATAAAGTAAAAGGTATTTATTTGAAAAGTGTAATTTTCCGTATTTTAGATTCTAGGGTTTCCTAAGCCAACTAGCCTATTTCTAAAGGTCTAAACGACAAGTCGTTAGAAACCTCAAATCGCCTCTTCACCGCCAATTGTGGCCAGGTAAGTACAAGTGAGGAGGGAGGGATCCGGTCACGAATAGTGAGGCGGCCTTTTAAAGTTACCCAAGCTCACTTGCCTAGCCTAGACACCACAAAGTCAGGTTTAGATAAACGATCGATGTCCACAACTTATCGTATTTTCCTAGTAATAAGTATTACTTAAAAGTGTGACAAATCTAAACCTTTAAGAATGGTTTTATGAAGATTATGGTATTTTAGTAAAAATTTCGTTTTATCGTATTCTAAATTTGATGATATCATTTAGGGTTTGTATTTACGTGTGGGTGGAGGTAGGTCGTTACCTCGTGCTCTACTTTAATTGTATAGCCAGTTAAGGGTTAAATGTGAAATTGAAACATGATGGTATTAAAGTGTAAAAATACGGTAGATTGAAAAGGTTATCATTTCATGTGTGAAAACTTATTCAAATTGACTTTTACAAGTTTAATGGTCAAGATAGAGATGTTTAGGAATGGTTGAATTGATTAGAAGAAGAAAAATGAACATCATGGTATTAAAGCGAAAAAGAATACGATATTGCAAAAGCTATCATTTCATGTGAGAAACCTTGTCCAAATTAGTTGTTATGTGATTAATAGTCAACATGAATAAGTTTAGGTATTATGGAATTGGTGACAAGTGGGTTTTTATAGAAAATTGAATCGGAAATCGGTTTGTACCGATTTCCGTCGGGTTTCGCAATTTCGTATTTTTAAGAAGTAGAAAGAAGGAAAGAATGGGACTTACGGATTTCGATCTATACTAAAGAGTATAGGGGAACTAGATGAGCGGCCGAGGCGTTGTTTCGTTGCCGGTTGTTTCAAAAATGTCGCCGGAATTCCGTGAGCGCTTCGCCGTGAACTCGGTTTCAAAGTAACCCTTCTTATAAAAATTTTGGAAGAGTAAACCTAGTGTTTTGAGATGAGAGGGTAGGGGGTATGGGGTCTATTTATAGGGTAGGCTAGGGTAGGGTAGGTGAAAGGTTTTTATTTTTAAAAAATTATAAAAATTAAAGAAAAATCATTAAAATTTGTATTAAATAGGGTGTATTTAACATTGGGAACGATCCATTAAAATGGAGTATACAGGGGGTTATTGAATGCCAAAAGATGCAACTTTCGTTTTGGGGACTCGGCCGTCCGGCCGAGTCCGGTGGTCGTTGCGTGCGGGGGTCCTCTGACGTAGCTCCTGGTATAATTAGTTTTTAGTGTTCAGTTCAACTTTTGGGAGTTATGGCCTGTGGACTGTTGGGCTTCCAAGAATTTTAAAAGAAGAATAATCTAAAAATAATGTGGGGCATGAGATTTGAACTCTGGTGGCTTGGTTCAGCAGTGCAAGGTATTACCAATGAGTTACAAGCTTCTTCTTGTAATTATTGTGGGAAAATAGATACTTAAAATGATAACAGCAACATTAAATACTCCAAGTATACTTCAAATTTAAATCAAATTTATGTATACAAAAATTGGAGTTGTTACAATCTACCCTCCTTACAAAAATTTCATCCTCGAAATTTACAATTTATTTAAGGACTAGTTTACAAAGAGGTGAGGATATCTTGCACGCATTTCATCTTCTCTTTCCCAAGTGGATTCTCCTGGAGTGTCTTTCCTCCACCTTATCCGGACCAAGTTAACTTCCTTGTTCCGAAGTGTCTTCACTTTCCTGTCCAGGATCTCCACAGGTTGTTGCTCACAAGACAAGTCGGGCTGTATAGTGAGCTCGGAATGATCAAGTACATGCTTGGGTCACTCACATACTTTCTGAGTTGGGATATGTGGAACACGTTATGCACTCCTTCCAATGAGGGTAGAAGCGCTAAGCGGTATGCCACTTCACCGACTCGTTCGAGTATGTCGAACGGTCCAATATATCTCGGACTCAATTTACCCCGTCTTCCAAATCGGATCACTCCGCGTTTCGGAGATATCTTCAAGAATACATGGTCTCCTGGCTGGAACTCCAAGTGTCGTCTCTTTGCATCAGCCCAGTGTTTCTGTCGATCTTGGGCTATGCGCATTCTTTCCCTGATAGTACGAACCACATCAACGGTCGCTACTATCATCTCTGGTCCAAGAAGTTCCCTATCTCCGATGTCGTCCCAACTTAATGGTGATCGACACTTCCTCCCATATAATACTGCAAAAGGTGCCATTCCTATGCTTGCTTGGTAGCTATTATTGTACGCGAACTCCACAAAATGTAGGTGATCTTCCCACGATCCTTTGAAGTCTAGCATACACGCTCTGAGCATATCCTCCAAGATCTGAATAGTTCGTTCCGACTGACCATCTGTTTGTGGATGGTAAGCCGTGCTGAAGTTCAGACTTGTTCCCAAGCTAGCTTGCAGACTCTGCCAAAATTGTGATCGGAACCTGGTGTCACGATCGGAGACAATGCAGACCGGTACTCTATGAAGTCTCACAATTTCCTGTATGAGTTCATGGGTATCAGAGATAGTACATTATGAAGAGTTTAAATCATAATTAGATTATTACCTCCATGTACTTCTTTGCTAGTGTCTCGGTTGATTGGCCAACCCGAAATGGATGAAGTGAGCCGACTTTGTGAGTCGATCCACGATGACCCATATAGCATCGTTACCCTTTGTGCTGCGAGGAAGAGCAGTCACAAAGTCCATCGTGATGTGCTGCCACTTCCATTCTGGGATTGGTAACGGTTGAAGTAGTCCAGCTATCCTGTGATGTTCAGCCTTTACTTGCTGACACACCAAGCATTTTGCGACGCTTCTGGCTACTTCACGCTTCATTCCATGCCACCAATAATTCTGACGTAGATCTTTGTATATTTTGGTACCTCCAGGATGTACTGAGTAGGGAGAGCTGTAAGATTCTTTCATTAACTCTTCCCGAACAGGACCTTTTGGTACACACAATCTGCTGTCGTATCTCAAAGATCCGTCTTCATGGATGATGAAGTCTGTTCTGAGTCCATTCTCCACTTGTTCTCTGATCTTTTGCAACTTAGTATCACTTGCTTGAGCTGCTTTGCTCTGATTGACAATGGTTGATTGAACTTGTAGATTCATCAAACTTGAAGCATTACCTAGCATGACTACTTCAATCTCCATCTGGTGTAAGTCTTGCTGAAGCTTCCACTGAGTGGTGATATTCATCGATAAAGGTTGGCGACTAAGAGCATCAGGTACTACGTTCACCTTCCCCGGGTGATATTGCAAGTTGATGTCAAAGTCCGCCATGAGTTCTAACCATCTTCTCTGCCGCATATTCAACTCCTTCTGAGTAAGCACGTACTTCAGACTTTTATGATCTGTGTAGATGTTCACTCGTTCACCAAGTAAGTAGTGGCGCCAAATCTTGAGAGCAAAGATGACGGCTGCCAACTCCAGATCATGCGTCGGATAATTGCGCTCATGAGTCTTCAGTTGTCTTGAAGCATAAGCCACAACCTTACCGTGCTAATGTAGAACACATCCTAATCCCTTACCGGATGCATCACAATGCACTTCGAATCCTCCAGATTGATCCGGTATTACGAGAATAGGTGCAGATGTCAATCTTGACTTGAGTTCTACGAAAGCTTGTTCGCATGCTTCTGACCACACAAATTATTCATCTTTTCGTGTGAGCTTGGTCAGGGGTGTTGCTATCTTTGAGAATCCTTCAATGAACCTTCGGTAATATCCTGCTAAACCCAAGAAACTCCGAATGTCTTTCACTGACTTTGGTGTAGGCCATTCGCTAACTGCTGAAACCTTGGCTGGATCTACAGAAATTCCTTCTCCTGATACGATATGTCCAAGAAAACCAACTTGATTTAGCCAAAACTCGCACTTGCTGTACTTGGCATAAAGCTTATGTTGTCGAAGAGTTTCCAGGACAATTCTTAGATGCTCTGCATGCTCTTTCCGATTCTTAGAATATACCAGGATGTCGTCGATGAAGATGACAACAAACCTGTCTAAATACTCCCGGAAAACTTGGTTCATTAGGTTTATGAATATTGCTGGTGCATTGGTCACTCCAAATGGTATCACTAGAAATTCGTAATGTCCATAGCGAGTTCTGAAAGCTGTTTTGTGAATATCAGCTTCCTTGACCTTCACTTGATGATAACCTGAACGAAGATCCAATTTAGAGAAAACGCAAGATCCACTTAGCTGATCTAATAAATCATCGATGCGCGGGAGTGGATGCCTGTTCTTTATAGTGACTTCGTTCAAGGCCCTATAATCGATGCACATTCTGTATGAATCTTCCTTCTTCTTCACCAGTAGTACAGGTGCTCCCCAACTTGAAGTGTTGGGACGAATCCATCCTTTTGCCAATAATTCGTCCAACTGTGTTCGGACTTCCTTCAATCCTTCCGGACTTAGTCTATAAGGTGCTTTGATCACCGGTTGTGCTCCTGGTACTAAATCAATACTGAATTCAAGAGCTCGATCGGGAGGCAAACCTGATATATCGTCACGAAATACATCGTCGAACTCTCGAACTACCTCTGGTCTTAATTCTTCTTCTGCTTGAGCTGCAGCAACTACCACTTCCCTTGGCTTCGCTTTGTAGGCACCTGGCTCCAGGGTACGATCTCCGCTCTTGAAATAGAAGATCGGATGGTCTGGAATCTCGAATACTACCCTCCTTTGAGGACAGTCGATGGTAGCATAAGAGGTTCCAAGCCAATCCATTCCTAGAACCACATCGAAGTTCGGTATATCCAGTGCTTTGAAGTCAGCATAAAACTCTCGACTGCAGACGACGACTGGACACAGGCCGTATCCCATAGTTGCCTTTAGAACACCATTTCCGAAACTGACATTCCAGCTGGATACAAGCGGTGAGACTGGAATCGCATGGGTTCGGACAAACCGTTGCGACATAAAGCAGTGGGATGCTCCAGTATCAAACAGTGCAAGTGCAGGTAGTGAAGCTACTAGGATTGTACCTAAGGTATATGGGATATGTTTTATGTATAGGGAAGGTGTGTAGATAAGCAGACTAAAAGATAAGTTTGAGAAGGAAAGTTTACCAGTAATGACTAGGCCAGTGGCCTCAGCTTCTTCTACAGACATCATGAAAGCCTGGCGCTTTGGCACATTCCTCCTGGCCTGAGGAGCATTCTTCGGGACGTTCCTTTAAGCTTGATGGAACTGTCGAGGAGGTGGTGCAGTTTGTGGTCCTCTGGGTGGTGCAGGCAGTGCAAGTCTTGGAGCAGGGGCTTGGATGGCTGGACGCTGTGGATAATTGTTTGTTTGCCTCGGTGCAGCAACTGGGTTCTGTTTATGAGGACAAGCCCTAATACCATGAGCAGCTAAACATTCAACTTGTGGTACTTTGATTAGGATAAATCTCCTTGTCGCCTTCTCTTGTCGAAGAAGGATCCACCCGAGAGCCTCAACCTTTGGCTTCAACTTCAAGATAGAAGTAACTAAGATGTTTGGAGTGCTAATCCTAGAACCTTAGAAAAGAGTAGAGAGTATTTTAGAGGGATTTATCTCAAGCTCAAGAGATTCTCAACTCATGAGAGGGGAGAGCTAGAGAGAGAGGAAGAGGAGGAGAGAGAACTAAAATGATAGAATGAATAAGATAATGAACCATTCTCCTCATATATGTGAATTATGGAAATTAGATAATTAGCTAAGATAATTGTCATGGTTAATCAAGACTTGACCATTATCATTTCACATTAAATGCCATTTGCAAGGATCAAAGAGCATCTTTCATATGGAATGATGATGGTCAACATGTCAACCTAAGTCAACAAGTCAAGTATAGTCAAATGGTCAACAATCCTAACCATGCACAATTATAATTAACTAATATCAATTAATCATAATACACACATAAGTATTAGGGTTAAGAAAATGACAATGGTCATCAACCCTAATCAAAGTCCTCTGCCTCTGTCTCAGTCAACTATGCATACGCACCTGTATCCGTGATCCGAGGAACACGAAAACAATGAGATAAGACCAATCCAAAATCATATACTAGGATCCGGCTTAAACCAAAGCCCGCTAGTATAAGCTGTCCGGACAGCAAACGTGCACAAGTGCACGGATGTGAACGAACCCTGTCGCAAAACCATGCGACCTCTACTCATTTTGCCTAAAGGCGAATAACTCTCTGTGTGGGACTCTAAAGACTCGACACTACGCTGGCAGTGGGTTTAACCATAGACCGCAAGCGGCACTAGTTGTACGTAACGGTCCCCAGGTAGATGCCGATAAGAAGACTGACGAGGTGAACCCATCTGAACTCCTACTGAGCCTGAATGTGACAGTCTCCGTACAGTCCGGTCTGTTCGTCTGATACATCGCATGGCGGGCCTAGGCGGCGGTAAACGTCAGTCCCCTAATAGCGGTACAAGTCGTGTCGGAGTGTAGCCCAGAACACCCTGAGATAACACTGGAAACCTACCAGTATATCTCGCTTGCCCTGGCCAGGGACTACTTGTGTAATGGCTCTCCTGGACACAGCGTGATGTCAACCCCCAATACCGGGAGAGACGAATCCTGTCTAACCGTCACTGCCTCCAAGTGCTTCGGGACTGCACCCAACTACTACCTGTTTGCACGACTCCTTTGAGCCGTGGTAGGGTAGTAATCAAAGTACAGTGGGAACACACTCGAGGCGAAGTGACAGTGTCAAGTCAGCGGACTAAGCTGTATTCATGTCACCTGGGAACTGATAACTGACGATAGGTATAATACCAACCAACAGTTCCCGATGAGTCCTATCCAGTATACTCGTAACCTAACGAGCACCCGCATACTATCTCAAGTACGACGTACTGACGGCTGTGGGACAGGCCGTCTCCCACACTGGGATGAGAAGCGCATACGCTAGTCTACTCCGGAGTATCGATGCCCTGTCTCGATAATCCCACGACCAGGGACGTGTGAATAAGGATGTGCTTGTAGATTACTCAGCCCCCACGAGTGTGACTGCCATCACAACGCTGGTAATCAAGCAAAGATCCTAAGGGCTCCACTAATGCGTATAGGTGATATAATAAAAGAAACACATGTACACATTAAAGCAGAGACAAACCAAGTAGCATACTACCATTTCGAGTAAGATTGTCTATACAACTGTGAATATCCCAAGCTTCCATCAAGTAATATACATACTAGTATGATACAGTAATGGCCTCTAGGGTATATACACTAACAATCTCCCACTTGCACTAAGGCCATGTACTGGCGTATCGAAGACCTATCATCTCGATCAGCCGCTCGAACTGAGTCTGGGGTAAGGCCTTCGTGAATGGATCTGCAGTGTTATCTTCTGAAGCAACCCTCCGAACCTCGATCTCCTGGCGATCCACGATCTCCCTGATCAGGTGATACCGCCTCAAGATGTGTCTGGATTTCTGATGGGACCTGGGTTCCTTCGCTAAAGCTATATCCCCGTTGTTGTCGCAATACAGAGGTATTGGATCAACAATGGACGGAACCACCTGAAGTTCTTTCAAGAACTTCCTCATCCAGACAGCTTCTTTTGCGGCATCAGATGCAGCGATATATTCCGCTTCCATAGTCGAGTCTGCAACGGTTTCCTGTTTGGAACTCTTCCAACACACCGCCCCTCCATTGAGGGTAAAGACAAAACCCGACATGGACTTGGAATCATCCTTGTCACTCTGGAAACTGGAGTCAGCAAAGGCCTCAATCTGGAGGTCTTTTCCGCCATACACCAAGAACATCTCCTTAATCTTTCTCAGGTACTTGAGAATGTTCTTTACCGCTATCCAGTGTTTCTCCCCAGGGTTTGACTGATACCGGCTTACCACACTCAGTGCGTAAGCAACATCTGGTCTGGTACACAACATCGCATACATTATAGAGCCTACCGCAGAAGCGTAGGGTATAATAGACATGCGATCCCTTTCCAAATCAGTCTTGGGAGACATCTCTTTGGAGAGGGTGATCCCGTGACAAGCCGGTAGATTACCGCGCTTAGAATCTTCCATACTGAATCTTTTCAGTATGGTGTCGATGTACCTGGACTGTGAGAGTCCTAATATCCTCTTGGATCTGTCACGGTAGATCCGGATCCCCAGAATGTATGAGGCATCACCCAGGTCTTTCATGGAGAACCTGTGTGACAAGAACCCTTTGACAGATTGTAGCATAGGAATGTCATTTCCTATTAAGAGAATGTCATTGACGTATAAAACGAGGAATACTACAGTTCTCGCTACAAATCTACTATAGATGCATGGTTCATCTGGATTTTTGATAAAGCCAAATTCCTTGACCGTCTCATCAAAACAGATGTTCCAACTCCGCGATGCCTGTTTTAGTCCATAGATGGTCTTAAGCAACTTGCACACTTTTCCGCTGCTCCCACTCTGAATGAAACCCTCTAGCTGGTCCATGTAGACGCACTCCTCTAAATTTCCATTTAGAAAAGCGGTCTTTACGTCCATCTGCCAAATCTCATAATCGTGGAAGGCAGCAATGGCAAGAAGGATCCGAATGGATTTCAGCATAGCCACTGGAGAAAAGATTTCCTCATAGTCCAAACCAGGTCTTTGACGAAAACCCTTCGCAACAAGTCTAGCTTTATAGGTCTCAACCTGTCCATCTACACCAATCTTCCTTTTGAAGATCCACTTGCATCCTACGGGTTTTACCCCATCTGGAGCAATGTCCAACGTCCATACTTTGTTGGTGTACATGGACTCCATTTCGGTCCGCATTGCATCCAGCCATTTTACCGAGTCAACGCTCTGAATGGCTTGCTGGAAGCTAGTAAGCTCATCACAATCAATTATGCAATCCTCTCTATCCCCGTCTATGAGAAAACCGTAGTATCTCTCGGGAGGATGAGACTGCCTACTACTCCTGCGGAGCGGCGTAGGAATGTCCTGATCTTTCGAACCCTCTGGTTCTACTAAGCTTTCAGTAATAGCTCGTGGTTCTGGAATTTCTTCCAGTTCTATTGCGCTCTCACTAATTTCCTTTTCCAAGAACTGGTGTTCTAGAAAGTGGGCATGACGAGAAGCAAAAACCTTTTGTTCCTCTTCGTAATAGAAGAAATATCCCTTGGAGTTCTTTGGATATCCCACAAACTTGCACTGTACTGAGCGTGCCTCGAGCTTGTCCACATGCTTCTTTTTGACAAAAGCTGGACATCCCCATGTCTTAATGTGATTAAGATAGGGTCTCTTCCCACACCACATCTGATATGGTGTAGTAGGCACAGTCTTAGTTGGAACTCGGTTCAAAAGGTATGCAGCTGATTCTAGCGCATATCCCCAGAATGACCGCGGTAACTCAGCGTTACTCATCATAGACCGTACTATATCCAATAAGGTTCGGTTCCGTCTCTCCGATACACCATTATGTTGCGGAGTGTACGGAGGAGTAAGCTGAGAGAGAATTCCATTCTCTTTTAAGTAATCCAGGAACTCGGCACTCAAGTATTCACCACCTCGATCAGATCTCAGTGCCTTGATACTTTTGCCTGTTTGTTTTTCTACTTCATTCTTATATTCCTGGAATTTTTCAAAGGCCTCGGATTTATGTTTCATTAAGAAGACATATCCGTACCTTGAAAAGTCATCCGTAAAAGTAATGAAGTAAGAATAATCGCTTCGTGCATGCGTAGACATTGGACCGCACACGTCGCTGTGTACGAGTCCCAAGAGCTCGCTCGCTCTTACTCCGTATCCAGTGAACGGAGTTTTTGTCATCTTTCCTTTGAGACAGGATTGACAAGTTGCATATGATTGATATTCGAACGGATCCAAATATCCTTCTGTATGTAACTTCGTCAACCTTCTCTTATTTATGTGACCGAGTCTACAATGCCATAAGAAAGTCTGATTGATTTCTGGAGACTTTCTTTTGTGTGTATTCTGGACATTGAAAATCTGTGGTTGGTTTAATACGTATATACCATTGTTTAATGTACCTGACCCAATCAAAACTTGATTAAGGTGAATGTTCACAACATTACTTACAAATGCAAATTCATAACCTTCTTTAGACAATAAAAATAGAGAAATGATATTACAAGTTGCATTTGGCACAAAATAACAACTACGCAAAACCAAAAAGTGTCCATCTGACAATCCCAGGTGATAGTCCCCCACGGCCTCAGCATCCATGCTAGCTCCGTTTGCAACTCTGAGGGTCATATCACCTGCCTTTAAAACCCTACGCTTTCTCAACGCCTGCAAAGAATTACAGATATGAGATCCTGATCCGGTATCCAATACCCAGGAAGTAGAGTTTATTGATAGACAGTTTTCAATAACATACACACCTGAAGCTGAAGCCGC
The DNA here is from genome assembly GCA_030015575.1 of Agapanthus africanus. Lineage (NCBI taxonomy): Eukaryota > Viridiplantae > Streptophyta > Magnoliopsida > Asparagales > Amaryllidaceae > Agapanthus > Agapanthus africanus. The sequence continues at coordinate 372,355,859 of JASDDO010000010.1, forward strand.
AACTCGCTTCAGATCCTGGGTTCTGGCCTTCCAAGCCTTGCAATCCTGTTTCCAGTGTCCACTCTTGTGACAGTAAAAGCACTCTTCTTTCCCCACAAGCTTTCCCGCTACCTTTGTTTCCTTTCCCTTTCCCTTCATATACACTTTACTAACACCGCCCCTTGGTTTGGTGGGGGCTTTCTTTTTCTTTCCCTTGGCTTTCGCCTTGGACCTAGAAGAGGAAGATCCTCCTACAAACAAAGTGGATGTCTCCCTACTTTTCTGTAGGGTGCCCTCAGCACTCCTCAACATGTTCAGAAGTTTGGAAAGTTCAACCTCCTTTCCTTGCATGTTGAAGTTTAGGACAAACTGGGCGTAAGTGGAAGGAAGGGACTGGAGAATCAAGTCAGTGTTGAGTTCATTCTCCAACGTGGTCCTAAGGTCCGCGAGCTCCTCTATGTAGCCAATCATCTTAAGCACGTGTTCCGCTACCGATGATCCGACGGCCAAACTTGCCGAAAACAACTTCTTCGACACTTCGTATCTGGCGATACGAGATTGCTTTCCATACAGATATTTTGTATGGAGAAATATGGATTCTAGGTCCATATTCTCGTGCCTCCTCTGATGTTCGTTGTCCATAGAGGCAAGCATGAGGCATTTGGCCTTCGCGCAATCGATCTCCCATGTCTTACGGATTTCTATATCCGCGACGCTGGAGGTGGGACCTGGGACAGGGGGAGCATTGGTGGTAAGAAGATACCCCAACTTGTCATAAATGATTGCCATTTTGACATTCCTAAGCCAATCTTTGTAGTTTGGCACTGTCAGTATATTTTTATCTAGTAATAACTTAAGTCCGTTCATCTTGATTGGTCGCTGCAATTAGGAGAGAGAAAAGAAACACTTTAGCATGATGCTCTTGCAAGTTTAAAGTGGTTTTTAGTTTATCTAAACAGGATGGCTCCCACTGTCTCTCGAATCCCTCCTCAAACCATAAAGGAAGAATTAGTCGGGATCAATCTCACCGTACAATACTTGCTTAACCGTTCAGCCAGGCCAGTGTCGGTACTTCGAGGGAGGTTTTCCAACGCTTTCGCGAAGTTCCTTAATTAAGTAACCTCTTTTCCCTGTGGGCGTAGCCCCGCTAACACCTTTCTAGACACCTACTAGGTTTATAGCATTGATCGTTAAGTGAGAAATTTCCCGAGGAGTAGCATATACTCACAGTAGGATCGGGATCCAAATATCATCGCGTGACAAAACTGAAGGAATCCTACCAGAATTATCACACTCCAAATGGTATGCAGCGCTAGCAAGTTTCAGTACTTATGAAACTCCCGATGTGGATTTTTGCCCCATGCTCTTATGACCTTGACTTTGGCCAAAATATCATAAGTCACATGTCAAGTTCTACCCGTCATTCTCCAGGTTAATTTGGACCCACCCGTACCAACCCTTGACTTTGGCCAAAATGGCAGTACGACTGTCCCAAACCAACGCATCTATCTATGCTGCACATGAATACCCAATAGCTACCAATCACTATGCCTTGACTTTGGCCAACATACATAGCTTGAATGCTTATTGACCATTCATGTGGAATGACGGAGTGCTACGAATGGTTTTGGCGAAACCGTGAACGTAGTGAACTTGATATAATCGATGGAACGAGATAGCTTTTAAAAGGAGTGGTTCAAGCTCCGCATTTAAAAGTTTAGTTTTGAAAAGAACCGAGTGGTTTTGAAAGTGTTCCAACGACTTCTACTTGGTTTATTTTCTTGCATTAATTCTAATGTGTCCCATCATTTAATCCTACCATTGCAGAAAACAACCAAAATATGATGTACGCTTATGCCATTCGCATTCGCCATGGGGCCCCGTCATCACCCGTTAGGTTACTTAACTAACGACAGAGCGGGGGCTGGGCTAGCGCGGATGCAAAACATAAGCAACGCCTAAATAGATATCATATATAGATATATAGTAATGATAGTCAATCCAGATCACAGATGAACACTTTGGATATACTATGAATCCGCGATTCGTTCGAGCCTGCAACGAAAAGCGGATTACACGGTCGCGATGAATAGGCAAAACCCCACCCAAGACTCCTATGGGTGCGGCAAACTACCCGCCAAGTGTTAGTGTTTATGCCCTAGAAGGCCATTACTGTATCATACTAGCTTGTATATTACTTAATGGAAGCTTGGGATATTCACATGTATATAACAGTCTTGCTAAACATGGTAGTATGCTACTTGGTTTTTCTATCTTAATATGTGAGTGTACGTATTGATAGAGCTCTTAGGATCTTGCTTGTCTACCAGCGTTGTGATGGCAGTCACACTAGTGGGGGCTGGGTAGTCTACAAGCACATCCTTATTCAGGTCCCTGGTCGTTGGATTATCGAGACAGAGCATCGATACTCCGGAGTAGACTGGTGTGTACGCTTCTCATCCCAGTTGGGGAGATGGTCTGTCCCACAGCCGTCAGTACGTCGTACTGGAGATAGTATACAGGTGCTCGTTAGGTTACGGGTACACCGGACAGGACTCACAGGGAACTGTTGGTTGGTTTGATACCAGTCATCAGTGAACAGTTCCCAGGTGACATGAGTACAGCGTAGTCCGCAGACTTGACACTGCTACTTCGCCTCGAGTGTGTCCCACTGTTCTTAGATTGCTACCCTACCACGGCTCAAAGGAGTCGTGCAAACAGGTGGCAGTTGGGTGCAGTCCCGAGCACTTGGAGGCAGTGGCGGTTAGACAGGATTCGTCCCTCCCGGTATTGGGAGTAGATATCGTGCTGTGTCAGAGAGCCATTACGCAGAGTCCCTGGCCAGGGCAAGCGAGATTTGCTGGTAGGTTCCAGTAGTTTCTCAGGGTGTAATGGGCTTCACTCCGACACGACTTATACCGCTATTAGGGGACTGACGCTTGCCGCCCCCCTAGGCCCGATATGCGATAGTCTTGGACGAACGGACCGGACTGTATGGAGATTGTCACATCAGACTCAGTAGGAGTTCGGATGGGTTTACTCATCGGCCTTCTTATCGACAACTACCTGGGGACCGTTACGTACAGCTAGTGCCACTTGCGGTCTGTGGTTAAACCCACTGCCAGCGTAGTAGTCGAGTCTCTAGAGTCCCACACAGAGAGTTTCCTACTCCAGGCGAAACGATATAGAGGTTGCATGGTTTTGCGACAAAGGGTTCGGACGCATACGTGCGTTTACGCGCGTACGACTTTCGGACAGTTTTTACCAGTCGGCTTTGGTTTAAGCCAGTTACTGGTATCCGGTTATTGGATTTTTACAGTCTAAAGTTTTTCCGTATTTTTGCGGATTGGAGGGGCGTTCTCGTAATTGTACGAGAAGCTTCTAGAAGATGTGACTAAGGAGGTTTCTTTTGGAAAGAAAGTGAGTCATGGTGGTGATTCATTCATTTCATTAATGCACATTTATTGCTTAATGACTCATGCTAATGAATCACCACTAGATATTTTATGAAGCATGATTATTCATTTCCTTTATTCATTATTCTTAAAAAGAAATGCTTCATAATATATTATGATACACTCTCTCTCTTCTCATAATCTTATCTCATATTCTCTCTCCTCAAGCTCTCATCTTCAAACCCTAATCCTTAATCCTCATGTGTTGAGATCAAAGGATTAGTTAGACTAAACAATCCATAACCTTCACTCTACATCATCCTTTCATCTTTGATTAGCAATCAAAGTTGATTAGTTACCTCGAGTTAGAGGTTTAGCTTGGAGTTTCGCTCTCGGGTGGATCGTCTACTACCTAGAGAAGGTCGAGGAGAACTAAGGAGGACACAAAGACGAAGGACTAGTTTCGATCAGTATAATCCCTTAACACTATAGTTTAGTATAGCTATGTGTTTGGTTATTATTTGTTTAGCTTCGATTTAAGCGGTTAGTCGATGTTCGTTGTTTAAACTTGATCGTTTTTGAAAATTCCGCCTCCCCACAAGTACTGGGGTGTACTACATCGACTTACAGTGGTATCAGAGCCTCGCTAAACAATAAATAACTTAATTGCAAATTTGTACGAATTTCGAACGGAAAAACAAAGCCGCAAAACCCTAATTCTGTCAAGTTTCTGTCGAAGTTAAAATCAAGTCAGAAAATTTTTCAGGTGTGTTCAGAGAGCTTGACATGACCACAGGAGAACACCCAAAAGATTTGGGCTTCTGATTCGTCTACAGTGCCGCGGAAGGACGGCGGATCCCACCGATCCGCCGCGCAACCGCGGCCGAGTTGACGAGTCAAGAACTCGTTTTTTTTGGGTGGGTCCCCTGTGGTGTTTTGGGTTTTCTGGAATATTTAATTATTGCTCAGGTTACTGTTTAACAGAGCAGATTTTGGAGCAATATTGAAGTTGTTTATTCGATCGAATTGTACAGTATTTGCGTATTGGATTATATCTGTGATTGTTTAATGTGTTCGTAAACCTTCCCCAACTGTTAGTATGTCGGTTGGCAGGGGGTTGCACATTTCTGAAATGGTTATATCTGTTTGTGCATATAAACTGTATTGGACTGTTGTGGTGTATAGCCGGGGTTAGCAATGGGTTATTGTTTAATTCATTTGTTGTAAATGTAATTTGTTGTAATATTATTTTCGCGGGGCACTTCCAGGTTGCGGTTGTAGCCACCGTTGTATTATTTCATTTTACTGTTTTTGCTCCTAGGACTGACCCAAGGTGGGGTACACAGACTGCCGGGTGGGTAGTTTGCCGTACCCGTAGGGGTCGAGGGTGGGGTAACGGCTATTCATCACAACTGTGTAATCTGTCTTTTCTTGCAGGCTCAAAAGAAATACAGATTGCTTGCAAATCCAATATTGTTTATCTGTGTTCTGGAATGAATATCATTGCGTCAGACGAATGTTAAATATCTATATTTATGATAGCTATTTAGACGCCACTTATGTTTTACACCCGCGCTAGCCCAGCCCCCGCTCTGTCGTTAGTTAAGTAACCTAACGGGTGATGACGGGACCCCGTGGCGAATGCGGATGGCATAAGAGGACGTTGTATTTTCGTTGTTTTCTGCAATGATAGGTTAATGATGGGACGCATTATCTATAATGCAAAGTAAAACAAACCAAAGTTTAAATCGTTGGAACAATTTAAAAGAAACCACTCGGTTATTTTTAAAACAGATATTTTTAAATGCGGAGATTCAACCACTCCTTTTAAAAAGCTATCAGGTTCCTTCGGTTATATCAAGTTCACTACGTTCACGGTTTCGCCAAAACCAGTCGTAGCCCTCCGTCATTTCTTATGAATGGTCAGTAGTATTCAAGCTATGTTTGTTTGGCCCTTAGTCAAGACATAGTGATTGGTAGCTACTGGGGTATTCATTTGTTGCATAGATAGATGAGTTGGTTTGGGACAGTCGTATTACTTTGTTGGCCCTTAGTCAAGAGTATACGGATGGGTTCAAATCAACAGGATAATGATGGGCAGAACTTGACATGTGACTTATGATTTGTTGGCCCTTAGTCAAGATCATAAGAGCATGGGGCAAAAATCCATATCGGGAATTTCTAAAGAAACTGAAATTTGCAAAGAGATGCATACCATTTGGAGTTTGATGAATGTTGGTAGGATTCCTTCAACATTATCATACGATGATATTTGGATCCCGATCCTACTGTGAGTATATGATACTTATCAGGATATTCGTCACTTAACGATCAATGCTATAAACCTAGTAGGTGTCCAGAAAAGTGTCAGCGGGGTTACGCCCCCAGAGAAAAGAGGTTATTTAATTAAGGAACTTCGCGAAAGCGTTGGAAAACCTCCCTCGAAGTATCGACACCGGCCTGGCTGAACGGTTAAGCAAGTATTGTACGGTGAGAATAGTCTTGGCTAATTCTTCTTTTATGGTTTGAGGAAGGATTCGAGAAACAGTGGGAGCCATCCAGTTTAGATAAACTAAAAACCACTCTAAACTTGCAAGAGCATCATGCTAAAGAGTTTTCTTCTCTCTCTCCTAATTGCAGCGACCCTGAAAATGACTGGACTTAAGTTACTTTTAGAGAAAAATATACTGACGGGGCCAAACTATAAAGATTGGCTGCGGAATGTCAAGATGGCTTTGACCTATGACAAACTGGGGTACGTCCTCACCGCTACGGCACCTGCTGTCCCTGGTCCCAAATCCAGCAATGCGGATAAGGAAATCCGCAAAACCTGGGATTTAGATTGCGCGAGAGCCAAGTGCATCGTGCTTGCCTCGATGAACAATGAACATCAGAGGAGGCACGAGGATATGTCCCTTGATGGCATATTTCTCCATACAAAGGAACTTTATGGAGAGCAATCTCGTATAGCAAGATACGAGACCTCTAAGAAATTATTTCGAGCGAGATTGGCTGTCAGATCATCGGTAGGTGAACATGTCCTACAGATGATTGGCTATATAGAAGAGCTCGCAGACCTTGGGACGACTTTGGATAATGAGCTCTATACAGACCTTGTTCTCCAGTCCCTTCCTCCCACCTACGCCCAGTTTATCCTCAACTTCAATCTTCAAGGAAAAGAAGTTGAACTTGCGGAACTCCTGAACATGTTAAGGAGTGCGGAGGGCACCTTGCAGAAGGCAAGGGAAACACCCGCTATGTTTGTTGGCGGTTCATCTTCTTCCGGGTCCAAAGCTAGGGCCAAAGGAAGGAAGAAGAAGGCCGCACCCAGACCTAGAGGAGGTGTTAGTAAGGTGGGAGGGAAGGGAAAGAAAAAGAAAGCAGTACCGATAGTTGGCCAGGATGAGTGCTTCCATTGTCACAGGAAAGGGCACTGGAAGAAGGATTGCAAGGCGTGGAACGCCAAGAACCAGGAACCGAAGCAAGCTGTGGCTTCGACTTCAGGTGTGTTTGTAATTGAGAATTGTCTGTCGATCAACTCTACTTCCTGGGTATTGGATACCGGATCAGGATCTCATATTTGCAATTCATTGCAGGCACTGAGAAACCGTAGAGTGCTGAAGGAAGGTGATATGATCCTCAGGGTTGCTAACGGAGCTAGCGTGGGAGCTGCGTCCGTCGGGGATTATCACCTAGGATTGACGAGTGGACACATTTTGGTTTTACATAACTGTTATTTTGTACCCAGCTTAACGTGTAATATCATATCAGTTTCCTTGTTATCAAATAAAGGTTATGATTTCACGTTTGTAAGAGATGTTGTCAACATCCACCTTAATCATGGTTTGATTGGGTCCGGTACATTAAATAACGGCATATATGTTTTAAACCAACTCCAAATTTTCAATGTCCAGAACACACTAAAAAGAAAGTCTCCAGATTTAAATAAAACTTTCTTATGGCATTGTAGACTGGGTCACATCTATGAGAGAAGGTTGACTAAGTTGCATAGAGAAGGATATTTGGACTCGTTCGAATACCAATCTTATGACACTTGTCAATCCTGTCTCAAAGGAAAGATGACAAAGACTCCATTTACTGGACAAGGAGTAAGAGCAAGCGAGCTCTTAGGACTCATACACAGCGATGTATGCGGTCCAATGTCTACACATGCGAGAGGTGGTTATTCCAACTTCATTACTTTTACAGATGATTTCTCTAGGTATGGATATGTTTTCTTAATGAAGCATAAATCAGAGGCCTTTGAGAAATTCCTGGAATTCAAGAATGAAGCGGAAAACCAAACAGGCAAAAGTATTAAGACACTAAGATCTGATCGAGGTGGAGAATACTTAAGTGCCGAGTTCCTAGGTTACCTAAAAGAGAAAGGAATTCTCTCTCAGCTTACTCCTCCATACACTCCACAGCACAACGGTGTATCGGAGAGACGGAATCGAACCCTATTGGATATGGTACGATCCATGATGAGTAATGCTGAGTTACCGCGATCTTTCTGGGGTTATGCGCTAGAATCAGCGGCATATCTTTTGAACCAGGTTCCAACCAAGACTGTGCCTACCACACCATATCAGATGTGGAGTGGGAAGAAACCCTGTCTAAAACATTTTAGGACATGGGGGTGTCCAGCTTTTGTAAAAAAGCAGCATGTGGACAAGCTCGAGGCACGTTCAGTACAGTGTAAGCTTGTGGGATATCCAAAGAACTCCAAGGGATATTATTTCTATTACGCAGAGGAACAAAAGGTATTTGTTTCTCGTCATGCCACCTTCTTAGAAACTGAATTTTTAGAAAATCAGAAGAGTGGGAGCGAAATAGAACTGGAAGAAATTCCAGAACCACAAGCTGCTACTGAAAGTTTGGTAGAACCAGAGGTTCAAGAAGAACAGAACATTCCCGCACCCCTCCGCAGGAGTAGTAGGCCGTCTCATCCGCCTGAGAGATACTACGGTTTTCTCATTGACGGGGATAGAGAGGATTGCATCATAGATGATGATGAACCTACTGACTTCCAGCAGGCCATCCAGAGCGGCGACTCGGTACGATGGCTAGATGCAATGCGGACCGAAATGGAGTCCATTTACACCAACAAAGTATGGACTTTGGACTTTGCTCCAGATGGGGTAAAACCCATAGGATGCAAATGGATCTTCAAGAAAAAGATTGGTGTAGATGGACAGGTGGAAACCTATAAGGCTAGACTTGTTGCAAAGGGTTTTCGTCAAAGACCTGGTTTGGACTATGACGAAACTTTTTCTCCAGTGGCTATGCTCAAATCCATTCGGGTCCTTCTTGCTATTGCTGCCTTCCATGATTATGAAATCTGGCAGATGGACGTAAAGACGGCTTTTCTGAATGGAAATTTAGAAGAGAGCGTCTATATGGATCAGCCAGAGGGTTTCAATCAGAGTGGGAGCAGCGGGAAAGTATGCAAGCTGCTTAAGTCTATTTATGGACTAAAGCAGGCATCGCGGAGTTGGAACATCTGTTTTGATGAGACAGTCAAAGAATATGACTTTATCAAAAATCCAGATGAACCGTGCATATATAGTAAAGTTGTGGCCAGAAGTGTCGTATTCCTCGTCTTGTACGTGGATGACATTCTATTGATAGGAAATGACATTCCTATGCTACAATCTGTCAAAGGATTCTTGTCACACAGGTTCTCCATGAAAGACCTGGGAGATGCCTCTTACATTCTGGGAATCCGGATCTATCGTGATAGATCCAAGAGGATGTTGGGACTTTCGCAGTCCAGGTATATCGACACTGTACTGAAAAGATTCAGTATGGAAGATTCTAAGCGCGGTAATTTACCGGCTTGTCACGGAATCACCCTCTCCAAAGAGATGTCTCCCAAGACTGATTTGGAAAGGGAACGCATGTCTATTATACCCTACGCTTCTGCGGTAGGCTCTATAATGTATGCAATGTTGTGTACCAGACCAGATGTAGCTTACGCACTGAGCGTGGTAAGCCGGTATCAGTCAGACCCAGGGGAGAAACACTGGATAGCAGTAAAGAACATTCTCAAGTACCTGAGGAGGACTAAGGAGATGTTCTTGGTTTACGGAGGAAAAGACCTCAGGTTGGAGGCCTTTGCTGATTCCGGCTTCCAGAGTGATAAGGACGATTCCAAGTCCATGTCGGGTTATGTCTTTACCCTCAATGGAGGGGCGGTGTGCTGGAAGAGCTCCAAGCAGGACACCGTTGCTGACTCGACGATGGAAGCGGAGTATATAGCTGCTTGCGATGCCGCAAAAGAAGCAGTCTGGATGAAGAAGTTCCTAACAGAACTTCAGGTGGTTCCTACCATAGTTGATCCAATACCTCTGTATTGCGACAACAACGGAGCTATAGCTTTAACGAAGGAACCAAGGTCCCATCAGAAGTCCAGACACATCTTGAGGCGGTATCACCTGATCAGGGAGATCATTGATCGTCAGGAGATCGAGGTTCGGAGAGTTGCTTCAGAAGAGAACATTGCTGATCCATTCACGAAGGCCCTTCCTCAGATTCAGTTCGAGAGGCTACTCGAGATCATTGGTCTACGATATGCCAGTACATGGCCCTAGTGCAAGTGGGAGATTGTTAGTGTTTATGCCCTAGAAGGCCATTACTGTATCATACTAGCTTGTATATTACTTAATGGAAGCTTGGGATATTCACATGTATATAACAGTCTTGCTAAACATGGTAGTATGCTACTTGGTTTTTCTATCTTAATATGTGAGTGTACGTATTGATAGAGCTCTTAGGATCTTGCTTGTCTACCAGCGTTGTGATGGCAGTCACACTAGTGGGGGCTGGGTAGTCTACAAGCACATCCTTATTCAGGTCCCTGGTCGTTGGATTATCGAGACAGAGCATCGATACTCCGGAGTAGACTGGTGTGTACGCTTCTCATCCCAGTTGGGGAGATGGTCTGTCCCACAGCCGTCAGTACGTCGTACTGGAGATAGTATACAGGTGCTCGTTAGGTTACGGGTACACCGGACAGGACTCACAGGGAACTGTTGGTTGGTTTGATACCAGTCGTCAGTGAACAGTTCCCAGGTGACATGAGTACAGCGTAGTCCGCAGACTTGACACTGCTACTTCGCCTCGAGTGTGTCCCACTGTTCTTAGATTGCTACCCTACCACGGCTCAAAGGAGTCGTGCAAACAGGTGGCAGTTGGGTGCAGTCCCGAGCACTTGGAGGCAGTGGCGGTTAGACAGGATTCGTCCCTCCCGGTATTGGGAGTAGATATCGTGCTGTGTCAGAGAGCCATTACGCAGAGTCCCTGGCCAGGGCAAGCGAGATTTGCTGGTAGGTTCCAGTAGTTTCTCAGGGTGTAATGGGCTTCACTCCGACACGACTTATACCGCTATTAGGGGACTGACGCTTGCCGCCCCCCTAGGCCCGATATGCGATAGTCTTGGACGAACGGACCGGACTGTATGGAGATTGTCACATCAGACTCAGTAGGAGTTCGGATGGGTTTACTCATCGGCCTTCTTATCGACAACTACCTGGGGACCGTTACGTACAGCTAGTGCCGCTTGCGGTCTGTGGTTAAACCCACTGCCAGCGTAGTAGTCGAGTCTCTAGAGTCCCACACAGAGAGTTTCCTACTCCAGGCGAAACGATATAGAGGTTGCATGGTTTTGCGACAAAGGGTTCAGACGCATACGTGCGTTTACGCGCGTACGACTTTCGGACAGTTTTTACCAGTCGGCTTTGGTTTAAGCCAGTTACTGGTATCCGGTTATTGGATTTTTACAGTCTAAAGTTTTTCCGTATTTTTGCGGATTGGAGGGGCGTTCTCGTAATTGTACGAGAAGCTTCTAGAAGATGTGACTAAGGAGGTTTCTTTTGGAAAGAAAGTGAGTCATGGTGGTGATTCATTCATTTCATTAATGCACATTTATTGCTTAATGACTCATGCTAATGAATCACCACTAGATATTTTATGAAGCATGATTATTCATTTCCTTTATTCATTATTCTTAAAAAGAAATGCTTCATAATATATTATGATACACTCTCTCTCTTCTCATAATCTTATCTCATATTCTCTCTCCTCAAGCTCTCATCTTCAAACCCTAATCCTTAATCCTCATGTGTTGAGATCAAAGGATTAGTTAGACTAAACAATCCATAACCTTCACTCTACATCATCCTTTCATCTTTGATTAGCAATCAAAGTTGATTAGTTACCTCGAGTTAGAGGTTTAGCTTGGAGTTTCGCTCTCGGGTGGATCGTCTACTACCTAGAGAAGGTCGAGGAGAACTAAGGAGGACACAAAGACGAAGGACTAGTTTCGATCAGTATAATCCCTTAACACTATAGTTTAGTATAGCTATGTGTTTGGTTATTATTTGTTTAGCTTCGATTTAAGCGGTTAGTCGATGTTCGTTGTTTAAACTTGATCGTTTTTGAAAATTCCGCCTCCCCATAAGTACTGGGGTGTACTACATCGACTTACACCAAGTACCCGAAGCGAAGCAACCTCTCTCAACCCATGAGTAGGCCACTCGGCGCTTCGAGATACCCGGTAGTTTGTTCACCCCACCTTGGGTCTATCCTAGGAGCAAAAACAGTAAAAAGAATTATACAATGACGGCTACAACCCCGACCCGGTTGTGCGGCCATACAAATAATATTACATCAAATTACATGTTACATGAATGAAAGAAAAAGAAACTCTCATCTCACATCCACCCCGGCTATTCATTCGCGACAATCCACCGAGTTCATATACACAAACCAACAAGCATTACAGATCACAGATATGTATAACCCCCACTAATCGACGTATAGCAATTAGTAGATGTTCAATACATATAATACATCACAGATATAACCCATTAGTCAAAGTGTAAAGAAGTTCGATCAAAAATACGGATTTGTGACCACCCCAAAAACCAACTTGTTCTCTGGAAAAACTGGGTGGAAAAAAAGTATGTCAAAAATCACAAAACATCCCCAGAAGTAAACTGCATGAAAAACGATCCACGGCCGAGTCAACTCGGCCGCGGATCCGCGGCAAGAGCAAGTTGGTCGGTTCAGTGGTTCGTTTTTCTTTCCTGTACTTAGAAAAGCCTGAGCCGATTTTTAAGATATGATTTATTATATTTAAACCAGGTTTAAAATCGGCAGAGAGTTAGGGTTTCAGAAGAAAAGTTTTGCGATTTTTGCGATCGAAGTTCTATACACTTTATTAACTAGCTAGTTTATGTTTAGTTAGGCTCTGATACCACTGTAAGTCCACGTTGCCCACCCCGGTGCTTACGGGGAGGCGGAAACGGTATAAAAAACGGATTTTTAACACACTAGGCAACACGGACTAACTAAAGGAGGATCTTTGCTAAACAAAAACTAACTACAAAGCTAAAAAGTTTAGCTACTCGGAAAAGAGGATATACCTAGGGCTTCTAGTCCTTCTCTCCTTGCTCCTTGGAGTGAATGGAAGTGATCTCCTTGTCGCCTTCTCTTGTCGAAGAAGGATCCACCCGAGAGCCTCAACCTTTGGCTTCAACTTCAAGCTAGAAGTAACTAAGATGTTTGGAGTGCTAATCCTAGAACCTTAGAAAAGAGTAGAGAGTATTTTAGAGCGATTTATCTCAAGCTCGAGAGATTCTCAACTCATGAGAGGGGAGAGCTAGAGAGAGAGGAAGAGGAGGAGAGAGAACCAAAATGATAGAATGAATAAGATAATGAACCATTCTCCTCATATATGTGAATTATGGAAATTAGATAATTAGCTCAGATAATTGTCATGGTTAATCAAGACTTGACCATTATCATTTCACATTAAATGCCATTTGCAAGGATCAAAGAGCATCTTTCATATGGAATGATGATGGTCAACATGTCAACCTAAGTCAACAAGTCAAGTATAGTCAAATGGTCAACAACCCTAACCATGCACAATTATAATTAACTAATATCAATTAATCATAATACACACATAAGCATTAGGGTTAAGAAAATGACAATGGTCATCAACCCTAATCAAAGTCCTCTGCCTCTGTCTCAGCCAACTGTGCATACGCACCCGTATCCGTGATCCGAGGAACACGAATACAATGAGATAAGACCAATCCCAAATCATATACTAGGATCCGGCTTAAACCAAAGCCCGCTAGTATATGCTGTCCGGACAGCAAACGTGCATAAGTGCGCGGATGTGAACGAACCCTGTCGCAAAACCATGCGACCTCTACTCATTTTGCCTAAAGGCGAATAACCCTCTGTGTGGGACTCTAAAGACTCGACACTACGCTGGCAGTGGGTTTAACCACAGACCGCAAGCGGCACTAGTTGTACGTAACGGTCCCCAGGTAGATGCCGATAAGAAGACTGATGAGGTGAACCCATCTGAACTACTACTGAGCCTAAATGTGACAGTCTCCGTACAGTCCGGTCTGTTCGTCTGATACATCGCATGGCGGGCCTAGGGAGCAGTAAACGTCAGTCCCCTAATAGCAGTACAAGTTGTGTCGGAGTGTAGCCCAGAACACCCTGAGATAACACTGGAAACCTACCAGTATATCTCGCTTGCCCTGGCCAGGAACTACTTGTGTAATGGCTCTCCTGGACACAGCGCGATGTCAACCCCCAATACCGGGAGAGACAAATCCTGTCTAACCGTCACTGCCTCCAAGTGCTTCGGGACTGCACCCAACTACTACCTGTTTGCACGACTCCTTTGAGCCGTGGTAGGGTAGTAATCAAAGTACAGTGGGAACACACTCGAGGCGAAGTGACAGTGTCAAGTCAGCGGACTAAGCTGTACTCATGTCACCTGGGAACTGATAACTGACGATAGGTATAATACCAACCAACAGTTCCCGACGAGTCCTGTCCAGTGTACTCGTAACCTAACGAGCATCCGCATACTATCTCAAGTACGACGTACTGACGGCTGTGGGACAGGCCGTCTCCCGCACTGGGATGAGAAGCGCATACGCTAGTCTACTCCGGAGTATCGATGCCCTGTCTCAATAATCCCACGACCAGGGACGTGTAAATAAGGATGTGCTTGTAGATTACCCAGCCCCCACGAGTGTGACTGCCATCACAACGCTGGTAATCAAGCAAAGATCCTAAGGGCTCCACTAATGTGTATAGGTGATATAATAAAAGAAACACATGTACACATTAAAGCAGAGACAAACCAAGTAGCATACTACCATTTCGAGCAAGATTTTCTATACAACTGTGAATATCCCAAGCTTCCATCACGTAATATACATACTAGTATGATACAGTAATGGCCTCTAGGGAATATACACTAACAGTAGTTACAAAAGGCTGGGCTGGGCCTGCTGATTGGTGCTCCAGGACATCTTGGCACAAAAGGTGGTCTGGACGAGGCTCCACCTGCCATCTGGTTGGCAGGGCGCTTGACTCCTGCAGACTGAGGTCTGCCCCTTGCTTTTATCACTGCCTCATAACTGCGGGCAGCTTTTAGAGCATCCTCATGAGTAAAAAATTTTCCTGTGGCTAAAGCAGCCTGAATCTTCGTGTCCAGTCCTTGTTGGAAACGACGGGCTCTGATATCGTCCGTCGGTATCAAATGTGCCGCGAATCTGTTCAAGGATAGTGTTAGCTGTATGGTATGTGATATTTAAAACTGAACTATTGCGACATATCTTACCGGCTTAACATGGTGAATTCAGCGTCGTATTCATCTACCGATTTGTCCCACATTGATCCTTGCTGTAGATGAATGAACTGTTGCTCCATAGCAAACCTGGCAGTCACAGGGAAATATTTCGCGTCGAACTTCTCGCGAAACGTTTTCCATTCAATAGGCTGCGCAAGACGGCTTTCTTCCGCCTTCCACCAGTTGCGAGCGTTGTCCGTGAGTTGTAGTTTCGCTACACGGACCCAAGCGACGTCTGGCACTTGTGCTGCGGCCAGATCATCCTTGATACTTTGAGCCCATTCCTCAGCTTCCAGTGGGCTCCCCTTTCCTGAGAACTGCTTCGGATGTAAAGCCCGGAATTGCTTTACTCCAGGAGTATCAGTCTCGGGACGGTTCAAGAGTTGCTGTTGTCCCTCGAGAAGGCTGCGGATTGCCTCAAGGAACACTGTTTGGTCGGCAGGTGGCGCAGGAACAGCTGGTGTGAGAGGTAGTGCTGGAGGTGTGTTGTTGACGTTGGTGCTGGTGTTGTTCGGAGAATCCATAACCCTGAAGAAAAATTTGGGTTAGGACAGATTCGAGTACATGGAATGATAAGATTCAAGGAATAGAAATTTGTAAGATTCAAGAAACGTGAATTGTAAAGAATGTTTTAGTTGCTGGTTCTTGTGTTATATTGCTTAGGTTGTTCACGCAGACCAGAACTGCATGATAGGGATTCATACAGCTCTGACCTGCATGGGCCACCAACAAAACTTGTCACGCCTCGCTTCCCAGTGTACGGTGAAGGGAACGCGACGAGGTCCACTACGTATGTATTCAGAAGTACATACACTAAGTGTATCTAAGCAATATAGAAATAAATACACAAGAGACAAGAAATAAAAAGAACGGCAACTTTTATTTATTAACATTCTTTGTACAATGCATGAAAGGAAATACAACTGAAATAAAAAGATGCCTAAACAGTGGCATAACAGGAAATGAAAAGTACAGAAAGAAAAGTGTACAATGAAACTACAGTGCAGGGTCTTCAGTAAACTGCTCCAAACCTTCTTGCGATGGCTCAACCTCTGCCGGATCCAAATCACCTAACGACATTCAAAGAAGAGAGAAACAGAATGTCGTCAGCGAACAAGTCGCTCGGTAAGTCCCAAAGGTAAGAGGGAAGTAGAAAAAGACAGAATAAGAAGATACATTTTAAAGTGTAAACTATTGTTGTAATGTTATGTCAACGCTGTTGTTTGTAGCTTGGTACAGAAGGATGCCAGTGTATACGAGGGGAGTCTCTATATGCCAGAGACTAAGGGCACGTATAGTACAAGGTACCGTTTATGCCACGGTACAACAGCAACTGGATTCATGTTAGGTGTGTTAAATCTGACCACCTCGTGCCACCTTTAACACCTTCCGTACCAATCTACCCCTTAAACCCAGCGATGTCTTGTTTGTATTGTTACCTTGTAAATTGTGTTGGTTGTATGATTGATTGACTGACCGAAACCATGATATCAGGAAACGGTTATAACCGTAGAGTCATGTAAATGGAATACTGAGAATCATGTAAAAGGAATATATATCCATGGTTCGGTTCAGTCAAGTTGTGTAAACTGATAATTGTATTCATGGATTCATAAGTTAATATTGAATTGGAAACTTGTAGATTTTGGATTGACTTGAATCATATTCAAGTCAGATTAATCAGATTCAAACCCAAGTCAGACAATCAGAAATATGACACGAAGTCTTATAACTGCTAGGGTCCTTAGGGTAATTTATAAACTTGAGGGGGTTTTATGTAAAAATACTTTTATATACTTTTCAAAATACACCTCAAGTATTTATTGTTCGTCTTTAGAGTTGTAATGAGGGTGGATTTTATGTTGTGACATTTCTAGTGAAAATATCCTATTTTTATAAATAAGGGTAGTTATCTGTAATATTGATTTATTTGAAGTTCATGGTGTTTTAGTGTAAAATTTATTCTTGTGATTTTTAGAAAAAGGTGGAATATTTATATTATAATAAAATAGATATTTAAATGATAAATATACATATATTTATACAAAAATAGTTTTAATAAATATTTTATATTCCAAAAATCTCATTTTCTTAAGATGTCGTATTTTAAACCTTTCGAGACCGAATGCTCCTTGCGGAGGTCTGAATCTCGCACTACTAGCCCGATGGTGCGCGATAAACCGCACGATCCAGAACGGGTTCCCCAAAGATGGGTTGTAGCGGCGCGTTGCAAAGATTGTAAAATACTAATTCTTTAGAAAACGGTTTTATAAAGTAAAAGGTATTTATTTGAAAAGTGTAATTTTCCGTATTTTAGATTCTAGGGTTTCCTAAGCCAACTAGCCTATTTCTAAAAGGTCTAAACGACAAGTCGTTAGAAGCCTCAAACCGCCTCTTCACCGCCAATTGTGGCCAGGTAAGTACAAGTGAGGAGGGAGGGATCCGGTCACGAATCGTGAGGCGGGCCTTTTAAAGTTACCCAAGCTCACTTGCCTAGCCTAGACACCACAAAGTCAGGTTTAGATAAACGATCGATGTCCACAACTTATCGTATTTTTCTAGTAAGAAGTATTTACTTAAAAGTGTGACAAATCTAAACCTTTAAGAATGGTTTTATGAAGATTATGGTATTTTAGTGAAAATTTCGTTTTATCGTATTCTAAAATTTGATGATATCATTTTAGGGTTTGTATTTACGTGTGGGTGGAGGTAGGTCGTTACCTCGTGCTCTACTTTAATTGTATAGCCAGTTAAGGGTTAAATGTGAAATTGAAACATGATGGTATTAAAGTGTAAAAGTACGGTAAATTGAAAAGGTTATCATTTCATGTGTGAAAAATTCAAATTGACTTTTACAAGTTTAATGGTCAAGATAGAGATGTTTAGGAATGGTTGAATTGATTAGAAGAAGAAAAATGAACATCATGGTATTAAAGCGAAAAAGAATACGATATTGCAAAAGTTATCATTTCATGTGAGAAACTTTGTCCAAATTAGTTGTTATGTGATTAATAGTCAACATGAATAAGTTTAGGTATTATGGAATTGGTGACAAGTGGGTTTTTATAGAAAATCGAATCGGAAATCGGTTTGTACCGATTTCCGTCGGGTTTCGTAATTTCGTATTTTTAAGAAGTAGAAAGAAGGAAAGAATGGGACTTACGGATTTCGATCTATACTAAAGAGTATAGGGGAACTAGATGAGCGGCCGAGGCGTTGTTTCGTTGCCGGTTGTTTCAAAAATGTCGCCGGAATTCCATGAGCGCTTCGCCGTGAACTCGGTTTCAAAGTACACCCTTCTTATAAAAATTTTGGAAGAATAAACCTAGTGATTTGAGATGAGAGGGTAGGGGGTATGGGGTCTATTTATAGGGTAGGCTAGGGTAGGGTAGGTGAATGGTTTTTATTTTAAAAAAAATTGTAAAAATTAAAGAAAAATCATTAAAATTTGTATTAAATAGGGTGTATTTAACATTTGGGAACCGATCCATTAAAATGGAGTATACAGGGGGTTATAGAATGCCAAAAGATGCAACTTTCGTTTTGGGGACTCGGCCGTCCGGCCAAGTCCGGTGGTCGTTGCGTGCGGGGTCCTCTGACGTAGCTCCTGGTATAATTAGTTTTTAGGGTTCAGTTCAACTTTTGGGAGTTATGGCCTGTGGACTGTTGGGCTTCCAAGAATTTTAAAAGAAAAATAATCTAAAAATAATGTGGGGCATGGGATTTGAACTCTGGTGGCTTGGTTCAGCAGTGCAAGGTATTACCAATGAGTTACAAGGTTCTTCTTGTAATTATTGTAGGAAAATAAATACTTAAAGTGATAACAGCAACATTAAATACTCCAAGTATACTTCAAATTTAAATCAAATTTATGTATACAAAAATTGGAGTTGTTACAGAAAGAGCCGAGATCCCTTCACCGTGAGTGACCTCTTTAGAAAAATGTTTTCGCCACTATATTTTTATAAAAAGCTATCAGGTTCCTTCAGCGATATCAAGTTCGTTACATTAAAGGTTTTTCGCCAAAAACCAGTCGTAGCCCTCCGTCGTTTCAGACGGGTAGCACGTAGTATTCATACTATGTTTGTTGGCCTTCGTCAAGGCATAGTGGATGGTAGCTGCTTGCTACTTTTCTGTTGCATAGATAAATGAGTTGGTTTGGGACAGTCGTATTACCTTGTTGGCCTTCATCAAGGGTATGTACGGGTAGGTTCAAGTTGACAAAATAATGACGGGTAGAACTTGACATGTGACTTATGATTTGTTGGCATTCGTCAAGGTCATAAGAGCATGGGGTAAAAATCATATCGGGAGTTTCTAAAGAAACTGAAACTTTCCAGGCATGTGCATACCTTCTAGAGTGTGATAACGTGAGTGGATACCTTCATGTTATCATGCGATGATAGTTGGATCCCGATTCCCACTGATGAGTTGGTTTACTCTTCGGGTGATCCCGATTGATTCTTCTTTCAGGTTTGGAGGAGAATTTGACAGTACAGTGGGAGGTTTCTTGATTAGATAAAGTGATAATCATTCTGATCTAGGTTAGAGTGCACGTAGAGTGTTTCTTTTCTCTCTCTCTTTTTGGCAGCGACCAATGACCGACCCTTGACTATGACTCAGTGACCAAGTTGACCGAGCCTTCTTATAATACTGGCTTTTGGATTGTCCGAGTTGCATAAGTCATTGCTGCTCCTTCTTTTACCCTTTGCATTTCTCAGAACACCTCGTTTCACTATGAACATCCACTTCCATTGGATAGATCCATCGTATGGTTATATACGAACTCGAAGGGACTTCTTCGAGGATGGATCCAGGTTCAGGAGAAATTGAATTGGTTTATTCGGTTGTCTTTTATCATCACCTTCTCTCAGGTTGCGAGGGCTCCTTGGTTTAGGAGAGTACACCTATTACGCTTATTGGACAGTCTTCTTCCAAACCATAGGCAGGTGTCGAAAGGTAGGGAATGAAGAAAACCAATTAGCCTAAGTAGGATGTACAGAAGGTAATAAGTAAAGACAAAATAAAGGGATTAGAAAGAGGGCAAAGTAAATTGCGACTGCTATCATTCATGACCAAACCGCGTACTTCATCGCCACTCCTATTTTCACCTTTGCCTTTCTCCAGTTGAGGAGGAATAAATAAGGTTTTATTCAGGTTGTCTTTTATCACCACCTTCTCTCAAGTTACGAGTACTCCTAGGATTAAGAGAGTACACCTATTATGCTTACTCAATAGTCTTCTTCCAAACCATAGGCTGGTGCCGAATGGTAGGGAAGGAAGAAAACCATTTAGCCTAACGATGGTGTACAGAAGGTAACGACTAAAAACAAATAAAGGGATTTGGATTACAGTCATGAATTGGATTATGAAAGAGGCATTACTAGGAATACCAGGATACCCCTACGAAACATTTTCATATTTCAGTTTCACTGTGCATTGTTAAAAGGAAAACTGATTTCCCGATTAGATACTTACTCCAGGGTATGTATTTACCAGGTATGATTCTCACATTCGTATGGTTTTACAGATGATGAGTGGGAGTAAGTTATTGGGAATTAGGTGATCATCCTCATTATATCGGAATTCGTTGTAATTGGTGATGTTTGAGGAAATCGCCTGGGTTTTTGCCGAACTGCATGTATTTGGTTTTGAGTATCTGTTGTTGTGCACCAATTTCAAACTGATATATCTGTACGTTTATTTTTATAAAGTGAGATATAACTTTTTGAAATTATGTCCATGACATTTACCTATATCAGTTAACGATTGGGTAAGGAGCATTGAACAGCGGAGTAGTTCTTAACCATAAGTACAGTTTTCAACCTACGATGCACAGGTTTTGAGTTATTCGACTCAGGGGACTCATACAGAGTATTGTATGCTGTCCAGTGTCCATCAGGACAAAGGGGTTGGTCCTCGTACTATGTTCTATTTACTTGTGACTTCTCTAGTTTTCAGACAAATGTTTCGTAGAAATATAAGGTCTAAGTTTTGAGAAGTTGTGGGTATAGGAATAAAGTAGAGAACCAGATGTCGCAAGTATCGGGATTCTTCAAAGAGATCGAAGATGTAGATACTTGTGATTGGTATTCAGTTGATAGTAATGGTTTTGAGAAACTTGTTTCTCTTTCAGGTTACTCATAATTGGATGCATTCCTAAGTTGAGTAATGCTGATTAGCCTCTTTCCATTAAGTTAATATGCACTGGAGACAGCTGCATGATTTGAATCTGGTTCTAATTAAATAAGTGCCAAAATTTCTATATTGGATATAGAATGGTTCATATCTTAACGATGTTAAGGTATGGGGAGTTGTCCGGCTTATGCTTAAAACCAGACTCTAGATAACTCAAGGCACGTTTCTGTAATGGCAGTTTGCGGGTTGGCCCAGGCTATGACGAGGGTTGACTTTCTACCATCTGGAAGATCAATGGTGATATTATTCTTGACTCACCACAGTTTTAGTAAAATGGATTTTTTCAGAAAACAGTAGTGGGAGTATGGTAGAATTGGAAGTGATTCCAGAACCGCAAACGATTATGGAAAATTTAATAGGACCTATAGATTCAATCAGGTTTGACATTCCATTAGCCACTCCGCAGATATGGTGGGTAAACTCAGACACCCGAGAGGTACTCCAGTAGCCTCAAGGACGGTGACAGGGAGGTTCTTGTTTACCCAGACTTGACACTACTGTTGTTCCAGGCTATGAGACCCGGCAGGAGGTTAAGTATAGCGTCGTTCTAAACTAGCTTTAGAAGCGCACGTATATATTATTCTGCCAGAGGGTTGTTGTGGTCAGTGGGAGCAGCGGAAGCATAGTGGGCAAGTAGCTTATGTCTATTTATAGACTAGAACAGATATAGCGGAGATAGATCATCTAATTTTGATGTGACAGTCATGGCTTTGACTTCATCAGAATAGGGGATGGATCTGTTAAGAAGGTAGTAGGGTGTGATGTCCTGGTACTTGGATGACATACACAGAGTAGGAAGTAAAATTCCTATACTACGATCGGTTATACTGTGGTTGTCACACAGTTGTTTCTCCACACAGGATATGGATATAATATCAGACATTCTGGTTACTAGATCTATGGTTTTAGATCTAGATTTGGGTAGTTTCCCAATCTGGGTACTTAGACAGTATTCTAAAGGTATTTGGAATAGATGACTCCTGGCATGGTGGTGTACCTGCAGGTGATGGAGTCACCCTCTCTAAAGGTGTCTTACAGACTAAAAGGGAGAGGGATGTGCATGATTGACATATCACTTGCTTAGTCAATTGAGTCAATCGTGAGATGTCAAGTACCACACCAGATGTTTTTTTTGCACTAGATGCGATAAGTTTATATTAATCCAATCCTGGAGAAATATACGGAAGCAGTTTTAGAACATAAGTAGATGTTCTAGGGATTTGATGATGGCAGCCTTCTTCGGGAGACGGTTATCATTCCATGCTTCCAAGGTGACATGGATGATAGAGTGATTGTCAGAGTTATAGTTTTCCCTCTGACAAAGGGGCAGTATTATGGACAGGTGGTCCAAGAGGATACTGTGGGAGGCTTGGTGCTGGATACTGATTAGTTTCAGTTGTCGATACAGTCTAAGAAGTTTGGATTTGGAGTTCATTTATGAACTAGGGCCCATCAGATATCCAGACATATTCTAAGACAAGTATTACTCAATTCGGGAGATGGTTTTCTCCGCGAACTTGAGATTAAGAGAGACATAGAAAGAAACATCATGGCGGATCCACTCATTGAAGCTATTTCTCGAACACAAGAGTTTTACAAACGAGCTTTGTGAAACTGATTAGTAGTGGAGTTGGGTGTTCGGTATCACACGGGCTGTGAGTATGCGACATTGCAACAATTAGCCTTAAAGTGCAAGTGGGAGATTGTTGGATATAGTGCCCTCAAAGTCAATTATTGGATCGCAGGCACGTGATTGCAATGATTGAGGAGGACCTATACCGTTAGGACAGTCTTACTCAAGATGATAGTATGCTATCTGGTTTGTCTTTATCAGCCGTGTACAGCTTTAGGTGACATGATCACTATTACACGTTGATAGAGCCCTTAGGATCCTGCTTGACTACCAACAGTATGATGGCGATCATATACGTGAGAATTGAGTAGTCCATAAGCACATCCTTAAAAGTGGTCCCTAGTCGTGGGAGTTTCGAGACAGGGCATCGATACTCCGGAGTAGACTAGTGTATACAGTCGAGACCCCGACAAGGGGCGGTGGCCGGTCTCACAAGCCATTGGTGTCAGTTGTATCACCTAAGATGTATACAAGTGCTCATTGGGTTATGAGTACACTGGACAGGACTCGCCGGGAACCTAATAGTTGGTGGTTATACCTAGCGTCAGATAGCAGTTCCCTGGTGACATGTGTACAGGTTAGTTCATCGACCTGAGGTCGTTATTTGTCTCGTGTGAGTTCCCACTGTGCTTTGATTACTACCCTACCACGGCTCAAAGGAGTCGTGCAAACAGGTTTTAGTTGGGTACAGTCCCGAGCCACATGGAGGCAAGTGAGCGGATCGGCAGGGGATTCGTCTCTCACTGTATTGGGGGTGAGATCGCGCTGTGTCTAGGAGAGCCATTACACCAAGTCCTTGGCCAAGGCAGGTGAGAATTACTATTAAGTATTCCAGTAGTTTCTCAGGGTGTTCAGGGCTACTCTCCGACACGACTTATACCGCTATTGGGGGTCTGACGTTACCAGCCCCCTAGGCCCGATATGCAATACTCATAGACGAACGGACCGGACTGTATGTATATTGTCACTGTTAGGCTCAGTAGGGTTCCAGGATGAGTTCGCTCATCAGCTTCCCTTTCGGTCAGTACATGGGCAGCCGTTACGCACAGCTAGTGCCGCTGACGTGCTTGTGGGTAAACCCACTGCCAGGGTACTGATGAATCATTAGAGTCCCCCACAGAAAGTTTCCCAAGTTCGGGCGAAACGTTGTAGAGGCCGTATGGTTTTATGGCAGGGTTCGAAAATGCACGTGCACTTGTGCACGTGTCATATTTCGGACAGATAATACTGGTGGGCTTTGGTTTAAGCCGGATCCAAGTATTATATTGAGTTGGAATATTTTAGTCTCTCGTATTAGTATTCGTATTCGGTCGGAATACGGATACAGGTATGTATATACAGGTGAGGGGTATTTTCGTAATCCGTTACAAGAATATTTTAGAAGATGCATTTTTTTTGGATTAATCATTTTGGTTTAAATGATTATTGATTTTGGAAAGTGTGACTCATTATGGATGACACATTTCTTCTAGAATGTTCATTAGTGACTCATGCTAATGAGTCACTAAGTGAGTCATGATAGAATTAATGTGTTTTGTTTTGGGTATGGATATTTGAGGAGATATTTTCATAAAATATTTTCTTTGGTCTTTGATAAATAAACCTCATATATCCATTCACAAAAGGATTAGAAAAGAACCACAAGTTATTATGCTTGAGTTCTTGCTCTCTTTTGAGATTTTCTTGGGTTCACAATTTCCAATCGTTAGCATCTTCTTCAACCTCCACCATAACCCTCTCATGTGATGAGAACCCTAGGGTGTTTGAGACAAAGTATTCCACTCATTCTCTAATTCATCTTGGTCATCTCTTTTAGCAGACTTGATGACCGAGTTGCCTCGGTATAGAAGCGGGAGGCCGTTTAAAGATCCGTTGACGTGGTGCCACCTCGATGAGGAGACAGGAGATCGGAGTTGCCGCGAGGAGCGTGGGATGATGGCTAAAGACCGAAGGACTCGAATCAATCGGTATAGCCTTTCTATCTCTTTACAGTTTGTTAGTTTAGCGTTAATGGCAAGATCCGGGTTATAGTATGTGATAGCGCCAGTTATAAAAGTTTTTGTTCCGCGTTTGGCGTCAGAATGACGGACGGGGCGCTACCGTAGACTTACACCGGTGAGGATCGAAGCAAGTTCCGGTGACCCTGCGACACCACGAAGACAACCCTCCCTCCTTCCATCTTCCCTTAGCCTAAATCACTTGTAAGTCCCTTCCAATCCTCATTCTTCTTCTCTAAAAATTCTTTTTCAAAACATATGTCGGAAGTGAAGTTAATACCGATTCTATACTATATAAAATCCATTTTTTCTTACATATTTGGCATCCATATCCCTACACAAAGTTTGTAATCATAAAACTAAGGTTAAGAACCAACTTTCACTCAAAAATGTCATGTAACGTAACTTTAACTTAACTTTTACATTAAAATACCATGAACTTTATATATGTCATACTATATTGCTTTGTTTAAAACATACCTTTAGGAAAATTCATGAGGTAACGACCTACCTCTCACATATACACATGGTTTCCATAGCACGATAGCTTTTGAACATATTTTAGTTAAGAACGCAAGATTACATTAAAATACTCTTTACTATAAAAACCGGGTTTCTTTTGAATTGTATTTTAACTCCTTTGCAAATAAGCCTCTACAACACTTTTTAAAGGACTTGCTATTGGATGGTGTGGATTATCGCACATCTTTGGGCTAGTAGAGCGAGATACAGACCTCCTCACGGAGCATTCAGTTTCGAAAGATTTTAAATACGAGTTTTAAGAAAAACGCATTTTCTAATTTAATAAAATTTAATTTTTAATAATTATATAAATATTACAAATCCATTAATTTTTTAAAATATAATAAACTTAAATTTTTTTCTAAAAGATGAAAGTTCACAAATTTTACTAAAATACCATTAAGATATCAATACAAGACAAGCTTTACAGTAAAATACCATGAACTATTCAAGCTAAGTTAATATCACTAAAATACCACAAATCCTTAAAATTCACATCCATGAAAACCCTAAATAATTTAAATAACTTCTCGAGATTTATTTTGAAATTATATAAAAAATATTTTTCATAAAACCCCCTCGAGTTATATAAAACAATATTAGGGACTTTAGTAAATATACGTTTAAGCGGGATTAATTCTCTTGAGCCTCAGGGAGCCGGAGAAAGTGAGTGCTTGCCTATTTAAGGTAGAAAACTTAACGGTGTTATCAATGGTAATTGTCTTGGAAAAAGACACAAATCATACAGTCCATGTGCAGCAGTTACTGATAACTCCCGAACCTAATTCAGGATCTAAATCAGTTATAAGTGTCTGACTCAAGTCTGAATCTAAATCAAACTTGAATCCAAACTCAAATCAGAATTCGATTCAAACATGAATCCAAACTCTAACATGTATACTAGAACATGAACCTGAATATCAAACCTGAATACAAGACTTGACTTGACCGAACCATGGCTATAACTTGACATGTTTACAAGATTACATCCTGAACCTGACTACTTGAACAACTTGTATCCATGGTTTCGGCAAGACTTATAATATAATCAATACAATACATTACGGGGTCAGCAGGGTAGATTGGCATGGAATGTATAGCGTGGCACGAGATGATCACTAAAAGACACTTACATGAACTCTCGTGTCATTGTCCCGTCGGTTTTGACAGGGCCTTATACTACATGTTACCATAGTCCACGGGGTAAGATGGACTTCTCTTGTATACACAAATACTTTTTGTACCAAACTACAACAACTACGTTATAATAGAAATCTTATACCTGTACAACTTACCAGTTCAATTCTCATTACTTCTATATTCCTTTCTTTCTTTTGGGACATACCGAGCGCTAGTTCGCTGACGATATTCCTGTCTATTTCTTTCTTTGGAATGTTCGTCAGAAGGACCGGACTCTCAGGAGATCGAGCCGAACCAGGAGGACTTAGACCAGTTTACTGTTCAGCAGGACTTCTAGTGCATCTTGTACTTATTTTCTTTTTGTATGTCACTGTTTAGGCACTGCTTTACTCATTGTACTTTTCCTTTTCAAAACAGTTGTATGTAAAGATGAATGTTAATAAAAGTTGTTGTTCATTTTATATCTCTTGTAAATTCTTGTGCATTTTAGATTATATTACTTGATTACGCTTAACGTATTTATTTCTTAGTAAATACGTTACGGGCTTGCCACGTCATCATTTACGTACACTGGGAAGCATGATGTGACGGGTTTTGTTGGTGGCCCATGCATGTCAGTTCTGCATGGAATCCTAAGCAATAAATCACAAGAATTATAAGAATTAGCAACTATACATTCTTTACATTTCAAATTCCTTGAATTTATCCTAAACTTTCTTGTTCTATCAAAGTCATGAATTCTCCCAACAACACAAGCACGAACGTTAATGGAAACACCCCCACCACCTACTCTACCACCATCTCCTACCGTTGCATCTCCCATCAATGAGCAAACGTTACTGCTTGAGGCGATCAAGAGCCTTTTGGAGGGTCAGCAGCAGCAGACTGCTATCCTCATGCATCGCCTAGAGGTCGAGGCACCAGGAATCGAGCAATTCCGGGCACTTCACCTGAAACATTTCTCTAGGAAAGAGAGCCCACTGGAAACAGAAGAATGGGCTCAATCTATCAAAGATGATCTGGTAGCAGCACAAGTGCCAGATATTGCTTGGGTGAGATTTGCGATGCTGCAACTGGCAGACAACGCTAGAGTCTGGTGGAAGGCTGAAAAAAGCCATCTCACACAGCCCATAGAGTGGAAGACATCTCGCAATCTGTTCGATGCGAAGTACTTTCCTGAGACTTCCCGTTATGACATAGAACAACATTTCATCCATCTACAATAAGGTTCGATGTGGGTCAAATCTATGGATGAATACGATGCTGAGTTTACCATGCTTAGCAGGTAACATATTGTCTTAAATTCGAATTCCTGATCTCACTCATTACACTGCTAACACAAGGTCGTAACAGGTTCGCTGCACACCTGATTACTGCTGAGATTCGGGCATGACGATTTCCACAGGGGTTGGACCCAGAAATCCAAGCTGAACTCGCTACAGGGGATTTCCCAACCCATGATCTTGCTTTGAAGGCCGCGCGACGCTATGAGGCAGTTGTGAAGAAGAAGGGCAGACCGCAAACTGCTGGTGTGAAATGCCCTGCCACACAGACGACAGGAGGAGCCTCTTCTAGGGCAACTTTTGCTCATTTAA
The DNA here is from genome assembly GCA_030015575.1 of Agapanthus africanus. NCBI lineage: Eukaryota > Viridiplantae > Streptophyta > Magnoliopsida > Asparagales > Amaryllidaceae > Agapanthus > Agapanthus africanus. The sequence continues at coordinate 372,383,992 of JASDDO010000010.1, forward strand.
CCGGTCCAGTTCAGAGTTTTGTTTATATTGCAAAAGGACGGGACACCTGGCGAAGGACTGCAGGCGTGAAAATGTCATGTATTTAGTTTGTGGCGCATCCACTCACGCCATTGGAGCATGTCCATATCGTTTCAACCCAGCTCTAGCACCCAGACTCGCAATCACCGTTCCGCAGCGGCCAGCCATTCAGGCTCCTGCACCCCGACTAGCTCTCCCTGCACCAGCTCCACGCGGACTTCCTGCACAGCCTCAACGTCAATTCCATCAGGCACAGAGAAACATGCCTCAAGGGCAAAGAAATGTGCCCCAAGGACCGAGGAATGTGTCTCCAGCAAGGAGGAATGTACCACGACGTCAGGCTTTTACGATGACGATTGAGGAGGCCGAAGCCACATGCCAAGTCATCACTGGTAATTCCCAATCCTTTCAAACCTTGTCAATCCTTGTATATCAATATACTTTTCCTATATCTAAATCCAACCTCACACAACTTAGGTACTATACTAGTAACCACCCTTCCTGCACTCGCACTTTTCGACATTGGAGCGTCACACTGCTTCATGTTCCAACGATTTGTGAGAATGCATGCGATTCCTATGAAGCCACTCATTTCAAGATGGAATGTCAGTTCCGGGAATGGAGTTCTGAAAGCAACTATGGGGATTGAACAGTGTCCAATTGTAGTTTACGGACGAGAATTTTACGCAAATTTCAAAATACCGGACATCCCAAATTTCGATGTTGTGTTGGGAATAGATTGGCTATGAGTATTCTTTGCTACTATTGACTGCCGTCAAAGGAGGATAGTATTTGAGATACTAGATCACCCAGTTTTCTACTTCAAAAGTGGAGATAGAACTTTGGAGCCATGAAGATACCAGGCTAAACCGAAGAATGTAGAAGTGTTATCTCTACCAACAGAAGAAGAAAAGCCCAAAGTAGTTCGAGAGTTCGAGAATGTGTTCCTTGAAGATAAATCAAGTTTGCCTCCTGATCGAGCTCTTGAATTCAACATTGATTTACTACCTGGTGCACAACTTGTAATCAAAGCTCCGTACCAGCTAAGTCCAGAAGGATTGAAGGAGATCCGCATTCAGTTGGATGAACTCCTGAAGAAAGGTTGGATTCTTCCCAGTACTTCAAGCTGGAGATCTCCAGTATTACTCGTGAAAAAGAAAGAAGGTTCATACAGGATGTGTGTGGATTATCGAGCTCTGAACGAAGTAACGATTAAGAACAAGTATCCACTACCGCACATCGATGATCTGTTCGATCAGTTAAGTGGGTCTTGTGTATTTTCGAAGCTAGATCTTTGTTCAGATTATCATCAGGTGAAGGTCAAAGAGTCTGACATTCCGAAGATGGCGTTTATGACTTACTATGGTCATTATGAGTATCTCGCAATGCCATATGGAGTGACCAATGCACCTGCCATCTTTATGAACCTGATGAACCAAGTTTTCCGAGAGTATTTAGACAGGTTCGTTGTCATCTTCATCGACGACATCCTGGTGTATTCAAAGAATCGGAAAGAACACGCCGAGCACTTACGGATTGTCCTGGAGACATTGTGACAACATCAGCTCCACGCCAAGTACAGAAGTGCGAATTTTGGCTAGATCAAGTCGGATTTCTTGGACATATCGTTTCAGGCGAAAGAATCTCAGTAGATTCAGCTAAGGTGTCAGCTGTCAGCGAGTGGCCGACACCAAAGACGGTGAAAGATATACGAAGTTTCTTAGGATTAGCAGGATACTACCGACGATTCATTGAAGGCTTCTCAAAGATTGCAGCACCCCCGACCAAGCTCACACGTAAAGATGAAGCATTCTTGTGGTCAGAAGCATGTGGAAAAGATTTTGTAGAACTCAAATCAAGATTAACCTCTGCTCCTATCCTTGTAACACCGGATCAATCTGGAGGATTCGTCGTACATTGTGATGCGTCCGGTAAAGGATTAGGATGCGTTCTACACCAGCATGGAAAATTTGTGGCTTTTGCTGTAGGGTTACTAGGTGTCACGCCCCACTTCCCAGAGTACGCTAAGATGGGCACGTGACATAGCCAACCATGCTACCTGTGGATAGGAAAAATCCTTCCACAGTCACATTACGGCTGTAGAGATATCAAGAACAGGAAAGTAAACTAACTATCTAGTACATGTCCATGAGCCAGAAAGAATGAGTCAAGAAATAATAATATGTGGAAGCAAAAGAATACAATAAATGAAACACCTGGAAAGTAAAACTGCATACCAACGGGATCCTTACCGCTCGGTCTAACAGCGGCAAAACTCCTGATCAGTCTGCAACAAAGGTAGAGGAATCTGGGCCATGCAAAACCCAGACGTCAGCGCGTCATAACATCAAGCAATAGTATAAATAGGGGTAGTAAGATATGCAGGTATGAGTATGAGCAAGAATATAAGGAGAATATATAACAGTGAATGTGTCAGTATAAGTGACGTGCAGAGATATCTAAACTGTACTACGTGGTTATCTATTCTAAAGTCTTCGAAACCAAGTAGTGTAATCATCATCGTAACCCATCGGTGATTATTCCGTAACGCCCGGAAAAATGGCAAACAATGGGTATTCCGTAACGCCGGAAAAAACGGCAAACAATGGGATGGCCCTTTGAGTTACGTTCGGTTACAATACGGATTTCCCCATACCCCCAAGTTATATATGTTCAAGTCAAGTATTAAATAATCTAGAGCTAATGCCAACACAGGATCAGGCAGGTACAGGTTTGTCTGGATAGACAACAGGAACGGTCCGTAAGGACAACAGGTCAGGTTTGTTGGCGTTAGACACAAGATCAGGTAACAGGTAAGGCCATGGTACATCAGGTCAAGCCAGGTAATGTATAAAGGTGTCATGTCATGTCAAGTGTGTACGGTACCATGTCGTGTCAAGTAGTAGGTGTAGCAAGTTATGTCAGGGTGTACAAGATATCATGTGGGTGCTTATAAATCAACCTAGCATAATCATGGGCATACAGAAAAAGCATGTGTACTAATATAACAATAAAATGGAATAATGTGATATGGTATGCAAATAGATATAATTTCAAGCATATGGATGCACAGTTATCGATTAGGGTTACATTTATAGTTCCAATATTAATTAGGATGATATTTATTAAACATGGAGTGCTAATATCACAATATTATGTAGTAATGTGATCTATGGATGCAATCATATATATCTTAAATGCGATGGATGCAAACGGGTATCCGAAAAGTTATAAAACTATAAAATGGTAATGTGGGATGTACAACTAAGCAATATGTGATATAAATATTGATATAATAATATTAATATGGATAGCATATTCAAAGCGATTAATAACTATAAAAGTGATATTGATTAACCATGCACAAGAAAGTTCCGTTAAGAAATTCAGCGTCACCCTGATTTGTAAAATAGCTTAAAAATAACAAACGTTCTCCAAAAGGGACATGTCTTATACCAAAACAAAGATAATTCAATAAGGTTTTCATTTTTATAAGTATAAGCATCTCAGGTTGTCCCTAAAAAAGCTATGAACATTCGAAGTTGAAAGTTTGCTGCTGGAATTTCCCTGGACAGCAGTTTAGAGACATTTTCATTTGCATTTTAAGTTATTTAAACAATTTATTTTGCAAGTAAATATTTCATAGAGTTATATTATTCTGAGTTAGCTTTGTAACGAACTAAAGAACGTATACTAATGATTTTTCTATGATTTATAATGAATTTTATAAGGTAAGGTGTACAGTAAATTTCAGATTTGTCGCATCCGCTTTTTCAACGACGTTTCATGTGTAAACTATAATATTTTCAAATGTATAACATTATAAAATGCAGATTATAAACTAATTAAAGATAATAATAAGAAATATTATGACGATATATATTTTAAATGATATGGATGCAGTATAATGTAATCTAGTATGTCACAAGATAAGTTTTCATGATCTAGATTTAAAATGATATAAACGGATGCAAACAGAATATCGAAACGTTATAAAATCAAACATGGGGTACTAGATTTAAACTATAGGTATGGTATTTATTTAAATAGGTATAAAATGAATTATATAGCATGTAGCAAGATTAACTTGCCTAGACGGAACAAGAACGGATGTGTACGGAACGTCCTTCGTCGGCGAAATGTCGCGACGCGCACACGGTACACGAAACGGTTCCAAACAACGCACGAGGGTGATCACGCAAGTCAGGTACGTTCACTGGATCACTCGGATCGTCAGCGACGAGCACTGCTCCGGCGGTGATCACCGTAATCAAGAAACAAGATCAAGAAAAAGAAAGAAGAAAGAAGAAGAAGAAGTAAGGAGAAGAGGTTGTGTATTAAATAAGGAAAGAAAAATTAAATAAATAAAATATATATAAATATATATATGCAGAGGAGAGAGAGAGAGAGAGAGAAAGGAGTTGTTAGTTTGTTAGGAAATTAGATTTAAAATTTTAAAAGATTTTTAGATTTAAAATTTTAGCTAAGAGGTTTCAATTTGTTAAAAAAATCGTATGAAAATATTTAAACTAAATTTTAAAATTAAATAAATTGAATTTTGGTGGGATACAAAAATATTTCAAAACGCGTCCGGGTCGGGTCTAAAAATTCGGATTTAAAATACGAAAAATATGTGCGACTTTCAAAATTCAAAATCAATGCTCAGGTAACAAAATGCATACCCCCAAGAACGGATGCACGTACACGTGCGTAGCCATCCAAACACGTCCGTTTCACTAAACGGGACGAGAACAAGATGCGTGGATGCTACCATGGGGTTAAGGGTATCATGCAGGCTATGAAATGCAATTTTAAATTATTTTACATGACCTAAAATGTTATATGGTAAAAGATGCAATGCCAGGTAAAATGTTAGTATGCAGTATACATGAGATGCACGTGTCTATGTAACAAGTCAGGGTAATCTATAAATATGAATTAAACATGTTCAAGCAAGCGGGTCGGGTCGAATGCAATGTAAAATGTAAAATACCATTCGCACCCAAAGACGATAAATCAATAAAATACCACAATTAAGGAAATACGAGAATTGGAATTGGTATAAACGAACTAGGGTGTTACATTATACCCAACTACAAAAGAATTTCGTCCTCGAAATTCCAAGAACAAGAAAGGATAAACAATCAACAAACTATAAGAATAGATGTGGAAACTTCTGTCGGATTTCATCTTCTCGTTCCCAAGTTGATTCTCCATGCGAGCGATTTCCCCAAGAAATAAGTACGAGAGGGATAACCTTGTTCTTAAGAACATTTTCCCCTTCGATCCATAATCAACATCGGTCGTTCCTCAAAGGTTAAATTTTCTCATACAGTTAGTTCCGAATGATCCAGCACGTGTGTTTCATCTCGAACATATTTACGTAGTTGAGGTACATGAAACACGTCATGAATATTCTCCAAAGATTGTGGTAACACCAAACGATACGCCACTTTTCCAACACGTTCCAAGATCTCAAAAGGTCCAACGAATCGAGGACTGAGCTTTCCTCGACTTCCGAAACGAATCACCCCTCTAGTTGGTGATATCTTCAAGAATACCAAATTACCAACGTCAAACTCTAGAGGTCTTCTCGATGTATCTGCCCAACTCATCTGTCGGTCTTGTGTTGCTTTTATATGATTCCGGATAGTATTAACCTTCTCAACGGTCTGCACGATCAAATCCGGTCCGAACAATCTTCGTTCTCCAACATCGTCCTAACAAACATGTGAACGACACTTGCGACCATATAATGCTTCGAATGGAGCCATCTGAATAGTCGCCTGAAAGCTGTTGTTGTACGAAACTCCACCAAGTGTAGATGATCCTCTCATGAACCCTTGAAGTCTAACATGCAAGCTCTCAACATGTCTTCAAGAGTTTGGATTGTTCTCTCCGACTGTCCATCTGTTTGAGGATGATAAGCTATGCTAAACTTCCATCGAGTCCCCAAACTTTCCTGTAAACTCCTCCAGAAGTGTGATAAGAATCGGGTGTCATGGTCGGACACGATGCTCACAGGTACTCCATGCAATCTCACAATCTCCTGCATGTACCGTTATGCTAACGCTTCCGTTGACTGACCAACTCGAAACGGTATGATGTGAGCTGCCTTGGTCAATCGATCAACAATCACCCAAACTGCATTGTTGCCCTTTGGACTCCGCGGTAAAGCTGTCACGAAATCCATGGTTATATGTTCCCACTTCCATTGAGGAATCGGAAGTGTTTGCAATAAACCAGCAACCCTTTGATGTTTAGCCTTAACTTGCTGACACACTAAGCACTTTGCCACAAAGCGGCCAATCTCCCGTTTCATCCCTTCCCACCAGAAATGCTGTCGTAAATCTCGGTATATCTTCGTGCCTCCTGGATGTACGGAATACGCGGAACTGTGTGCCTCCCTCACAACTTCTTCACGGATATCTCCCTTTGGCATACACAAACGGCTACCATACCGCAACGAATCACCTTCATGAATCAATAAGTCCGTTCGAAGTCCAGCTTCAACCTGTTCTCGAAGCTTCTGCAATCTTGGGTCCTGCAGTTTCGCTGCTCTTAAATTCTCGATCAACGATGACTGTACTTGCAGTTGCAACAGCTGTCCCGAAGAATGCGGTAGCATGATCTCTAACTCGAATCTCCGAAAGTCTTCCATAATCTCCTTCTGTGCAGTCAACATCTGAATTACTGGCACCCAACTAAGCGCATCCGGTACAACATTAACTTTTCCCGGATGGTACTTAAGATCGAGATCGTAGTCAGCCATCAGCTCCAACTATGTACGCTGCCTCATATTAAGCTCCTTCTGCGTGAACACATACTTCAAGCTTTTATGATCAGTGAAAACTTCGACCCTTTCGCCTAATAAGTAGTGTCTCCAAATCTTTAAAGCGAATATCATAGCTGCTAGTTCCAAATCATGAATTGGGTAATTCTTCTCATGGGTCTTCAACTGTCTCGATACGTAGGCTATAACCTTCCCATGCTGCATCAAACACATCCAAATCTTTTTTTTTCCAGATACGTCGCTATGAAACACCAATTCTCCGGAACCGTCTGATACGGTCAAAATAAGAACGGTTATCCATCATTGCTTCAACGCCTCAAAGGCTGACGCATACTTATCCGTCCACACCAATGGTACTTCCTTGCACGTAAGCTTGGTCAGAGGCTTAGCCAAACGAGCAAAATTCTCCACGAACCTTCTGTAATACCCGGCAAGTCCAAGAAAGCTTCTAATCTTAGCAACGTTCTTCGGAATCGGCCAATCTTGAACTGCTGCAATCTTTCGGGGCCAACGGCGATTCCATCTCCGGATACGACGTGCCCCAAAACTTCACTTCTTCAAGCCAAAACTTGCACGGGCTCATCTTTGCATATAATCTTTCTTGCCTCAATGTCTGCAGTGTGATCTTCAAGTGTTCCGCATGCTCTTCAATGCTCCTCGAGTAGACCAGAATATCATCGATGAACACCACTATAAACTGATCCAAGATTGGTGAAAGATTCGGTTCATCAAGTCCATAAATATCGCCGGTGCATTCATGACTCCGAATGGCATCACTAAATACTTGTAATGTCCATACTAAGTTCGGAACGCAGTCTTGCAAATATCTTCTGGTTTAACTCGGACCTGATGATATCCGGACCGCAAATCCAGCTTCGAGAATACCCTCGCGCCACTAAGCTGCTCAAATAATTCACCAATGCGAGGGATCGGGTATTTGTTCTTAATAGTCACTCGGTTTAATTCTCGATAATCGATGTACATCCTCCTTGTAACATCTTTCTTCTTGACTAAAAGAACTGGAGCTCCCCAAGGTCAGTTACTTCTGCAAATCCAACCCTTTTTCAAGTAATTCAGCAACATGCTTCCTGACTTCTTCCAACTCCACTGGTGCCATTGGATAATACGCCTATGAGATTGGCGCTGCACCAGGAACAAGATCAATCGCAAACTCCACATCTCGTTTTGCGGTAACCCGAGATGTCCTCGAACACGTCCGTGAACTCTCGAAATATAGTCGGCGCTTCTTCCTTACCAACTTCCATCGACGAAAGAACATTGTTTGTCGGCCTAGCCCTAAACTCGACTGGCCCGACAGAACTACTTTCTCCAGCAAAACAACCTCCGGATGTCCGGGAATCTGGAAATTCGCTTTCCTTGCTCTACAATCAATGTGAGCGTGGAAGGTGCCAAGAAAATCCATTCCCAAGACAACAACAAACAAGGAATGCACCGGAATTGAATAATTCCAATGCGGGAAAGATATGAACAAGTAGGATACCAAGATGACTTCATCCGAAGTCAAGATACTGAAGAGAATTAAGCACGGTAAGCATGATTCAAGATGGCGGTAAAACAAGAACTGGTAAGCAATGAAACCGAGAGAAGTAAGGTAATATAACAACCATGAAACAAGGAAGTGAATTAAGACCAGGACTCCAAGTTACTTAAATAGAGTACCGCAATATAACCATGCTGCAGTTCATGGGTACAATTACATAACTCCACTCAAGTCACCCAAATCCTAGTATTGAAATCAAGGAACATGGAGAAACAATAGGGAACCAGCAGGTTTCGAATCGAGATGCAAAGGGGTTTGCATATCGTCAAGAAAGGATCAAGAGATAGATATGATTCAAAAATTACGATAACGAGGTGGCAGGACATGTTCCTAATCATGAGTATTCTGATTCGTGTATTGGGTCCAATACCCAACTACAAAAGAATCAAACTCGATTAACCTATATCCCATGGCTCTGATACCAAAAGAACCATGTCACGCCCCGCTTCCCAGAGTACGCTAAGATGGGCACGTGACATAGCCAACCATGCTACCTGTGGATAGGAAAAATCCTTCCACAGTCACATTACGGCTATAGAGATATCAAGAATAGGAAAGTAAACTAACTATCTAGTACATGTCCATGAGCCAGAATGAATGAGTCAAGAAATAATAATATGCGGAAGCAAAAGAATACAATAAATGAAACATCTGGAAAGTAAAACTGCATACCAACAGGATCCTTACCGCTCGGTCTAACAGCGGCAAAACTCCTGATCAGTCTGCAATAAAGGTAGAGGAATCTGGGCCATGCAAAACCCAGACGTCAGCGTGTCATAACATCAAGCAATAGTATAAACAGGGGTAGTAAGACATGCAGGTATGAGTATGAGCAAGAATATAAGGAGAATATATAACAGTGAATGCGTCAGTATAAGTGACATGCAGAGATATCTAAACTGTGCTGCGTGGTTATCTATTCTAAAGTCTTCGAAACCAAGTAGTGTAATCCTCATCGTAACCCATCGGTGATTATTCCGTAACGCTCGGAAAAACGGCAAACAATGGGTATTCCGTAACGCCCGGAAAAACGGCAAACAATGGGTGTTCCCCTCCGAAAGACGGCGCAGACTTTGTGTCTTGCCTGAGATTCAGGGCAGATGCTATGTGGTTTTATCCGTCTACCTCTCCGAAAATGCCAAGTTGATTTATGGCACCGTGTATCGGAGGTTTAGACGGATGCGGCCGATGTAGCAGACTTCGTCAGATTCCCCCTCAGGGTGAGGGGTTTTTTGATTGTGGGGACGCTCTTCCCTGCAGGCGCAAGCCCCTGCAGTTAATTACGCTACCGCATCGCGGTAACAACTTTCTCCTTCTCCAGAATTTCACTTCGTGTCGTGTGTGTTTGTTTTGTTTGTGGTTGCCCGTGGATTGTATACGGAGACTGAGTAATGCCGTCGCCCGTAGGACGTGGATTAGTCCAAATCCGTATTTACTTAGATTTGGGTTTAGTGTTTTTTGTTCAAGGATGCATTAGTCGCGTTGCGACTAAGATCAACTTAAACGTTCGTCAAGGATACGTTAGTCCTGTTTTGGACTAAGATCAACTTGACTTGATGATCGATTTAATATCTGGCCGTCGGGACTCGTCACCTTTCTGACGTCGTTGAAGGATTACAACGACAGGTGTCAGAGGAGTTCAGAGATGTACCCTTGAACCAAAGTTGATTTGGGGTTTTATCATTCATTTAAATGTCTAAGGATGCGTTAGCCGTATCTGGGGCTAAGATCAACTTAAACGGGACCGTTTAGATCCGGCAAAAGAGCATTTGGAGGCTCTATTGTTCCAGTTTAGGGACGTAGTGGTCCATTTTCCAGTTTAGGGACATGGTGGTCCATCGCCAGTTTAGGGACGTGGTGGTCTATATTCCAGTTTAGGGACGTGGTGGTCCGATATTAGTTTAGGGACGTTTCGGTCCGATATTAGTTTAGGGACGTCTCGGTCCGATATTAGTTTAGGGACGTCTCGGTCCGATATTGAAGGGTGTGGTCGTCGAGACCCGTCACCTCTCTGACGACGTTGAATGATTACAATGACGTATGTCAGAGGAGTTCGGAGATGTACCCTCGAACCAGATGTAAATTGATTCAAGAGAGCAATCTTGCTCAGCCAATTTAATTTAAGGACTTACGGCCGAAATTGGGCTAAGTCCAGTTAAAAATGTTCAACATTTTATTTGCTTTTGCATTGCATTTATTTTATTTTTATTTGGGCTTTGCCCAGAAAGGATGTAGAGCATCAATTTGTTTTTGGGCTCTGCCCTTTGTGAATGATGCAGAGCATCAATTTCATTTGGGCTCTGCCCTTTTATTGCTTTGCAATTTATTTTGGCCTGTTGGTCTTTTTGATTTGGGCCTGGCCCTTTAAGAAAAGAAATGCATTGCATTTGTTAGGCGCTTTGCGCCAATTACTGAGCGCAAGCGCTTGTGGTGAGGACACGTGTCACGCTCTGGTGAGCGCAAGCGCAACAGCGCAGTGCGCTGCGCTTGTGCGCTGCGCTGTTGCGCTGCTGACACGTGGCGCGCTCTGGTGAGTTGCGCCAATTCCAGAGAGCAAAGCTCTATTTCAAGAGCGCGTAGCGCAAGTTGTTCTGTAGCTGACACGTGGCGCTCTTTTAAGAGCGCAACAGCGCAGTTTGGAAGTGCAGAGCACTAAGAATCTTTTAGATTCAAGAACAGAAGTGCAAAGCACTATTTGATTTCTTGATCTAAATTAGATCAAAGAAAAATAAATTTTTCTTTTTGTTTCAAGAACCAGAGGTTCATAAAAGTGCAAAGCACTATTTTTATTTTATTGTTTTCTTCTTGTTTTAAAGAACCAGAGGTTCATAAGAAGTGCAAAGCACTGTTTATTATGTAAAGATCATTGATCTTGTTTTTAGATCAATGATCTATTAGAAGAAATTTCTTCTTCTATTTTATGAAGGTTCTTTACCTTTTTCTTGGAATTTTCTCAGAGTTCTCTCTGTTTGAAGCTCTTGATCTTTTTCAAAAAAAATGTTGATGATTTTGAATTGAGGCCTAGGGTCCTTTTTATAGTGCCCATAAATTAGTTAAATTTGTTAAAGAGATTCTTCTCTGAGTGATTTGGAAAATTTTCCCCACCGTTGGATCTTTGATCCAAGGGCTTCTGCTTTGCAGAAGAAAATCTTCTTGTTTTGACAAGAACAGAAAAGATTTCTTAGAAATTTAATTCTGTTTGGCGCAGATGCCTCAGCGCGTGACACGTGTCGCGCAGCGCAACTGCGCTAGCGCATCTGCGCTGACACGTGTCGCGCAGCGTACTGCTTGCGCAGCTGAAGCGTTGCTTCATTAAAATAGAGCTTTGCTCTGATTGGGCGCGCCTTCTTAGGCGTTGCCCTGACGTATCAGCGCCGGACACGTGGCGCGTTGCGCCCGGGATTTGAAGCGTTGCTTCAAAATTTGAATTTTGAATTTCCAGCAGAGCTTTGCTCTAATTGGGGGAAACAAATGCCCCCCCACCGTTGCGCTCACGTGGCGCGCACGTGAGTGCAGCGGTGGCAAGCCCCTGATCGTTGGATCAAGGGGTGAGCTGAAGGGGCGCAAGCGCCTTATAAATAGGACCTATGGCCCTTTAGAAAACTTCACCATTTTCTAGATTTTGATTTCAGAGCTTTGCTCTTGCTTAGAACTTCAGAGCTTTGCTCGTTTCCACAGTTAGAAACTTTAGGTAAAACTTAATTTAAATCAAATTAATCTAAATTAATCTTAACCAAAGAGCCTTGCTCTCACAGATCCTTTGATCTGAAGAGATCCTCATTGGGGTTTCCTCAATAGAGCTTTGCTCTCATAAATCCATAGATCTGAAAAGATCTTGCTCATGGGTTCTAACCCATGAGCAGAGAGCTTTGCTCATAGATCCAAAAATAGATCTTTTTGGTCCAAAAATGAAGAACTTCTAAGGGTCTTCAAAAATGTTTTAATCTTCTTTAGGAGTTTTAAATAAGTTTTCTCATTATCACCACAGAGCTAAGCTCTTTTTAAAGAATCTTATTCCTCTAAGACCAGAGTTTGACAAGTGTCACTCTGTGACAGAGCTTTGCTCTGAAATAGGAGATTTCCTCCTTGTCTTTAGAGATTATTTATTAATGGGAATGTTTTCCTGGGGACCAACTGATGATCTCATCCAATGATGAGTTTGTCTTATTAACCGACGTATTGTCATCCAGATTTTGTGGGTCCCTCCTTGGTCTCCTACTCACTGCACTGTTGTGTGGTGTAATTAATTAATTTTAATTTAATTTAATAAATGCATTTTCCTCTTTTTTTTATACGCCAAATGTTGGAATTACAACACTAACGGCTAAATTGTTCTTTTGCAACGATCATGTCTCTAGACACTTCATTCCCGTTCGTCCGCTCGGAGGAGGGATTTCCCGAGGCGCCCCTGGACCGTGAAGTCCTGGCTATGATCAAGGAGTACGACCCGGAATACAAGAGTTTCCATCTTTGGGGGTCGTGGTACAATCAGATCATCATGGGCCGACGGAGCTTCACCTGCGCGGTGCCGTCAGAACCCATCACGGCAATTCACTACGCTACCCCACCTTCAGTGCAGTATGCCGTGAAGATGATAGACTGGACCGCGAACAGCTTTCTTCATCCCTCTATGGATGCGGTTCCTGTTCAGCGTCCCATGGTCTTGGATATCCTAGGACGCCGTATTTGTCAGGGAGAAGCACGGCCTTGGGGGCAATCATATAACCTTGGTTTGATTCCCCGTCACCCGATTGGCTATCTGCCGTGGGCCCGGTACATCCTGTCGATGAAGAAGTCGTAGTTGATAAGACTAGGACTGTACACCGCGGTCTACGTCTCTCTCTTCCAGTATCCCTCGCTCCCCACCTGGTGGTTCAAGGCTTTCTTGGAGCAATGGAATATTCCCACCCACACTTTCCTTGCCATGGATCGGGAAGTGTCCATTTCTTTGGAGGAATTCGCGGAGGTATCCGGCCTACCGGTCATGGGGGAACACTATGAAGAGCTGCTCCCGACAGATGAGTACGTCTTCGGTGCTAAGCCGATGGTAAGGGGGATTACGCCGGAAAATGCCGTTCAACACCAATTCCCGAGCCTGATCAAGGTGTTGAACATCTACGAGTCCCTTTTTATCAAACACGGGAGTCGGGGGGTTAACTTTGAGGACTTCATTGCTCGTTTCCTTCGTCCAAGCGTCATTTCATCGGGATCTGCCAAGTTTGCCACCCTGGATGACCCTTTTGGTTTAGGTTTGGATAACCTGCCAGGGAAAGACATAGACCAAAAGGACTTTTTTCTTCCTAACTTCCCAACCATGTCTTTTGCAGAAATTACGGCCCCTGGAATGGATGAGGAGGCTTTCTTTTTAGGATTTCTCGGACTGTGGCTGAGTTGGTTCGCGATCTCAATGTACTCTCATCGCATGCGGCCTTCCGTCTTCTACCCAGCCCACCGAATGGTCATCGGGATAAAGGTGGCTGTGGGGATCGCTGGCTTGGCGCACCAATATCATGGCCTCAACCGAGCAGCGGATGCCAACGAGCCCGGGGTACTGCACGTGGTCTTCCCGATGCACTACTTTGCATCGTGGCTCGAGCTACACACGGCGGGTGTCTTCGGCATGCATAAAAGGCCTTCATTCTTTGACAAGTGCGGTTTTCCTCGCATTTTACAGTTGATTGGCTCATCAATCGTGACCCCCTCACCACGGAACGCCAGGGGTTTACTGCTTCGCCCTCACACCGTTGGAGTCGGGATGTCCTTTATTGATAAGGTATTAACCATTGGAAAAGCGTCCACCACTGCGGTGCGACCATTACAGGACTCCTTCAAGGATGGAGCTTCAGTGTTAACGGCCCGGGAGATCCTCCATTTGTATTCTATTAGACCGGGTTTCCTAGTCTTCCGGCAGGGCGGTGCAGCAGTCTTTATGAGATATAACCCGCATCGTTTTGCCCAACAACTGGGTTACGATCAAGGGGTACCCTTAGAAGCTTTCTTACTGGAACCTGCTGTCAATGAAGAAGGGATGGAAAACGCGTCACATCACTTCATGCGCCTGAACACGGGTTCTCGTTTTTTCATCAGCACGCCGGCCTATGCTCCACGACTCCTTAATGTATATAAAGAGTGGTACAATCATGCGACGGGGGCTGTTATAAAGTAAGAGAGGCGAGTGTTGATCGACCGTAAAGAAGTACCCCCCGGCACCAACCGTAACGCTCCCTTAGCGCCAAGGATCCTGGTGGCTCCTCCTCTAAAAGATGCCGGGGGCAGACCATCACGTGCGCCAAGTCCTCCACGTGAGCTACCGCTCCTTGATATCGCAGATGCACCTCCCGCACCCTGTGCTCTAATGGAGACAGTGGTTGTACCCTCGCCGGAGTCTGGCGTGGGGGCGGACATCGGGACCCGTCGTCCCAAAGTGGCTGCTAAGCGGAAGTCGATCCCCCGCGAGCCTAGGGTCGGAGGGCAAAAGAAAAAGAAGTCGCTCTTCGCTGCGGACGTCGCGTTCGGCCAGGAACCCCATGCTCCCTATGCTGAAGGTTTGCTCGAATATGGGACTAACGCAGGATTAGTGATGCCGCCGCTGGACGATACAGACTTGGAGGCTGCTCTCAAAGCTTCGGCATGGTTGGCGAGGCGTGACGCGTGGTTAGCTAAGCTTGCGCAGTCAGGTAACTACTAGTCACATTTTCCTCATTCCATCATATCTTCCTTATCACCCTTGATTAACGCTTTTCTCTCCTTTCTTTCAACAGGCATCACTGATGAAGAAGCCATTGCCGCTTCTTTGAAGACTTTCCAAGAGGAGGAATGACTTAGAGCGTCTATGGGCCTTAGTAAGTTTTAATTCATCAAGTCTCCATCTCCCTCGTGTTATGGTCGATCTAACCTCTCTCCTTTTATTGCAGAAACCTCAATGCCGTTCCCACCAAGCGACACAAATGTTCCGCCAGCCGCCAATATTCCTGCTTCCTTTGGGCCACCGCAGGAGGTTCGTCTTGAAGAGCCGATGAGAGATGCCTTAAAGGCTCTGGAGGCATCCCTGAACGAGGATGACGACGCCTTGAAGGAGGCGTCACAAAGGTCTATCGCGACAGCCCGGGAGGAAAGGAAGAGGCTGAGGCGTGAGGCGAAGGCACGCAGGACTGCCTTGGCTATGGGAGCGGGTCCCAGCACTGTCCCTCGCGCTGATACTCCATCCGAAGAGGCCCCTGTTGCCCTATCCACTGCCCGCAGAGAGGTGGCGCGCGCAGTTCAGAGCGCAAACGGTAAATCCACTTCAGGTAATGTTTCTCTCAGAGTTTTTGTTATAAGGATTTTAATGTCATTGGTCCTTATATCTCTTATCTTGCAGGGCCAAGTCCGATCGAGGGGAAGACGGAAACCGTTGATCCCAGAGAAACAGAGGAGGCGGTACCTGCCGAACTCGAGCCGACGGTGGGCAATGTCGTTGTGGCTTTGGAGTCTGAAGTGGAGGTCGAGGGGCCTACCGCCGAGAAGGTCATTGATGCCGAACCTGAAGTGGTGGCAGATGATATGATCATTATAACTGAGTCCAAGGTAGTGGCGGATGAGGCACTCGGGGCCGGCGATCCCCGGGCGATGGTGGACGATACAACCTCAACTACTGAACCTGAGAGAGTAGTGGGTGAGGTGGCCATGATTCCCGAGGACGAGCCAACCGCTCCTTCTCTGGAATCTAGCAATACTCCAATCATAGCCCTTCCCGTCTATGGCCCTCCGCCGTCTCCAGGTCTTGCGAGCACGACGACGATCCCCATCGAGTCGGGTGACGAGGCCACGGGCGGTGGTCTCATGTCGATAGAGGAGGGAGTCGCCTCCGTTTCAGCCGGGAGCTCCTCAGGTAAATCCCAAGTGGCTGCTTTTCTTTACTTTACAATCTTTTCTTACAAGTTCACCTTTTCGTAATGCAGGTGCAGCCAGTGCCGATGCCCCACTGCTCGAGGGAGCGCCTTCAACGACTGCCTTGGCGGTGGTCACCTCTCAACCCTCTCTCATACCCTCGAAGATGTTGGAAGGTATGTGTTTACGATTTATTAATCTTGTTTTCCAGCCATATAATTCGTGTACTAAAGTCACACTGTTGTGTTTTCAGGAGTGCTTTTTGATCATGTATATCGGATGTTGCTCCCACACTTTTCCTTCCCATCTGAGCTTGCTTCTTCCTCTGGTGGCGTTGGTGAGTATGATTTCCGTTGACATCCTTCCTCTCTTTTTTCTTATTGATGGAATTACCTCTAACCTCTTTTTCTCATCTCAACTGCAGTGCTACAGATTGAAGGAGGGGATAAAAGATCAGCTGCGCCACCAGCCCCTCCGACCTTACCACCTGTCTCAACTGGTACAATGACCATCATATTGGTAACTTTCCTCTCTTTATTTTCTGTGTTGTTATCTGATTGCATCCTGTTTCTTTCAGCTGTCATTCTGGCTTCGGCGTCCTTCGAACCTCGCATCACAATGCCGGCGGGTCCTTATCTGAGGAGTCTGTCTTCAAAAGGCGCCGCGAATAGTCTGCGCATGTTGAGTGACTATGTCGAGGAACTCGACGTTGAAACTCCTACATCTGCCGCAGACTTCGCTATGGTGGTTAACCCGATGCTAGCAATACTCGTGAACTTTCATGATGAGGGCATCATTGCATCCTGGGTTAACCATTGTAAGGAGATCGAGGGTCGCCTATATCAGTTAGAGTCACTGCGTCCCGCTCCCGAGACCGTGGCTGCCAGTAATCAAAGGACAGCGTGGATTGAGCAGAGCGCTCCTTACTTCCGCCATCTCGAACAAGAAGTCATTTCAAGGAGTAAGGAGCGTGGTGAGACTTCGAGCAAGTCTGCTCAACTGCATGCTCGGATGGAGGCCAACGCCGCACGGCTGAAGGTTATCTTTGAGGGCCTTCTGCAATGTCTCTCCGAAGGGTTATCATTGAGGCAAAAACTTGACGTTGTCGAACGAGCTGCACCCAGCCAGAAAGCAGCCCAGAAGGCGGCGGAAGAGCAACTTTCATCCTTCTTGCAGCAGCGGGCCCAGGTGGAGGCGGAGGTGGCCGCGGCTGTCACTCGAGAGGAAGCGCTGAAGAAAGTGCGACAGCAGCTTGTGAACTTACTAAAGACACTTCCTCCTCAGTAGCTATCCATTTTTGTATCGCTTGTACTTATAAATAAAAGAATGTATATATATATATTTTTTTATTCTTTGACATAATGTATCATGTATCCAATCAAGTTTATGAATAAAAGATACACCTTTTTTGTAATGTGTCATTTTTTTTGTCTTCTCTTTCTTTTATTATCAGCATAGCACCTTAGCGAACATGGTTGACGGATAGTAGGGCACGCATCTTGACTTTCCTAAGAATCGGCGATGGCTTAGGCTGCAGGTTCAGATCTGCTGCATAAGACTTTTCAACTCTATAAGCCGTGAGGGTCTCATAGAGACTTTTCTCCCTACGGATCGAGAGGATCTCGTAGGTGGGTTTTCTCCTTAGGAATCGTGAGGATTCCTAAGTGTGGTTTTCTCTTATAAGTCGTAAGGATCTTATAAGAGAATTTTTCCCTCTTACGGGTCGAGAGGACCTACAAGCGGTTGTTTCCCTCCTCGTCGAAATTCGACTTTGGAGAGTGAGACCCGTGAATAGTATGCAAGAGATCATTTTGGATTGACTTGCAGGGTCCCATTGTTCAGGAAGCAAGTTTTTTAGTCCCTGCTGCCTGAGGCTTCATTTGCAAGTTGAGACGAATCGGGGGTTTCCCACGGAGACCATGGTTTCTCTGCGAGCCGACGCGAATCAGGAGGCTCTCATCAAGGAGTGTTTGTATCCGTGAGTCGAGAAGTTTGCTAGGGATTATTTGTTTCCCAAGCGCCAAGGATTATTTGTTTCCTTGGGGTTTGAAACGAGTCGAGGATTCCCACGGAGGCACTGGTGGCTCTGCGAGTCGACGCGGATCAGGAGGCTCTCGTCAAGGAGTGTTTGTATCCGTGAGTCGAGGAGTTTACTAGGGAATATTTGTTTCCCAACCGCCAAGGATTATTTGTTTCCTGTTTGAAACGAGTCGAGGATTCCCACGGAGGCACTGGTGGCTCTGCGAGTCGACGCGGATCAGGAGGCTCTCGTCAAGGAGTGTTTGTATCCGTGAGTCGAGGAGTTTGCTAGGGATTATTTGTTTCCCAAGCACCAAGGATTATTTGTTTCCTTGGGGTTTGAAACGAGTCGAGGATTCCCACGGAGGCACTGGTGGCTCTGCGAGTCGACGCGGATCAGGAGGCTCTCGTCAAGGAGTGTTTGTATCCATGAGTCGAGGAGTTTGCTAGGGATTATTTGTTTCCCAAGCGCCAAGGATTATTTGTTTCCTTGGGGTTTGAAACGAGTCGAGGATTCCCACGGAGGCACTGGTGGCTCTGCGAGTCGACGCGGATCAGGAGGCTCTCGTCAAGGAGTGTTTGTATCCGTGAGTCGAGGAGTTTGCTAAGGATTATTTGTTTCCCAAGCACCAAGGATTATTTGTTTGACTTGGGGTTTGAAACGAGTCGAGGATTCCCACGGAGGCACTGGTGGCTCTGCGAGTCGACGCGGATCAGGAGGCTCTCATCAAGGAGTGTTTGTATCCATGAGTCGAGGAGTTTGCTAGGGATTATTTGTTTCCCAAGCGCCAAGGATTATTTGTTTCCTTGGGGTTTGAAACGAGTCGAGGATTCCCACGGAAGCACTGGTGGCTCTGCGAGTCGACGCGGATCAGGAGGCTCTCGTCAAGGAGTGTTTGTATCCGTGAGTCGAGGAGTTTGCTAGGGATTATTTGTTTCCCAAGCACCAAGGATTATTTGTTTCCTTGGGGTTTGAAACGAGTCGAGGATTCCCACGGAGGCACTGGTAGCTCTGCGAGTCGACGCGGATCAGGAGGCTCTCGTCAAGGAGTGTTTGTATCCGTGAGTCGAGGAGTTTGCTAGGGATTATTTGTTTCCCAAGCATCAAGGATTATTTGTTTCCTTGGGGTTTGAAACGAGTCGAGGATTCCCACGGAGGCACTGGTGGCTCTGCGAGTCGACGCGGATCAGGAGGCTCTCGTCAAGGAGTGTTTGTATCCGTGAGTCGAGGAGTTTGCTAGGGATTATTTGTTTCCCAAGCACCAAGGATTATTTGTTTCCTTGGGGTTTGAAACGAGTCGAGGATTCCCACGGAGGCACTGGTGGCTCTGCGAGTTGACGCGGATCAGGAGGCTCTCGTCAAGGAGTGTTTGTATCCGTGAGTCAAGGAATTTGATGAAGATACTGGTTTCTTCGGAGTTGGACTGAACCGTCGAGATTTAGCTTCGTCTTCTGGCGGAGCCTGCTGGGAAAGTATGGTTCCCTCTTTGTTTACGCCCTTGGATTGTATACAGGGATCGATGTGATCTTAACTGTAGGGCCAAAGTTTTATCATCTCTTCTTTTTATTTTATTTTATTTCCGCGATGCTCTATCATTTCAGCTTTTTATATCGCGAAGGTCGCGACTGCTCAATCATTTCGGCTATTTTTCGCGGTGCCCAATCATTTCGGCTATTTATTTTATTTTTCACTTGCTGCTTTTTATTGCGAGTTGCCTAATCATTTCGGCTATTTATTTTATTTTCACTCGCTGCTTTTAATTGCGAGTTGCCCAATCATTTCGGCCATTTTGCATGCATACATTTTTACTTGCTGCTTTTTATTGCAAGCTGCCCCATCATTTCGGCTATTTCGTATGCATTTGCGGCCTACTGACTTTTCTCCGTAAACCTGGAATCAGACGCCGATTTCGGCATCAGCACTGCTACAACTGGGATATTACCAGGAGCGAATCATCATCTGCCTCCATCGATGTCGAACAAAGGTGGTTTAGCGATCAGGGTTAAGGTCCTGTCGGCCAAGGCTTTTGACTTCATGAGCCGTAAGGGTTTCACGAAGTTATTTCTCCCTACAAGTCGTGAGGATCTCGTAGGTGTATTTTCTCCTTAGGAATCGTGAGGATTCCTAAGAGTTCGTTTCCTCTGTAAGTCGTAAGGATCCTACAGGAGGGTTTTCTCCTCATAAATCGAGAGGATTTACAAGGGTTGTTTACCATGCGAACATATCCCCAGTCACGGATGAGACTTGGTTAGGGAAATGTTTATTCGCGCCCGTGGATTGTATACAAGGGTCAATATTGAGCCACTTGTAGGGCAATATCGGAAGTTGTAGGAGTCGCTTAAGCACAGGTTTAGGCCTCTGTAACTTAAGACTTTCAAATCTTATGAGCCGTGAGGGTCCCATAAGAGATTTCTCCTCGCGAGTCGTGAGGGTCTCGCGAGTATATTTTCTCCCTAGGAATCGTGAGGATCCCTAAGTGTGTTGCTCCCTTGTGAGTCGTAAGGATCTCACGTGGGTGGTTTCTCCTTACAAGGTCGAGAGGACCCTGTAAGTGTCTTTTAACGAGGTTGCGCCCTTTCGGGTTTTCACAAACACTCGCCGGTAGCCCTGCTGTTTTTACTCACGGAGCCCTTTCAGGTTTTCATCCGTGCCCATTTTGCTTATGGACATACCATTTTTTTATTATATATATTTTTTATATTAATTTTTTTTATTTATATTTTTTTTATTCATCTAGTCAGCCTAAGGATGCTGCGGTATTAGTTTAAAGACGTTTCAGTCTGCTATTAGTTTAAGGACATTTCGGTCCGACATTGAGAAGGCCGGCTACTGCTTATAAAGCTTGAGCTTAGGAAGATAGCGAGCGGACATAGTCGTCGTCATCTATCATTGACCTAGGCTGTGGCTCATTAAGCGTAGTATCTCTTTAGGAAGCGACCGTTTATTGGCCTGAAAGGCCTTTCACCGTGCATGTCCATGAGTAGATAGGCCCCACCCTGGTAGACCTTGTCTATGATGTACGGGCCTTCATAGTTTGGCTTGAATTTTCCCCGCTTGGCGCGATTGGGGATCATAGGCCTTTTGACCACTAACACGAGTTCGCCTTGGCGGAATGTCCTCGATCGGGTCAATCTTTCATATGAGCGCGTCATCTTTGCTTTATAAGCTTCTAGATTTTGTTGCGCTATGAGCCGGGTTTCATCAAGTGCGTCAAGCTCCTCAAGCCGAAGGTGAGCATTTTCTTCGTCCGTTACCTCGTGGTGAACTTCCACTCGTAGAGAGGGTAACTCTATCTCGAGGGGGAGTACTGCTTCCGTCCCAAATACCAACGCGTACGGCGTTGTGCTTGTGGCCGTCTTGAACGTAGTTCGATATGCCCAGAGAGCTTCTTGCAGCCTTTCGTGCCAGTCTTTCTTATTTCGGGACACCGTTTTCTTTATGATCTTTGTCAAGGTCTTGTTGAAGGCCTCAGCTAGACCGTTAGCTCGCGGATTATAAACCGAGGAATATCTCCAGTCTATATTGTGTTGTTGCGCAAAGCGACTGATCTTGTGGCTTCTGTAGGCTGGCCCGTTATCGGAGATGATCCGTCGTGGAGTTCCAAACCGATATATGACATGCGTTTTGAAGAAGTGGAGGATATTTTCCGTCTTCACTTCTCTTAACGGTGCTGCTTCTGCCCATTTAGAGAAGTAGTCAGTCGTTGCTAGGATGAAACGATGTCCTCTAGACGATGCTGGTTCGATGGGGCCGACTATATCAGTCCCCCACATTTCGAATGGCCAGCTAGCTATCGTTGGATGTAGTGGATTTGGGTGCTGGTGGATGAAGTCCCTATGGATCTGACACGAGTGACACTGCTTCGCATATTCGAGGCAGTCTTGAATCATCGTGGGCCAATAGTAGCCCATCCGTTTTATCTTCAACTTCATCTTTGGGCCCGCTTGGTGGGAACCGCAGAGTCCGTCGTGAACTTCTTGGACGACCCTTTTCGCTTCGTCAGGTCCTAAGCATCTCAGCCACAGAGAATCGAATGACCTCTTGTATAGAGTATCGTTGACGAAGGCGAAAGACAGAGCTCGTTTCACGAGCTGATGTCTTGTGGACGCTTCTTCAGGCATTCGGTGGAACTTGAAGTAATCTATGAAGACTTCTCTCCACTCCTCGGTATTTTCCCAATCTTTTACTTGCAGGGTCGTCTGCTCGCTCACTCCTTTTTCTTCGGATGATTCCGGAGATATTTCTGCTGGGGCAAGCACCCGACGGCTTTGCACCACGATTCTAACGTCATCGAGGTTTTCGTCAGCCAGTTCTTTAGCAAGTTTAGCCAACGCATCTGCTTTGCTGTTGTCCGCACGCGGTATGTTCTCCAAAGTATAGGAGGGAATTTGGGTCAACAGTTGTTGCACTTTTTCGCCGTATTTCACTAACTCCGGTTTGCACGTTTGGTAGTCGCCGTTTACTTGACTAACGACCAGTTGAGAATCCCCGTATATGAGGAGGTTTTCAATTCCCATGTCAATGGCGATCTCGAGGCCTGCTATCAGAGCTTCGTATTCGGCTTCGTTGTTTGTCCTTGGCTCCGTCAGGGAGAAAGCAAAGCGCATTATTCCTCTTTGTGGCATTACAAAGATGAGTCCTACCCCCGATTTGATTATAAGGGTACTTTGTTTGCGCTTTTTCATGGAAGATGCTCCATCGAAATAAAGTTCCCATTGGGTATCACCACCGTCGATCGCATCGAACGCATGTTCGTCTGGCAAATCGCAATTTAGAGGAGAATCGGCGGGTATGGGATGCTCAGCGAGGAAGTCGGCGATGGCCTGGCCTTTCACTGCCTTGAGAGGTTGATAGGTTATCGAGAACTCCATTAAGAGCAGGGCCCATTTAGCGAGTCGTCCCGTCAGTATGTCCTTTGACATCAAGTATTTGAGAGGGTCCACCTTCGAAATGAGACGGACTTCATGTGCTAATGCGTAATGTCTGAGCTTTGTTATCGCGAAGATCAACGCCAGGCAGTGTTTTTCAATGGGGGAGTAGTTGCTTTCTGCCCCCAGCAGAACTCGACTTAAGTAGTAGAGTGATCTTTCTTTCCCTTGATCGTTCTCTTGTGCCCATAATGTGCCTAAGGAACCTTCGAGGGCGGTTGTATAAAGAATGAGAGGTTTTCCCTTAACCGGAGCAGCCAACACTGGCGGGTTATGCAGGTATTGCTTGATCTCATTTAGCGCGCTTTGGCATTTTTGGTCCCATACGAACGGGGTTCCCTTCTTCATCAGGTGGCTGTAAGGACGGCACTTACCTGAAAGATTGGCTATAAATCGCCGTATGTATGCAAGCTTCCCTTGGAGAGATCGCAACTGTTTGAGGGTTCTCGGCGGAGGCATTTCCATGATCGCCTTGATCTTTGACGGATCTATCTCGATGCCCCGGTGCCGGACAATGAATCCCAGGAATTTGCCTGAGGAAACTCCGAATGCACAATTGAGGGGGTTCATCTTCAAGTTGTATTGTCGAAGGCGTTGAAATACGGTCTTCAGATGTTCGAGATGTTCCTCGTATGATTTTCTTTTAACCACGAGATCGTCGATATAACATTCGACGATTTCATGTATAAGGTCATCGAAGATCTTTGTCATGGCCCTCTAATAGGTGGCGCCGGCGTTCTTTAGACCGAAGGGCATTACCTTGTAACAAAATATTCCCAAAGGGGTCCGGAAAGCGGTATGCTTCTGGTCTTCGGGATGCATCTTTATCTGATTATACCCTGATGAGCCGTCCATGAAGGAGAAAACTTCATGAGTAGACGTATTGTCTATCATCAGTTAGGTGACTGGCACTGGGAAATCGTCTTTCGGGCAAGCTTTATTGAGATCCCGGAAGTCCACGCATATGCGCACTGTCCCATTTTTCTTCATCACCGGGACGATGTTGGCGATCCATTCAGGGTATTGAACTTCCTGGATGAAACCAGAGTCGATCAGCTTCTTGACCTCGGCATTGATACTCATCTCAAGCTCGAGCCGCATTCTTCTCGGCGCCTGTTTGACTGGCTTGACGTCCAGAGATATTGCCAATCTGTGTACAGCAATTTCTGGATCTAGTCCCGGCATTTCGGAATAGTTCCATGCGAAGCAATCTTTATGTTGTAGAAGCACATCCTTTAACGCAGCCAACCTTTCTTCAGATAGCAGCTCGCTGATGAATGTCGGTCGTGGATCGTTTGCCATCCCCAACTCAATTTTCTTGAGATTATCTGCAGTGGTATGGATTCCATCTTCCAGCTCTTTTGGAGTTGGTGGGAATTCTGAGATTATCTCGTCGCTGCTGTTTTCGAAGCACCAAGGGAGCTCATCTATGTCCTCGGGCTCTTCTTTTAATATTGTGATCATGTGACAGGTACAAATTCGCTTCCAATCCCAATGTGGAACTGGTTTTTCTTCCGTGGCCTTGGGTTCGTGCTTTTGTGGCGGCGTTACCCTCCAGTTGTCAGACAGAGCGAATTTGCCAAGCTGGTACTGATCTTCGACCCAATTCTTGAAGGTGAAGCAATCTTCGAGAGGATTTCCTATTACTCGGTGATAAGAGCAATAGTCTGGGTGTGAGACTTCGCCTGCTTGTTCGGGGTGTTTGGACTCCGGCAGTGTAAGCATCTGATGTTTTAGAGCGAGGTCAAGTATCTTCTTCGTCTTGTCCCGAGGAAACGAGTACGCTCGACCCATTTTCTTCATAAGGGATAGATCAATAGCGCTCGACTCCCGTTTGCATGGCTTCTTAGCCCTGCTTTGTTGTTGTCGAGCACCTTTTTGGCCTTTCGACTTATTTCTGCTTTTGCGCTGAGCCTTCTTTATAACAGGTTAACAGGGAGCACCTTTTCATCCTTCACGGCTTATTGGAGAAGGCGTTGTGTTCTGGCTTTCTCGTAGATGACCATTTCGCGGTTATGGTCGTCTCGGACCTTTTGACCCGCTTCTCTTATAAGCTTGTCCATTTGTCCTTCGAACGATGGACTGGGTTTCTTTGCATCTGGCACTTTTATTGGCTCAGGATTAGCGTCCTCCCATTGAGCATCCGCTTCTTCATCGAAGTCATATATGACATAGCAGCTGTTTAATAGCTGTCGTTTCTTTGAACGGATGTATCCGAGCCCGATTGTCTCCATCCTCCCATTAGGTAGCTTGTGTTGAGTTCCGGGGACGTTCCAAACCCTGTCATAGAATTTGGCCTTCCTAACAGTCTCTTCAAAGGGTATCCCTTGGCGCTTCAGCAGCTTTTTCAAACCTTCCGTATAATATTTGGGTAGACGAATGGGTTGAAGCCTGTCCAGCGTTGGATCTGCTCCATACCAGATCTCTTTCTCCACTTTATTTTCTTCAGAGCGGTAAAGCAAAATTGCTTTCTCTCTTTTTCTCCCGGGAGGGATATAGAATGTCCGCAACTCTTCTACACTGTAGATATTAAGTGCATCCAGTTCTTTATGGCATCTAGGCGGCACCATGGCTATCTGTAGACTTCGCTCTTCATCAGCAGAAGTTCGGATTGACAGCCGAGCAGGGAATACAGCATGAACTTCATCCTCCGAATCACTACCGAAGATCAATGAAGGAACGGATGGTCCCAGCTTGGTGTATTGGGGCGGACCCGAATAAGTTATATCCTCTTCCTCCTCGGTATCGCTGCCGAAGACAGGGATTGTGGCGTTAGTTTTGTTCTCAGGCTTGTGACATCTTTCCGTGTCTTCGAAACTCGGCAAGAAGTATTTGGCATCTTCATACTTACGAACTTCATTCACGGAAAACGGATTCAATTCTCCTGCCACAGTGTACTCGAGACCATCCTTACAATATTTCATACACTGATGCTGTGTAGAAGGGATAATATTGTACTCGTGTAACCATGGTCGTCCGAGCAGAGCATTGTAACATGTCTTGGCGTCTATGACATGGAATTTAATATCTGTGACGAGCAACCCGAAGCGTAACGTCAATATCACAGATCCAAGAGTCTTTGATGATTGGGAGTCGAACCCGGAGATGGTGATCTTGTCCCGCGCAAGGTGCTGGACGCTCATGCAGATTTCCTTCAACACTCGCACGTTGAGGAGATTAACAGACGATCCATTATCGATCAGGATTTTGCCTATTTTTATATCATGGCAGTATCCTGAGACATAGAGAGGGCGATTTTGTTCGCGCGTCCCAAGGAGAAGGTCTTCATCGCTAAAAGCAACGTCGGCCGTGTGCACCTCTTCCAACTCATCCTTCATCTTTTCTTCGGCCAGGAAGGCTTGGAACTGGTCCGGATCTTGTAGCGCTTTAATCAAAGAATCCCTCGCCTCTTTTGATAGTAACAGGGCATCAAGAATGCTGAGTTGTGAGGGCAGCTTCCTCAGATGCGCCAAGACATTGTAATCCACCTTATTTCTTTTCGGCGGATTCTTGGCGGTTAGCTCTTCCGCAACTTGGTCATCTAGAGTAATATCCTCAAAAACCTTTTCTTTCCCTTTATCATTCTTATTTAAGGGTCCGAGATTCTTTTCAGGTAATGTCCGATTGCGTAGCTGGATATTTTCGCAAACTTTTGGCTCTCCTTCTTTTCCCAAAGTTGACTCTTTAAAGAGAGGGGCGAGTTCCAGCTCTTCATCAGAATCGCTCCCGAATGTAGGCACTTGTGACCCGGCAGTGTTAACCATGCGACAATCGCCGGTAGTTCTTTTAAGCTCTTCGTTCGTATCTCTTTGCTCTCGACGAGTTTTACGCTTTCCCGCTTGAAGCGTTGTTGACGAGCAACATATCCTTGCCACCATTTTTCGAAAGCTTTGCATTCTTGAGTGGGGTGCGAAACCTTCTGATGATATAAGCAAAAGGAGGGGTGCATTTCTATTTCACCAGTAATTTTTCCTTCAGAGGATGGTAGCTTCATGGCCATTGATGTGGCCTTAGCAAACCTTTTCTTTATCTTGAATTGGCTTTTGTCGGTAGCGAAGGTGTTTTGCTCCAGCGGGATCGCCTCAGCTCTTTCATCAAGTCACTGGCGCTTGGCCCTTTCAAATATAGCCATCTCGCGTTCTCGATCAGCTTTACTTTTCAGTCGAGCTTTGTTAAGGAATGCGTCAATCATTTCGACTGATAGCTCCGGAATTTTTGATTCGGTATCTGCCCCCAGCGTTTTAGTGCCAGAAGTCTCCTCATCGTTCGTGATCGAATGGGAGATCATATGACAGCTCGCTACATATTCCTCGGATTCATCTGATGAACTTTCTCCCTCATCTTCTTCTTGAAAGACGTGATCGAGGAACTCTTGGAGCGTAATGGGAGTCCGCGCCTTTTGGTTGTATTCATCCAGCGCGTCAATTTGCTTTTGTAAGTCCGTGCGCTTGTCGCCAGGCTTCACGGGTTTCTTAGATTTCTTCCTCTTCTTTTTCGAAGATTTTGACGGCTGGTTGCGAGTGTTTGAGCCACCACCATCAGTCTTTGGAGTTGTACGCAGTTTCAGCATCCCTTCAATGACCTGCGGTTCCAACGGGTTCTTCCACTTGATTGCTGGACATGCCTGAAGATCATTTAGCATTCTCTTTGTCTTGGCTGATAATACAACCTCCCAAGGAGCTTCTTCAATGACGGAGCATGTTGCCCCCGGCGTATTCGTCCCCTTAGAGGTGTGGGGCTGCGGGGGATTCACCTTCCATTTGTCAGATAACGCGAACTTGCCCTGTCGGTACTGGTTTTCAAGCCAATTCTTGAAAACGTAGAAATCTTCGATCGGATGGCCTAGAACTCGATGATAAGGACAGTAGTTGGGCTCGTTGACGTCACTTGGTTGCAACGGACGTTTTGGATCCGGCAGATTTATGAGTCTGTTGCGCAACGCCAGCTCGAATAAACCTTCTTGTTTTATCGCGGGGAAAGGAATAAGGACGTCCCATCCTATCCTCAAAAGGTACGTACAGGCGCATACTATTTTGACGAGCCACTGGCTTCGGGTCGCTTGGTTGTTATTGAGCATTAGCGACGATGATCGCTTTTCCCTTCCCTTTGTCATTTCGGGAGTCCGGCCTTGGAAGAGGAGGTTTATGGCCCATTTGATCCATTTGCGCTAGTTTGTCAATCAACGCCTGGAAGGTAGTTGGCTTGAAAAACATCATAAATTGTGAGATGGTTGCTTGTGGATCGAGGGTTCCCACAAACATACCAACTGCGGGAGCTTCTTCAATGCGCTGCTCACACTTTGACCATAAATTCCGCCATCGTATAGCGTACTGAACCCACGTCTCGCCGAGTTTTACCCTGGCGTTAATCAGTGCCGTCATCGGGGTACGCTCACTGGCACTTGCAAAACGCTGAGTGAACAGCAGCTCCATCTCCGCGAAGGTTTTAATAGAGTCATTTGGGAGTTCAGAATACCACTCGAACGCCGTATCTGATAAGCTTCCAACAAACTGGCGAAGCAACATCTTGTCGTCACCGCCGGTGTTGCCGCAGAGCGCCCTGAACTGGGCAACATGCTGATGAGGATTGCCCGTCCCCTTGTAGACATGGAACATAGGAATTGTATAACCTGGCGGGTACTTAATCTGATCGTACCAACCCGGATATGGCCGCCCCGTCTTTACGACCTGACCGGCTGCTTCAGTCGCCTGATGCACCCGTATTTGATGGGCGATGTATTCATCTAAATCAGCTTTTGATATGGTATCCTCTTTAGCTGCGGATAGAGCCGGTGGAGGATTCGACCTCTCTCCCCTATCGTCTTCAAGAATGATCGGGGGATCTCCAGCAGGTGGATCTTGTTGAATCATCATACCCACCATATCCTGGAACAGGAGGGCCATTTTCTTTATGTTGGCTGCCTGCTCCGCAGCTTCTTTATCTTTCTTCTCTAGCACGCGCCGAAGGAATTCGGCGTCCGTTTCTTGTTCTTGACTTTCTTCTGAGGATGTTTCCGGGGTTTCTTTCGGCCCTGTAAGTGCGGCCATAGCGTTCATCATCTCCTGGAGTTTCTGTTGCTGCTCCTGAGCCTTGGTCACTGACCTCGTGTGCGGTCTATGACCTGTTGAAATGCGGCTATCTTCTTTTCCTGATGCCATGTAAACCGTATGAACTGTTATGCCCCCTGACTTGGGGCGTTTAGGTTCACCATTTTTAACTTTTTCCGCTGACGCTGGGGTTTTCTCTGGCCTCCTTCTTTTATGAGCCGTTGAGGTTGAAGGAACCATTGAAGGGGGCACCCTAGCAGCTGCTGTCCCCTGCTGTTTAATGGGACAATCCTTGTCTTTATCCACCTTCGCCTTTTTCTGGCGACGAGAGTGACCTGGGTCAATCACAGAGTCTTGAACCCTTCGCCAAACTTTATAAATTCTTGAAGACAGCCGTTGAGGGGGCTGTTCTCGCTTTGTTTCTGGAACTCTCTCCGTAGGTGGAGGAGATCTCTTCAATGTAGCGATTGGAGAGTTCTTCCGTACCCTCCTCAGCAGTTCAAAGCTGTTCCCAGTTGGAACAGCAGCGTTGACTTCCACCACTGGAGTCGGTGGAGTTAGCCCTGAGGGGGAGCTGCCCCCTGCCTTCCTTACTCGTTGCCAATGGCGACGTCGAGCACGACGAGCCGTTGGGCCTGGCTCAGAGATAGAGATAGCTTCTTTTTGCCCCCTGTCTGAATGAGGCACCGCCGGTGTTAACCTTTTAAAAACTGAGGTTGTTCCTTACGGGGTAATATCCAATCTGTCAAAGACAGATCTTCGTGTAGGGGCAGGAACGGGAATCGTCAGTCTTGAAAAGACTGACGATTTGACGGGAGAAGCCGCCTTAACGTCTTCCGGAGCAGCGGCCGTTGCCCTCTTTGGGACAGCCAATTTAGAGTTCTGATTTAGCCTGGTGAAAACAGAGGCTGTCGGTTTGGTAGCGGGCGACCCGTTGACAGGGGCCGTCGTGGCAGTGAGCCGGTCGAAGACCGACTTCTTGTTCACCTCCGGTGCAAGTATTGGCATAGAGCAGCTTGTCGGTGGGATCATGGTCCCGAAGAATAAGCCAGTGGTGGCTTGGGTCACCTGGTCTACTGGCAGAGTGAGGAAGGAAGCCGCTTGGGGCCCATATGCTACACCTCCGGGGGAGGTGGAGCGTCCTTGCAGTGGCACTTCGAGCAGTTGGTGCAGTTGAAGGCCATTGAATCTTGAGTTCTGCGCCAGGAAAAAGACCAAATCTTAGTAACTCGAAAATCCAAAGGCAACCATTTAACAAACCGCGATTGGTTCGCGAAGACGACACACAAAGTGTGGAGTGGAAAGAAGAAAAGGTCCCACCGGGCGTGCCAGAATCTGTTCCCCTCCGAAAGACGGCGCAGACTTTGCGTCTTGCCTGAGATTCGGGGCAGATGCTATGTGGTTTTATCCGTCTACCTCTCCGAAGATGCCAAGTTGATTTATGGCACCGTGTATCGGAGGTTTAGACGGATGCGGCCGATGTAGCAGACTTCGTCAGATTCCCCCTCAGGGTGAGGGGTTTTTTGATTGTGGGGACGCTCTTCCCTGCAGGTGCAAGCCCCTGCAGTTAATTACGCTACCGCATCGCGGTAACAACTTTCTTCTTCTCCAGAATTTCACTTCGTGTCGTGTGTGTTTGTTTTGTTTGTGGTTGCCCGTAGATTGTATACGGAGACTGAGTAATGCCGTCGCCCGTAGGACGTGGATTAGTCCAAATCCGTATTTACTTAGATTTGGATTTGGTGTTTTTTGTTCAAGGATGCATTAGTCGCGTTGCGACTAAGATCAACTTAAACGTTCGTCAAGGATACGTTAGTCCTGTTTTGGACTAAGATCAACTTGACTTGATGATCGATTTAATATCTGGCCGTCGGGAATCGTCACCTTTCTGACGTCGTTGAAGGATTACAACGACAGGTGTCAGAGGAGTTCAGAGATGTACCCTTGAACCAAAGTTGATTTGGGGTTTTATCATTCATTTAAATGTCTAAGGATGCGTTAGCCGTATCTGGGGCTAAGATCAACTTAAACGGGACCGTTTAGATCCGACAAAAGAGCATTTGGAGGCTCTATTGTTCCGGTTTAGGGACGTAGTGGTTTATTTTCCAGTTTGGGGACGTGGTGGTCCATCGCCAGTTTAGGGACGTGGTGGTCCATATTCCAGTTTAGGGACGTGGTGGTCCGATATTAGTTTAGGAACGTTTCAGTCCGATATTAGTTTAAGGACGTTTCGGTCCGATATTAGTTTAGGGACGTCTCAGTCCGATATTAGTTTAGGGACGTCTCGGTCCGATATTAGTTTAGGGACGTCTCGGTCCAATATTGAAGGGTGTGGTCATCGGGACCCGTCACCTCTCTGACGACGTTGAATGATTACAACGACGTATGTCAGAGGAGTTCGGAGATGTACCCTCGAACCAGATGTAAATTGATTCAAGAGAGCAATCTTGCTCAGCCAATTTAATTTAAGGACTTACGGCCGAAATTGGGCTAAGTCCAGTTAAAAATGTTCAACATTTTATTTGCTTTTGTATTGCATTTCTTTTTATTTTTATTTGGGCTTTGCCCAGAAAGGATGCAGAGCATCAATTTGTTTTTGGGCTCTGCCCTTTGTGAATGATGCAGAGCATCAATTTCATTTGGGCTCTGCCCTTTTATTGCTTTGCAATTTATTTTGGCCTGTTGGTCTTTTTGATTTGGGCCTGGCCCTTTAAGAAAAGAAATGCATTGCATTTGTTAGGCGCTTTGCGCCAATTACTGAGCGCAAGCGCTTGTGGTGAGGACACGTGTCACGCTCTGGTGAGCGCAAGCGCAACAGCGCAGTGCGCTGCGCTTGTGCGCTGCGCTGTTGCGCTGCTGACACGTGGCGCGCTCTGGTGAGTTGCGCCAATTCCAGAGAGCAAAGCTCTATTTCAAGAGCGCGTAGCGCAAGTTGTTCTGTAGCTGACACGTGGCGCTCTTTTAAGAGCGCAACAGCGCAGTTTGGAAGTGCAGAGCACTAAGAATCTTTTAGATTCAAGAACAGAAGTGCAAAGCACTATTTGATTTCTTGATCTAAATTAGATCAAAGAAAAATAAATTTTTCTTTTTGTTTCAAGAACCAGAGGTTCATAAAAGTGCAAAGCACTATTTTTATTTTATTGTTTTCTTCTTGTTTTAAAGAACCAGAGGTTCATAAGAAGTGTAAAGCACTGTTTATTATGTAAAGATCATTGATCTTGTTTTTAGATCAATGATCTATTAGAAGAAATTTCTTCTTCTATTTTATGAAGGTTCTTTACCTTTTTCTTGGAATTTTCTCAGAGTTCTCTCTGTTTGAAGCTCTTGACCTTTTTCAAAAAAAATATTGATGATTTTGAATTGAGGCTTAGGGTCCTTTTTATAGTGCCCATAAATTAGTTAAATTTGTTAAAGAGATCCTTCTCTGAGTGATTTGGGGAATTTTCCCCACCGTTGGATCTTTGATCCAAGGGCTTTTGCTTTGCAGAAGAAAATCTTCTTGTTTTGACAAGAACAGAAAAGATTTCTTAGAAATTTAATTCTGTTTGGTGCAGATGCCCCAGCGCGTGACACGTGTCGCGCAGCGCAGAGCGCAGCGCAACTGCGCTAGCGCATCTGCGCTGACACGTGTCGCGCAGCGCAGTGCTTGCGCAGCTGAAGTGTTGCTTCATTAAAATAGAGCTTTGCTCTGATTGGGCGTGCCTTCTTGGGCGCTGCGCTGACGTATCAGCGCCGGACACGTGGCGCGTTGCGCCCGGGATTTGAAGCGTTGCTTCAAAATTTGAATTTTGAATTTCCAGCAGAGCTTTGCTCTGATTGGGGGAAACAATGGGTATTCCGTAACGCCCGGAAAAATGGCAAACAATAGGATGGCCCTTTGAGTTACGTTCGGTTACAATATTGATTTCCCCATACCCCCAAGTTATATATGTTCAAGTCAAGTATTAAATAATCTAGAGCTAATGCCAACACAGGATCAGGCAGGTACAGGTTTGTCTGGATAGACAACATGAACGGTCCGTAAGGACAATAGGTCAGGTTTGTTGGCATTAGACACAAGATCAGGTAACAGGTAAGGCCATGGTACATCAGGTCAAGCCAGGTAATGTATAAAGGTGTCATGTCATGTCAAGTGTGTACGGTACCATGTCGTGTCAAGTGGTAGGTGTAGCAAATCATGTCAGGGTGTACAAGATATCATGTGGGTGCTTATAAATCAACCTAGCATAATCATGGGCATACAGAAAAAGCATGTGTACTAATATAACAATAAAATGGAATAATGTGATATGGTATGCAAATAGATATAATTTCAAGGATATGGATGCACAGTTATCGATTAGGGTTACATTTATAATTCCAATATTAATTAGGATGAAATTTATTAAACATGGAGTGCTAATATCACAGTATTATGTATTAATGTGATCTATGGATGCAATCATATGTATCTTAAATGCGATGGATGCAAACGGGTATCCGAAAAGTTATAAAACTATAAAATGGTAATGTGGGATGTACAACTAAGCAATATGTGATATAAATATTGACATATTAATATTAATATGGATAGCATATTCAAAGCGATTAATAATTATAAAAGTGATATTGATTAACCATGCACAAGAAAGTTCCGTTAAGAAATTCAGCGTCACCCTGATTTGTAAAATAGCTTAAAAATAAAAAAACGTTCTCCAAAAGGGACGTGTCTTATACCAAAACAAATATAATTCAATAAGGTTTTCATTTTTATAAGTATAAGCATATCAGGTTGTCCCTAAAAAAAGCTATGAACATTCTAAGTTGAAAGTTTGCTGCAGGAATTTCCCTGGACAGCAGTTTAGAGACATTTTCATTTGCATTTTAAGTTATTTAAACAATTTATTTTGCAAGTAAATATTTCATAGAGTTATAGTATTCTGAGTTAGCTTCGTAACTAACTAAAGAACGTATACTAATGATTTTTCTATGATTTATAATGAATTTTATAAGGTAAGGTGTACAGTAAATTTCAGATTTGTCGCATCCGCTTTTTCAACGACGTTTCATGTGTAAACTATAATATTTTCAAATGTATAACATTATAAAATGCAGATTATAAACTAATTAAAGATAATAATAAGAAATGTTACGACGATATATATTTTAAATGATATGGATGCAGTATAATGTAATCTAGTATGTCACAAGATAAGTTTTCATGATCTAGATTTAAAATGATATAAACGGATGCAAACGGAACATCGAAACGCTATAAAATCAAACATGGGGTACTAGATTTAAACTATAGGTATGGTATTTATTTAAATAGGTATAAAATGAATTATATAGCATGTAGCAAGATTAACTTGCCTAGACGGAACAAGAACGGATGTGTACGGAACGTCCTTCGTCGGCGAAATGTCGCGACGCGCGCACGGTACACGGAACGGTTCCAAACAACGCACGAGGGTGATCACGCAAGTCAGGTACGTTCACTGGATCACTCGGATCGTCAGCGACGAGCACGACTCCGGCGGTGATCACCGGAATTAAGAAACAAGATCAAGAAAAAGAAAGAAGAAAGAAGAAGAAGAAGTAAGGAGAAGAGGTTGTGTATTAAATAAGGAAAGAAAAATTAAATAAATAAAATATATATAAATATATATGTGCAGATGAGAGAGAGAGAGAGAGGAGTTGTTAGTTTGTTAGGAAATTAGATTTAAAATTTTAAAAGATTTTTAGATTTAAAATTTTAGCTAAGAGGTCTCAATTTGTTAAAAAAATCGTATGAAAATATTTAAACTAAATTTTAAAATTAAATAAATTGAATTTTGGCGGGATACAAAAATATTTCAAAACGCACCCGGGTCGGGTCTAAAAATTCAGATTTAAAATACGAAAAATATGTGCGACTTTCAAAATTCAAAATTAATGCTCAGGTAACAAAATGCATACCCCCAAGAACGGATGCACGTACACGCGCGTAGCCATCCAAACACGTCCGTTTCACTGAACGGGACGAGAACAAGATGCGTGGATGCTACCATGGGGTTAGGGGTATCATGCAGGCTATGAAATGCAATTTTAAATTATTTTACATGATCTAAAATGTTATATGGTAAAAGATGCAATGCCAGGTAAAATGTCAGTATGCGGTATACATGAGATGCACGTGTCTATGTAACAAGTCAGGGTAATCTATAAATATGAATTAAACAGGTTCAAGCAAGCGGGCCGGGTCGAATGCAATGTAAAATGTAAATACCATTCGCACCCAAAGACGATAAATCAATAAAATACCACAATTAAGGAAATACGAGAACTGGAATTGGTATAAACATACTAGGGTGTTACTCTAGGCACTGTCACAAGGTTCTACAAGGCATCAACCATGTCAAAATCAAATTTTTCATGTGCCGAACAACCCTAACCAAGATCTTAGACTAGAGATTAGGCGAAACAAAGCATGTAAACAACTTTACATCTAAGAGTTAGGGATTACAACATTTGTAGTCCGTTCCTTCACTTCTAAAGCTCCGTGTTGAGGTCCCTTCACCGCGATCATCATGTACCCGGACTCTTGAGAGGCTCCATGAAGAGAAAGATGCAATCTTGCTTCCGATCTTCAATAACAAAGATAATCTACCTTGAAGAAACTCAAACCCAAGCTCTTGCTTTGCTAATCAAGTATTAGCAAAGCAAACACCCTAATCTAAGCGGCTAGAATAGATGAGGATGATGAAGTAGGAATTTAGCTCTCATTTGTTTTCAATTTCTCACTCATTTTCATCACATTAGAAAAAGGTAGAAAGCTTTTCTCAAAGGAAGAAGAAGAAGAAATCACTTTGTGATGAATAATGAAATCATTAGTTATGGTTACAAATCAACCCTTGGTTAAGAAACAAAAGACTTAACCATTGTAGAGAATAAACCATGGTAAAGGGTTTGGGTTGGGTTAAGAAAATATCTTCAAAATATCATAACAAAATATCTTTGCTTAAAACAAAACATAAAGGTTCTAGAAGCTTCATGAAAGTGCTAACCCAAATCAAACCCTAATCATGTTTAATCTCCACAAAACATGTTGCATTAGTAATCATAACTTGTTACAATATTATATATCACATATACAATATTTATTGTAACAAAATAAAATAATACAATTAACATATATCACATATATATCAATGTATTACCCGAGTGAGAAAAAGAATTTTTAAGTGAGCTTATATTAGTTAATGTAATTTAATATATCAAATATATAATTATACATTAAATTATCTAATCAACACTTGATCCGATAATCCGGCTATTTCACAAATAACCGACTAATATAATCTGTATCAGTTCATCGAATCAACACTTGATCCGATGACCCGGCTACATCACATATACCCGGCCGATATCACATATCGCGAGAATCTAATACGGTATCACATACACGTATTGTTCTCGGTCCCGCACATATCACATATGTGCTCCTACTCCGTTTTGCCTGAGCCAGAAAAGCTCTGTGTAGGACTCTAAAGAATCGTCAATACGCCGGCAGTAGGTGATGATCATATCAAATACCCATAAGCTGCAAGCGGTCAGCTAAACGTAACAGCCACCCAGGTATTGAGCAATCAGAAGATCAACAAGAAAGCATGTACATTCTCCCGTGAATCCAACCAGTAACACTCCCGTACAGTCCGGTCTCTTCGTCTGATATGTCGCATATCTCACCTAGGGGTGGTAAACGTCAGACCCCGGTAGCTTGATAAGTCGTGTCGATATGAGGTCCATAACAGTTCAAGAAACTACTGATAACACTTACCAGTAAATCTCAGCAACCCTGGCCAGGGATTTCCAGTTATAGCCAATCGAACACCGCGCAACATCAACTCCCTATACCGGGAGAGACTAAACCCCTCCTATCGCTCATTGCCTCCATGTGATTCGGGACTGTACCCAAAAGCCACCTTTTTGCATGCCCACTTGGACGTGGTATGATGGAAATCAAAGCACAGTGGGAATCACACAAGAATCTATGACGATCTCGGGTCTACAGACTAACCTGTACCAGTGTCACCAGAGAACTGCCATCTGACGTGAGGCATAATACCATCTGGGAGTTCTCGGCGAGTCCGTCCAGTGTACCCAGTCTCCACTGAGCACCCGTATACCTTCTCTGATGTCAAACACCAATAGATATGGGATCATCCATCACCCATCATATGGGTCAAGAAGCGCATACGCTAGTCTACTCTGGAGTATCGATGCCCTGTCTCGGTACTCCCACGACTAGGAACATTTAAAGGATGTACTTGGCGACTACACTGTCCCCACTAGTATGATCTGCATCATAGTCCTGGTAGTCAAGTACTCATCCTAAGGACTTTATCAACATGTAACATAGAGACAATCAGGGTACATGTTAAGATAAAGAGTAACCAGATAGCATACTATCATGTCGAGCAAGAAAGTCCTCCCTATATATGTCCAAGCATCCATTACAATATACATCGTATGTACAGTAATGGCCTCTAGGGCATACATATAACTAGCAATCTCCCACTTGCACTAGGGCCATCTGTTGTGGTATCGTATACCCAACAATCAGCTGTGGTTGAAGTATCTCATACTCAACCATCCCATAAAAGTCTCTACTGGGAAATAGGCCGTTGTGAGTGGATCCGCGTTGTTGTCCTATGTGTCTACTCTCCTAACCTTGATCTCCCTGGAGATCAACCATCTCCATGATCAGGTGATACTGCCTTAGAATATGTCTGGATCTCTGATGGGATGGGGGTTCCTTGGCATAAGCCACAACTCCATTGTCACACAATGGCAGGAACGAAATTCATCTCATGAACTAAAATATATCCATACTGCCTCTTTGGTAGCATCCTTGGTAACGATGTATCTTACCTTTAATCGTCTAGTATGTCACGGTATCTAGCTTGGAACTCTTCCAACATACCGTCCCTCCACTGAGGGTAAAGACAATGCCTGTAACTGACATTCAGTCGTCTTTATCACCATGGAACCTTTCCAGTGATTCTCCCCAGGATCGATTGATACCATCTCACTACAACTAGTGAGAATCCTAACATCCAATTAGATCTATCTCATAGACCCATAACCCAGGATTTAGGACGTATCACCTTGATCCTATATGGAGAATCATTTGTGATAAGAGGAGATTGACCGAGCGTAGCATAGGAAACTCCTTCCCTATCAAGAGTATGCCATCCACGTACTTTATGAGGATCACCACTATACTCTCTACTACCTTTTTTGTATATACAAGGTTCATCTACCATTTTGATGAAGTCAAACTCTTCGACTACTACATCAAAACAGACGCTCCAACTCCGCGATGCCTGATTTATCCCATAAAACATCTTGCACACGTTTCCGCTGCTCCCACTGTCTACGAATCCCTCTGGCTGTGTACTTATAGACGCTCTCTTCTAAATCATCATTTAGAAAAAGCAGTCATGACACCCAACCGCCAAATGTCGTAGTCATGGTATGTAGTAGTGGCAAGTAGGATCGGGATGGACTTAAGCATAGCTTTGAAAGTCTCAACTTTTCCATGTACACCAAGTAATCTTCTCAAGATATATTTGCTCCTGATGGGGATTTAACCCTTCAGATAAAGCAACCAAAGTCCATACTTTGTTGGTGTATAAGGATTCCATCTCAGATCGCTAAGCATCCAGCCATTCTTACAGAGTCCCCACTCCTGATGGCCTGCTCGAAACTAGTTGGGTCATCATCTCATGATGCAATCCTCTCTCCCACTGTCATAGAGAAAACGAAGTATCTCTCAGGTGGATGAGGAACCCTACCAGATCGGCGGAGAGGCTGAATTTCGTTGGAAACTATTGAATCCTTTGGTTCTACCAAATCATCAGCTGCAGTTTGTATAGCTGGAACTCTTCCCATACCATATCATATATGGAGTGGCAGGCATCTGATTTGATTAGAACCTTATTCAATAGGTATGCAACTTCACAAGTCCATAACTCCCAAAAGGAAATAGGCAACTCAGTAGTACTTATCATAGAGCACACCATATCATATAGGGTGCGATTGCTCTGCCCCGACACACTAACATGCTGTGGTGTATACGGAGGAGTAATGCTGAGAGAGAATCCTATTCTTCTTTAGAATAGTCCAGGAATCCCGTGCTCAAGTATTCTCCTCCCTGATCACATCAAAGGACATAATACTTATACCCGTTTTGGTTCTTTACTTCTAACTTATATTCTGTGATTATCTCAAAAGTTTCGGACTTTTGTTTCAATAGGAATATATGTCTGAATCTTGAGAGATCATCAGTGAATGTAATGATGTACAAAGAACCGGTCTTGGCATGTGTAGACAGGGGACCTTCATACATCAACATGTATCAATCCCAAGAGTTCACTAACTCTTTCTCTGTTTCTAATAAACGGAGCTGTGGTCGTCTTATCTTTGTGACATGACTGGCAAGTTTTACAAGATGTAAATCCAAACTAATTTAAATATGCATCTTTATGTAACTTCAGCTAGTCGGGTCGCATTGATATGACCTAGTCTACAATGCCATAAGAAGGATTCGTTCATTTCTGAACTCTTCCTCTTGTGTGTGTTCTATACGTTAAGAACCGTGGTTTGATTTAGAACGTCTATGCTTTTAGATAACGTGCCTGAACCGATCAACTCTTGATATAGGAAATGTTCAAAACATTATCCAACAATACAAAATTATATCCTTCTTTACTAATAAAGAGACTGATATGATGTTGTATATCAGGTCCGGTATCTAACAACATTCGTTCAGAATCAATGTATTCTGGTAATACAGGGTGATAACTGCCAATAGACTTGGCTGCAACACTTGCACCATTTCCAACTCTTAAAACTTATCACCCGTTCTCAGTTCTCTACCTATCTGTAGCCCATGTAACAAATTACATTTGCGGGATCCTGATCCGGTATCTCATACCTAGGACGTAAAGGATACTGAGAAAACAGTTCTCGGTAATGAACATACCCGAAGATGATGCATCAACATGCACTTTCTTCATTTGGGCGGCACGGGAATTCTGGCAATCCCCTATTTCCTGTTCTGTCTTATAACAATTACAAGTTGGAGCGGGAACAACGTTCCCTAGCGCAGTATAACAAGCGGGTTCGGTCAATACATCCGTATTATTATCTTGATTAAGGCGTGGCATGGTCGCAACCAGGAGAGAGAGAGAAGAAAACACTCAGCGTATGCTCTTGCAAGATTAGATTGGTTATTAATATATCTAATCAGGATGTCTCCCAATGTTTTAGTCAAATCTTCTTTCAAACCCTAAAAGGAAAGACTAGCCGGGATTAATTACACTCTACAAGTTCGCCAATCTTTCAGCCAGGCCAGTGCCGGTAGTTTGAGTGAGGTTCCCCGTGCTTTCGTACGGACCTAATTAAAATAAACCTCGTTTTCCCAGGGGCGTAACCCCGTTGACACCTTTCTAGACACCTACTTGATCAGCTAATTATAATGTGTGAAACTCTCCCAGGAGTAACTCTTACTCGCAGCGGGTATCAGGATCCAACTATCTCATAGAAGGTATGCAATCTCATTGCAAATTTCAATTCTTGAAATTCCCAATAATATTTTGCCCCGAGCGATCTATGACCTTGACTAAGTCAACAAACCATAGACCGCAAGTAAAGTTCAACCCGTCATTTTCCGATTGAATTAAACCCACCCGCACGACCCTTGACTAAGTCAATAAGGCCGCACGACTACCCTAATCCAATCGCATCATATGCTTTGCAGATAAGCACTAATCAGCTACCGCACACCACGCCTTAACTAAGTCAACAAACGCAGCACGAATACTAAAGACTACTTATCTGAAATGACGCAGGGCTACGACAGGTTTTTAAGAAAACCCTTTGCGTAATGAACTTTATATCGTTGTAGAATCGAGTGATTTTTAATGGAATGTTTTTAAGGCTTTTTCTAGTTTTGCTAAAGAGGTCACTCCCAGTGAAGGGATCTCGACTCTTTCCTCATCGAATAAGGTGCAGGATATTTCACAAATATCACTATGCAAAGCAAAAACTATAAAAACAATCAAAAGACAAACCGAGTTTGTAGCATCTGCTAGTTTCGCTAAAGAGGTCACTCCCGGTGAAGGAATCTCGGCTCTTTCCTTATCGAATAACGTGCTGGATATTCTACAAGGAATACTACTATGCAAAACAAGAACTAAAGCTACCAGTTTTTAAACAAGTTTCTACAACATCTTTAGGTTTCTTTTAGTTTCATTAATCTCATTAATGAAGTCTCATTTTATTATGCTTCACAAGCATCACATTTGAAACGAAATCAGCAATATAACATAT
Source organism: Agapanthus africanus (assembly GCA_030015575.1). Taxonomy (NCBI): domain Eukaryota; kingdom Viridiplantae; phylum Streptophyta; class Magnoliopsida; order Asparagales; family Amaryllidaceae; genus Agapanthus; species Agapanthus africanus. The sequence goes on from JASDDO010000010.1 coordinate 372,425,585, forward strand.
ATCTCATATTTATAATATAAGCATTCGTCTCAGGCAGTAATATGATCTCATCACAGAACATTGCAGCAGAAGATAACATATGAAATATTGGATATACTAGGATTTCCGTCTTTTATGCTAGCCTGTATAAAACACGGATTCCACGGTCGCGATGAATAGCCAAACCCACATCCCTAGACCCCTACGAGAGCGGCAAGCAACACTGCCAATTCTAGAGTTAGGAGACCCGGTCTCGACTCCTCGAGATGGTCTCCTACTGGACCCTAGAACCCGGTTACTTATGCTCCCCGCCTTGGGTCTACCTAATGCGGAAAAGTAAATAATATATAATGGTAATATCATCCTCATCCCGGAAGTGCCCCAATAAAAGAATATTACATACAAAGAATTTTACATGAATGGAAAAGAAAAACTCTCATCTCACATAAAAAAAAAACCCGGCTATTCAGAACACGACGATCCAATATAACATATCACAGCAACACATAACATCACATGTCATCAACGTAAGTAAATATGCGTATTCCAGTTGTCGTTGATGTATAACAACGAAACCGGCGATACACCACATATTACACTTACGGTCGCAGAAAAGAAAGTGTAAAACTACAATAGTTGGAATCCGCAACCTTCTTAGACATCGCATGCCTAACCAAATGAATTCCTTAGACATCGCATGCCTAACAATTATAAACCCCGCATTTTAGTCTCAATATCGAAAACTCTTTTCAATATCTAGTGGGGCAATTCAACAAGATTCCCGACATCCTGATCGAATGCTCGTCGGAAACTTTAGTAGATTGCCGCACCCCCGGATGCCGTCGAGGGAGTGCACTAAGGCGGAACACCGCTGCCGCGAGCACCCGAACGGATGCTTTTGGCGACGGGGTTCTCCTACAGTCACTTGGTCGGGGCTATAAGGCGTGGCTATCTATTAAGTTTACCTGGCGAGTATCCGTGTACGCTACGTGATTGCGACGGACTTTTGATCACATCAAAATCCCGTGGCAACCGATCAAATAAGACTAAACTGCTAGATTTATAACATTCAAATTAGTTATCTCATAACAACTTGTGGATTCCAAAAATTGTATCACATTCCAGATAAATAGACAGTGTTAAACTTTCCGATCGAATAAACAAACACCCAAGATTTCCCAAATAGCTCAACACTTGAGCGGAGTTCAAAAAGTATCCATCACATGCCACAGTACCAATGGTCCAGCCGTAGAAGGGTTAAACCAATGCCTCACATGTGGCAACGCCGTACTACCCCAAACCCTAAGATTTAAAGGCGGTTCAGACGGTCACATAATCGAGTTAAGGTTTGTGTTCTTCTAGAGGGTCCATCGCGTTACTTGCATGACTGTGAATGTTCTTTAATTAAGGAAAAAATCCAACACTTGGAAATTTTCCGGCAGGGGAAAAAGTGAGTTATTGATATCCGTTCGAACTTTTTAACACGTTCTAAATTACCCGAAAAAAGTTAAACGAAGTTAAACTTTCTGATCGAATCAACGAATACAAAAGATCTCCAGAAAACTCAACACTTGAGTAATATTAAAAATTCCCAGAAGTATGTAGAAACACCTACGGATGTTACTGTGAAACATGAGTCCCTAATATCCAAGTACGGCCGCGGAACCGCCGCGCAATGCACGGTATTGCCGTTGTTCCGCGGCGCTTAAATGAAATTAGGTGGTCGTATTTTATAGTTATCCTTAGAATTCCCTGCTTAATTTTCTGAGTATTTTTAATACAGAAAAAATCAACATTTTAAAAAATTTCCTGAGAGGGGGTGTATTGCGACGTTTCGGGGTTCGATCGGACTTTAAACTTCGTCTAGACTTCGCCTAAAGCTCTAACTTGGCTCTGATACCACTGTAGGGTTACTAGGCACTGACACAAGGCTCTACAAGGCATCAACCATGCCAAAATCAAATTTTTCATGTGCCGAACAACCCTAACCAAGATCTTAGACTAGAGATTAGGCGAAACAGAGCATGTAAACAACTTTACATCTAAGAGTTAGGGATTACAACCTTTGTAGTCCATTCCTTCACTTCTAAAGGTTCGTGTTGAGGTCCCTTCACCGCGATCATCATGTACCCGGACTCTTGAGAGGCTCCATGAAGAGAAAGATGCAATCTTGCTTCCGATCTTCAATAACAAAGATGATCTACCTTGAAGAAACTCAAACCCAAGCTCTTGCTTTGCTAATCAAGTATTAGCAAAGCAAACACCCTAATCTAAGCGACTAGAATAGATTAGGATGATGAAGTAGGAATTTAACTCTCATTTGTTTTCAATTTCTCACTCATTTTCATCACATTAGAAAAAGGTAGAAAGCTTTTCTCAAAGGAAGAAGAAGAAGAAATCACTTTGTGATGAATAATGAAATCATTAGTTATGGTTACAAATCAACCCTTGGTTAAGAAACAAAAGACTTAACCATTGTAGAGAATAAACCATGGTAAAGGGTTTGGGTTGGGTTAAGAAAATATCTTCAAAATATCATAACAAAATATCTTTGCTTAAAACAAAACATAAAGGTTCTAGAAGCTTCATGAAAGTGCTAACCCAAATCAAACCCTAATCATGTTTAATCTCCACAAAACATGTTGCATTAGTAATCATAACTTGTTACAATATTATATATCACATATACAATATTTATTGTAACAAAATAAAATAATACAATTAACATATATCACATATATATCAATGTATTACCCGAGTGAGAAAAAGAATCTTTAAGTGAGCTTATATTAGTTAATGTAATTTAATATATCAAATATATAATTATACATTAAATTATCGAATCAACACTTATCCGATAATCCGGCTATTTCACAAATAACCGACTAATATAATCTGTATCAGTTCATCGAATCAACACTTGATCCGATGACCCGGCTATATCACATATACCCGACCGATATCACATATCGCGAGAATCTAATACGGTATCACACACGTATTGTTCTCGGTCCCGCACATATCACATATGTGCTTCTACTCCGTTTTGCCTGAGCCAGGAAAGCTCTGTGTAGGACTCTAAAGAATCGTCAATACGCCGGCAGTAGGTGATGATCATATCAAACACCCACAAGCTGCAAGCGGTCAGCTAGACGTAATAGCCACCCAGGTATTGAGCAATCAAAAGATCAACAAGCAAGTCTGTACATTCTCCCGTGAATCCAACCAGTAACACACCCGTACAGTCCGGTCTCTTCGTCTGATATGTCGCATATCTTGCCTAGGGGTGGTAAACGTCAGACCCCAGTAGCTTGATAAGTCGTGTCGATATGAGGTCCATAACAGTTCAAGAAACTACTGATAATACTTACCAGTAAATCTCAGCAACCCTGGCCAAGGATTTCCAGTTATAGCCAATCGAACACAGCGCAACATCAAATCCCTATACCGGAAGAGACGAAACCCCTCATATCGCTTATTGCCTCCATGTGATTCGGGACTGTACCCAAAAGCCACCCTTTTGCACGCCCTATTAGACGTGGTATGATGGAAATCAAAGCACAGTGGGATCACACAAGACTCTATGACGATCCCGGGTCTACAGATTAACCTGTACCAGTGTCACCAGAGAACTACCATCTGACGTGAGGTATAATATCATCTGGGAGTTCTCGGCGAGTTTGTCCAGTGTACCCAGTCTCCACTGAGCACCCGTATACCTTCTCTGATGTCAAACACCAATGGATATGGGATCATCCATCACCCATCATATGGGTCAAGAAGCGCATACGCTAGTCTACTCTTGAGTATCGATGCCCTGTCTCGGTACTCCCAAGACTAGTAACATTTGAAGGATGTACTTGGCGACTACACTGTCCCCACTAGTATGATCTGCATCATAGTCCTGGTAGTCAAGTACTCATCCTAAGGACTTTACCAACATGTAACATAGAGACAATCAGGGTACATGTTAAGATAAAGAGTAACCAGATAATATACTATCATGTCGAGCAAGAAAGTCCTCCCTATATATGTCCAAGAATCCACTACAATATACATCGTATGTACAGTAATGGCCTCTAGAGCATACATATAACTAACATTTGCATCAAGACAGCTAAAGGTTCATGAGCGCAACTATCCAACATATGATCTGGAGTTCGCAACCGTTATCTTCGCACTTAAGATTCTGCGCCACTATCTTCTGAGAGAACAAGTGGATATATACACTGACCATAAGAGTCTGAAGTTTGTATTTACCCAGAAGGAGTTAAACATGCGGCAGAGAAGATGGATAGAACTCATGGCGGACTTCGACATCAACCTACAGTATCATCTCAGGAAGGTGAACGTAGTTCCTGATGCACTTAGCCGCCAGCTATTAGCAATGAATCTCACCGCTCAGTGGAAGCTACAGCAGGAATTGCACGGATTGGCCATTGAAGTAGTTATGCCAGGTAACGCTTCAGATTTGATGAACTTACAAGTCCAGTCCACTCTTGTCAATCAGATCAAGGCAGCTCAAGCAAATGATTCCAAGTTACAAAAGATCCGAGAACAAGTAGAAAGTAGACTTCGAACTGACTTCATCATCTACGAAGATGGATCCTTGTGATATGGAAGTCGATTATGTGTACCAAACGGCCCAGTTCGAGAAGAGTTGATGAAAGAAACTCATAGCTCTCCTTATTCTGTACACCCCGGTGGTACAAAAATATACAAGGATCTACGGCAACACTACTGGTGGCATGGAATGAAGTGTGAAGTAGCTAGAAGCATAGCCAAGTATTTAGTGTGTCAGCAAGTGAAAGTTGAACATCACAAAACTGCTGGTCTACTTCAGCTGTTACCAATCCCAGAATGGAAATGACAGTACATTACCATGACTGTCCTTCCTTGCAGCACGAAGGGTAACGACGCAATATGGGTTATTGTGGATCGACTCACCAAGTCGGCTCACTTTATTCCATTTTGAGTTGACCAATCTACCGAGATGTTAGCAAAGAAGTACATGGAGGTAAGCACAAATCTAAAGTAAGATTTTAACCTTTAAGAAGTACTATATTTGATACTCATGAACTCCGTCCGATCACAGTTCTGGCAGAGTCTGCAAGCTAGCCATGGAACGATTCTGAACTTCAGCACAGCTTATCATCCACAAACGGACGGATAGTCCGAGCAAACAATTCAGATTCTGGAGGACATGCTAAGAGCTTGTATGTTAGACTTCGGAGGTTCATGGGAAGATCACCTACACCTTGTGGAGTTTTCATACAACAACAGCTATCAGGCGAGTATTGGAATAACACCATTCACGGCACTCTACGGACGAAAATGTCATTCACCACTATGTTGGGACGATATCAGAGATTGTGAACTCCTTGGACCAGAGATGATCGTGGTAACTGTAGATGTAGTTCGCACGATCAGGGAAAGAATACGCATAGCCTAAGACCGACAGAAGTATTGGGCAGATGCAAAGCGCTAACATCTGGAGTTCCAACCTGGAGACCATGTTTTCCTGAAGATCTCTCCAAACAGAGGAGTGATCCGTTTTGGCAAGAGGGGTAAGTTAAGTCTAAGATATATAGGACCGTGCGACATTCTCGAACGAGTCGGAGAAGTGGCATATCGTTTAGCACTATAACCCTCATTGGAAGGAGCGCACAACGTATTCCACATATCCCAGCTTCGAAGATATGAGAGCGGCCCTAACCACATCCTTGATCACTCCGAGCTTACTGTACAGACAGACCTAACTTATGAGCAACAACCCGTTGAGATCTTGGATCGAAAGGTGAAGACACCGCGGAACTAGGAAGTAAACTTGGTCCGAGTGATGTGGAGAAAAGACTCGTCAGGAGAATCAACATGGGAACGAGAAGACAACATGCGTATAAGATACCCTTACTTATTTGTAAATTAGTCCCTATGTAAATGTAAATTTCGAGGACGAAATTTACATTTACAGGGTAGAATGTAACGACACTGAATTTACTGTACAAAAAATTTCAGTTTAATGTACAGAAAGGAGTTTATAAGACTGAGTACAATTTATAAGTTAATTTTTATTTAAGAAAAATAAGAAATAACTTGTAGCTCACTGGTAAAGTCTTGCCCTGCTGTGACGTAACCCCTGTAATCAAATCCAATCAGACACATTATATTTTTCTGATTTTTCTTTTAAACTTTTTGGAAGCCCAAAAGTTTACACATGCAATACACATAAAAATAAAAAGACAGAAAAAAACAAACATTTGCACAATGTTGTAAATACTACCGTGAAAACATGGCACCAATTCTACGGCCGCACTCGAAAAATCGACCGGCCAAAATGGCTTTATAGCCGGCACTGACGGTCCCCCCGTAGCCAAATGTCCCCGAGCTTTGCATACTCGACTCTTGGCCTACCCCTAACTCCCCTGCACTGTTTGATTTCCCTGCAATCAAACAGAGACTCTTCAATTCACAATTTATCATCTTTTTAATACATTTTAATTCGTCTTTTTAATTCCAAAACCCTAATTCCACACTATAAATACCACCCCATGCCCTAGCCCTTCATCATTCTGAAAATAATAGCCAAAATTCTCAAAATTTCTCAAGTACAAGTGGAGTAGAAGAGGAGTTAGCAAGCGATCAAGTTCCGGCGACGATCGAAGCAAGTTCCGACGACCCGCGACACCACGACGACAACCCTCCCTCCTTCTACCTTCTCTTAGCCTAAATCACTTGTAAGTCCCTTTTAATCCTCATTCTTCTTCTCTAAAAAATCATTTTCAAAACATGTGTCGGAAGTGGAGTTAATACCGACATCTTCTTCTATATTATATAAAATCCACTTTTTCTTACATATTTGGCTTCATATCCTTACACAAAGTTTGTAATCATAAAACTAAGGTTTAGAACCAACTTTCACTCAAAAATGTCATGTAACATAACTTTAACTTAACTTTTACATTAAAATACTATGAACTTTATATATGTCATACTATATTGTTTTGCTTAAAACATACCTTTAGGAAAATTCACGAAGTAACGACCTACCTATCACATACACACATGGTTTTCATAGCACGATAGCTTTTGAACATATTTTAGTTACGAACGCAAGATTACATTAAAATACCCTTTAATATAAAAACAGGGTTTCTTTTGAATTGTAATTTAACTCTTTTGCAAATAAGACTCTACAACCCTTTTTAGGGGACCCGTTATTGGATGGTGCAGATTATCGCACATCCTTGGGTTAGTAGAGCGAGATACAGACCTCCTCACGGAGCATCCGGTCTCAAAAGGTTTTAAATACGGTTTTTAAGAAAAATGCATTTTCTAATTTAATAAAATTTAATTTTTAATAATTATATAAATATTACAAATCCATTTATTTTTTAAAATATAATAAACTTACATTTTTTTCTAAAAGATGAAAGTTCACAAGTTTCACTAAAATACCATCAAGATATCAATACAAGACAAGCTTTACAGTAAAATACTATGAACTATTCAAGCTAAGTTAATATCACTAAAATACTTCAAATCCTTAAAATTCACATTCATGAAAACCCTAAATAATGTAAATAACTTCTCGAGATTTATTTTGAAATTATATAAAAAATATTTTTCATAAAACCCCCTTGAGTCATATAAAACAATCTTAAGGACTTTAGTAAATATAGATTTAAGCGGGATCAATTCTCTTGAGTCTTAGGGAGCCGGAGAAAGTGAGTGCTTGCCTATTTAAGTTAGAAACATAACGGTGTTATCAATGATAATTGTCTTGGAAAAAGACACAAATTCTGTCGTCCATGTACAACAGTTACCGATAACTCCCAAACGTAATTCAGGATCTAAATCAGTTATAAGTGTCTGACTCAAGTATGAGTCTAAATCAAACTTGAATCCAAACTCAAACCAGAATCCAATTCAAATATGAATCCAAACTCTAACATGCATACTAGAACATGAACCTGAATACAAGACTTGACTTGACCGAACCATGGCTATAATTTTGCATGTTTACAAGATTACATCCTGAATCTGACTACTTGAACAACTTGTATCTATGGTGTCGGCAAGACTTATAATATAATCAATACAATACATTATGGGGTTAGCGGGGTAGATTGGTACGGAATGTATAGCATGGCACGAGATGATCACTAAAAGACACATATGAACTATCGTGTCGTTGTCCCGTCGGTTTTGACGGGGCCTTATACTACATGTTACCATAGTCCACGGGGTAAGATGGACTTCTCTCGTATACGCAAATACTTTCTGTACCAAGCTACAACAACTACGTTAGAATAGCAATTTTATAGCTGTACAACTACAGTTCAACTCTCATTACTTGCTATATTCCTTTCTTTCTTTTGGGACTTACCGAGCGCTAGTTCGCTGACGACATTCCTGTCTATTTCTTTCTTTGGAATATTCATCAGGAGGACCGGACTCTCAGGAGATCGAGCCGAGCCAGAAGGACTTGGACCAGTTCACTGTTCAGCAGGACTTCTAGTGCATCTTGTACTTATTTTCTTTTTGTATGCCACTGTTTAGGTACTGCTTTACTCATTGTACCTTTCTTTTTCAAAATAGTTGTATGTAAAGATGAATGTTAATAAAAGTTGATGTTCATTTTCTATCTCTTGTAAATTCTTGTGCATTTTATATTATATTGCTTGATTATGCTTAACGTATTTATTTCTTAGTAAATACGTTGCGGGCTTGCCATGTCACCGTTTTCGTACACTGGGAAGCGGGGCGTGACACAAATCCCCATTCTTGCAATTATTTTTTATCAATTTTTATTCTTCTCATAAATTACAAATAAGACATTTCATTTCATCTTCTTTTTAACTCCCAAAATAATTAGAATGGCTATGAGCAATAATTTATTAGAATTATGGTGGCCATAAACCCTTTTTATATGTCACACTTCTTTCATTTCTTCATCATACATTTCTATCATTTCCCATCCCCCTCTTCATCTAATTTCTCGAAGAAGAACATGAAGAAGATCTCGCTAGAAATGCGAGGCTATTGGCGGATAGACAAACCCGATGACAATACTGGCTTGTATATGTAAGTCCCCTTCGTTTCTTCTCCTCCTCTTATTGAATCATTCTCATCTTGTCATGTCTCCACTGATGTTCATACTTGCTAACATCATATGTAAACTCCTTATTTAGAAAACGCACATAAAATAAATAGATAATCTAATAGTTAATTGTTTTGTAAACTTATTTACCTTCATGAATAGGATGCATTTTTAATTAGCAGTGATTATCTTGTTTCGCGTTTTAGTAGTTATGAAACTATGTGAATCTTATCATTCTATATTGCATACCATCATATAACGCGACCGTTTATTCAAAACAAAAGAAAAATGTTTAATAATTTTTGTGTAGAATCTTTATTAATTTTTATGTCGATTTTAGTATATATATCATGACGGTTTCGTATGGTTGTCTGTATGCCTTTCATAATTTATTGCTTGCTATTTTTATTTTATTTTATTTATATTTCGTTTTAAAAGAAAACGAGGTTTCAAATAAATATCATGATCTTGTCAATCTCAAATACCACCTTGAAGAAATATCTTTACTTTCAAAATAATTTTTAGAAAATCAATCTTGACTTCTGGACATTTTAGGAAAATTAGATTATATTAGATAGAATTTCAGGTTTACAGTAAAAATTCAGATTTAACCGCATAACGGTTTAGGTGTTATGTAGCTTTTTTATTTACTGTTTTTAAAACCAGAAAACTGCCAATAAGGGTTTTGTTCGATAGACCATAACTCTATAATCGTTGATCCAAACAAAGTGTTTTCAGATGTTTTGAACATATACATAGAAAGATATAGATTTTCTTAGTTTTAAGTTTTTACTGAAAGTAGACGTAAAATATAGAAAACTACGTTACAATATTAAGTGACGAATCTGAACAGAATCTGTTCTGATTCGAACATTGTTTTTAAATAGGACATAACTCGAACTTCCGATATCCGTTCGTGACAAACTTTAGATGTGTAGATGTACAATTTATAGTACTATAATTTTATGTATACTATATTACTTATAAATGCATGAAACAACCCGATATAGGTTTTGCGATACAATATATAGTTGCTGTCCAAAAATCTGAATTTCTGTTTTAAACACTGATATTAAAATGATCATAATTAGAGCTTCAGAAATCCAAATCATGTGAATCTTGGTGTTTTGGATAAGTATATCGAAATACCTACAATTTTCTGTTAATATTCATAACCTAAAACCTGATGAAAATTAACTCAAACTGCATTTTAAAAATATATGACGGTGCTGAATGGATTCTGATCTGTTTTGCTCGACGATACGAAAACGGGTATATCTCTCAAACCGGTAGTCGTATTTAGGCGAGACCAGAACTCACACGTGTAAAACACTTAGATCTATATTTATGTTTATATTCCGAAATTTATTGACTTGATTGATTAGCCGTACACAACACTCATTTACAACATTGTTTTTGGACCTTACTTGTATACTTATATCATGTTCTGTGATTGCTTATTTATTTTTAGCTATATTACTTATGATTAAACCATAACATGCTAGAATTGAATTGATCTTGACTTGACATGACCCAATCATGAATACTTGAACCCAATATGTACACTTGACTCGACTTGACCCGAACCATGAATACGTAATGACTTGACATGAACACTTGACATGAATACATGAACAATTGACTTGAATACTTGAACTCGACTCGATACTTGAATTGCACTCTCTTATGTATTCATGGATTTGGGCAATACTTGTAATTATAATCACAGACTAATATACGCGGGATGTTGGGGTAGTTTATCTATAAATCCAATGAAATCTTAGGAGTCCCATTACTAAAATAACGTTGCTATAGTACCGGGCTGAAACGGTACAAATAACGTTGCTGTGGTACCAGGCTGAAACGGTACATCACGAATTCATGAATGAGGGCCCGTGTTTCTAAGCCCCTGGATGACAGCCTATTGGGTTTGGAATACTTCAATAACAATTGAAGTCCCGCTATTTTGGGCCCATGATTCATTGCCCCTGGACGATAGCCTTGCGTTAGAGAATACTCTTGAAATTGGTTGACATTCACACTTGAACTCACGTTAGTTGCTTTTACCCTTTTAGAGACCTTTTAGGACACTTACATTCACTTCATGTTCACTATACCTACACTTCACGGTCATGCTATACTTGTTTGTTATGCTCATGTTATATTGCCATACTTACATAGTTGTCATTAATATTACCATGTTATACTTGTTCAGGTTTTATTTCCATTCATACTATATCACATGTCACCTTGCATATTCATTTATATGCATTCACATCCTACCTTTCTTGGGGACTTACCGAGCGCAAGTTCGCTGACGGGATTCCACCTATCTTTTGTTTCTTGGAATGTTCGTCAGGTGACTTAGGATCAAAGGAAGTGGAAGTGATTGCAGAGAATTACAACCAGTTCACACTTGAAGCAAATCATTAGTTTTCTTTCCCGCTTTTCTTTTTCAGTAAGTTACATGTTTAAACACTTTCTTTTTATGTTCAGACTTCTTATATTAGTTAAACTCTGTAAAGTTGAGAATGTAAATATATAAAGTGGTTGGATTTCACTCTTTTGCTTATTCTTGATAGTTTGTGTTGCTTATAAACGCTTAGCATATTTATTTCGAGAAATGACTTCAAAATAAATACGTCGCGGGCCTTGTCATGTGCCATTACCACTCTTTTGGGAAGCGGGACGTGACATGTTTTATTGGTGGCCTATGCAGGTCCGTTCTGCATGAACATCGTAAGCAATATATTGCAAGAATTATTGAAATTCAACAACTTTTACATTCTTTGCATTTCAATTCCTTTGAATCTCATCTTATTTCTTGAATCCATCTTCACTTTTTACTTCCTTGAATTCAACCTCTCGACTTTTGAATCATTGACTCTAGTTCACCCTTCTACTTGTATCTCTTAGGAATATTAGCTCAGTCGGTTAGATCATCGATTGACGAAGCTTGAAGATGACATCCTTAGTGTTTCTCGTACCTTTGCGACGTACCTCTCGAAAGAATTTCACGGACAAAATTCTTTTAAGAAAGGTATACTATAACGACTCGCTATATTTGAATATATCTCACTTTCTTCATTTGATTTTCTTGAAGATCACTTCTTACTCTCTTGAAATTAATTTTTGTGTCTCCTTGTATCTCTTTGACCATCTTTTACATTCAATATTAATCTCTTGTCAATTAGAGTACCGACTGGTGGAACGACGACGAAATGCGACCACATTTAGTTTCCTTATTTTGTTACCATCCTTCTTAAGTAATTTCGAGGACGAAATTATTTTAAGGAGGGTAGAATATAACGATCATAAAATTCCTATATTTTCGTGTAACATTTATTTAATAAAATATTGCAATTATTTATTTATGGTATATTTTGTTTTCTAATAAATTTATTATTTTATCACTTCATCTATTTTATCCATTTTATAATTTTTCAAAGCCCAAACCCAACCCAAGCCAAATCCATTTGATTTCTTTTTTTTCTTTTTCTAAGTCCACTTTCTTTTCAAGGTACGACATATATTTAATTCTTCTTAAAAATGTGAATGAACAACCTTATAGCTCATTGGTTAATTCCTTACATTGTTATTTCATAGGTCACATGTTCAAATCCCCATTCTTATAATTATTTTTTATTAATTTTTATTCTTCTCATAACCTACAAATGAGATCTTTTATTTCATTTTCCTTTTAACTCCCAAAATAATAAGAATGGTTATGAGCTATAATTTATTAGAATTATGGCGGCCATAAACATTTTTTTATATGTCACGCTTCTTTCTTTTCTTCATCACACATTTCTATCATTTCTCATCCCCCTCTTCATCTAATTTCTCGAAGAAGAACATGAAGAAATTCTCAAGAAGATCTCGCTAGAAATGCGAGGCTATCGGCGGATAGACAAACCCGGTGACAATACCGGCTTGTATATGTAAGTCCCCTTCGTTTCTTCTCCTCCTCTTGTTGAATCATTCTCATCTTGTCATGTTTCCACTGATGTCCATACTTGCTAACATCATATGTAAACTCCTTATTTAGAAAACGCACATAAAATAAATAGATAATCTAATAGTTAATTGTTTTGTAAACTTATTTACCTTCATGAATAGGATACATTTTTAATTAGTAGTGATTATCTTGTTTCATGTTTTAGTAGTTATGAAAATATGTGAATCTTATCATCCTATATTGCATACTATCACATAACGTGGTCGTTTATTCAAAACAAAAGAAAAATCTTTAATAATTTTTGTGTAGAATCTTTATTAATTTTTTATGTCGATTTTAGTATATATATCATGACGGTTTTGTATGCTTGTCTGTATGCCTTTCATAATTTATTGCTCGCTATTTTTATTTTATTTTATTTATATTTAGTTTTAAAAGAAAACGAGATTTCAAATAAATACCATGACCTTGTCGATCTCAAATACCACCTTGAAGAAATAACTTTACTTTCAAAATAATTTTTAGAAAATCAATCTTGACTTTTGGACATTCTAGAAAAATTATATTATATATTAGATAGAATTTCAGGTCTGCAGTAAAAATTTCAGATCTAACCGCATAACGATTTAGGTGTTATGTAATTTTTTTATTCACTGTTTTTAAAACTAGAAAACTGTCAATAAGGGTCTTCTTCAAGAGACCACAAATCTATAATCGTTGATCCAAATTAAGTGTTTTCAGATGTTTTGAACATATACATCGAAAGATCTAGATTTTCTTCGTTTTAAGTTTTTATTGAAAATCGATGTAAAATATAGAAAACTGCGTTATAATATTAAGTGATGAATCTGAACAGAATCTGTCTTGATGCGCACATTGTTTTTAAATAGAACATAATTCGAACTCCCGATGTCCGTTCGTGACAAATTTTAGATATGTAGATGAAAAATTGATAGAAATATAATTTTATGTATACTAGATTACTTAGAAATGCATGAAACAATCCGATATAGGCTTTGCAATACAATATATAGTTGCTGTCCAGAAATCTGAATTTCTGTTTTAAACGCTGATATTAAAATGATTATAACTAGAGCTTCAGAAATCCAAATCATGTGAATCTTGGTGTTTTGGATAAGTATATCGAAAGACCTACAATTTTCTGTTAATATTCATAACCTTAAACCTGATGAAAATTAATTCAAACTGCGTTTTAAAAATATATGACGGTGCTGAATAGATTCTGATCTGTTTTGCTCGACGATACGAAACGGGTATATCTCTCAAACCGGTACTCGTATTTAGGCGAGACTAAAACTCACACATGTACAATACTTAGATCTATATTTATGTTTATATTCCGAAATTTATTGATTATCCATACACAACACTCATTTACAACATTGTTTTTGGACGTTACTTGTATACTTATATCATGTTCTGTGATTGCTTATTTATTTTTATCTATATGACTTGTGATTAAACCATTACATGCTAGAATTTACTTGATCTTGATATCACTCAATCATGAATACTTGAACCTAATATGTACACTTGACTCGATTTGACCCGAACCATAATACGTAATGACTTGACATGAACACTTGACATGAATACATGAACAATTAACTTGAATACTTGAACTCGATTCGATACTTGAATTGCATTCTCTTATGTATTCATGGATTTGAGCAAGACTTGTAATTATAATTACAGACTAATACACGTAGGGTGTTGGGATAGTTTAAGTATGAATCCAATGGAATCTAAGGAGTCCCATTCCTAAAATAACGTTGCTGTGGTACCGGGCTGAAACGGTACATCACGAATTCATGAATAAGGGCCCGTGTTTCCAAGCACCTGGATGATAGCCTGTTGGGTTTGGAATACTTCAATAACAATTGAAGTCCCACTATTTTGGGCCCGTGATTCCTTGCCCCTGGACAATAGCCTTGGGTTCGAAATACTCTTGAGATTGATTGATATTCACACTTGAACTCACATTAGTTGCTTTTACCCTTTTAAAGACCTTTTAGGACACTTACATTCATTTCATATTCACTATAACTACACTCCACGGTCATGCTATACTTGTTTGCTATGCTCATGTTATATTGCTATGCTTACATAGTTGTCATTAATATTGTCATATTATACTTGTTCATATTTTATTTCCATTCATACTATATCACATGTCACCTTACATATTCATTTATATACATTCATATCCCACCTTTCTTGGGGACTTACCGAGCACAAGTTCGCTAACGAACGTTCCACCTATCTTTTGTTTCTTGGAATGTTCATCAGGTGACTTAGGATCAAAGGAGGTGGAAGTGATTGCAGAGAATTACAACCAGTTCACACCTGAAGCAGATCATTAGTTTCTTTCCCACTTTTCTTTTTCAGTAAGTTACATATTTAAACACTTTTTTTTTATGTTCAGACTTCTTGTATCAGTTAAACTCTGTAAAGATGAGAATGTAAATATATAAAATGGTTGGATTTCATTCTTTTGCTTATTCTTGTTAGTTTATGTTGCTCATACACGCTTAGCGTATTTATTTCAAGAAATTGCCTTCTCAAAATAAATGCGTCGCTGGCCTCGTCACGTGCCAATACCACTCTTTTGGGAAGCGGGGCGTGACATAAATACATGTATATTTTGGTTCAAAGAATAAATTTACAAAAAAATACCATATCTTTTAAAAACCGGGTTTTTTTTAAAGCGGTATTTTGAATCCTTGGCAAATACGCTTCTACAACTCTCGTTAGGGGACCCGCTAATGGATGGTGCGGATTATCGCACATCTTTGGGATAGTAGAGCGAGATGCATAACTCCTCACGGAGTATTCAATCTCGAAAGGAAATAAAATACGGTTTATAAGAAATGCGAATTTTCTAAATAAAATTATAAATCCATATTTTCAATATATTATGAAACTATATTTTTCTAAAAATGAAAGATTAAAAAAATGTTAATAAAATACCATCAAGTTATCAAAAAGAACTAGTTTTCAATAAAATACCATAAACTTTTAAAAGTTGGGTAGTTATCATTAAAATACCCCAATAATTAAAACACATGCTCATGAAAACCCTGAATGTTATAAATCACTCTTGAGATTTTATTTTTAATCTATATTAAAATATTTTTCATAAAACCCTCTCGAAATATACAAAACAATATTTTAAAGACTCTAGTAAATATAGTTTTAAGCGGGATCAATTCTCTTGAGCCTCAGAGACTCAGAGTAAGTGAGAGCTTGCTTATTCAGGTTAGACAAATTAACGGAGTCATCAATGGCAATTGTCTTGGAAAAAGACACAAATCCTGCCGTCCATGTGCAGCAGTTTCCGATTACTCCTGAACCTAAGAATTCAAGAGTTAAATCAGTTTACAAGTGTCTAACTCAATCTGAGTCCAAACTCAAACCAGAATCCAAAATCAAACACGAAATTGAATACTTGATCATGAACATGAATACTCGAATTCAAACATCAAATTCAAACATGTATACTTGACTTGACTTGATCGAACTATGGTTATAACTTGACATGACTACTTGAATACATGACTACATCCTGAACATGAACCTGAACATTTTGTATCCATGGTTTCGGCCAAGACCTGTAAACATAATCTATACAACACATTACGCGGGGATAAATGCGAGATTGGTACGGAACGTATATCGTGGTACGAGAGGTCACTTTAAAAGACACCTATATGAATTCACGTGTTGTTGTCCCATAAGTTATGACGGGGCCTTGTACCACATGTTACCATAGTCCACAGGGTAAGATGGACTCCTCTCGTATATATGAATACCTTCTTTATCAAAGTACAAATAACCACGTTAGAATAACTATCCTATACCTGTAAATGATCATATACAACTTTACCTGTTTATTTCACATTACATACTATCTTCTAATTCTTCTTTTGGGACTTACCGAGCGCTAGTTCGTTGACGATATTCCTTTCTGTTTCTTTCTTTGGAATGTTCGTCAGGAGGACCGGACTCTGAGGAGGTAGAGCCGAGTCAGGAGGACTAGGATCAGCTTACAGCTCAGCCTGAATTCTAGTTCTTCCCGCACTTACTTTCTGTATGCCATTGTTTAGGCATTACTTTATTCATTGTACCATTTATTTTTAAACAGTTGTATGTAAAGTTGAATATAAATAAAGTTGTTGTTTCATTTTATTACTCTTGCCATTCTTGTTCATTTATATATTGCTTAATCACGCTTAACGTATTTATTTTATAGTAAATACGTTGCGGGCTTGCCACGTCACCGTTTCCATCTACTGGGAAGTGGGGCGTGACAAGTTTTGTTGGCGGCCTATGCAGGTCAGTTCTGCATGAAGTCTTAAGCAATATATCACAAGAATTATAAGAATCAGCAACTATACATTCTTTACATTTCAAATTTCTTGAATCTATCATAACCATTCCTTTTCTATCAAGGTAATGGATTCTCCCAACAACACCAGCACGAACGTCAACGGCAATACTCCACCGCCTACTCTACCACCACCACCTACCGTTGCAGCTCCTATCAATGAGCAAACAGTACTGCTTGAGGCTATCAAGAGTCTATTGGAGGGTCAGCAGCAGCAGACTGCTATCCTCATGCACCGCCCCAAACCCGAGGCACCCGGAGTCAAGCAGTTTCGGGCACTGCATTCAAAACACTTCTCGGGAAAAGAGAGCCCACTTGAGACAAAAGAATGGGCACAAGCGATCGAAGATGATCTGGCAGCAGCTTAAGTGCCAGATATTGCTTGGGTGAGAGTTACTAAGTTGCAACTCACCGACAATACAAGAATCTGGTGGAAGGTTAAGAAAAGCAGTCTCACCCAACCTATAAAGTGCAAGACGTTTCGCGATCAGTTCGATGCGAAGTTCCTCCCCGAGACTGCCCGTTTCAAGATGGAACAACAGTTCATCCACCTACTACAAGGTTCTATGTGGATAAAATTGGTGGATGAATATGATGCTGAATTCATCATGCTTAGCAGGTAAAGAATTGGTATCAAATATTGTTCCGTTAAAACACATCACTATCATGACATCATATTTTATCAAGTTCGCAGCACATTTGATCCCAACTGATGAGATTCGGGCTAGACGATTCCAATAGGGCTTAGATCTGGAGATTCAGGTGGCATTAGCCACAGGCGATTACCCGACTCATGAACTCACTCCGAAGGCATCACGTCGTTATGAAGCTGTAGTCAAGAAGAATGGTAAGCCCCAAACAGCTGGAATCAAACGCCCTGCCGCACAGATGACAGGAGGAGCTTGTCTAGGCTGACTTTTGCACCTAGGAGGCCAGGAGGATCGTTTAACCGGTCCAGTCCAGATTTCTATTTCTACTGCAAGAGAACTGGACACCTAGCGAAGGATTGCAGGCATGCAAATGGCCTGTGTTTGATTTGTGGCGCATCTACTCACTCTATAGGAGCATACCTATATCGTTTTAACACAGCACCAGCACCCAGACCCGCCATCACGGCCCCACAGAGACCAGCCTTTCAGGCTCCTGCACCTCGCCTAGCTCTTCCTACACCAGCTCCATGTGGACCACCGGCACAACCTCATCGTCAATTCCATCAGGCACAGAGAAACGTGCCTCAAGGGAAGAGAAACGTGCTCCAAGGAAAGAGGAATGTGCCTCCGGCAAGGAGGAATGTACCAAGACGACAGGCTTTTACAATGACGGTCGAGGAGGCCAAAGCCACAGGACAAGTCATCATTGGTAATTTCCCCATCCTTTAAACCTTTCAATCCTTGTGTATCACTATACTTTTCCTATATCTGAACCCAACCTCACACAACTTAGATACTATACTGGTAGCCACCCTTCCTGCACTCGCACTTTTCGACACTGGAGCTTCACAATGCTTCATGTCACAACGATTCGTGAGAACGCATGCGATTCCCGTGAAGCCACCCATTTCAAGCTGGAATGTCAGTTCCGGGAATGGAGTCTTGAAAGCAACTTTGGGGTTTGATCAGTGCCTAGTCGTAGTTTGCGGTCGAGAATTCTACGCAAATTTCAAAGTACTGGACATACCAAATTTCGATGTTGTGTTGGGAATGGATTGGCTGGGAGTATTCTATGCTACTATTGACTGCCGTCAAAGGAGGGCAGTATTTAAGATACCAGATCACCTAGTCTTCTATTTCAAAAGAGAAGATAGAACTTTGGAGCCAGGAATCTACCGTGCTAAACCGAAAAATGCAGAAGTGTTTTCTCTACCGGTGGAAGAAGAAAAGCCCGAAGTAGTTTGAGAGTTCGAGGATGTGTTCCCTGAAGACATATCAGGTTTGCCTCCCGATCGAGCTCTTGAGTTTGGTATTGATTCACAACCTCGTGCGCAACCTGTAATCAAAGCTCCGTACCGGTTAAGTCCGGAGGAATTGAAGGAGATCCGTATTCGGCTGGACGAACTGCTGAAGAAAGGTTGGATCTGACCCAGTACTTCAAGTTGGGGATCTCCGGTGTTACTCGTGAAGAAGAAAGAAGGTTCATACATGATGTGTGTGGATTATCGAGCTCTGAACGAAGTGACGATTATGAACAAGTATCCACTACTGCGCATCGATGACCTTTTCGATCAGTTAAGTGGGTCTTGTGTCTTTTCAAAACTAGATCTTCATTCGGGTTATTATCAGGTGAAGGTCAAAGAGTCCGACATTCTGAAGACGGCGTTTAGGACTCGTTATGGTATGAATATCTCGTAATGCCATTTGGAGTGACCAATGCACCTGTCATCTTTATGGACCTGATGAACCAAGTTTTCCGAGAGTACTTAGACAGGTTCGTTGTTATCTTCATCGACGACATCCTGGTGTATTCAAAGAATCGGAAAGAACACGCCGAGCACTTACGGATTGTCCTAGAGACATTGCGACAACATCAACTCTACGCCAAATACAACAAGTGTGAATTTTGGCTAGATCAAGTCAGATTTCTTGGACATATTGTTTCAGGCGAAGGAATCTCTGTAGATTCGGCTAAGATGTCGGCTGTCAGTGAGTGGCCGACACCAAAGATGGTGAAAAATATATGAAGTTTCTTGGGATTAGCATGATACTACCGACGATTCATCAAAGGATTTTAAAGGATCGCAGCACCCCTGACCAAGCTCACACGTAAAGATGAAGCATTCGTGTGGTCAGAAGCATGTGGAAAAACTTTTGTAGAACTCAAGTCAAGATTAACCTCTGCTCCTATCCTCGTAATACCGGATCAATCTGAAGGATTCATTATGCATTGTGATGCGTCCGGTAAAGAATTAGAATGTGTTCTACACCAGCATGGAAAAGTTGTGGCTTTTGCATCAAGACAGCTAAAGGTTCATGAGCGCAACTATCCAACATATGATCTGGAGTTGGCAGCCGTTATCTTCGCACTCAAGTTTTGGCGCCACTATCTTTTGGGAGAACGAGTGGATATATACATTGACCATAAAAGTCTGAAGTATGTATTTACTCAGAAGGAACTAAACATGCGGCAGAGAAGATGGCTAGAACTCATAGCAGACTTAGACATCAACCTACAGTATCATCCTGGGAAAGTGAATGTAGTTCCTGATGCAATTAGTCACCATCCATTAGCAATGAACCTTACTGCTCAGTGGAAGTTACAGCAAGAATTGCACGGATTGGAGATCGAAGTAGTTATGCCAGGTAATGCTTCATATTTGATGAACATACAAGTCCAGTCCACTCTTGTAAATCAGATCAAGGTAGCTCAAGCAAATGATGCCAAGCTACAAAAGATCTGAGAATAAGTAGAAAGTGGACTTCGAACTGATTTCATCATCCACGAAGATAGATCATTGCGATATGGAAGTCGTTTATGCGTGCCAGTCGGACCTGTTCGAGACAAGTTGATGAAAGAAGCTCACAGCTCTCCTTATTCTGTACACCCCGGTGGTACAAAGATGTACAAGGATTTACGGCAACACTACTGGTGGCACGGAATGAAGCACGAAGTAGCTAGAAGCGTAGCTAAGTGTTTGGTGTGTCAGCAAGTGAATACTGAACATCACAGAACTGCTGGTCTACTTCAGCCGTTACCAATCCCAGAATGGAAATGGCAGCGCATTACCATGGACTTCGTGACTGCCCTCCCTCACAGCACGAAGGGTAACGACGTAATTGGGTTATTATGGATCGACTCACAAAGTCGGCTCACTTTATTCCATTCAGAGTTGGCTAGTCAACCGAGACGTTAGCGAAGAAGTACATGGAGGTGAGCATAAATCTAAAGTAAGATTTAAATCTTCAAAATGTACCAATTTTTATACCCATGAACTTATGCAGGGGATTTTGAGATTACATGGAGACCTGTTTGCATCGTCTCCGATCGTGATACAAGATTCCGATCACAATTTTGGTAGAGTCTGCAAGCTAGCCTAGAAACAAGTCTGAATTTTAGCATGGCTTATCATCCACAAACGGGCGGATAGTCTGAGTGAACAATTTAGATTCTGGAAGACATGCTAAGGGCTTGTATGTTAGACTTCGGAGGTTCATGGGAAGATCACCTACACCTTGTGGAGTTTTCATACAACAACAGCCATCAGGCAAGCATTAGAATGTCACCATTCGCAGTACTCTATGGAAGCAAGTGTCGTTCACCTCTAAGTTGGGACAACGTTGGAGATCATGAACTTCTTGGACTCGAGATGATCGTGGCAACTGTGGATGTGGTTTGCACGATCAGGGAAAGAATGCGCATAGCCCAATAACGACAGAAGTATTGGGCAGATGAAAAGCGTCAACATCTGGAGTTCCAATCTGGAGACCATGTATTCCTGAAGATCTCTCCAAACAGAGGAGTGATCCGTTTTGGTAAGAGGGGTAAACTCAGTCCAAGATACATAAGACCGTTCAACATACTCGAACGAGTTGGAGAAGTGGCATACCGTTTAACACTACCACCCTCATTGGAAGGAGTGTACAACGTGTTCCACATATCCCAGCTACGATGATATGTGAGCGACCCTAGCCACATACTTTATCACTCGGAGCTCACAGTACCAACTGACCCAACCTGCGAGTAATAACCAGTTGAGATCCTGGACCAAAAGGTGAAAACATTGCGGAACAAGAAAGTAAACTTAGTCCGATTGATGTGGAGAAAGGAATCGCCAGGAGAATCAACTTGGGAAAGAGAAGAAGATATGTGTACACGATACCCTTATCTATTTGAAAATTAGTCTCTATGTAATTATAAATTTCAAAGAAATTTTATAAGGAGGGTAGAATGTAACGACTCTGAAATCTCTGTACAGAAATTTTCTTGTTATTGTACAGAAAAGAGTATTACAGCCTGTGTAAGAGTCAAAAATTATTTCTATTAAATAAAAATAAGAAACAACTTGTAGCTCACTGGTAAAGGCTCTACACTGCTGTGACGTAGCCTGTGTGTTCGATTCTCATCAGACACAATTATTTTTTCTGATTTTTCTTTTTAATTTTTGGGATGCCCAAGACTTCCACGTGCAATACACAGGGAAATTAAAAGTTCAGAAAAATCAAACATGTAAAAAATAGAGTAAACACGGAATTAATCATATGGCACGAATCTCGAGGCCAGAGCTTGAGAATCGACCGTCCAAAATGCCTCTAGGGCCGGCACCGACGGTCGAATGAGCTCTAATGAGCTCCATGTTTTGCACACTTATCCCTTCAGCTCCCCTTAACTCCTCTGCACTGTTTGATTTCCCTGTAATCAAACAGAGACCATTCATTGCACCATTTAACATCATTTTAATGATTTTTAATCCAAAATTTTAATTCCCAAACCTTAATTCTCCAATATAAATACCATCCCATACTTTAGCACTTCACCATTCTGAAATTCTAGCAAAAATTCTCTCAAAAAGTTCCTCAGTGCAAGTGGAGTAAAATGGAATTAGCGACCCAGCTCTTTCCGTCGAAGATCGAAACCGATTCCGGAGCTCCCGCGATGCCACGAAGCCTTCCTCCTCTTCCTAATCCTTTTCTTGAAATTTTCAAACCGTAAGTCCCTCCCAACATTCTTTCTTTTAGTTGAAATTTATCTCCAAATCATATATCGGTAAAGTAGAGTTATTACCGATACGTTTCTTTTCTAAAACCCAGAACTCTCTTTTCCTTTATATCTTAGTCAATCTAATTTCACCATTTTATTTGTAACTTTAATTACAAATGTTTAGATTCAAGTTTATCCTAATTTCTCATGTGAAACAACCATAAAACGAACTTTTCATTAAAATAGCTTGAACTTTATTATCACATCTTTTCGATTTAGTTAAAACTATACCTTTAGAAAAAACTTCATGGGGTAACGACCTACCCCACACACACACTTTGGTTTCATAGCACGATATCTAAATACATGTATATTTTGGTTCAAAGAATAACTTTACAATAAAATACCACATCTTTTAAAAACCGGGTTTCTTTTAAAGCGGTATTTTAAATCCTTGGCAAATACGCCTTACAACCCTCGTTAGGGGGCCCGCTAATAGATGGTGCAGATTATCGCATATCATTGGGATAGTAAAGCGAGATGCAGAACTCCTCACGGAGTATTCGATCTCGAAAGGAAATAAAATACGGTTTTTAAGAAATGCGAATTTTCTAAATAAAACTAATTTTTTAAATTAAATAAAATTATAAATCCATATTTTCAATATATTATGAAACTATATTTTTCTAAAAATGAAAGATTAAAAAAATGTTAATAAAAAACCATCAAGTTACAAAAAAGGACTAGTTTTCAATAAAATACCATAAACTTTTAAAAGCTAGGTATTTATCATTAAAATACCCCAATAATTAAAACACATGCTCATGAAAACCCTAAATGTTATAAATCACCCTTGAGATTTTATTTTTAATATATATTAAAATATTTTTCATAAAACCCCCTCGAGATATACAAAACAATATTTTAAAGACTCTAGTAAATATAGGTTTAAGCGAGATCAATTCTTTTGAGCCCTAGGGAGTCGGGGAAAGTGAGTGCTTGCCTATTTAGTTTAGACAACTTAACGGAGTCATCAATGACAATTCTCTTGGAAAAAACCATAAATTCTGCCGTCCATGTGCAGCAGTTGTCGATTACTCCCGAACCTAAGAATTCAAGAGTTAAATCAGTTTACAAGTGTCTGACTCAATCTGATTCCAAACTCAAATCAGAATCCAAAATCAAATAAGAACTTGAATACCTGATCATGAACATGAATACTCGAATTCAAATATCAAATTTAAACATGTATACTTGACTTGACTTGACCGAACCATGGTTATAACTTGACATGAACTTGACATGACTACTTGAATACATGATTATATCCTGAACCTGAACCTGAACATTTTGTATCCATGGTTTCAGCCAAGACCTGTAAACATAATCTATACAATACGTTACGCGGGGATAAAGGGGTAGTTGGTACGGAACGTATATCGTGGTACGAGAGGTCACTTTAAAAGACATCTACATGAATTCACGTGCCGTTGTCCCGTGGGTTATGACGGGGCCTTGTACTACATGTTACCATAGTCCACGGGGTAAGATGGACTCCTTCGTATACATAAATACATTCTTTATCAAAGTACAAATAACCACGTTAGAACAACTATCATATACCTGTAAACGATCATATACAACTTTACCTGTTTATTTCACATTACATACTATCTTCTAATTCTTCTTTTGGGACATACCGAGCGCTAGTTCGCTGACGACATTCCTTTCTGTTTCTTTCTTTAGAATGTTCGTCAGGAGGACCGGACTCTGAGGAGGTAGAGCCGAGCCAGGAAGACTGGGACCAGCTTACAGCTCAGCCTGACTTCTAGTTCTTCCTGCACTTACTTTCTTTATGCCATTGTTTAGGCATTACTTTGTTCATTGTACTTTTTATTTTTAAACATTTGTATGCAAAGTTGAATGTAAATAAAGTTGTTGTTTCATTTTATTACTCTTGTCATTCTTGTTCATTTATATATTGCTTAATTACGCTTAACGTATTTATTTCATAGTAAATACGTTGCGGGCTTGCCACATCACCGTTTCCGTCTATTGGAAAGCGGGGCGTGACAATAAATATCATTGTTCTCATCTTTAATCCTTTGTAATTCTTATACATACAACTTGTATGTGTAAACACACATGACAAAGTGATATAAATAATATTTATATCAAATATAAATATTATTAAAGAGAAGAAAATATAATGTGAGCATGATATTATTTTAATATATATATATATATATATATATATATTATTAAATCAACACTTGATTTAATAATCCGGCTATATCATATATAAACTAGTTAATATCATTAAACGCTCGACTAAATTACGTGTATCACACGCATGTGTTTAATCGAGCTCCTGCACGTATCTCTATACATACCCTACATCGTTTTATCTATGCTGGGAAACCTTTGTGTGGGACTCTAACCACTCGACAATACGCTGGCAGTAGGTTTGGATCATATCCATTACCTACAAGCACGTTAGCGGTACTAACTGCACGTAACGACTACCCAGGTATTGATCGAAAGGAGGTCAACGAGCAAGCTCATTAGAACTAATTGAGTCTGTCTGTGACAATCACCGTACAGTCCGGACTCTTCATCTAAGAGTGTCATATAATACGTCTGGGAGGTGGAAAACGTCTGACTCCCAATAACCCGATAAGTCGTGTCGATCATGAACTCATAACCACCCGAGAAAATACTGATAACACTTATCAGTAAATCTCAACTGCCCTTGGCCAAGAACTTCTGGTTATAGTTGATCTGGCACAGTACGACCTCGACTCCCAATACCGGAAGAGACGTAATCATTTCGATCGCTCACTGCATTCATGTGCTTTGGGACTATACCTAACTAAAACCTATTTGCGCGATTCTTTAACGCTGTGGTAGGGTAGTAATCAAAGTACAGTGGGAACACACACAAGACACTATGACGATTTTAGGTTTACAGACTACCCTGTTCTCATGTCATATGAGAACTGCTATCTGACGATAGGTACAATACCATCTAAGAGTTCTCTGGTGAGTCCGTCCAGTGTAACTTATTCAACTAATGAGCACCTCTATATAATTTTTGGTGTCAAACACCAATGGTATTGGGATCTACCATCGCCCCAGTCGGGGTCAAGAAATATATACACCAGTCTAATCTGGAGTATCAATGCCCAGTCTCGATACTCTCTCGACTAGGGATTTTTAAGGATGTGCTTATAGACTACCCAGGCCCCACGAGTATATTCCCTATCCTAATCGTGGTAGTCAACCAAAA
Organism: Agapanthus africanus; assembly: GCA_030015575.1. Classification (NCBI taxonomy): domain Eukaryota; kingdom Viridiplantae; phylum Streptophyta; class Magnoliopsida; order Asparagales; family Amaryllidaceae; genus Agapanthus; species Agapanthus africanus. The sequence goes on from JASDDO010000010.1 coordinate 372,451,950, forward strand.
ATCCTACAGGTTTTATCATTATGTATTAGCGATGTGTGATAACAACTAAAACATAATCACATGAATGATAAAGAAAAACCAGATAGCATACTATCATCTTAAGTAAGATTGTTCTCTCGTATAGGTCCCCCTTCAATTACCATAATTTCCTTGAGGGCACCTATATCCAACAATCTCCCATTTGCACTTACGACCAATTATTGCGGTATCGCATACCCAACATCTCTACTAACAGTTTCACAAATTGTATTTGAGAAACAGCCTTAGTGAGTAGATCAATTGCAATGAATCTATCTTTATCTCTCTATATCTCAATTTCACTTAAGTTCATAAATGAACAAATTTTGAACAATTTCATAAATGAACAGTTGTAGATCAACATCTTTTTAACCTCAGTGAGTAGAATTTGCCTAGATAGACGATGGGAAAAAGTTCATAAATGAACAATTTTATCCAGCAACTTCTTGGGCTGTATCCACAACTGATTCATAATCAGCACCCAGCGTCATGACTACACCAGTATCTGTAACATTTCAAAAAAATAAAATATTATTTTTTGGAATTTTTATAATTAAATAATAAAATATTGAATATTTTAATAAGGCGGTATAATTAAATACCGATAAATTGGGAAAAATTTGGAAAATTATGGAAATTACTAAAAAGAGGGTGCTTTTTGTTATTTATGCAAATTATGAAATTTTACGATTTATTATACACTAAGTTTGTGCTAATCGCGATTAAAAATAGCTAATCGGGCTTTAAGCATGTTTTGTGCACATGACTTGCACATGTCATTTTAATACTTGTTACATTTTTCCTACATGATTTTTGGGTATATGGTTATTTGCTTTGGGTTTACTATTGAGGAGAGAAGGAAAAGGAAAATGGAAATGAATAAAGAAATAAGCATGGGCAAGTGAGAGAGTGTGAGGGGTCAAGAGAGAGCCTTACCCTTTTGTCTCCCCTTCATTTCCTTCATCTCTTTCTCTCTCCCATAACTCCATGGCAGCACCTCCTCCACCTCATCTTCAACCATGCAAAACACCCTCAACCCCTCATCAAACCCCATCCCCATTTCAAAAAAAAAGATGCATGAGCTCACTAGCTACACATTGGACCGAGAAAGCATGCATTTTGGACACTTTGGCAACTCAAGAAAATTCTTGAGTTGCCAAATGAGGTAATCCTTTCACAAATAATATCGTATTTCATTTACTTTAGCACCCATATTTGTTTAGAATCGATTTAGTGATGAACTGTGAACTTTGAAAATTTAAAGTTAAGCTTAGGGTTTTGATTTGATTCCAAAGGTGCAATTGAAGCTTGATAGTGACCTTAAACCCCTGTAGGGATTGTATTGTGGACTGAAACCATAGAATAAACCCGAGATACGAATTTAGAAACCCGATATCGGAAAAACTGTGAAATTTTGATGGTATTTAGAAATCTGCTAACACCTGGGTGACCTGAAAATTATTTAGCAAGGACAGTGATACATGCAGGCACCTAGGAAGCATCATCCAAAATCCTAGCGCCTACCTCCCCAACCTGGCCGTAGATTTAACCCAGATGGCCGCAAATTGCGGCCTGGGTCCCACCATTTTTGTCCGTGCTTCCTCTGTGGCTCCAGTATCTGTAAAATAAACCCTTGGCATATGCAAAATTGACTAATTTGACCTAGGGTAAAATCTGGGACCATTTTCAAGAGTTGCTGTTTTGATTTGGGGTTTCGTTTCTCGTATTTTGAATTCTGTATTTTTGTATCTGTGTTTTTCCTCGATCACTTGACGTTTGTACGACGATATCGAGAGTTGTTGGTGGTTTTGAAATCATGGTCCATAGGTTCTAACCTATAGGCCTTTAGCATGTCGATTTGGTTTTCCGATATGATTTTAATGCGCATTTTCGATTGTGTATATGTGTAGGTACCCCACGTGATGTCGAGACGTTGAAGATGAAGATGGCGACATTGGTATCGGCATACAAGAAGCAAGGTGAGTAGATTTATATCTACGCGGAGAAGTCGGGTGGATGGCATACGGCACCCCCGCAAAGTTGTAAGGAATTATATGATGGGATACGATATATATACCTTTATATGTTAAGATGTGATATGAGCCTTAGAAAGAAAGCTTTAGGAGGTTAGGGGTTAGTGTTAGCGAGTATGGATGAAAGGACTCTAGTCGATTTCTTAGTCCTGAAACCCTAGGGTAAAGATTTGCATACATGCACATACACATACTCGCATACTTTGACTTCCTTGTGTGTATTGGGGACATATTTATATTTGTATTCCTATGCTTGGATGACGAGAATGTTATATGATATTTGGGAATGAGTCGATCTGATCGGGCATAATGCCGTGAGATATTTAGTGCGCGGCCGAGATATGTCATGATGTTATAGCGGGTCGTTGGACGACGATACTATGTTGATGATATATTATGATAGTGTAACATTTCAGAAAATATAAAATATTATTTTTGGAAATTAATATTAAAATAATATTTTTCCCGAAAACTGCCCGATTTGCGAAATTGGGGTTTTCGAAAAAGGGTATAAATATATACCAATAATTGTTAAATAAATTAAAATTAAAATGATTTATTCATTTAATAATATAATTATAGGATTTGGCGTTTTTAAAATTTATTATATGCAGTTTTGATAAAAACCCGATTAGTGCACTGCTAATCGCAATTAAGCCAAATCCACGTTTTCTACAGTTTCCATGGTTAGTGCACCATGACATGTTTCATTTTATTACATATTTCATTTCATTTGGGTTATTGGTGGAGAGAAAAGAAAAAGGAAAAGGAAAGTCAAAAAGGGGACAAAAGGATTGGGTTAGGTAGGCTTTTGGAGAGAGAGTGAGAGTGTGATTTTGTGAGAGAGAGGGAAAGGGCTGCTGCCACTTTGATTCCCCCATCTTCTTTTTTCATCTCCCTCTTCATCTCCTCAACCCCACAACCCTCCCCTTCCATCCCTAGATCTATCTCCCAATAAGCCCCAAAAACCTACACACCCTTCACAAAAATTAATCCCCTCTTCAATCTCTACACATGAGACCAAGAAAATTCAGATTTTGATGATCTTAGGGATTCATGGGTGCTATATGAGGTAATCCCCTCATCGATTGGGTAGTTTTTCATTTACTTTAGTATTCATATGTGTTTAGATGCGAAATGGTGATGTTTAGTGAGGTTAGAAGATTCCTAGTTAGGGTTTGAGTGTTGTTGAAATCGGTGATGTTAAAGGCTGTTAACTAGATTTGGGTGATGTTTAAGGACCTAGACTAGAACTTAGAAACCCCAAAACACGGATTTAGAAACCCCGACATCGGATAAATGTGTGAATTTAGAGGGTATTTTGGAATCTGGAGCAACCCAGGGACACTAGAAATGATTTTGCAATTACTGAGAGTCGTGCAGGCACCTAGGAAGCTACCACCAAGACCTGAGCCCCATCCCCTACACCCAGGCCGCAGATAAATTCAATCTGGCCAAAATTTGTGGCCAGGGTAGCTCAGAATTGATTCGTACTTGTTCTGGGATCCCTTTAGATGTAAATTAGGCCCTCCATATATGCAAAATTGACCAATTTGGCTTAGGGTAAAATCTGGGACCATTTCCATGAGTTGGTGCATTGTTTTACGACTTCGTTTTGACTTGATTTTGGTATTGTTATTATGTTTCCATCGTGTGGCGTTTGGACGTCCACGACCAGGGTTTTTGGTCGTGTTTTGCACGCAAAGCTATAGGTTTTGACCTATGAGCGAAATGTGTGCCGTTTTGGTTTTTCCGCCTAGATTTTTAATACGCATTGAGATTGTTTATTATTATAGGTACCTTCGCATGGATCCCGAGGCGACGGAGCGTGGTGTCATCAATTTCGGAAAGCGAAGACCAGGTGAGTGGATTTATATCCATGGGGGAAGTCGGGTGGATGGCGTATAGCACCCCCGCAAAGTATTGATGGAAAACTGATTATAGAATATGGTTAGGAAACCTAGATTAGGAAACTGGGGTTATAGTAAAGGATCATTAGTGATACTATATTAGAACTAAGGATAGTTAGAAATGAGATAATACGGCTATTATGTGATGACGGAATTCGAGGACGACGTTGTCGATATTGCCTTTTACGGTACCGTAGGACTAGATAGTCGATGTAGATGCGTCATCCGAACCATATCTTTTTCTAAACCGAAGAGTCGTATGTATCTTTTAAAAATATACCTTGAGGGATGTTACGGATTTTCAAATGATATCTTTTTCTTAAAAACACCGTAACCCCTATTTTCAAAATTACGATTCGCTTCTTTAAAAATCTAATTGTATGGTTCGGATGTGTATGTTAGATTAGATACTTATGCTTATAGTAGAGATAGAATGATTAGGTAAACTCGGCTTGATATGAGTTATAAATGCGATGAAAAGATTATAAGACGGATATGATGATCTGAGGATATGTTAGTATACGAATGCGAGTCGATCGAGATGATTTATACCCTGTCGGTCTCCTGATGTGAGATTAGTGCGGATGTGACTTAGGACATAGGTATATAGATATATATAGAATGTTGTGAATCATGGATGATAGGCCGTACGTGATTTCAGGCCGTACTCTCATTTGTCGTATAGGATGATAGGGTCCCTATTAGCTTAATGCCGACGTACGATGATTTTCCGTGCGTGATGAGTTTGACTTGATGATTGATCCTTACCCTTGACTAGAGGTTGCCGTACGATGGATCATACCGTACGCGATGTTGTGAGGCTGGATGCCAATTGATAGATTCCCCGACTCGGTCATATTAGATATGTATACCCGTCAGCATTGCATATGACTTACCTTATGCTGCATTCATATTATTTCCATTGCATTGCTTATACCTATGCTAGTACACTTGCACCATTATCGATGATGCGTATGTTACACGCACACAGATTTGCCGGCTCACACACTTCATCATCGATAATTGCCATGTCACTACACAGTAGGGTTGCTGCATCATGACATACACCTTATACACCCATACTTGTGCACATACACATTGTATATCCATATTTGTGCACGCATACATTGGTACATCTATACTTGCGCATATACATATTGTACCTACATAGATAACTGGTTTTATTGGGAAATTGGGAACAGCATGTTATATTTTAAAAACTGGAATCATTTAAAAGAGTGGTTTTCCCTTAATATGACATATCACTATTTCATATTGCATGATATACGGATGTGCTTACATTTCCATCATATGTCGCATACATCATACTTTATGATTTTACATATTGAGATATATTGTTTTCATGAGATTTCTGGATTTGAGAACCGTGGTCATTTTAAAAGGAAGTATGTATTGTTTTAAAAACCCGATTCTCTTGATATGATATTTCAGTGCGTCCACCATGCGTTTTCTCGATTCTGAGATGTGTGCTTGAAACCCAATTCGAGGAGTTAGATGATCCGTTTGCGGGTTCATGGTGGACCCGGTATGGTTCCCAGGGGCGAGAAATGTTTTTCGTGGAGTAGACGATGAGCCTGGTAGGGTGGCGAGTACCTACCGGTGATAGTATTTGGGCTCGGCGGATATCCGGAGGATACCGACCGGAGTTGAGAGATGAGATGGGTTGATCCGGACTGACGGAGCCCTATATATGAGAATTTACGTGCCGATGCTAGGCACTCAGGTTCCATGATTTTGATGTGTCGGGAAGGACACCGTTGATATATATCCTCATACTTTCATGCACACCCCTTTATGATATTTACGTGCATGCAGACATTGATTTTAGGTGGACGAGATCCACATGCATACATACCTTGATTATAGTTGGACGAGATCCATATACATGCATTGATTATTACTGTTGGATGTTATACACATGCTTATAGACATTAGCTACCTTGTTGGCACATATACAGACCTGGTCACCCTAGATATCATAGTATTACCTTTATGATATAGTTGACCTAGGAATCGTTGTTTATTCGATTTCTATCTGTTGATATTTTTCTACTCACGAGTTGGCAACTCACCCCTGTTGTGCCACAGTTCTTGCTGGTTGACCGCTTGGACCAGTAGCGGCTTCGCTGGCACACAGTTGCATTTGGGTGTTTTGCATTGGTAGGTGGGACATTTGCATCATTCACACTCTTGTATCTACGTTTCATATTGTATCAGTTAACTCCATCATTCAAAACTAGAAATTTGTATAAGTAATGAGACTTAGCGAGATTGTGGTTGCAAGACTTAGAGCGAGGGGTTGTTCGCTACTGGTGGTTTTTATGTCTTGCTTATTTATTTATCTTTTGTGGTGAACTTCGCCGTTGGGCGTCGTATATTTATGTTTACTGTATTGCGTGGTTGTGATCCGCCGTTTGGCGAAGAGCTAGCTCCCGCTTGGGGATGCCATTATCCTTATTTTGTATTTGTGGTTTTTGGATCAAAATATACAAAGGAGGTGCTGCCAAAATTTTTAAAAAGGACGAAACATGTTTTCAAACAAGTAAATTTCACTTGCATCATACGTGTTCCTTTTCTATGCATTAAGAAAACTTGATTTCATATACCTTTATTTCAAAACCTCACCTCCTTTATTTTTTCAAAAAGGTTTAGATTTTTGGGTTTCAGCTTACTTGAATTCCGTTACGCCTTTAGACGTTGCGTGATTCAAGTGCTGGTCACGAGCTAATATTTTAGGTCGTGACAGATAGTTAATGAGTTATATATCGAGATATGAGGTATGATATGTTAAGATATTATAATGGATCGCTTGGGCGATGTATACTCCTATATGATGATAAGTATGGATGACACCGGATTGTATGAGGCTGTAGATCAGTAGCCAGATCATGATTAGTGTCAATGATATTAGTAGTGTACTAAACTTAGATCAGTACCCCCCTGCTCACAATATGTGATGATGTGGATATCAGATGAATAATGAGATAAATATGATATTTGACCGTACCCAGATTTGGGATGCCGTACGATAGATTTACCGTACGAGAGATAGTTATGAGAATAGATCCGCACTCTTGACTCGAGGATGTCATATTATTTATTGTATCGTACGTGATACTGTTGAGGCGAGATCATCGACTACTAGGTATGTATATATAGATCGACTCAGACTTAGGCGGATTCCCTTACCCTTTTGACTGGGCTCGAGTCATACTCTTTTTCAAAAGTGGGAAATCATGAGTATGTTTATATACCTAACTGTAAGCTCGGATATTGGGTAGGTATATTTTCAGTGTTGCTGTTACTACATCACTTTCTGTATATTCATGATGTTTCATTGCATTGCATGCTTGTACATATGTTATATGTAATTATCATGAAAACCCTGCTGTCAGGACACCAGCACCATTACCGATGATGCGTAAGTTCCACGTACACTTGCTTTTCGGCTCACACACATCATCATCGGTAATTTCCATGTCACGTACACTTTAGAAAATACTATTTATTGACATAACTTGCTAGCGGATATTTGCAACGCGTTATAACTTCATATGCTAGTTTAGCTATTGCATTCATTGCATGATAGCAGTTGCATTCATATATACTCATTGGTCATGCAGCATTACGGAGATTTATGCCGATATTCACTGTTTACTTACTCTTGATTCTTGGATTTCGGATTCCATGAGATTTCTGGATTTGGGGGAAAACCGCAAGAATATATAAACTTCCCTCTCTCTCTCTCCCTCTTTTTAAAAAATGCAAGTTGCGGTTTTCCCATGATGTATGAGTCGTCCACCATGAGTTTTCATGATTGTTGTTGGATTTCGAGACCCGTTGCGAGGAGTAGATGAACCGTCTCGGGTACATGGTGGGCCAGGTAAGGTACCCCGGGGAAATAAGCTCGAGTTGTAGACGATGAGCCTGGCAGGGGACCACTACCTACCGGTGATTTTACTTGACGCGTTGGATATCCGGAGGATACCGTTTGTGGTCGTGTGATTGATGATAGGGGCCGATCCGGACTGACGGAGCCCTAGATTTTAAGGTATTGAGATTTGATGATACAGGCCAGTCCGGATAGCCGGAACCTGAGATATTGAGATATTGGGATTTATGTTTGTGTCAATGCTAGACACTGTCTATGTTGATTTCATTGATGATACCTCATTTTAAACATACAGAAATCTCACTTAGTTATGAAAGCAGTTTTCTTCAATTACATGTATTCTATTTTCATGCATTCATACCTTATTCATATGATATGTTACTACCTGAGGCACTGACACGAGCACTCGGTATTACACTTGGTATAGATGTTTACTCTTGCCACATTTTCATGCTTCAGACTTTATCATATTGAGGATATATATATATATATATATATATATATATATATATATATATATATTGATCGTATTGACCTAGGATAGCGTCATGCATGCGATTTTCTACCCGTAGATGTTTTCTACTTACGAGTTGGCAACTCACCCCCGTTGTGCCACAGTTCTTGCAGGTTTTGCCGTACAGGTTTCGTTACGGATTTGCTGGCACACTGCTTCCTTTCCGGGTGATTGCTTTGGTAGGTGGGTTCTTTTGCATCAGGACCACCATTGTATATTTGTTATTCGGTTGTATCTAGTAACTCCATCAACCAGACATGTATATTTTATTGACTTAGAGACCAGTGATGTTTATTCTTCGACCTTAAAGTCGCGCGTCGTATTATTATGGTTTTCATGTTGTTTTGAGTTTCCTTTTGAGTTTTGATCCTCGCCTTTCGACGTTGTATATTATCTTGCTTGCGTGGTTGTGGCCGTCGATTGATGAAGAGCTAGCTCCCGTTTGGAGATGCCTTTTATCATTATGTATACATTTATCATGTTGTACCCCGTTCGGGGCCAGTATTTACAAAGGAAACTCTGCCGAAATTTTCAGAAAAGACCTGTGATTTTAAAAATACATATTTCGGCTTATGTTGCTAAAACTACTTGATTTAAATTGGTTTTTCCTCCACTCTACTGCTTCACTTCGTTTTGATTTCTGGGTTTTGGCTTACTTAGATTACGTACGTCTTGAGACATTTCTTAATTTAAGTGTCGGTCATGTTCCGTACTTTTCGGGTCGTGACAAAGTTGGTATCAGAGCGTTAGGTTTTACCTTCGGAGTGTAGGATGACTCTTGGTTGATGGAGTAGGTAGCTTGAGTAGAGTGACGTACGGTACGTATGTTCCGCGGCATATTTACGATACGATACTCCGCTTAAGAAGTCTTAGGATGTACATTTCTTTGCACAGTATTATATTCTTTTCTATGATCTAGCCTCATCGATACCCATTGTGGTTTTGTTACCATGGTTGTACGGGCACAGAGAGCTACGGCTAGAGTTGCGGTCAGCACGAGCTCGTCACGAACGAGGACTGACCAGGGCGTGATTCCAGGGACATACGATTGCATAGAGCGGCGTCGTTTTATTGTGTTTTCGCGCCATGAGCATTGGATGGATCACTATTATGAGATTTCTCGGGCGAGCAGAATTGCACCAGAAGATTGAGCCACTGATACAGGTCAGCCAGAATGTGATGACCATTGATGTATTGCTTATTCATGATGATTGAGGCACTGTTCAGCGTGCAGATGAATGAGCCAGTTATTGCTGCGAATAACGAGATATCGCCCCAGATGTTGGAGCTATTGCAGTACGAGTTGTACTTAGAGATATGATGGAAGGTCTCTAGTCACCCGAGGATGAATGACTAGGACATGTGGTTCGTTCGCTTATCCCGATGCGAGGTCATCAGATAGATTGATTCCAGCCAGAGACGACTTCATGCAGATACGTTGAGAGTCGATAGAGGCGATCGAATGTCAGAAACCCATATTCCAAGTTTAAAGTATTCAGAAAGACATGCAAGCAATTCTATGAACTCTCTAGAAGAATGAAATCCTAACTCGACATAATGACCGTGTGAAAGCCTTTGAACCTTAGGGTTTGCGGCAGTTCCGCGGTGCCATTAGTGAGGCTTGGGTTTGCCCTTCTACGGCTGGTCCACCGATGCTGTGGTATGTACTCGATACCATTAAACTGTACCCAAGATGTTGATCTCTTGGGGGATTATGAGGTTTTGACGAATCGATCGAATGGTTCGACTTCATTCGGATGCTATATGGTGAGATGCATTTCTCGAGAGACTCCAGATACGAGTATAGCCGTTGGAGCACAGTCCATGCAGCCACGAAGAGACGAGTCCGGAGTAGTCGACATTAGATAAAAGTGGAGTAAGAGGTTTGTACAAGATCTTGATGAGATGAAGTTCTACTCCGCCGACACCAGAGATGTGATACGCATGTAGAGGCGTTGTATATGGATATATCTTCCAGAAGGAGTCGCGATGAGTATGCAGCCATTCCGGAATAAGAAACAGATTTAGTGAAGGGTGATAACTTCCAGATAGTTCGGCAGAGACGAGATTTGGGAGAGACCTCGACAGGACCTTTTTAGAATAAATTACGAGAAGACTTGGACCCAGGAGTGGTCATTTTACGCACACCCAGCAGACCAGAGTTCGGCATCGTCAACGAGACATGTTATGAGTGACCACGACAGTTGGCCAGAGATTCTTAGAGGATGTGCTTGAGCGGGACTATTCCGCCATACTTGGTTTCGGTATTTTGGGCGATCTATTCGCATGATTGAGTTTTGATGATTGAGTTTCATGATATTTGTTTTCGTGCACCATGGTTGCACCTACTGGGTATTTATAGTTTGTGCACAGATATTGCACTTGATATCGTTTTTGTGCCTTGGTGACGCATGCTTATGATTTCATGGATTTCACACAGTTGGGTTGATTTATGCATATGGTACGCACCGATTTGATTTTTTGCACTCGGTATATAGTTCGCATATGCTTGTAGTGCAGTGATACATATTTTGTGCACTACAGTTGCACAGGACTTCGATTTGATGTTATTAGAGGTATTGATTTTGACTTCATGCCTAGGGCATGCATATGATTTGACTTATGCTTACGGCATAGTTTTCATGCACTTTTAGTGTTTTGATTAGATTTTGTGCACGCTGATGCACATGGTTGTGAGATTTGATACACGGTATACCTGATTTGGATTTGAGATGTGTTGTATACCGTCGAATTTTGATTGTGATGCTCGATATTTATTTTATGCACATTGTGCACCTGATTGGATTTTCGCGCATGTTGGGCGCATGATTTGAGATGCGACTTTGTTGCACACAAGATGCACTAAATCGGGATTCTTTGTGCATATCAGATGCACCTGATTTTGCTGTCAGGCACACCGTTGCCTTTGACAGGTGTTTTGTGCACACTCATTGCACTTAGATGTTGTTTCTGTGCACATGTATGGCACATATATGGGTTTTGATTTCCGTGCGCACATGACACACGTAGCATTCATATGCACATTTTGGGGATTGATTTCTTATGGAGCAGTACGTTTTTATGATATTTACTATTGTTTTCGTACTGAGCAGGACTAGTCAGATAACAGTACCTGGATGTATTTTGCATGCATTGATAGTTATCAAAGAGATTTCCAAAAGAGAGCTATAGTCTCAGTATTTACCTACATGTCTGAGATGACACGAAACGTTTAAAACAAGGAAACCCTTCTAAATTGTTTTCAAAACGGCGGTACGTGCATGTAAACAAAGGATATATAGAGAGAGTTATTTTCTTACTAGAGACGTCCGCCATTGTGCAGTGTTATGCGCATCGCACATCGACTTAACACGGTTTGGCATGCATTGCTTTCAGGTGTTTATATGTATAGTGTTGATGTATATCATATTGGTTTTCGTATTGGATTTAGACATTAATGTCTTCCTCATGACTCCGATGATTGCGGGATACTTGACGGAGTTTTGTTTTTGAGTTATCTGCTCATTGTTCATGCGCATGCATGGCGCTATGATGCGTTTTATGTATTGATGATTTCGGAGCCTCGACGACTTAGACTTTTTACTGAAATGTTTTAGTATTGAGGGGTTTAAATTTAAATTCGGGGACCGAATTTCTTTAAGGGGGGAAGATTGTAACATTTCAAAAAAATAAAATATTATTTTTGTAATTAAATAATAAAATATTGAATATTTTAATAAGGCGGTATAATTAAATACCGATAAATTGGGAAAAATTTGGAAAATTATGGAAATTACTAAAAAGAGGGTGCTTTTTGTGATTTATGCAAATTATAAAATTTTACGATTTATTATACACTAATTTTGTGCTAATCGTGATTAAAAATCGCTAATCGGGCTTTAAGCGTGTTTTATGCACATGACTTGCACATGTCATTTTAACACTTGTTACATTTTTCCTACATGATTTTTGGGTGTATGGTTATTTGCTTTGGGTTTACTATTGAGGAGAGAAGGAAAAGGAAAATGGAAATGGATAAAGAAATAAGCATGGGCAAGTGAGAGAGTGTAAGGGGTCAAGAGAGAGCCTCACCCTTTTGTCTCCCCCTCATTTTCTTCATCTCTTTCTCTCTCCCTTAACTCTATGGCAGCACCTCCTCCACCTCATCTTCAACCATGCAAAACACCCTCAACCCCACATCAAACCCCATCCCCATTTCAATAAAAAGATGCAAGAGCTCACTAGCTACACATTGGACCGAGAAAGCTTAAATTTTGGACACTTTGGCAACTCAAGAAAATTCTTGAGTTGCCAAATGAGGTAATCCTTTCACAAATAATATCATATTTCATTTACTTTAGCACCCATATTTGTTTAGAACCGATCTAGTGATGAACTGTGAACTTTGAAAATTTAAAGTTAAGCTTAGCGTTTTGATTTGATTCCAAAGGTGCAATTGAGACTTAATAGTGACCTTAAACCCCTGTAGGGATTGTATTGTGGACTGAAACCATAGAATAAACCCGAGATACGAATTTAGAAACCCGATATCGAAAAAACTGTGAAATTTTGATGGTATTTGGAAATCTGCTAACACCTGGGTGACCTGAAAATTATTTAGCAAGGACAGTGATACATGCAGGCACCTAGGGAGCATCACCCAAAACTCTAGCCCCTACCTCCCCTACCTGGCCGCAGATTTAACCCAGATGGCCGCAAATTGCGGCCTGGGTCCCACCATTTTTGTTCGTGCTTCGTCTGTGGCTCCAGTATTTGTAAAATAGACCCTTGGCATATGCAAAATTGACTAATTTGACCTAGGGTAAAATCCAGGACCATTTTCAAGAGTTGCTGTTTTGATTCGGGGTTTCGTTTCTCATATTTTGAATTCTGGATTTTTGTATCTGTGTTTTGCCTCAATCACTTGACGTTTGTACGATGATATCGAGGGTTGTTGGTGGTTTTGAAAACGTGGTCCATAGGTTCTAACCTATAGGCCTTTAGCGTGTCGATTTGGTTTTCCGATGTGATTTTAATGCGCATTTGCGATTGTGTATATGTGTAGGTACCCCACGTGATGTCGAGACGTTGAAGATGAAGATGGCGACATTGGCATCGGCACTCAAGAAGCAAGGTGAGTAGATTTATATCTACGGGGAGAAGTCGGGTGGATGGCGTATAGCACACCCGCAAAGTTGTAAGGAATTATATGATGGGATACGATATATATACCTTTATATATTAGGATGTGATATGAGCCTTAGCAAGAAAGCTTTAGGAGGTTAAAGGTTAGTGTTAGCGAGTATGGATGAAAGGACTCTAGTCGATTTCTTAGTCCCGAAACCCTAGGGTAAAGATTTGCATACATACACATACTCGCATACTTTGACTTCCTTGTGTGTATTGGGGACATATTTATATTTGTATTCCTGTGCTTGGATGACGAGAATGTTATATGATATTTGGGAATGAGTCGATCTGATCGGGCATAACGCCGTGAGATATTTAGTTCGCGGCCGGGATATGTCATGATGTTATAGCGGGTCGTTGGACGACGATACTATGTTGATGATATATTATGATAGTTGACGAGTTATATATCGAGATATGAGGTATGATATGTTAAGATATTATAATGGATCGCTTGGGCGATGTATACTCCTATATGATGATAAGTATGGATGACACCGGATTGTATGAGGGTGCAGATCAGTTGCCAGATCATGATTAGTGTCGATGATATTAGTAGTGTACTGGACTTAGATCAGTACCCCCTGCTCATGATATGTGATGATGTGGATATCAGATGAATAATGAGATAAATATGATATTTGACCGTACCCAGATTTGGGATGCCGTACGATAGATTTACCGTACGAGAGATAGTTATGAGAATAGATCTGCACTCTTGACTCGAGGATGTCATATTATTTATTGTATCGTACGTGATACTGTTGAGGCGAGATCACCGACTACTAGGTATGTATGTATAGATCGACTCAGACTTAGGCGGATTCCCTTACCCTTTTGACTGGGCTCGAGTCGTACTCTTTTTCAAAAGTGGGAAATCATGAGTATGTTTATATACCTAACTGTATGACTCGGATATTGGGTAGGTATATTTTCAGTGTTGCTGTTACTACATCCCTTTCTGTATATTCATGATGTTTCATTGCATTGCATACTTGTACATATGTTATATGTAATTATCATGAAAACCCTGTTGTCAGGACACCGGCACCATTACCGATGATGCGTATGTTCCACGTACACTTGCTTGCCGACTCACACACATCATCATCGGTAATTGCTATGTCACGTACACTTTAGAAAATACTATTTATTGACATAACTTGCTAGCGGATAGTTGCAACGCGTTATAACTTCATATGCTAGTTTAGCTATTGCATTCATTGCATGATAGCAGTTGCATTCATATATACTCATTGGTCATGCAGCATTACGGAGATTTATGCCGATATTCACTGTTTACTTACTCTTGATTCTTGGATTTCGGATTCCATGAGATTTCTGGATTTGGGGGAAACCGCAAGAATATATAAACTTCCCCCCTCTCTCTCCCTCTTTTTAAAAAATGCAAGTTGCGGTTTTCCCATGATGTATGAGTCGTCCACCATGAGTTTTCATGATTGCTGTTGGATTTCGAGACCCGTTGCGAGGAGTGGATGAACCGTCTCGGGTACATGGCGGGCCCGGTAAGGTACCCCGGGGCAATAAGCTCGAGTTATAGACGATAAGCCTGGCAGGGGACCACTACCTACCGGTGATTTTACTTGACGTGTCGGATATCCAGAGGATACCGTTCGTGGTCATGTGATTGATGATAGGGGCCGATCCAGACTGACGGAGCCCTAGATTTTGAGGTATTGAAATTTGATAATACAGGCCAGTCCGGATAGACGGAGCCTGAGATATTGAGATATTGGGATTTATGTTTTGTGTCGATGCTAGACACTGTTTATGTTGATTTCATTGATGATACCTCATTTTAAACATACAGAAATCTCACTTAGTTATGAAAGCAGTTTTCTTCAATTACATGTATTCTGTTTTCATGCATTCATACCTCATTCATATGATATGTTACTACCTGAGGCACTGACACGAGCACTCGGTATTACACTTGGTATAGATGTTTCCCTTGCCACATTTTCATGCTTCAGACTTTATCATATTGAGGATATATATATATATATATATATATATATTGATCGTATTGACCAAGGATAGCGTCATGCATGCGATGTTCTACTCGTAGATGTTTTCTACTCATGAGTTGGCAACTCACCCCCGTTGTGCCACGGTTCTTGCAGGTTTTGCCGTGCATGTTTCGTTGCGGCTTTGCTAGCACACTGCTTCCTTTCCGGGTGATTACTTTGGTAGGTGGGTTCTTTTGCATCAGGACCACCATTGTATATATTTTATTCGGTTGTATCTAGTAACTCCATTAACCAGACATGTATATTTTATTGACTTAGAGACCAGTGATGTTTATTCTTCAACCTTAGGGTCGCGCGTTGTATTATTTTGGATTACATGCTGTTTTGAGTTTCCTTTTGAGTTTTGATCCTCGCCTTTCGGCGTTGTATATTATCTTGCTTGCGTGGTTGTGGCCGTCTATTGACAAAGAGCTAGCTCCCGCTTGGGAATGCCTTTTATCATTATGTATGCATTTATGATGTTGTACCCCGTTCGGGGCCAGTATTTACAAAGGAAACTCTGCCGAAATTTTCAGAAAAGACCTGTGATTTTAAAAATACATATTTAGGCTTATGTTGCTAAAACTACTTGATTTAAATTGGTTTTTCCTCCACTCTACTGCTTTACTTGGTTTTGATTTCTGGGTTTTGGCTTACTTAGATTACGTACTCCTTGAGACGTTTCGTAATTTAAGTGCCGGTCATGTTCTGTACTTTTCGGGTCGTGACAGTATCCTGCTTGGAACTCTTTCCAATATACTGCTCTCACTAAAGAGTAAACTAATAACCCGCGACAGGTACTCTGTCTTTCATGTCACCTTGGAGACCAGAATCGATGACCGCTTCCAGATGGAGGATGTCATTTCTATACAACAAGAACATCCACATATGTTCTTCACTGGTTTCCGTTGTTTCTCTAGGATCGGACTAATATCTGTTTACTACATCAAGTGCAAAAGCAACATCTGGTCTAGTATATAATATCTTCCTAGAGAGTGACTCTTCCACATGCAAGTACAATACCGCGCTATGAGCCATCCATTCTAAACCGCTTTAAGATGATGTCATCTTATCTGAGTTGGGACAATCCCAAAAACTCCTACTAGATCTATAAATCTAGTTTCCAGAATCAGTTAATATATTATCCAAATCCTATATGGAGAGACATTTGTGATAACCATAGTTTGACCGAACTATAACATAGGAACTTCACTTCCTATCAGGAGTTTGTCATCCACATACAATATGAGTAACATGACAGTACTCCCTGCATTCTTCATACAAATACCAAGTTCATCTATTATTTTGATGAAGTCAAACACTTTGATCGTGACATTAAAACAGATGATCCATCTCCACTATGTCTGCTTTAGTCTATAAATAGACGTAAGCTATTTGCACATTTTCTGCTGCTCCCACTGATTACGATAACCCTCTAGCAGAGTCATATACACGTACACTTCTAAATCCCTATTTAGAAAGACGTTATATTCATTCATCTGCCAGATATCATAGTCATGGAAAAACGACAATAGCAGGTTATATTCGTATGGACTTCAACACAGACACTGAAGCAAAGTTTCATCACAATCCACACCGGGTATTTGATGAAAAACTTTTACTACAAGTCTAGCTTTATTAGGTTAATACCTTTCCATTTGCACCGATCTCAAAAGATCCGCTTGCTCCTTATGGGTTTTATCCTTTCAGGAGCACCCAACAAAGTCCATACTTTGTTGCAGTGCATGAAGTCCAACTTGGATAACTTGGCATCCAATCATCAGTCAGAATTCACCACTTCCTATGGCCTGCTGATATAATAGGGTCATCATCACATGATGCAAGCCTCCCTATCACCGTCTACAAGAAAACTGAACTATCTCTTGGATGGCTGAGCTTACCTACTAAATTTGCGGAGTGGTTAAGGTTTGTCAGGGCCAATTGAATCACCAGGTTCTACTAAATCATCAGTAACCGTTTGTGGTTCTGGAATCACATCCAGTTTTACTATACTCCCACTAATTTCTTTTGCAAGAAATTACTTTTTTCAAAAAGTGGTGTATCGAGAACAAAACAACTTTTAATACAGAAAATGGTAGAAGTTAAACCCTTACTAAAACTTGGGATAACCCACAATCTTCCTATTACCGAAACGTGCCTTGAATTTGTCCGGATTGTGTTTTTAAGTATAAACTGGACAACTCCATATCTTAACAACCTTAAGATATGTTATGTATCACATATACAATCGCATGCAATAATTTAGATAGAATCATATTCAATTGGTAGGCAACTATTTTCAGTGCATATCCCTAAATGAAAAAGACAACTCAGTATTACACATTAAGCAATGCATCCACGGATGAGTAATCTGAGAGAGAATCAAATTCTCGAATGTGTAACCACGGAATACCTAGCATAAGTATCCACATCTTCGAACACTTCGAAAAATCTTGATATTTCTAACGTTTGGTTCTCTACTTTATTCTTATATCTTATGAACTTCTCAAAATATTTAGACTTTGCATTTCAACAAAAATACGTGTCTATAACCAGAGAACTCATAGGAGAACGGAACGATGTATGAGTACCAACCCCTTGTCCATGTGGACACCGGACAACATACATCACTATGTATAAGTCCTATAAGTCCACTAACTCATACTCTGTGTGTTATAATTTGAAAACTGTATTTTGGTTAAAAATGTTTATCCCGTTATTCAATGCACCTTAACCAATCATCAAATGATAAAGAAAAATGTTCATAGCATGTTTTTCAAAATTCATATCCCACTTTATCAAATAAAGAGACGGATAACAGTTTCAAAAATTGGTGCATTACAACGGTTATTTAAAACCAAAAGTTTGCTGATAGGCAAAACCAGGAAATTTCCCCAATAGAAACAATTGCTCCGATTTCCGACATTAAGGATCAAATCACCTTTCCAATAATCTAATTCTTCTCAGTATCTGTAACAACTTACAGATGTGGGATATTAATCTGGCATCTATATACCCAGGAATCAGAGTTAATTGGAAAACAGTTTTCGATTACATCAAAATGTTTTTAGGGGTGGCCGGGTATTCCTAGTAATGTCTCTTTCACCGCCCAGGGTCATAACAGTAGTTGCATTTTCCTTTCCGTTCACTTCGACCCCTTTTGATATCTCTCCATCTTACCTTCTGTATACCGAATTTCGACTAGTTGGTTTTCTTCCTTCTCTATCTTTCAGCACTAGCCTAGGATTTGGAAGAAGACTATCCAACAAACTTAATTGGTATATTCTCCCTATTTAAGGAGCTCTAGAACATAAGATAAGGTAGAGAGGAAAGACAAATGAATTGTATCATATACAATTCACTTTCTTCAGAACCAGCAGCCATCCTCGACTGAAACACTTTCTCCGAGTTCGTATGCAACTATACGAGATGGCCTTCTATGCAATATGGATCTCTGTATCGGAAACAGAGTGTTCTGGAGGAAGAAAAAGGGGAAGTGGGAGGGGTAAGGACATATGCGACTATGTCGTGAAATAGGGTCATCATGACATTCCCGTTGATTGTAAAAAGGTTCGGTTAACTTGGTTTACGAGTTTCAATTTAAGGTCAGTCAAAAGACGTAACCAGAGAGAGAGAGAAAAGAAATACTCGTTGTGCACTCTATCAAGATTAGATTGGTTTATATTTTCATTTAATCAGGATGGCTTCCACTGTTCTGTCGAATTCTCTTTCAAACCCTAAAAGGGGAATTACCCAGGATCATATCCCGAGAGTAATTATTACTCACTGTGGGAATCGAGATCCAAACTATCACGGTGTGGCAACCTTGACATGGTCAACAAATCACCCCACACCATAGAATGTATGCAATCTTATTTCAACTTTCAACACTTGAAACTCCCGATATCGGTTTTTACCCCTAACAGCTTATGACTTTAACTATGGCCAACAAATCATTAGTCGCTAGTCAAGTTCAACCCGTCATTTCATGACTGTTTTAGACCGACATGCACGACCCTTAACTTTGGTCAACAAAGTTGTACGACTGTCCTAACCAATCGTATCATATGCAAGCAGAAAAATATCACTTAGCTATCATACACCACGCTTTAACTATGGTCAACAAATGCAGCACGAATACTAAGTACTCTACTTTTTGAAATGACAAAGGGCTACAGCTGGTTTTTAAGAAAACTTTTAACGTAATAAACTTGATCTCATCGTAGAAATCGAATGGTTTTGCAAATTTATAGTTACGCGGACTATTGCTTAAGTGTGGATTCTCCGTGAAGGGATCATGGCTCTTACTTCATTGAATGGTGTGCTGGATATTCCTAACTGAATACCACTGTGCAAACCAATAGGATACGGCTATTCAATTTGCAAACTTATAATAACACAATCTTTTTCCAAAGATGACACTCCCTGTGAAGAGATTTAGGCTCTTTCATCATCGAATGAGGTGCAAAATATTCCTAACCGAATACCTCGATGCAAAATAAAAGATTCGACTATAACGCTACAATATCTAATATTTGGTTTTTACAACGTGTTTTTTTGAATCAATCCGAATTAATGTAATTCCATCAGTTAGATAATCTCATACTATCTAGCATCTCCTCACACATTACAGATAAAGCATGAAAAGAAAATAGAATGCATATATATGCCATCTGTATGGCTCCGGGTCTTCATTGTATGGTTACTTAACTTACGGCAAGGCGGGGGCAGGGCTAGCACGGATGAAAAATGTATATAGCATATTTATATATATATATATATATATATATATATATATATATATATATATATCATCACACGCATATAATCACATTGTAACATGCAGGAGAAATCATCACATGCAGGTAATCACATCACAAGCAAGTAATGAAAATCACAGAGACGGGATGGTCGGATTACCTAGGAATCCCACATTTCGTTCGTGCCATCAAATGAGACGTGATATTCTCCGGTCGCATGAATAGCTCGTGCGCAGTCAAAAGCAGACCCCTACGAGTGCGGCAAGCCATCTGCCAATCCTAGAAACGAGGCAACCCAGCATCATCACTATGAGGGGGCTACCTAGCACTTTCTCGAATCTGGTGACTTGAGCACTCCTCCACGGGTCTACTCTATACCCCCTACAAGCATGACAAGCAACCCGTCAATTTTAGAATCGAGTGAGCCGGTCTCAACGTCTTGAGATGGCCACCCGCTGTAATCTAGGATCCGGTTGCTCGTGCGCTTCTCCATGGAGTAATGCTAAAACTGTATTAATTACAACGGCAGTCATGACTGCAACCTGGTTGCGTCCCGACAAATAATAATACATAGTGGCGACTAGGGCCACATGTGAACCGCTAAGTCCCGAAACAAAAAATATATAAGATGGCTACAAGCATGAATGGAAATAATACTTATCATAACATCATACATCCGCATGGGGGCTATTCATTTCGCGACAATCCAAACGCATTCCATACAAGCAACACAATATATCACAATATATATAACGTGCAACCCCGTCTAATTGATCGAATCAATTTGTCGATATTAAACACCATATATCGACATATGCAGCCGAATCAACACGATCAAACACTTTGATCGCATTAATTCGGAGCCGTGGCCAAATAAATTCATAACCTACAAAGCCGAACACTTGAAATTCCAAAAATTGAATCTCAAGATCAACCCGCCTAAAGAACCAACACATTTCTTGCATGAAACGGATCATGGAAGACCCGAAAATCGCCCGAGACCCCGGTGGGGACCTCAGGCATGACCCATGGGGCTCTGGGGGAGCATTGGGTGGGGCCCCCATCCTATGGACACAAAATTGTGGCCATGGGATGACTGCTGGACAGCGAACATCCGGCTGGATGTTCGCTGTCTAGCCCCTCATCCGAGATCACTTTGCGGTGATCTCGGGTGTGGGAAACCCACCTAAACCCTCAGGGACAGCCCTGGGGTCGGCCTCGAGCAATCATGGGGCTCTCGGTCCGAACCGAGAGCCCCAGGGCACGTGAAATAGCAAGAAAAGTTGCCGGTTTTAACAGTCTTGAAAAGCGGTGAGAAATAGTTTTCTATATTGGTTAACGGAATCAATTAGCCACCAAATTGCAATTTGTATTGAATGATCGGCTCTAATACCACTTAAGCAGGTCAGTGCAGCGGAAGCTGGCCGTGGCACCTACAAGTCCCTTAGCAACTACTTTCTACGCCTGTCCTCTCGCAAGGACTGCAACCCTCCGGTCCACCCGATCACGGGACACCCTGGGGGTAAGAGCCCATGCATTAACACACTGTCACATAGTGAGAACTGCCTATAGGTTGGCATCCAATGCCAGTAGCTCTGATACCATTGTTAGTTCGTCAAGGCTAGGGTCACAACAATTGTGACCACGGCAGAATCATAGAATCAAAATTTTATGAGAGCTTAGCATCAATTAACCACAACAAGATCGTTTCATGCACTACATGTAAGTCGATGCCGCGCACCCTACGGGTTCGCAGGGAAGCGGAATTTACAAAAAACGATTTTTCAAGCTCGCACAACATCGACCTAAACTCTAGGATCTTTACGGAAACCTTAACTAGTTATACTACTAGGAGGTTTAACTACTCGGTAAGAGTTTTATACCTCCTTGTTCACAAGTCCTTTGGGTCTTCTTCTTCTCCTCCTCTTCTTGAGCTCCTCGAAGATCGGATCGCGCTTAAAACGTCGGCCTCCTCGTGTCGAAAACGATCCACCCGAGAGCATGTACTTCAAGCTCCAACTTTTAAACCGAGGTAACTAAGGTACCTAGTTTGCCAAGCTAGGCAGCTTAGAAGATGTAGAGTGTCTAATGGAGTGTTTTATCTCATATAATCTTATGGCTCACAACACATGTGAAGGTTAGGGTTTTTGAGGAAGAAGGAGGAGAAAATGGAGAGAGAAAGGAAATAAGCAAATGAACAAGTATTTGGCCAAGTGAAGAATGGCTCATAATACATCACTCATGAAGCATGGGTTATTTTCACATACACTAGTAAAATAAGGGGTTGCCCCTACGGATAACAACATCCGTAGGGGCAGATAAAGTTTGGCCCTACGGATTAATCCGTAGGGCCAAACGGTTGCCCCTACGGTCCTTCCATATTTATTTAAAAATTATTAAATCTTAAAGTGTTGTTTGCCCCTACGGAGCCGCAAACCAAGCACCTACGGGTATATCCGTAGGGGCATCTAAATAGGGATTTAAGTGATCGATCCCTACGCTGATTATTTCTTATTCCCTTTATCAATCACAGTTGCGCGCGAACCCAAATCCCCAAACCCTCGACGTTCCCGCCGATCGCCGTTCTCGTCGTCGCCAGCGCCGGCCGAATCATCGTCGCCACCGCCTGCTTCTTCCTCATCTCCGTTCGTCGTCGCCATCGCCTGCTTCTTCAACCCACGGCCGATTCGTCGTCACCACCGATTCGTCGTCGCCACCGCCTGCACAGGTTAGGAAATATTAATTAAACAAATTTTTGATTGTTTTAGGTCTATGGTTCATGGTTTGGGTAGGCATCGGTTGGGGTTAGCGTTAGGGTTAGGGGTGGGGCTGGGGGGCTGCTGTTACGGTTGGGGTTGGGGTTCGGCAGGGAGTAGCGGTTAGGGTTGGGGTTGGGGTTGTGTGTCCCTGAGCACTTCTTGATTGGGGCTGGGGCTGGGGCTGGGGCTGGGGCTGGGGCTCGGGCTCGGGCTAGGGTTGGGGCTGGGGCTGGGGCTGCAGCTAGGGCTGTGGTTGGGGTTGGGGCTCGGGCTCGGGCTGCGGTTAGCGTTAGGGTTGGGGCTGGGGCTGGGGCTGGGGCTGGGGCTCGGTTTGCGGTTGGGGTTGTGGTTCGACAAGGGGTTGCTGTTGGGGTTGGGGTTGGGGTTGGGGTTAGGGTTGGGGTTTTGGATTTCAGGGTCTAAGCTTTTTTCTTTGAATTGTTTTGTTTTGTTGCTGGTTCTTAGGTGAAGGGTGAATTTAGGGTTAGGTATTAGCTATCTGGTTGATCTTGGAACGAAATTTTGAAGATCAAATATTTACTTTATAATTTGATCAGGTTTGAATTGTTGGGTTCTTGTCGTTTGTGTTGCAATGTTAGTATTTTCTAATGTTGTCTAATGAGATTGGAGGGCTTTGATATGCTCTACGATATGCATTTCTAACGATTTGTCCTGCAGTCTGATACCAAGAACAACAAGTAACGAATAATAGAAAGGATGAGTCGTGTATTTAGGAAAAAGCAGAAAATGTTTTTTCTGACACCGTGTACCCAATTTTCCCACACACACCCCTTCACACATGAAGGTTGGCAGAAGATGTTTTTCTGGTAACATCTTCAGCATCATCGAGACTTAATTGCATTTGAAAGGAGGATATATATTCTTTCAACTTAAATTTATATTATATTCATCTTGTTTATTGATTTCTTTTCTATGTTGCAGGTATGTATCTCAATCTCAAGTCTAATGCATCTTAGTTCCTTAATGCTCAATTCTCAAAGGAGCTTAGTTCTCCATAGGAGCTTAGTTCTCCAAGATAGGAGCATGCTCCTCCCCATAATGTGCATATGCGCAAGCGCCACGTTCACTACATGCAACGCACGTCTGCCCGCCATGCGCGCACCACGTGCAATGTACGCGCGCACCACATGAGAATATTTAATAATATTAAAAGGAGCTTAGTTCTCCAAGATAGGAGCATGCTCCTCCCCATAATGCGCATACGCGCAAGCGCCATGTGCGCTACGTGCAACGCACGTGTGCCCGCCATGCGCGCACCACGTGCAATGCACGTGCGCACCACATGAGAATATTCAATAATATTAAAAGGAGCTTAGTTCTCCAAGTTAGGAGCCTGCTCCTCCCCATAATGCGCATATGCGCAAGCGCCATGTGTGCTACGTGCAACGCACGTATGCCCGCTATGCGCGCACCACGTGCAATGCACGTGCGCACTACATGAGAACATTTAATAATATTAAAAGGAGATACGTTCTCCGTAGGAGCTTAAGTCTAATGCATATACACGGATTTTCTCCTTTGTCAGTAACTATCCCGTTCTTATATTTCTCAATATAGTAAGCATAACCTACAATTTATATGTTATACAGTCTAACATGGCCCATGAGTACGTCAGAGCTAAGGACTGGATGTATGTGGATTGGAAACAACGTATGCAACCTAAGTTTGTCGCAGGAGTTGCTGCTTTCCTTGAATTTGCACGCGCACATAATAAGATCATAATAGAGAAGATTCTCTGTCTGTGCGATAGATGTGGCAATAAGTACTGGCAGAAGATAGAATTGGCAGAGCTTCATATTGTAAAACATGGGTTTACTAGACTTTATACAACTTGGAAATATCACGGGGAAGGAGAAGAATGCAGTACTGCGGCAGAAGAAGTAGAACACGATAATGCGGCAGGAGGAGAAGAATTCGGTAATGCGGCAGAAGGAGAAGGCGGTAATTTATTTCCATCAGAAGAAATGGAGGATATGGTAGAGGCTGCCCTAGGTGAATCTATTCATACCGAAGATGACATTCCTTCCGGTCAAGGACCTCGTGCGGATAAATATGAAAATTTCATGAATGATGCTAGGAAACCAATTTATGAGAATGCGAAGTATTCCACCCTCTCATGGTTCGTCCAACTTTTTCAGATTAAGTGTCTAAATGGATGGAGCAACAAGTCATTCACAATGCTTCTTTCGTTCTTGAAAGATTCTATGCCTCCGGGAAATAATGTGCCCGACAGCTGGTACGAAGCCCAGAAGATGATGTCTGATTTGGGTCTAAAGTGCGAGAAGATTCAAGCATGTCCTAAAAATTGCGTGTTGTACCGGAAAGAGAATTCAGATTTGAAAGAGTGTCCAACATGCAGAGAGGCCGGGTATAAGCTGAAAGATTCTGATAAGAAGCCTGATATACCTGTGAAGATAGCACGATACTTTCCCATAACACAGAGGCTACAGAGGCTATTCAGGTGCAAGAAAACAGCCGAGGCAATGATTTGGCATCACTGTGCTCCTCCAAGTGAAGATGGAAAATTGAGCTATCCAAGAGATTCACCGGCATTGAAGGATTTCGATAGGAGGCACGCAATATTCAGTAGCGATCATCGCAATGTCCGGCTCGGACTGGCTACTGATGGCTTCTGCCCATTCAACTATATGGCTGGAAGTCACAACACATGCCCGTTGTAATGATAATTTATAATCTGTCGCCTTGGTTGGATATGGACCAATCATATTTTATGATGCCTCTTCTTATCGACGGACCAAACTCACCGGGGAACAATATCGACGTCTATCTCTGACCTCTGATCGAGGAGTTGAAATCTTTGTTCGTTGATGGTGTAGAGACATATGATGCAAACACAAAGACAACCTTCATACTGCGTGCGGCTTTAATGTGGACAATTAATGACTTTCCTGCGTATGGAATGCTATCAGGTTGGTCCGTACATAGTCACAAAGCATGTCCTCATTGCCATGAACACACAACATCAAAATTCTTGAATTTTAGAAGGAAGGTTCGTTATTGCGGCCATCGACGTTTCCTGCCTCCAGACCACCCCTATAGGTTAGACACGGTTCACTTTGATGGTCATCAGGAGGTTCTTGGACCTCCATCCCCATTGTCCGGAGAGGACGTGGCTGCTAAATGGGATGGTTACAATAACGTGACCTTCGGGATGGATCCGACGAAACAGGTCAAACCACCATATTGGAACAAGTTAAGCATTTTCTTCGAGCTTCCGTACTGGTCTACAAATTCAGTGCGTCATTGTCTGGACGTCATGCATATAGAGAAGGGAGTATCAGAGCACGTACTTAACTTGCTTCTTTGTAAAGACGGGAAATCTAAAGACAACATGAATGCTCGGATGGATCTACAAGAGTGGGGAATAAGAAGTGAATTGCACCCTAGACCGGTAGCGGGTAAACCAGGCAAGTTTGTACTTCCCAATGCCGCTTATCATATGTTACAACCGGAGAAGAAAAGATTCCTGCAGGTGTTGCATGATTTGAAAGTCCCCACAGGTTTCTTAGGATCATTCAGTAAGAAAATAAAAATTGTGAAGGGCAAGATCGATGGGCAGAAAAGTCATGATCACCATGTTATCTTGGAGCACCTTCTTCCCTTAGCCCTCAGGACTTCTCTCCCCGACTCGGTTGATCTAGTAATCAACGACCTATGTTGTTTTTTCAGGGAGTTGTGTGCTAAAACACTGGAGGTTGTGACACTGGATAAACTAGAAAATTCTATTGCGTTGATACTTTGCAAGTTTGAGCGTATTTTCCCACCGTCATTCTTCGATATCATAATACACTTGACGGTTCATCTTGCAACTGAGGCGAAATTAGCCAGACCGGTACAATATCGATGGATGTATCCCGTCGAGAGGTACGTGTAATTTTTCGTTTCGCGCAATTTAAAAATTTATTTTTGTCCTGTATACCCGTATTTATTTATTCAACATATTTTCATTAGGTACCTCTACACTCTTAAGAAGTATATACGCAATAAAAATCGACCAGAGGGTTCTATCATGCAAGATTATCTTCTTGATGAAGCAACCACATTTTGTTCCCGCTATCTGGACGAGAACATTGAAACAAGGCTTAACCGACCACGAAGAATTCAAGACGGACCATATGGTAAAGCCGAGTATAAGAGGGTAGACACTATGTTTATCAACAAGATATACCGGTTTATCTTGCTTAATTGCGAATGTCTTGAACAAATTAGAGAGTAAGATTTTTTGGATTAATTGTTATATCTGTGTTTGTGTGTGTATGAAATGATATAATATTAATGTCACCATTATTTGTCGAAAACAGAATTCATTTTAACGAGGTACGTGAGGGGCATGCTGATTGGAATGAAGAACAATTGGAAAAATATCATCAGGATAATTTTTGTGATTGGGTCACAGATCATGTAAGTTATTCGAATAACATTTTATTGCTAGCAGTTTTAATCTAAACTTGTATCGTTATGTATTTGTCGTAAAATTTGTTTTGTTAGATCCACGATCCGAACTTGTCTGCATCATTTGAGAGTGATTCAAGATGTTTAGCTCAATTTCCTAGTACGGAGGTTGCATATTACAAAGGATTTGGTGTCCTTGGATACAAATTCGAAGTTAAGAAATTAGAAACATCTAAAAACACTCAGAATAGTGGGATTGCGACGGTAGGATCGGACGGTGTGATTTATTATGGGTACTTAAATTGTATACTCGGCATCCACTATCCCGGACGATCAGAACCCTTTTATATATTCCAGTGTACTTGGTACGATACGCGAACCGATACGGACAGATGGAGAAGCAATCTTGGGACTTGGAAAGATGAATATGGATTGACCAGTGTGAACACACTTCGATTTTACTGTCATGAAGATCCGTTTATCTTTCCGAACCAAGCGTTCCAAGTATACTACTCACAATGTTTGAAGCATCCAGGGTGGAGTGTTGTATGCCGATGGAAACCCAGAGATGTCTACGATGTCCCAGAATACGAGGACAACGATGAGGACGAAGAAGAGAGAAGGCTTAAAGTGCTCCGACCGTCTGTTTCGAAGGACGGGTTGTCTTCGACCGATCATGAAGTTACGTGGGTTAGAAATGACATCGACGATGAAATCCAAGTAGATATGTATAATGCGCCCACGAAACGAAAAAGGTTATCAGTAATGTTATATTATTACTTCACATTTTAAGCTCTATACATATATAGTCAATACTTTTAATGATTGTCTAATGCATCCACGAACCGTTTATCTAGATTTGATGACGATGTCGAGAGCAGCGAGGGGCGGCAGGAGCTCCAGCCGCGGCAGAGGCAGAGCGGTTCTGCTGCCCGGAGAGCTCCGTAGGGAGCTTCAAAGGGCTGGTCTTGCACCCAGATCGGAGACCCCTTCGGATGCCTCCTTCCGTGTGGATTTTGCCACACATCCAGGTATACTGCATGCATATCCATTTTGAATGTAATATTATAGATATTCATGCCTGTTTATGTCAAAATTACTTATATTGTCAATATTTGATTGTCTAGTTATTGGTGATACGTCCACATCTGGGACAGAGGCCACTCCCGCTCCTCCAGGTATGTTTATATATCATATAGTTCATGTATATTGATTTAGAATGCTATATCATAAATATACACACATTCATTTTGCTCTTACTTAGCAATTTTTATTATTGTCTAGCTGTAGGTGGTGACACCACCGCACCTGCGGGTATGTTTATATATCCTATAGTGCATGCATATTGATTTAGAACGTTATATTATTGATCTACACATTCTTTTTGCAATTACTTATATAATCTATTTTTAATTGTCTAATTATAGGTGGTGCGTTCACATCTTCCGCAGGGGACACTTCTGCCGCTTCAATACCATCCGCATCGTCTGCAGGTTAGTATGAATAAATATAAAATATTTATTCATTTTACATATGCTCTATAGAATAAATATGAACTTCATGGAAATTTAGCGTCAATGTTTATTTTCTAGTTGCAGGGGATGCGTCCGCATCCGGGACCCCGGTTGTTCCTCACCGGAGGAACTATCATCCCGCTCGTGCTGCTGCCCGGGCCCAGGCTCGTGCGATAGTCACCGAAGGTATATATCACACTTCAATTTTTGCTTAAGCTTGATTTCTTAATACAACATTGTCTTAATATTGATTGTCTTGATATTTCGTACAGACGCAGGGCCTCCCCATCCCCAGAGGGGGACTCGAGGCCCGAATCAGTCCCATAGGCTGAGGTCTGACAGAGCTAGGGGGGAGGCACCATTCCCCCTCCTTTTTACCCTTGACAATCGCTATACCGGTCCTCATGCCGAGAGGTTCGGCCGGTATATGGGGGTTGAGAGCCGGCTCGTGAAGAACTATCCACTTCACGTTGAGTGGGGCGAGCAGCACCGGCGCTCATTCGCCCTCTTCTTTGATCAGGCTCGGGTACTTATTAACGGCCTATTTTCATTTGATTTATCCAATATATTTATTATTAACACTTGCAATCTAATAACAATGTTTTTTTTGTATTTTCAGTTGGATTACGATTTTCAGCCTGTAGCCGACCCTGATCACCCTGGGAGGGTGCTCGACCTTCATGCTCTGTACAATGGCCTGATGAAGAACATGCAGACCAAAGTCCGATACAACAGGAATGAGCTGAAGGCCGACTGCTACTCCCTGTGGATGGCGATCCCCGAGGCAGAGAGAGCGGCCCTCCTATCTACTCCGGCGTTTGCGAGAGTCGACGTAGAGACATGGCCTCTATTGTGCGATTATTTCGACTCCCAAAGCAAACAGGTATGTATTTTATATGTAATTCATTGTTTATGATATAATTTATTTCTTTGTGTTCCTTAATTAGAAAACTAAATGTTAATGCGTTGTGCAGAAACAGGCCGCTCAGAATACAGAGAACAGGAAGTCGGCGAAGAGGGGTCGCCCCACTTACACAGGTGGCTCGAGGAATATTACTCGAGCCATGGAGTTATCGGTAAATTACAATAGACCGACCTTTCTGAAATTCTGCAATATTAAGAGTTATTTTCTAATATTTCTAATATTAAGAGTTATTTTCTAATATTGCAGACAGCTCGGACCGTGGCGCAAGGTGGTACACCGAGCGTGCTGTCCGCATATCTTGCCGTCCACGGGACCTCGATAGATCCCGCCACGGGTGAGCTTCGATATCCCGACGTCGCTACCCAGGAGTATTGCGTAAGTGTTAAATATTTATTCTACCCATATTTGAAATTTTAGTTTTGGAAGCTTCAAGTTTAAATTTTATACTTATACTTTACTGCTTAATGTGGGTGTAGGAGCAGGTGGTTGAGCAGGCCGACGCTTCGGGGATCGATTTTACCGGACATAACGATCCGAGGCTGCTGACCCCAGTTCTGGACGCCGCACACGGAGGGCACCACGGAGGTTGGGAGAGAGGACGGGGACTGGGCCCTAGCAGGGCCCATATGAGGTTGGACTCCACCCCGGCGGTTACTTCCTCCGTCTCCAGTGAGCGATGTATCCAGCAGGAACTGGAGAGCTTGAGGGTCACCGTTGAGGAGTTGAAGGAGATGCTAGTATGTATACTATTTTATAGTAAAACATCATGTCATATTATACATATCAACATATCCATAATTAGTACGTAGCTTGAGCTTATTTGGTTTTAGAGTTAGGTTTGATTAATCATACATACATATGTAATTAAAATAAACAACGGTTATCCAAAATAGATATCCAAATGGGATTTCGAAATAACTTGATAATGATACGAATTCGAGTAATACACAGTTCTTACACGCTTCTTATACACGTTAGGTCCAGACGCGACAGGATACATGCCATGCATCTCCTTCGGCTGCGGCTCCGCAAGCCACTACATCGGCTGCGGTTCCGCAGACAGCTCCTATAGCTCCAGCGCCCGCTCAGACTCCCGCAGCCACGGCTCCGCAAGCGACTCCCTCGACGGCGGCTGCGCAGACCACATCGCCAGCTCCACAGGACGCTCAGACTCCCGCTCGCGCCGAATTGCAAAGTTTATTGACCGAGGAGCAGGCGCGCGTTATTCTATCGTTATTCAGAGGTGGAGCTGGACCGAGCTAGGGTAGCTTTTTGGTTCTTATTTTTTGAATATTGGTTTATATTGATATTGATATTGGTTTATTTTTTGAATATTGGTTTATATTGATATTGGTTTATTTACATATTGTACTATATTTTTAAACGATATTGATATTGATATTGGTTTATATTTATATCATATTCAGTATTTGGGTTTCTTTTGTATATTATATGCGTGAGATGTGATTATGAATACTGCGATATATGTTGTGTGATGATTAATATTATATTTTACTGATATAAATATTATTGTGCACAGGGCGAGAAAAAATAAGGCAGCCCCTTTTTTAAAAAAAACAGATAATGTGTACCTACGGATTAATTCGTAGGTACACATGCTGCCCCTACGGATTAAGCCGTAGGGGCAAAATATCAGCAGTAACTGATATTTCCCTTTGATCTCAGTGTCGGGGGGTTGGGCTTGTCCCTACAGATATATCCGCAGGGGCAAACAACGACCCTACGGATATATCCGTAGGGGCAAAATATCAGAATTCCTGATATTTTGCCCTACGGATAGGTACCTACGCATATATCCGTAGGGGATACTTCTTGGCCCTACGGATATATCCGTAGGTACAGTTAATATAATTAAAATAACCGTAAATAAAATAACTTTTTTCCCCTACGTCCTAATCCGTAGGTGCAAATGTACCTCCACAGAACTCCGTAGGGGCAAGTTTTTGTCCGTAAGGGCAAGTCTAGGGCTTCGACTTGCACCTACGGCGTTTGCACCTACAGATGCATTTTTTGCCCCTACGGATATATCCGTAGGGGCAACCCTTATTCGTAGTAGTGATAGAAAATAACAATCATGCTTCAATAGTTTATCCAAACTAATAAACAAATGCATAAGCCATGCTTCACTCCCATACCTCAAATATCTCCATTTTCCACATCATTAATCTATTTCCAAAATAGATAAATCCAAATAATGAGGTGTCCCCTTCTAGAAGTATCTCTTGCGAAATTACAAGAATGCCCTCACCGTATATACATACCCGTATTCGTATTCCGAAAAATACGAAAACAATGAGATGATAACAATCCAATAATATAATATTAGGATCCGGCTTAAACCAAAACTCACTAGTATTATCCGTCCGAACAACATCCGTGTAGCCAGTATACGTATATGATCGGAATCCTGTCGTAAAACCATACGGTCTCTACATCGTTTCGCCCGAAGCAGGGAAACCCTTTGTGTGGGACTCTAAAGACTCGACAGTATGCTGGCAGTAGGTTTAACCACAAGTCCGTCAGTGGTACTAGCTGCACGTAACGGCTACCCAGGTATCTGTCGATAAGAAGGCCGACGAGCAAACTCATCCAAACTCCTACTGGGCTTATCTGTGACAATCTCCATACAGTCTGGTATGTTCCTCTAAGAGTATCGCATATCGGGTCTAGGGGTGGTAACCGTCAGACCCCTAATAGCGCAATAAGTCGTGCCGGGGTAGAGCCCAAAACACCTTGAGAAACTACTGGAGTACCTACCAGTAAATCTCGCTTGCCCTGGCCAGGGGCTTTGTATAATGTCTTTCCGAACACAGCGCGATATCAACCCCCAATACCGGGAGAGACGAATCCTATTTAACCACTACTGCCTTCCAGTGCTGCGGGACTGCACCCAACCACTACCTGTTTGCACGACTCATTTGAGTCGTAGTAGGGTAATGATCTAAGTACAGTAGGAACACACTCAAGACGGATAGTGATGTCAAGTCAACGGACTAAGCCGTACTCATGTCACCTGGGAACTGCTAACTGACGACAGGTATAATACCAATCAGCAGTTCCCCCGTGAGTCCGTCCAGTGTAACTCATAACCCAATGAACACCTATATATTATCTTCGGTATCGGATACCAATGGCTGCGGGACAGACCATCTCCTGAACTAGGATGAGAAGCGTATACACCAGTCTACTCTGGAGTATCGATACCCTTTCTCGATAATCCTACGACTAGGGACCTGTATAAGGATGTGCTTATAGACTACACAGCCCCTACTAGTGTGACTGTCATCACAACGCTGGTGGTCAAGTAAATATCCTAAAAGCTCTATCAATATGTATTAGTGATACGTTAAAAGAAACATATACACATTAAGATAGAATCAAACTAAGTAGCATATTACCATATTGAGCAAGACTGTTATTATATCTGTGTATATCCCAAGTTTTCAAAATGTAATATACAAACCAGTACTATACAATAATGGCATCTAGGGTATATATCACTAACACTACAATTGCTAAATAAGAAACAAGAGAGCAAATTGGGAGCTACAATCTTTGCAGCATGTCCGGATAATCCCGGAAAACCCCATCATCGCTCCTACGTTATCCGGATCGAGCTTGATCGATGATTTCT
This sequence comes from Agapanthus africanus, assembly GCA_030015575.1. NCBI lineage: Eukaryota > Viridiplantae > Streptophyta > Magnoliopsida > Asparagales > Amaryllidaceae > Agapanthus > Agapanthus africanus. The sequence continues at coordinate 372,485,605 of JASDDO010000010.1, forward strand.
TTGTCGAAGATGATCCACCTTAAGATTCCTCCAATCCAAGCTCCAACTCCAAATGATCACATCAAATAAAGTAACTTGCTAATTAAAGTTACTAATTCTAATTAGCAAGAGATGTAAGAAAATTAGCTCACCATTTTTTATCTCATTTCTTTTCTTCTCATTCAAAAGGAAAACTCAAGAGAGAGAGAAAGAAGATAAGAATGGCTAAGGTTCAAAGATGAGAACTAAAGATATGAATACTTTTCTCAAAAAATAAGATAAAAATGAGTCATTAGTTTTGAAACATATCCAAAGAATGACTCATTTTCTTTTATTCAAAAAAATAATAAATATCTTTATTCTCATCTTTAATCCTTTGTAATTCTTATACATACAACTTGAATGTGTATACACACATGACAAAGTGACATAATAATATTTATATCAAATATAAATATTATTAAAGAGAAGAAAATATAATGTGAGCACGATATTAGTATTATATATATATATATTAAATCAACACCTGATTTATAATCCGGCTAATCATATATAAACCGGCTAATATCATTAAACGCTCGATTAAATTAAGTGTATCATATACACGTGTTTAATCGAACTCCTGCACGTATCTCTATACATGCCCTACATCGTTTCGTCTGTGCTGGGAAAGCTCTGTGTAGGACTCTAAACACCCGACAATACGCCGGCGGTAGGTTTGGATCATATCCATTACCTACAAGCATGTTAGTGATACCAGCTGCACGTAACGGCTACCCAGGTATTAAGCAAAAGGAGGTCAACAAGCAAGCTCATCAGAATCAACTGAGTCTGTCAGTGCCAATCACCGTACGTCCGGACTCTTCGTATAAGAGTGTCACATAACGAGTCTGGGAGGTGGAAACCGTCAGACTCCCAATAACCCGATAAGTTGTGTCGATCATGAAATCATAACCATCCGAGAAACTAGTGATAACACTTATCAGTAAATCTCAACTGGCTTGACCAAAAACTTATAGTTATAGTTGATCGGCATAGCACGATTTCGACTTCCTATACCGGGAGAGACGAAATCCCTTCAATCGCTCACTGTCTCCATGTGTTTCGAGATTGTACCCAACTAAAACCCGTTTGCACGGCTCTTTAAAGCCATGGTAGGATAGTAATCAAAATACAGTGGGAACACACACAAGACACTATGACGATTTTAGATCTACAGACTACCCGGTACTCATGTCACATGAGAACTGCCCATCTGACTATAACTACAATACCATCTAGGAGTTCTCTGGTGAGTCCGTCCAGTGTAACTTATTCATTTAATGAGCACATGTATATAATCTTTGGTGTCAAACACCAATGGTTATGGAATCTACCAATCGCCCCGGTCGGGGTCAAGAAACGTATACACCCGTCTAATCTGAAGTATCGATACCCAGTCTCGGTATTCTCTCGACTAGGGACTTTTAAGGATTTGTTTATAAACCACCCAGGCCCCACTAGTATGATCTCTATCATAATCCTGATAGTCAAGCAAATATCCTACGGGTGTTATCATTATGTATTAGCGATACGTAATAACGAGTAAAATGTATTCACATGAATAATAAAGACAAACCGGATAGCATACTATCAGTAAAATTGTTCTCCCGTATAAATCCTCCTTCAATTACAATAATTACTTTGAGAACATCTATATCCAACGGATATCTTGGTCGGCTATATAGATATTTAGTTTGGTAATGGAAACCCCAAGATGGTAGACCATGTCGCCAGTTAATGACATATTCTTTTTGAAAATGAGATCCGCTAAACTATTATATCATCAACTTTTAAAAAATTTAACCAAAAATCATTCACATCATCATTATTCTTATTTGATATTTAATTGTATATTAAAAACTCTTCCTTTCTTATTCTTTCACACACATAAAAGGTAGTATAAAATTATTAAATTTCTTTACATACATAGCATGTGCAAAAAGTAGTGATCATGCTTCCTTCTTTAAGCTGCTTTACACAAAAATACCGCTGTAAAGTACCCTCACATTTACTTTGAGAGCATTTGACATACCCTTGGACACCGTAGTTTTAAGGTATTTTACTATGATCAAAAAAGCATAACGTACTTTAGTGAAGACCATAAAAGTTGAGTTGATTTAGGGTAACTGAGTCGATAGATAAAAAGTCTTACTGCTTCGACCCAGATTTCAACAATGAAATCTCTCATCTGCAACGTTCTAAATAATCATTAAGATCGACAACATGGTTTAGCAGCAGATAGATATTCCCAATACATTTGAGTTTGACCAAAATACATGAAACTTATTTCATTTCGCCTTGTACATTCCACGTTTAATCTTCTCAAAGAACATACCCCCTTAAGCATCTATAGTTATGTTGTTGTACATAATCGATTTTATATCTGGAAATAAAATTTCAAAATACAAATTCTGCCAAAAAGTCCCAACAAAAGGCAGGGGCATCCACACTAAAGCTACCCACATTACAAATAATACTCATTTCAATGCAGAGAAAAATGTCTGGGTAAAAATTTATACATTCCGGCAGCATGCAATTTATCATGTAGATAATGTACTCGAATCTGGATAGCATCCACTTCCACTTCTTGAATTACTCGCTCCGCACAGAATTGAACTTTTCAGCAAGCGCGGGAGTATTCATGATGTTGTTCATGAGCATCTTAAACCTCAGGCTGCAGTCACCTCCACTGCAAATTTACCAAGGCAAAAAGAAAGATGATACAGCAAGCTAAATATTTGAAGGATTGCACATGCAGCGAATGTGATTCATTCGCTACTGTATTTGATGTGCAGAGAGAAAGGTTTAAATTTGAATGGGTCAAAGAAAGGGTTCGAATTGCCAGGTAAAGAGTCCTTTTTAATATTTTAATGTAAAGAAGGTGATATTTTGTTTTAGATTGACAAGGGAGTTGCACAGATTTTCTTCATTTAAGTTTATAGCTATTATAACAAAGATGCTCACATGATTACAAATTTGTTGAACCCCATGAGTTAGTAAATAGAGTAGAGAATAGAGATATTTGTAGTGTCAAGACTCAAGAATCCCAAAGATGCTCATATCGAATAACATGATAATGATGAATTACAGCCTCACACCATAAGATATAAACTGGGAAGCACGAAGTAAGATATGGGGGCACATGTACGAGACAACAAAACTACATAAATTTTCAAACAAAAAAATATAAGATATCAGAACTCGGCAGTAACCTTGATATGGCGGTGTGTGCACGGGTATGCGTGTGTGTGTGCACGCACGCGCGTGTGCGTGGAGAGAGAATGATTTGTAAAGTACCCCCTAAAAAGGTTGGAGATTGTGTTTTTATAATCGGACGCATTGGAATTTCTTTTACTAAATCTACACTTTGAATTTACTAAAACTAAGATTTGATTGAATATGTAATATAGTATAGAATACAGAGCGAGCCAGCACTGTTTCAGCAAAGAATAAAAAAGAGAGGGGGGGTGTTAAAATAAGGTCTAACAGTTTCAGCGGACTTTATACCTTATACGGCTTAGTGAGGCAATTGCCCGAAGAGCACTTCGAATCATGTCTTCATTACGATCCACTTCCTGCTTGACAGCATCTGGTTTTGGTTTATGATTAATAGTCTTCTCGAGAGGCTCAACCAACGAGTCCAAAACTGCATCATAAAATCAATTATATCACTAACAAGTAGATGCATAAAATAAGTTTGCTGAAAGAATTATTTCAAAATTTTGGGTTAAAGGACACCTGCAAGGACAGCAGAAGGGCATTTGTCTGCAAGTTTTGATAGAATAAGATGGCATGGCATCTTGACATCATAATGATCTGAAAGGGAGAAGAGGGAGATATTCCGGGAAAATTATTTAACTTCAAACTGATGATAACTGTTCGGAACTGGAAACAACAATAAGCATATTCATCATAGTTAATAGTAAAAAAGCAATTCCATATTCATCAGCGATGACTCATCAAAAACAGGTTACTATGCACAATATTCTAATGGAGAATTACTTTCAACAGAGAGCAAAGACATGCACAATGGCATTTCAAAAAGGTACTATAACCTTGTCATCATTAGCATAAATCAAAAATTATTTAGCAGAGCTAACTAGACCAGAAAAATGTGCGGGAACAGCCTAAAAGAATCATGATTGTGAATTTAAGCCCACTTGAAGTTTATGGCATGCCTATAATTAACCATAACTGATAACCGCTAATTAGCACTCACCGGTTAAACCAGAAAAAAGGAATGGAACAATAAAAGATGATGGATTCACTTGATCTAGACAGCTGTCAAGCAATTTGTCCATGCACTCAAAAGCTGCTTTCCTAAGCTCGAGACCGTCATCTACAGTGTGCTTGAAAGGACCAAGGTCCACCGTCCTAATCAACTCTTTCTGCAGCAGTACTGAAAATTGTTAGCTGTCTTAATATTTATTATGCTAATCATAAAACATCATACAACACACCCAGCATAGGAAACAATTCTGATAAGTGAACAACATAGCAAAATATTGCAAAGTTTTGTAATAGTTTCCTTCTGCAAAAATTAAGAGTTCCTTAAAATTGTGAAAAGAAAATAAGTACAGCAGTAATTGAAATGCATATCTGGATTTTCCTTCTGTCAACATTAGCGCTGGCTGTGTCATCCTAATATGGAACTAAAATTTTGGTAAAATAAATTATGAGGCTTTCTGAGAGTGTAATGTCCATTCAGGAAAACAATGAGGTAGGCAAGTAATTGTTTCACTCGTGACGACGCAACCTAATTTCTTCCAACTATTTGACACTGAGAACATAACATACCTTAACAACAGTCTGATCATATAGAAGTGGCAACAGCTCAGGAAGGAGCCCTTTAATAAGACTCGGTTTATTATGAGCAGCAGTACTCAAAGCCAGGACTGCAGCCCTTCTAACGTGCTGTACAGAAAAAGAATGGAAAAGAACCGGGCACAAGTTAGATTCTTACTAAAGAGGGCAAACAAATCTTGAGCCAAAATTTTGGAGTTCAAATATACCCGATCATTATCTTTAATAAGCATCAAGAATGTGGAAATTTCAGGGTATAGAAATCCATCTATTCTTTCGGGACGCTCGACAATGGAGTATTTCACAGCAATGACCACCGTTGCTCTAGTGATAGCAGCTGGGCTTGTTGTACGCACCTGAAGAGCATAAACAAAAGGGAAAAGTTCAATGAAAAGGTTAACCTCCATCAAAAGGTTTTCAAGAATATATGGTTCTGGAATAGGCCAACTGTAACACCTTAAGAGCAGGTATAAGCTTCCCAGGTTCGATAAGCGCAATTTTACCCAAGCATTCAGCTACTACATTGCGAACTCCCTCTTCTTCGCTTGCACAGTGATTAAAGAGCAGATTCAATATCTTCTCGACATTAGAATCCTGAAGCTCACTCTGGCCAGCATTATCAACAGATTGTCTTGCAATAACCTATGAAATTAAAGGGAAAAAATTGAAATAAAATAAGAATTGAAACAGATAGTTAAATAAAATGATGCAAAATGTTATTGTGATTAAAAAAAAGTTCTGTAATCCAATAGCACACCTCCTTCAAGGAATGAAGCAAAAGGTATTGTTTCTTCTGTTGATGATCAATTTGATCCAAGATAAACGGTAAGTACTTTGATAAGTTGCCCACAGCTATATTGCCAAGAGCATAGGATGCTGCAGATTTTATCTCTTCGAAAGGAGACTGGAACGACTCGATAACAATATTCTCTATGTTGGCATGCATGCTAAGGTCCTTCCTTCTCCCAATTTCTCCAAGGGATAGCAGCGCCAAGTGTTGTTTAGCCTAAAGGTAACATAACATTCATTAGTCATCGAAATTAAATATTAATAACAAGAGAGCTGCTATTTTCACCGGCAAATAAGAGAACACATGCATTATGTGCAGACTCCAGTATAGCAACAAAATGCAGCAACCCACATACATATATCAGATTGACAAGGTGATGATAAGAAATACAGGCAAATTAGTTATCTACCATCAACCAACTTTTATTTGGTGTGATGTGCAATCAAGAAAATGGCCAAAATCTATTCGGCTCGAAGTCCTAAATCAAAGATTAAAACCTTCCAACTGAAAACATTATTATTTTTAAAAACGAAGATATAATAATTCCATTACTATTTTATATCAACCAAAAACAAGTCCCTGTATATATATTCTAATTATATTATTCATCCATCTCTATCAAATTGGTTACTTCCTTGGTAACTCGAATTTGAAACGAGGCATCAGAAGCAATGAACACACACACACATGCACAAAAACACAAGCAAGCAAGCGCGCGCACACACATATATATATATATATAGAGAGAGAGAGAGAGATGTATGACTAACATCCAAGTGTAACCAGAGTAATATATGAACGGATATCACCGGAAGTTAGCTCTCCATGCAACTTCTTGTTTCAGGTGAGCTGATAACAATTTCTTCATCAATAGCATGCATGCTCACATTAAGAAAAGGAAGATGAATAGAAGATTGACAATACGAAGATGCACAAGCTAATAATTTTACAAAATTTAAAACCACTAGCAACAGTCTAAATAAAATGCAATATGCAGATTGACTTTTTTTAATCAATAGTAGAACAGTCGTATCTATATCTTATCAAAGTTTGTAATCCTATAGAGGCACTATTATGAAATAAGAGGAACTTTGTTTACACAAGCGACCATTCAAGGATAAAACTCATTAAACGCACCCTAATCACTGTAGTTAAGACTAGAGGCACAAGGCGAGCTGCAAACTGCCCAACACGCCAGAGGAACAAGGCACAATGGGAGGATGCCTCGAGGCAAGACATTTTCTTTATTGCCTTTCTAAGTTTTTCAGATTCATCATCTTCATCATTTTAGTCTAATCCCATCAAAATGCGATCCGCTAGGAAGCAAGGCTCGCAAAAGATTTGGCATAGATTTACAGTCAGTTGCAACTAGACGTTAAACCTGATTATTATTGCAAATTGAAATTCCAAAGTGAAGTAGAAAATCATGGACATGTGGACTACTTGAGTACTTGACTAATCATACTCCTACCAACTTTTCTTTACTCTAGATGAGTGGAAAAAACATTAGATTTGCTATAGAAAATTAAGTTGTCAAACTGAATGTACAAACATAAAAATTACTCAGAAGTAAGAGAATAAATAAACACATTAATCTACATAACATTTATGAACAAAAGTAATACAGAAACCACATCTCAAAGCAATTTAGTTAAAAATTATCTAAGTTTACTGACTACTATATAACTGAGTGGACTCCACCAGTGTTGTGCTTAGCATATTATTCTTTCATTGCCCATCCCAACCCAAGATAAAGGAGGGTTGCAAATCGTCAACAAAACCTAAAAGGCTAAAACTTGGCATGATCTTTATGAAATGAAGATCAAAGAGCATATATTGGATGTACACAATTTTATTTCATCGAGTTGATGGTCCTTAACAGAGCTGAAATGAATGGAAAAATTCATGAAGCTAACCTGATGAAAAGTTAGGATAAATATTTTTTTTAGTTGCCATAACTATATGATTGAATAATTGAAACTACTGCCAATCCCAAGCCAATATAACAACTATTATATTCTACTTTAGGTTGCTCAGTTTAATAATAGTGTGTATGGAGCCAATTATTGGAGGTCCAAAATTTCCACAGTTACTAGCACTATTCAATGGTAGCCAAAGAACTGCTCTTGTACAGTAATAGAGAGCGTATTTGCAATACTCTAAACCTAATTCCATGAACACAGCTATGGAACAGAAAAGATAGGACAAAAGACCAAAATATGAGAGGTGGGGGGAGCAAAGATTAAAGGGAAAGAAGAGAAGATGAGAGGGAAAGAAGAGAACAGATAAAGAAAGGGAAATCAGAAGAAAAGAAGGGAAGAGGAAGAGGATATCAAAGGAGATGAAATAGAAAATAAGAATAGGAAAAGAGGGAGATGAGAAGAAGCTGCAAGGAGAAAAGATGAGAAAAACGAAGACGAAAAGTAAAAGGAAGAGGGGAAAAATAGAAGAGGAACGTCAAAGAGGAAAGAGGTTGAAAATGGCAGGTTGGTTCAATGGAAAATATAACTAATTACAGACGAAAATGATAAATTAATTGACTGGACCCAGTGATTCTTTGAATAAGATGGTATTCTTTGTTTGGTGAACTAATGGATAGATAAAGAAATTGATAGTTTGCAGTCGGTGTTCTACAAAGCGGCCTAGGCGGCCGCCAAGATGGAAGCGGTGCAAAGCCCCTCCGATTTCTATGTGGCTTAATTAAGCGCATAAGCCACTCAGCCCGCTTAAGCGGATGCCTAAGTGGACCCAACCCACTTAATGGAATAAAATTTAGTCTTTTTTGAAGTATCATGGGTCGGGTTTGTTCTCTTTTCACCATACCTGACCCAAACCCATATTTAATGAAATAAAAGTCAATTTTTCCCTTTTTCTAATTTTTTTTGAACTATATAGCTCAAAATCTATTTTTTACTGTTAAAACATCAATATGTTCCTGGTTATTATGCTGAATTATCAATATAATTATGTTTCTACTGCTGAAATTTCAATATGTTGCTATTTTCTATGCTGAAATGTCAATATACTGCTGAAATTTCAATATGTATATATATTAAATATAATATCAACTAAAATTAAAAAAACCACCTAGGCGGCGCTTAGGCGGTACTCCAACCACTCAGCTCCGCCTGGTGCTTTTTACAACCTTGTTTGCAGTAAACTAATGGATAGATTAAAAAATGATATTTCAGACCGGCAGGTATAAACTGTTGTAAACAGGGAAAAAGGGGGGGATAACTTCCAAATAAAATAAGTGAAAAAGAATGTTGTTGATGTAAAACATAGAATAATATAAACTCAGCTTGAACTATTAGGAAAGAAAATAAAATTTAGTGGCATGTTGGTGTGTGTCACTGTCAGGTAGCTATGCATTCAAAATGACATCAAGTGGGGGTATTAAACTTAAAACATAATTTGCCAAAATGATAACACGATCCTCGCCTAGTATATTTACCGCCTCAAAGTTATATTTGTCATTTAACCTTATTTAATGAGCATACTCATAGCCAATCTCAGTCCTAGTCAACCAAACATATGAGATTAGATCCCTGATTTCAAATGCATAATGCATTGCTGACTGAAAATTACTAATTATAGACATCCAACGATATTCTTATTTCTGAAGCCAATATCTGTAACTGCTATAAATTGGTTGCCACCATGATGCACAACATACAAAAAGCAGTAACTACAAGACAAAAGTCCATGTTCATTTATACTTATTACCCATCAAAATCAAAGGTTTGGAAGAGAAGAAATCATTGCAGGCACCAGGAAAACAAATTCAATGTGATTGTGTCAAAACCCTTCACAACAATTCTACATCAATTGATACTTACAGTATTTGCCGTGCTGTCATCTTTCAGAATGCCTTTGAGCATTTCTACAGTAGATGAGCATTTGATGTCACCAGCAGCTAGACAAAGTACGGCCACACATTGTGCTATCGAAAATAGAGCCTGTTTAGCAAGACCACCAGACTGAGGTGATGGTTTAGCACTTGAAAGTAGTGAATCTAGTAATGCATCAAAGCTTGTATTGGCAGAATGAACCAACGAAGCAAAGAATTTCTGCAGTGCCTGTACATTAAAAAGATGGGGTCAGAAATATTATAAGAAATTCTCTTTTACAATCAATTATAAATTAAATATTTACTTGCAAAGCTTGACCCTGCAATAAAGAGCTTCTGATTAATATGAGTGCTTGAGGAAGAACTTTATATGTAACAGTCACACCGACTGCCCCAGTAGACTTCCTATCACTCATAAATGTGCAGCAGAGTTCCAAAGCAAGAGCAGTCATATGCAGGTCCGTATCACTGTGAACCAAGGTTAGGCTAAGTTAATTACATAGATATGATGATGCAGTAAGCATGAGAAATTCAAAACAAAAATACCTTATAAGAGTGGACATTTCAACAATTATAACTTCATAAGTAGATGGACTAATTTGATCGCCATATGCCACAACGAGAGAGTTAAGTGTCCCCAATGTTGCCTGCCGCAATGGCCTATTAGCCTGTGTCAAAAAATATAGACCTTGATTCCCAAACAAATGGAGATTTAAACTGTTCGTTGACTGCAGCAACTAATCTAATGCAAGCTGCACTCCCTTTACAATTATACATCGTTTTGTGAGTACCTTTCGCAGAAACGCTGTCAGTTCTGAAAGAACTTGCTCCAAAACACAAGAGAGATCTATACGTAGAGGTGAATTAGCAATTACTGCAAAGGCCTGAAGAAAAGAAACATCAGAATAGAGACAAATGGAAAAGTTAAACTCAATCGGCTTAGGTTGGGAAAAAAATAAAAAGCAAAACAAAATGTGTCCCCAACAGGCAGACTAAATCGGGACAATTAAAGTCCTCTATGTGGATGGACCACAGAATCAGGCTAACTCCAATTATATGGGTGAATAATTGATTGATTTAACAGGTGGGTACCCGAATAATCGATATTGTAACTGTAACAACTTGCACTGGTCATGAATATGGAGAAATAGTGATGGGAGGAGAATTAAGTGCCACAAAAATATACTGATAACACATATATGATACTTCCATATTTATATGTATCATTTGCCCTCTCCGTATTTATCAGCTATTGAACAAACACTTATTTGAATAGCAGCAAAATTTAAGAATATCAACTTGGTTCTCAGCCTTTTAAGACCTTTTAACAAAGTGCATTGATTACTATTCAAACAATAAGGCTTCAATTAACTAGGTGTAACTAGATAAGTTTCTACAAGTTCCCTCATCTGGCTCTCAAACTAATGACTCTAATTTTATGGTATACAACGTGAATACCAAGCTGTGTACTGTTGTAATTTAACAGACACTGTAATTGGCTTTACTAATGTAGTTTCTTCTTATAGTCAAGCACAGACATTAAAGTCGGCGCGTGGGGGGGGGGGGGGGGGGGAGAAGAAGACAACCGGCTCATACTTGAAAAGGCAGTTCAATAGTAACAAAAATTATGAAGCTAGGTGTTATATAGCATTTACCTTCACAGCAGTCGGTCGTGTTATTTCATTCCCCATCCGATCAACTAGTACAGGAAGGCATACCGATAGCTCTGACTGGAGATTATCGCCAAAAGTTGAAATCACAAGGCTCATACAAGATATAGTGCTCTCTTTAACTTCCTGAGAAAGAAATCACTGTTACACGAAATTACAACTTATGTCCTTAGTACCTACTGTAGTTTCACAAACCTGATCTTGGTCTTGATTTCCCAAACGTGTCAAGATAGCATTATAGATGGGGCGGACATAAGGTTTGAAATTGAGGGTGCATGTCTACATCACCAAAAAGGAAAAAAGGAAAAAAATCATCTCAGGAGTGGTAAAACAATAACATACTATGTCAAACACAAAAATATCAAATAATCACCTCAAAACTTGGACGAACCACACGGACTAGTTCTCCACACACTCTTAATGCCTCCGCTGCTACCTTATAATATCTCTCATGTACTGCAGATAATATAAGGCTAGATAGTGCCTGTTTTTTTAGTACTGGGTGAGCAAGACATCATACTAAGGAAGTTAAAGTTATATGTACAGAATCATGTTCAGTAAAACAATTCTAATACCATGACATTGAAAACAAATAACAAAATGGAACAGCTTGGTGTGACTAAAAATGAAACAAGCTACAAAGAAAACCCCTAAGAATAGAATATAATTTCATTATCACAAGAATTATGTGTTGTATAAATCAGAACTCAATGAATGCTTTAGGTATGCAGAAAGAAGCAACCCTTCAGAAGATGGCAAATTAAAGTGTGGATGAGATATTATTTTATATAGCTTGGTGCAGAGGTCAAACAAGAGAAATCATTATACAGAAAGAATCTTATTTTCTCACAAATATTGCATTATTATCTCACTCCAATATCCCTTTACTTCATTAAACTTTTTCTCAGTATTTAATCCAAAAAAGAACTCAACCCACAATTATATTCTCCCATAACGATGTAAGACAGAAAAGAATGAGGAGAATCGGTAACCTAAATAAACATCATAATTAGAGCATAAATTTATTGTAAAGCATCCATAATGTCTGCAAACTTGCAAAAGATTAACAATACAAGATATAAATTATATAATACATGCAGTATAATAAATGGTTTCCCTGGTACCTGGATGAAAGGGTGGAAAACAGAAGGAGAATGTGAAACCATGACTAGTCTAGTAAAGACCAGGGCCTCAATTTTCAGATTCGATGTACATGACTTATCCTGGAAAGGCAAAATTTGGATAATTTTCAGGGAATGCTAGCCGCAAGTAAACAACACTGGTTGCAAAAAAAAAATTGAAGATAAACTCACATGCAAAGCCTTTTCAATTCCAGAAACAAGAGATCCAATATGATCAGCAAGGCAGTCGGGTAAGACAACAACAAGTTCCTTTAATACTGAAAATGCCCCCACCTGCATATGCCAAAAAGTTGGGATGAAGGCCTGTTGTTCTTGTTGTTATATGCCAAAAAGTAAACAAGCGAAAAACGAAGAATCCATTGATTACCTTCGTCTTGATGGGTTTTTCACGCAGCTGCCTGTTTACTGATCGGACAATTTTCGGTACTTCTTGTTTCAATAATGATCGTGGGCTACATCAAACATAAAAAAGGAATCCCTTAGATAGTGCACACACTAAGTTTGGTGATATAAGTTCAAAGTTATGGAAGAGCTATATCACCGTAGCCTTGGGAAAAAATTTATTCGCAATGGAAAATCATTAAACCGTAGCGTACCTCGACTCATCAGTATGCTGCCCCTTGGTTACATTCCCGGTCTGGCGCAGCAACTCAATAAAAGTATTAAAAACATCCATCTGAGAAAACATATGTTAATCAAGGTACAGATGGACGTGTAATCATAGCTTGCTTTTTTCCTCCCGTAATTAGATTAATAGATCTGATGATACCTTTACATTCTCTTCTCTTTCTCGAAACCTATCTATCAACTTTGGGCATGCCTGCAAAATAACAAAAATCTTATAGACCTGTATGTCCATATTTGACCTCTATCCCTATAAAAAGTACATGGTTTCATATACAACATAAAACTACAGCAGAACTGATTACAATTTCCATAACCAAGCATAAAAATGAAACACCATAGAACAATCAGATATCTAATTAAATCCACGATTGGAGATTAATCTAAAAGGGAGATGCAGCTCACTGCAACTTTATGACAGTGGTGAAGAACAGAGATATTCATGATCATTGTAGTGGTTACTATCTTTGGATATGAAAGCCTAAAAAGCAGCAGAGAATAAATCGAGAATAAATCACATGCCTCACAATACATCTTTGAGAGCATCTCTGGACGGGAAACAATAATAGCAGCCAAGCACTTTGCAGCTGCTCTTCGGACTTTCCAGCTAGAATCTTCATCATCAGTATATTCATCTGCACTTTCACTGCCATAAATAGATAAAAATACATTAAGATATGGTACAACATGCACACAAAAAAAAGTTGAAAATTGAACAGAATACTCTTCATCCTCTTCCTCCTGGTCCTCGCCAGCAGTATCCTCCTCCATGTTATCAGTGAAATTTGGATCATAGCTTAAGTATTCCAAAGAAAGATTTAAAATGTCATTACAATATGTGGATATATCCCTGGGACATCTGAGAAGAAAACTCTCCAAAGCCTGAACCGAAATAGTCGATTTAGTAAACCAAGAAGAATTGTTTACATGCTACAAAGTGACTGTAAATTTTTACATGTACTGGAATACCTGCAAACTATATTCACGGAGCTCTTCATCATTTTCTGACGCACTTGTACAGTAATCTATGAGCAAGGGAACAGTTTCACCGAGATGTGGCCCAAATCGATATCCAACAGAACGACTGATGAAATCTCATATGGATTGTTTCCCCAGTAGAAATGAAAATTAATTATCATACAGGACAAGGCGGTTTTATAATATTATCCCAATGTAAAACATGTACAATGTAAAACACGTACAACAAAAGGAAAAGTTTACCATATTCATACAACCAACATGAAAGTTAAGATTTAAAAAGTCATTGGATGTGATAAGGTAAAAATTAAAAGGTGAACTTTATGTACCCAAAAGTAAATTTTAAAATTAGTCAAGTAAATATGCATGCACACAAGCAAGTACACTAGGAACTCAGCTTATATTTCACAGTAATAGGAAAGAGACCCAATTGTAAGAAAATGGCATGTAGCATGTGAACAGAGTCGGCATACATATTTTGTCATGTTACAACTTCACCTATATAGATCCTTTAGGCATCAAGGTATCTGCCTTTCTAGTCCAATATAGTCCTATATAAGACATGAGTATGCATCCGGTCCATTCAAATGAAGACTCCACAATGGATAGACAACCAAAAAAACCAAGCGATTAACTAGAACCCAAGTAGATCATTGAAGATCAGAAATTTTACGACACAAAGTAGTTTTTAGGTGTCTTTGACTGGATTGTACCTATGATCTATTTTGGAAGAAGATACTTTCATGTAATTGTTTCCCATGAAACAAGTGGGTTCATTCACATCTTGTGTCAGAAATTAGTAGAAGATTGTCATAAGATATTAGGAAAATGACATGCAAATTTTGATGAATTGCAAGATGATTAGCAGGGATAGGAGAAGTGCAGGGGGAAATCTGGGTAGAGAAGTTTGAGATCATGAAAACATCAACTTTTGAGTAGAGAAGTTGCCATTCTTTCAACTAATGAAGACAGTTTGGGCAAAACTCATATTTTGCAACTTCATATAACGTCGTCTGTTTATCTGCAAAGTCCGTTTTTTTAATAGAACCTTTAAACATTTATTAGTGATAAACTCCCTATCCCTTAGGAAATCTGTGACAAATTATCTAGAGTCTAGGAGTCCATATTCCATGAGGACTTTTGGACTTGTAATTATCTAAAGTGTAGCTTCCAATGAAAAAGGTTCTAGAGATGTCCCTCTATCCATCTAAGTTTTTAGACTTTTAGGAAGCCCGAGGCTCTCCATTCAGCAACCTACAACTACAATTTTCTAGATATTATTCTCCTTTCTACGGCAAATGTTCGACTGCAGAGTA
Source organism: Agapanthus africanus (assembly GCA_030015575.1). NCBI lineage: Eukaryota > Viridiplantae > Streptophyta > Magnoliopsida > Asparagales > Amaryllidaceae > Agapanthus > Agapanthus africanus. The sequence continues at coordinate 372,500,799 of JASDDO010000010.1, forward strand.
AGATTCTCTCTTTGCATAATATATGAGAAGCTACTTAAATGATGCCATGGTTCAATGGGAGGAATGGAAAGGTCCTCATATTGAACTAAATAGTTGGTAGATAACAAAACCCATTTCAACAAGAGATAATAGTTGATAATGCACATGTCACTCGGCATGCACTCACGTATCAACCGGATTGACCAATAGTTCATGAGAAGTGTGTTCAGAAGAAAAGGAGATTAAAATTGCAATTCAAACTTATTTTAGTACTCATGGCATTTTTGTAATATTATTTAAACATTTAATGCCTTGTGAATTATGCATTTGTTCATCATTTAGTTGTATTCGACCATCGGATTTGTGGAGTGGATTTAATTTTCTAATATTGCCGATATATATTAGATATCCGCCATTATATAGGAAATGGAGAGGAAAACGATATAATATGATTTATTGGTTTCATATCTTTTTATAGGTTTGGAAAAATATCGGCTGATATATCTTAATAATTTTTTGATATTTTTTATATTTTCGGTTTTCAGGAAATATTGGAATAAGATCTGACCCGGCCATGTATAAGAATAACCTAAAATAAAAAAAGATCAAACAAAAAAAACAGATTCAAACTTTTCTTATCTTTGTATCCAAAAAAATATTCATCAAAACCCTATATCTCTTCCAACCTCGAAGCTCTTCCCTCTGTGTTAGAAGCTCACTAATGTTGGAGAAAATCTGAAGCACTTCCTTGTCTTTCGTCGATGGTAAATCTTTCTCTTTCGATGGCAAATTTCTCAAGAATTCTTGTCTCAATTTCTCAAAAATTCAATCCTGAATTTCTCAGATATTCCACCATAATTTTCTGAGAAATTTGCCATCCAAAGAGACTTTCAAAGATGAGAGAGAAGGCAAAAACTCATATTACCACCTTAGACCAGCCACTTGATATAACTATTTTACTACTGAGATATTGGAAAAACGCATTTAAGAAAAGCCATTTATATTGAGTTACGTATATGGTTATTCATAAAACAAAAATATACAATACGATTTTTTGAAAATATCTCCCAATATATCATGATATCTAATAAAAAAAATTACGGGCCGATACGATATCAATATCCGATATTTAGAACATTCAGGATCCTCTAATTATAACGACTTCTAATGATTTTTTTCTTTAGATAACTCAACACTCTTCGGTCTTTTATATAAACGAGACTCAGACAAGAGATGTTTCCTCTAAATATGTTAGCAACCCATCTAAAAACCTAGAATCTATTCCTCCCTCCTCTTCCATGTTTCTTTAAATTTTTATACTACTGGAGAAATAGGTTGTAGGAGAGTGTTCAATTAGAGCTGGGTGTATTATTTCATTGTTAATTATATGGTTATCTTGAACTTACTTTAAGATTTATGATGCTAGACTTAGTTATGCCAGTTAAGTTTATATTATGTGGATTGTATATTTGACAGATTTAACACATAAGCTCTTGCACGATGATTAAACTTTAGCGGACTTACTCCTGATGTAGGTGCCTATCTATATATAGATCATAGATATTGGAGAACATTCTTGAAAGTGAAGTTCAACTTCCAACATCATGTCAACTGGTTGGCTTTACATGTTAGTAGAAGCATCCAAGATAATATATCAATCCAAGCAAAGGCGGATCTAAAGCCATAGTTGAGGAGCCACATGCCTCCTCTAAAATTTTGCAAAAAGAGTAAACTAATTAATATCGAGAAAATTAACATACAAGAAAGAGCCTTTAGCTCGAGTGGTAGCATCGTTTTTTCCAAGGAAAAAGTTGCAAGTTCGAGTCGTTTTAACTTAATCATTAACTTTTTAGTTAATTTAAATGAGCACGGATTGCAAAGGACTGTGTAATGCACTTAAAAAGCCTTAAAAAAGTGTTGATGTAAAAAAAATTCTATCTTTAATATAATACGAAACTAAGTTGAAAATAGAATCTTTTGTGGCATTTGGAATCTTTGGCACAAAAGACAAAAGCATGATTTTAGTGTCTTCATATTTACCTTTACACTTGCATACATTTCCTTGGCATCCCCTTGATCTTATGGCTAAGAATGATTGCAAGTCAGTGGTGCAATAAAAAGAAAAGGTGTCGTGAACAAAAGAGTGTACAGTAAGAGAAGGCCCAGTAAGAGAGAAAAGAGCATTGTACAAGGAAAAAAAATACAAACATATAAGAAGACAAAATAGGTTTTTGCATTGATAGGAAAAGAAGGTATGGTATTTTTGTATAGCTAAAAGCCTTTGAACTAATTTCTTTTGTGGAGCCCGATAATATTGAATGGCCAGATGTTTGGGTTTCGTATTGATCAGCTTGTTATTTTAGGCAGCAAAATTTTCTCTTCTTTGTTTATTTTTTCTCTATATTAGCCTAGCAAACATTTTTTGATATTTAGAAATTTCAAAAACTCCTAATAAATTTTAAAGGTTTTAGAAAACTTTTAGATTGTTTTCAATGGATAATTGGAAAAGGGTTTAGTTTATTTACTATGGGCATTCGAAATAAAATTGAAGTTATTTACTATGAAAATTTGAAAGAGGTTGTGAGTTGTTTGCTATGGATTTTAGGTTCTCATTATATAGAAATATGTTTTTCTTTTAATATCAAAAAAAATTCTTTGTTTTTCACCTTGCATTGGTATTGATGGGCTTTAATGTCACTTTTCTTGCTTGCAATGATATTCGTCAGTTGATATCTAGAAGTATAAAAAAAATTCAGTTGTTTATTATAAATTTTGAAATGGTCAATACATTTTCCTTTGAAGAATAGAGCTTGAATTTTTTATCTTAGTTTTTGTTAAGTGTTTTTAATTAGGGATTTGATTGTTATCAATGAACAGTGCAGTATCTTTTATGTAGAATTCTGACGATGTTTTCATATGGATTGAGATCTACAATATTATCATAGAAAAGCTCCTCCAACTTCTTCTCTTTCGGATGATTAGGTTTTTCCAAAGAACTTTATATCATTTGCCTAATTGATGGGCCTTCTGCCTTCAAATTTTCAGTTTTGAAATTTTAAAGATGCTTTAAAGCTTATGTTATTTTCCTTTTTAATCCAAAATAAAGATTTTTGTTTTAAAAAAAGAATCATCGTATTGCTCTATATACTAGTTAAAGCAAGTATTACCTAATTTTTGATAAAGCGAATATATGTTACCATTCATTTACTTTTCCAAGATCAATTTTGATTCCACGCATTACGCGTGGGGTCACTCGCTAGTGATTATATCAATTTAAAATTTCAATGTTTAAGTTTTTCTTTGACTTTCAAGGAAAACTTAATATGCAATGTGTGCCCTTCTGACCAAAACTCCTCCAAGAATTTTTAACTTTTAACAAAAATAGAATGTATATTTTCATCCATGTAAACAATTTATTAAATTTCAACGGCATATTCAAATATATATAAGTTTCTAACGTCCATAAATATGAGGTGTATGTATAAGAGCATAAGCATATGATTGCAAATAGTAGTCTAAGAGTACGCAAGTAAAATTGTGAGAAAGAGTGAAATTAACAGCTGACATGTTCAGTTACCTTAAAGCTCCAACCATTTGGATATTTGTACGGGTTATTTCAGGCTTCAGATTTCTGTTCTTTAACAGTCGAACTACTTCAGCAGTTGCCTTTGCCAAAAGATCATCAGACAAGCTTGAGGCAAGAGATGCTACAATCCAAAACAAAGTTAGTTATGTAATCTCTCTCTGAAGACACAAATTTAGAATACTGAACACAAAAATTTCAGTTACTGCTTAGTCATACTCATATGGGAATTTTTTTTGGCAGGGGGGGGGCATAGGAGATGCAACATGTTAAATTTATTACTCTCACCAATGCAAGCAATAGACTTCTTTCTGACACTAGCTTGATTAGAATTTAACTGAGACAGAAGTGCATTTAGCAATTTGCCGTGTTCTTTTTCCATCAAATTTCCAAATTTATTGAGCATGTCACACAAAACGTCCAAGTTCTCACACTTGACTTCAATACAGATCCCCTGGCAAAGAAAGGAAAACGAGGAGCACGCCAGCGCACAAGTGATTCCATTAAATCGAGAATTTATATGAACAAGATACAAAAGAGTTTAACATGAAAACTTCGGAAAGCAGTGTCATTCACTAAACCTGCAGTATATCTGAAAATGAATTTTAACAGGTTAAGTCATAATAAATAAATAAAACTTAATGAACATGATAACGAGACTGCAACACTGTCCATTGTGGACCCATGGTAACAGCTTAATCAATCATGAAAAGTCAGAGAATATGACATTGCACAGATAATTAAGGGAAGAGCTAACAACATGAAGAAATGACCAACATTATATCTATAGCAACAAGGATGTGCTGACTTGAGTTTATTGTTCACAATTTAAAAAATGTTTATATGGAGCAATATGCAAAATGATATAATTTGGTCAAATGCCTCAGATGGTATGGCATATAGAGGTCATAATTAAATGCCCACAACTTCAAAATGTGCTTTAATTAGTTATTTCAAAACTAAAGATATGAATTAAGACCTCTCAGACATGTCGAAATGGCAAGGCTACTAAGATATGTGAGCATGTAATAAAAAATCCTAGGTTGTGTGAATCCGGATATAGATATGTGAATATGTGATACGATATGAATCGGATTCACGGATAAGCAATTTCTCAAAAATCTAGGTATGATTTGTTTGGAATACACTAGTCTGTTATTTAAATATATATAAATTATTGCATAAAATCATCATTTTAGCAAAACCTAAATTAAGAGCACAACCAATTTGTCAGTGTCGGTGCGTATATTTTTTATGTGTTAGCCATTAATACTAATTTAATAATGTACAATACAATATAAAATTTTAGAGTGTGCCAACATGAGTTCCACATGTTCTCGATGAATTCGAAAGAATCTGATATGGATATGAATCCAATACATATCCTATACAGAATTGTTTCTGTTGGGGTTTGCTCGCGCCCTGGCCATATACCGTGGCCGATGCGGAACAAAAAATGGTGTTTAATTTTTTTTTCTTGGCACTAAAAACCCGTTCTAGAATCGAACCATAAACCTACACTAACTAACTACGAAAGATAGAAGTGTTATCTATTGTGATAGAATGTTTTACCAAATGATCCATATCCTTCGGTCTTCTACCATCTTCCTTAGCTCCTTGAGGTCTCCTTGATTGAGCTTGGCCGCCGGTCTTCCTCCGTCGAAGATGATCCACCCGAGAAATGTGGCTCATGGCTCTAACTCCACACTAAGAATCTAGTGAGCAACTAGGAACTCTATGTTGCTAATCTAGAGTGCCTAGGGATATAGTGAGTTGTTCTAAGTATGTATCTATCTCTTTTCTACCCTTGATTCTCAACATATGAGATGGTAGGGTAGAAGATGAAGAAGGAGAAGCTCAAGAAAGTCTAGAGAAGAGAGACGAGCAAAATGGTGAGAGTGTTTTCCAAAATCCAACCATCAAGTGAGAGAAAATATCAAGCAAGGTTTTGTAAAACCATTTTCCAAATATAATATGCAACCATACTTGAATTGTTAGCACAAATGAATTAACAATTCATTTGTCAACACTATTCAAGCATGGTTCTCACAATTCTCTCTTCATCATCTTTACACCTCATTTCCATTTAAATAAATAAATGGATAATCCAAAATGAGGTGTCCACCTTCTAGAATGTTTTCCGTATAAATACGGATTACACTCAATTGTATATACCTACATGTATTCGTACTAAAATACGAATACCCAAAGAGATAGAATAACATAAAGAACATAATACTAGAATATACATATCGAAATATATATACGTAAATTATTAAATCAATTCCTGATTTAATAATCTGGCTCAAACCCGAGCCGACTAGTATTATCAACCGTCCGATCAAAAGTCCGGGTAACTAATACAATCATTCGATCCGAACCCTGCACGTATCAAAATACGGCTACTATATCATTTTGCCAGAACCAGGAACACCCTCTGTGTGGGACTCTAAAGACTCGTCAATACGCTAGCAGTGGGTTTAACCACAAGCACGTCAGCGGCACTAGCTGTACGTAACGGCTACTCAGGTATTGAGCAAAAGGAAGGCCGACGAGCAAACTCATCCAAACCCCTACTGAGCTTGTCTGACAATCTCCATACAGTCCGGTCTGTTCGTCTAAGAGTATCGCATATCGGGTCCAGGAGGTGGATAAAGTCAGACCACTAATAACGCGATATTTCGTGTCGGTGTGAAACACATCACCCACTGAGAAACTACTGATCCAAATCAGTAATTCTCGTCTACCTTGGCCAAGCATTTCCGGTGATGGTCATCCGTGCACAGCGGGACATCAACCCCCAATACCGGGAGAGACGAATCCCCGACGATCCGCTCACTGCCTTCATGTTGCTCGGGACTGTACCCAACTAAAATATGTTTGCATGACTCATTTGAGCCGCGGTAGGGTGGTAATCAAAGCACAGTGGGAACTCACACGAGAAAAATGACGATCTTAGATCGACAGACTAACTTGTACTCATGTCATATGAGAACTGCTATATGATAATAGCTATAATACCATCTAGCATATTCCCGACGAGTCCGTCCAGTGTAACTCATAATCCAATGAGCATCTGTATACTATCTTAGGTGACTAACTGACACCAATGGCTTGTGAGACCGGCCACCGCCCCTCGTCGGAGTCTCGAAAAGTATACACTAGTTTATTCCGGAGTATCGATGTCCAGTCTCGATACTCTCTCGACTATGGACATTTAAGGATGTGCTTATAGACCACCCATCTCTTACGTATATGATTGTCATCATAATACTGGTAGTCAAACAAGAATCCTATGGGCTCTATCAACATGTAATGGTGATCTGTAATACCACATAATGCATGTACATGATGATAAAGATAAACCAGATAGCATACTATCATTTTGAGTAAGACTGTTCTACCCGTATAGGTCCTTCCTCAATTATCACAATCGCATGCATGCGATTACAATAACTGACTTGAAGGCACTATAGCCAACAGTTTCCTCATTGATGAATCCATGCAACATAGAAAAAAAATCTAAAGTGCAGTTAATATAAGTGATAAATATATGGATAAAGTGACACTTGGGGCCACAAACCAAACAAACAGGGAGTATGAATCAATATGAAGTTGTAAAGATGTATCAGCAACAACATTTTGGGAGTACTGTGTGAATATTGGGAAAGCCTTTAATCAATAATCCGCAGTTGTTAGTAATGTTCATTTCACTTCAAAGCTATGAACAAGTCTTAAATGTGCTTGTTTCATTGTCATTGATCTTGTACAGGAAGTTATAGTTTGAACATTAAAGAGATGCAAGAGTTGCATCATTGTACATGAAAAAAATGAAGAGAGACAACTAAAGTCGATGGGAATGCTTGAAAGACTATTTGATGCTTCCTAAAATTTATAATATAATCTCTAACATGTACCATTGGCACTATAATTTGTATCAGGTAAATTACACAAAAATACCCTTAGATAACAATATTTTGCACTGAACAACCTTAAAGTTTTCTTATTAAAGTAAGCTTCCTTAAAATGCTCCTTTTGAGGGTATTCCATTAAAAAGTCCTATAAAACCAAAATTTAAAGGGATTTACTGTAATTAAGGGAAAAAAAACTTCTAGTTTAATGTAAAAACTGTTGACATCACACGATCCTCAATTTTGTTGATTTAGTTCAGAACGTTATTTAAACGAATTCATATGTTACTAACGACGTTTCCAAGTTTTAATCTTGAAGTATAGTTTGCCTACAACATATCCAACATCAAATAAGATTGCCTACAACATATCCAACATCAAATAAGATTGCCTACAATATGATACGCACTCAAACCGGTAATATGGCATAACAACTCGATGCAATCGACAACGTGAAGCAAGCAAATTCCAAATCCATTCATGTCAAATGTACCAAGTCAAGAGAAATGAAGCAAATTGAAGAACCAAGACTAAGATCGAAGATATGAGTGATGTAATTAGTAATGATCTCATAAGATTAGAAACCTCATTCCAACTCATTCTTAATGTCCATGAAGTCTTCGTCTCTTTTAGAGACATCATAGCTATCTGGTGGAATTCAAATCTGTCAAAATTCAAACCAAATGTATCATCCATGTCAGAACACTGACGTCAGTATAAGAAAATTTTGAACCGACATCAGCCTTTGACGTCAGTATAAGAAAAGTTTGAACTGACGTCCGTAGAACAAATCTCTGATTTTCATCTTTCTGTTTAAGTTCTCGGTGATGGCTACCCCGACGTCATTAGAACAAACTTTGTATAGCTGACGTCTATCCCTGACGTCGGCACGAGCAGTTTGAATCGAAAATTTGAATTTCAAATTTTGAAATGACTGGACACTTGCGCCAAATTTGCTCCTAATTTCCTCTAAACGGCCATTAACTGTTTCATGGCAATTTTTGGCAGTTACAATAACTTCCCATTCAATTCTCTATAAATACTTTTGAGATCTCATAATTCAAAACAAGGAAATTCATTAAAAAAATTCTGAAAATCTTCGTGTTCATCGCACTTTCACTTGTTCAGATTTTTCATTTCCGCAAGGGCCTTAAACTTGTCCATATTTCTCAAAACAAACCTTGTGCCTAACCAGAAATAATCTTTGAGATAAATAGGATTATGAGTGAGTGAAATCATCTGTAATAAAATCGATTGTAACCCAAGAAAAGGGATGCTTCTCCTTTTACTTGAATTGTAGATTCGGAGTGGAAAACGAGGTCTTTCTAGAAAGACGTGAATTAGATCGGAAAGTGCGGCTTTCCTAGAGAATCACAGTTTAGAAAGGAAGAAAACTTGTTTCCTAAGGAATTGCATTTTAAATGATTGATCCTTGTGAAGAGAGATATCTTGTTTCATCACATCCTGTGAAATGAGATTTGTGTACTTCATACATATAGTGGAAAAATCCTGAGTAGGAGACTCAGGCGGGGACTAGGCACAGGAGGTGGTGAACCTTAGTCAACATATCGTTGTGTTTGCATTGCTCTTACTCTTTTACTTTTCTGTGTTTTGTATTGATTATTGTATTAAGTTTCTTGTTTAAAACTTGTTTTGAATATTTTCCGCAGAATCTCGATAATCACTTTAGAAATAGTATTTAAGTTTTAAATTTGCCATAAGATATTATAATTACCTTATTCACCTGCCTCTAAGGTATTTTTAATTGGTATCAGAGCGGGTTGCTCAGTTTTAGATTAACATTAGAGTTCATTAGATCCTAATGGCAAACTAACTAAAGAGCCAATCCACCACACGACCCCCACTTTTCAATGGCACTAATTTTCAATTTTGGAAAACTAAATGAGAATCTTTTTACAATGTATAGACTTAGATATTTTAGATGGTATAGATGAAGTCTTTGTTATTCCTACTACAAAACCATATTCTGATGCAGAAAAACAATCTATGAGATTAAATATTAAGGCTTTGAACGGCCTTCACTTCTCGTTGGTTTTAGAGGAATTCAACAGAATTTCCATGTGTCAAACAGCATATGATATCTGGAGAACTCTCGAGACTGCACATAAGGGTACTGGCCAAGTAAAAGAAAGTAAAATTAATAGGTTAATGCACGAGTACGAAATGTTTTCTATGAAAGAAGACAAATCAATAGATTAAATGTACTCTAGGTTTAACAATATAGTACCAGAGTTATTTAATTTAGGTAAAAATTCTGTAAATAAATAAAACTATAAGATTCTTACTGAACTTGTCTTGGTAGTCTAGGATTACCACTATAGAAGAGGCAAACGACATGAGCACCATGAGTGTTGACACTCTCATTGGTAAATCGAAAACTTATGAGATGCAACTCGGTGACATCAAGACAAATGAGGACAATCAAAGAAAGAATATCGCACTCAAAGCGTCGATCAGTAAAGTTAAAGAGCCAATCCTATCAAACGATGATGAGAGCGACAACGAAGAAATGATAAACATTGCAAGACATTTCAAAAGATTTCTTAAGGCAAGAGGCAACTCTTTTAAGAAATGGGCTAACACTTCCAAAACCATGCGATGTTTTGAATGCAACAAAGAACATCTCAAGACAGATTGTCCGAATCTCAAGTTCAAAAAGGACAAACCAAAGTGGAAGAAAGGTTCGGAAAAACGTGGATTCCAAGCCATCTGGGATGATTCCGATTCGGGTGAATCAGAAAACGAAACCGCCAACATGTGCTTCATGGCGATTGACGACAACGATGTAAGTGAAGATATTTTTTATATAGAAAACTTAAATAAACACAATTTAATTAATTTGTGTTTTTATTTAAAAGATAGTTATCAAAAAATCCATACTAAATATAAACTAAAAAATAATCTTAGTGTAAATAATAATTTAAAAGAAAATGAAAAAGAAAAATTAGTTCATGAAAATAAGACATTAAAAGATAACCTAATTTTAGAAGAAGTTTCTAAAGTTAATAATACTATATTTTCTTTGAATAATGAAATGTTTGATTTAAAAAAACAATTAGAAATTAAAGAAAATATAATTCTAAAGTTTACTAAAACTAAAGATAATCTTGACGTTATGCTAGAAACATGTGTAAATCATTATAAACATGATGTCGGTTTTCATGATGATTCCAAATATGAGAAACATACTAAGTTTATTAAAAAATCTAAAACATATAAAAATAGAAATAGATTTGCATAAGTAGCTTGTTATTATTGTGGTAAATTAAGGCATATTAGTAATATTGTCAAATAAAGTTAAAATTTTCATATAAATATCCTTCACTCCTAACCACAGTGGACCGATAATGAAATGGATTTCTAAGGTTACACCTTCGTCTTTTTGTTTTGCAAAATCCCCGATCACATAAAGAGAAGTGATTCTTGATAGTGTTGGGGTTAAAACTTACACCCCATTGGTTAAAGGTCAAACACAACGTCAAACCGTGGACAAGTAGGCCCAAGTCAAAACAAACGGACCTTACTGTTCAATCAAGCTGAGCCCACGCCTAAACCAAAGCCGAGTCGACGCTCGAACCCAAGTCCAAGCAGGTAGGCCCAAGACCAGACCGTCTCCATGCCAATAAAGTACAACAAATAAATGTAATATTTAAATAAATGGGCAAAAACCTAAATTTTTGTAAAACCCATGGCTTATGTGTAAAAAGAAATAAGCACATGAGGCATGATATGGGCAAAATGTCATTTTTAAAGCATAATGCGCTAAGTGTAAATTTGTAAGCCTATATAAAACGGTATTATGATGAAATGAAACATAATTCATTCTCCTCAAAAAAAATTTAGAGGTATGTGTCTCTTTCTCCTTCCTCAAGGTTATAAACCTTCTTTCTTTTTTTGAATTAAATCAAGAATTTAACTCTTCTTTCCTCAAAAAGGAATAGTTTTTCACCATAAAACCCTCGAAGGGGAGCTCAGATCTTCCATCAAATCTCTAAAAGAGAGACTTTTAATCTCAACGCCCATTTTCTCCAAGATCCAACAAAAAGAGAGGAAGAAGAAACCCATCTTAGAAGAATCCATTTTAAGGAAATCCAAGGCTCGAAGAGGACGAAAAGGGAGCTCCTTTCACCATCCAAAATCTAAATCCTTTAGGAGTTTAACTCCAAATCTTTGAGGAGTTCAACTCCAAGATCCAAGTTCAACTCCAAATCCAAACCTTTTAGGAGTTTAATTCCAAATCCAAGCCTTATGGGAGTTTTAACTCCAAATCCACATCCAATTTCTTCCCTAAGAGTTTAACTCCAAAACACCTCGAGGGTTCAACTCCCAGCCCAGAGGCTAAGCCCTTTCTTCCGCTAATGTTTCCAAAGGCCCACTGGCGCCCGGCGCCCACGCACCTGGCACGTGACCCGCTGGCGCCCAGCGCTACACGGCATCCACGTGACCCGCTGGCGTCTAGCGGTCACGTGTTATCTCACGCGTCCTTAGGACGCCCCTCACCCCTCTTTTTTCCAAACATTCCCCACTAAAAATACCTCCTCCGTTAGAAAAAATTTCTAACGTTAGCGGGACCCCCGTAAACTCTCTGCGAGGTTCCCGATACGTCCAAAACACCTTCAAAACACAACACACGCATATTGCACATTGAGTTCGTATGATTAGTTTTACTCATCACTCGGAGCTTCGCTCGCTCTAAAGGCGAAGGGTAATTAAAGACAGTTTAGTCCTCGGCTGCCGGAGATTCGGATCTCTACAATCAATAAAGCCCAGTTTACCATAGGCAGGGGAATCTGTATACACCTGACAAGCGCGCGCATTCCGATCTCAATGGGGTGTCGAAAAATATCCTACAGATTCTGGCACGCCCGGTGGGACATTTTCTTTCCTTCCATATTTCTGGTTAAATGTTCATGCAAACTCAATCAACATATATATCGATTACATGTACTGAAATCATGTTTCTATTTGCAGATTAACAACTTTCGATTGCAATCTCAGACACAGCGACCATGTCTTCCAAGACGAACTTCGTTTCTGTCGCAACTCCGGTGACCTACGTGGTCAAGATAAATGCCCACGTGATCCTCCCGGTGAGTCTCATGACGCGATGGGAGGAGCCTCTACGCCAATTTGGTTCCGTCATCATCTACCCCGCCGGAAGCGCTCATCTGGTGGAGACCCCGACAAACCAAGTAGCCAAATCGACCTCAAGGGACAGGAGGCCAAATGTCGTAGTCTCGAAGGCACCCCAACCTAAACGCAAGTCGGTGTTCGAACGGCTCTCCTTGGCCCCAGCTGGGGGCAATGTTGGATATAGTGCCCTCAAGACAATCATTGTAATTGCAAGTAAGCGATTATGATAATTGAACGAGGATCTATACAGGTAGAACAGTCTTATTCGAGATGATAGTATCCTATCCGGTTTGTCTTTATCATTATGTGTAAACGTTTTGATAAAGCCCATAGGATTATTGCTCGACTACCAGCATTATGATGGCGATCATATATATATGAGCTGGGTAGTCCATAAGCACATCATTAAATGTCCTTAGTCGAGAAAGTATCGAGACTGAGCATCGATACTCCGGAATAGACTGATGTATACTTTTCGAAACCCCGACAAGAGGCGGCGGCCGGTCTCACAAGCCATTGGTGTTGAATCACCTAAAATAGTATACAGGTGTTCACTGGAGGTGAGTACACCGAACGGACTCGCCGATAACTTCTAGATGGTATTATACCTATCGTCAGATGGAAGTCCTCTTGTGGCATGAGTATATGTTGGTCTTTTGACATGAGATTTTCATTTGTCTCGTATGATTTACCACTGTACTTAGATTACTACCTTACCACGGCTCAAAGGAGTCGTGCAAACAGGTTTTAGTTGTGTATAGTCCCGAGCCACATGGAGGCAGTGAACAATCGTCAGGGATTCGTCTCTTCCGGTATTGGGAGTCAATATCGCGCTGTGTTAGGTCAGCCATCATCAGAAATCCTTGGCCAAGGTAGATGGGATTTACTGATGTGATATCAGTAGTTTCTCAGTGGGTGATGAGCTTCAGACCGGCACAACTTATCGGGTTAGTAGAGGTCTGACGTTATACGGAGATTGTCACAGACAGGCTCAGTAGGGGTACGTATGAGTTTGCTTGTCGGTTTTCTTTTCGCTCAATACCTGGATAGCCGTTACGTACAGCTAGTGTCGCTGACGTGCTTTTGGTTAAGCCCACTGACAGTATATTGACGAGTCCTTAGAGTCCAACGCAGAGGGTTTTCTCGGTTCAGGCCAAATGATGTAGTGGCCGTATATTGATACGTGCAGGGTTCCGATTAGGTATGTGTGCTAGCCACACGGACTTCAATCGGGCAGATGATAATACTAGCCGGCTTAGGATTAAGCCGGATTATTAAATCAAGTTTTGATTTAATAATTTACATATATATATATATTGAAATGTATATTCTAGTATTATGTTCATTGTATTTTTCTATCTCTTGGGTATACGAATTTTGATACGAATACGGGCATGTATTTGCGGGGACGCATTCTTATATTTATACAAGAATACTTCTAGAAGAAGGACAACTCATTTCCAGGATTTTCTTTTAAAGAAAATATGAAATGAGGTGGAAAAGAAAAATTGTGGAGGGTATGAGCAAATGAATTCTAAATTCATTTGCAAATACTATACAAGCATAGTTGTAGTTTTAAAATAGAGAAATTTTTTTAACAAAAGAAGTTGAAACATGCTTGAATTTGTATTGGTTTTTATTCATTCCACCATTCTAGCTTCTCTCTCTTTCATGGCTCCTTCATTTTCAACACTCTCATGAGTTCAGAATCATGAAGATAAAGAGAAAGAGAAATGCTAGAACACTCACACATCATTAAGCATCCTAGATTAGCGACCTAGGATTTTTAGTTACTTCATTGATAAAGTTGAAGCTTGAACTTGGTTCCCTCGAATGGATCGTCTTCGCCAAAGGAAGACCAGCTTGCAAGCACGATCCGGAGTTCTTGAGAGCATGCTAAATTCCAACCCAATTGGAGCAAATGAAGACACTACAAAGATTGTGATTTCTATCCTCTAGTATTTGCTAGTTTAGGTGTTTGGATTAGATTCTTGGGTGTAAGGTTTTATTGCCAAGAAAATTTTTGTTTTCGGATTCCGCATTGGCCGCGGGTTAGCGGCGAGGGCACTAGGAACTTTCAATAGTATCAGAGACACCCAAACACCATAAACTAGATAGTTACGAATCTCCAATCCCGATGATTTTGCCACGCAAAATCTGCCGCCAAAACCAAGCTAAATTTAATGTTCTGACTCCCTACAAGCTCTCGGTTTGGACCGAGAAGCTGTGGGGAGGTGCGCGGGGACCCACGAGACGTCCCGGGAGGACCTAAGGGGCCTACACCCCTCTAACCACCCAAATGGTGGCATTGGGGGTGGGGACCCGAAACTGCCTCAGAAGGCAGTTTCGGGTCTACCCACCCTTATGGCCACCTTAGGGTGGGTCCCCCCTAAATGCCCTCCGGGTCGAAGTTAATTTTATGCCAGGCCCTCCGCGAAGTTTCGGTTCAATCCGAGCTCATTTCGAACTCCCGGAGTTGGTTTTAGCATGGAATTTCTTATCGGTATTTAGCACACTTGATTTTCAGTGTTTTGGAAAATTGAAGTGTTAGCTATTTGTGTGCGGTATTCGATTGTCGTAGTCTTTGTAATGGTTGCGTGTATCATAACATTTGGTAAAACGTCGTCTAATTTCTATAAGTATCAATTAGACAGGTTACGGAATTGATAATCGCATGTTTGCATGTTCTGTAATGGATTTTGCTTATTGATTGTGGTTATGTTGGATTTGTCACGATGGATAGCCCGGTGTATGTAGTATTTGATGCAATTCTCTGTGATGTGATGTATATTCATATTGCGTGACGAACATCTGACATGTGGACTGCTGTCATTGCGGCTTGTATTATTCTTTGGGGCACGTCCGAGTTGCGGACGTAGCCACCGTTGTATATTCAGTTTTTCATTACATGCACTAGAATTACCTCGCGGCAGAGTGCTCGAGTAGCCGGAATCTAGAGGGCAACGGGCTTCTATCTCATGGCATTGAGACCGAGGTGTCTTACTCTAGAATTGGCGGGCTATTCGCCGCACTCGTAGGGGTATAAGACTGACCCGCGGAGGGGTGCTCAGGTCACCGGATTTCGGAAGTGCTGGGTGGCCCGCTCACTTTGTTGATTGGGATTGCATCGCTTCTGGGATTGGCGGATGGCTTGCCGCACTCGTAGGGGTCTAGGATCCGATACTACGGGCAATCCACATGACCGGGAAAATTACATTTCATATTTGGCTCCATTGAAATATACTTTTCCTAGATTATCCGCATTTCTATACTGTGTTTGCTTCTGCTATGATGCTTCTTTGATGTTACTTGATATCATGCGTGAGACGAATGTTGCTATATTATATATATATATATATATATAGTAGACACTATATATGTTTTGCATATACGCTAGTCATGTCCCCGCCCTGTCGTAAGTTAAGTAACCTTACGGTGAAGACTCGGGACCCTGTGGCAAATGCAGATGGCATATGTGTGCGTGCTTATCTTCGTTTCTTTTCTGGCATGATATGATTAATTGATGGGATTCATTAATTCTGATTAATGCAAAGAAAATAAACCTAAATGATGTTGTCGGAACCAATTTTTAAAACTACTCGGTTTTCTTCAAAACCATAGTCATATTCTTTTGCTTTGCATAGACGTATTCGGTTAGGAATATCCTGCACCTCATTCTATGAGAGAAGAGCTTTGATTCCTTCACGGGGAGTTCGCTCTTAAGCAAAGGTTTATGTTACTAGTTTTAAATCCGGAGCATATACCACTCCTTCTCAAAACTGCTCGGGTTCCTTCAACGATATCAAGTTCATTACGTTAAAGGCTTTTCGCCAAAAACCAGCCGTAGCCCTCCGTCATTTCCTACGAGTAGTGCTTTAGTATTCATGCTGCGTTTGTTGACTTTGTCAAGACGTAGTGTACGATAGCTAAGCGGTGCTTGTTTGTAGCATACGATGCGATTGGTTAGGACAGTCGTGCGGCCTTGTTGACTCCGTCAATGGCTCGTGCGGGTGGGTTTAATACAATCAAGATAATGACGGGTTGAACTTGATTAGGACTCTTTGATTTGTTGACTCCGTCAAGGTCACTAGGGTCTCAGAGGCAAAAACCATATCGGGGGTTTCAAATATAAAGGAAACTTGCCAAGTTTGCGCATACCTTCTAAAATGTGGTAATTTTGGTCGGTTTCCGTCAAGATTATCACACAATGATAGTTGGATCCCAATTCATACTGATGAGTAGTTTACTCCTCGGGTTATCCCGACTAATTCACCTTTTATGGTTTAAAGAAGAATTCGAGGAAACGGTAGGAGCCATCCTAATTAGATAAAGTGATTAACCAATCTAATCTAGGTTAGAGTGCATGATGAGTGTTTCTTTTCTCTTTCTCTGGTTTGCGACCATGACCCGCCTTAAACTAAAACCCATGAACCAAGTTAACTGAACCTTCTTACACACTTTGGCTTTTTAGATTGTCATGATTCACGACAAACTCATATATATTCCCGTTACTCCTACTTTCCTTTTGCCCTTCTGCGGCACACTCCGTATCACTTCGAAAATCCATATTGTTTGGAAAGGACATCTCGTATAGTTACATACGAACTCGAAGAAACTTGTTTCAGTTCAAGAATGGCCACTGGTTTTGAAGAAATTAAATAGGATTATTCGGTTGTATTTAGTCTTTACCTTCTCTCATGATGCGTGGGCTCCTAGTATTAAGAGAGTACACATATTACGCTTATTGAATGGTCTCTTCCATATCTTAGGTCGGTGCCGAATAGTAGGAAAAGAAAACCAATTAGCTTAAATGTGGTGTACAGAAGGTAAAAAGTAAAGACATATAAAAGGATTGGAGTAAGGGAAAGGAAATTTGCGACTACTGTCGCGAATCTGGATAGTGAAAAAGGCATTACTAAGAATACCCGGCCACCCACTTGAAATATTTTCATGTTTCAGTTTTCCTGTGCGGTGTTAATTGAAAACTGCTTTCCCAATTAAATTCTGACTCCAGGGTATGTATTTACCATACTTGATTCTCACATCTGTATAGCGTTACAGATGCTGAGTTGGAGTAAAATATTGGGAATTCAGTGATTAGATCCTCACTATCAGAATTCTTTGTAATTGGTGATTGGGGAAATCATCTGGGTTTTGCCTTACGGCAAATATTTGGTTTTGAATAACCTTTGTTATACACCAATTTTTTAAAATTGAATATCTGTATCTTTATTTTATAAAGTGAGATAAATTTTAAGAATTGTGTTTTAAACATTTACATTTATCAGTTAAAGATAAAGTAAGGTGCATTGAATAACGGTATAGACATTCTTAACCAAAATACAATTTTCAACTTACAACACACGAAATTTGAGTTAGTATACTCTAGAGACTCATACATGGTAATGTATATTGTTTGATGACCATTAAGACAAGGGGTTAGTATTCATACTATATTCCGTTTACTTATGTCTTCTCTGGTTTTAGACGCATATTTCGTTGAAATACAAGATCCAAATTTTGAGAAGTTATAGGTATAAAAATAAAGTAGAAAATCATGCGTTGAAAGTATCTAGATTCTTCAAGGTAATCGATGATGTAGATACTTATGGTAGGTATTTCGTTATAGTAATATTTGAGAACTTGATTTTTTCTCAGGTTACTCATCCATAGGTGCGCTCCTTGATGAGTAATGTTGCTTGGCCTTTTTCCATAAAGGATATGCACCGGAGACAGTCGCATAATAATTGAATATAGTTCCATCTAAATTAGTGCATTTGTTTCTATGTGGACATAGAATGATTGCATATCTTGAGGATGTTAAGATATGGAGTTATCCAGTTTCTGTTTCAAAGCTGAATCCGGATAAACTCAAGGCACGTTTCTGTAACGACAATTTGTGGGTTATTTCAGGCTTTTAGCAAGGTTTTAACTTCTACCATTTCAAGATCAAAAGTTGATTTGTTCTTGACTCGCCACCTTTTTGTAAAAGGGATCTTTTTCAAAAGAAACAAATGAGGATATGGTAGAACTGGAAGTGATTCCAAAACCATGAACGGTTACTGAAAATTTAGTAGAATTTGAAGATTCAATTGGATTCGACAATCCGTTAGCCACTCCGCAGTTTTAGTGGGTAATCTCAGCCACCCGAAAGGTACTTCGGTTTCCTCAAAGACACTGACATGGAGGTTTAGATGACACAAGCTTCCCACTACTGCTGTCCTAGACTATGAGATCTGGCAGGTGGATGACTATAATGTCATTATAAATTGAATTTAGAAATGCACGTGTATATGACTCTGCCAGAGGGTTGTAGTCAGTGGGAGCAGCGAAAGCGTGGTGGGCAAGTTGCTTGTATCTATTTATAGACTAAAGCAAGGAGAGCGGAGACAGATTATCTATTTTGATGTGCCAGTCATAAAGTTTGACTTCATCAGAACAGCAGATGGACCTGATAAGAAGGTAGTAGAGAGTGATGTCCTGGTATTTGGATGACATGCTCATGATAAGTAATGTTCCTATACTGTGATCGGGTATACTGTGGTTATCATAAAGTGTTTCTCCACGTAGGATCTGGATAAAATATCAGAGATTCTGGTAATTAGATTTATGGTTTTAGATCTAGATTTGGGAAGTGTCCCAATTCGGGTACCTTGACACTATTCTAAAGTGTTTTAGAATAAACGACTCCTGACGTGGTGGTATACCCGCAGGTGAAGGAGTCACCCTCTTTAAAGAGATGTCTTCTAGACTGATGAGGAGAGAGATTTGTATGATTGACATATCACTTGCTTAGGCAATTGAGTCAATCATGGATGTCAAGTACCACACCAGATATTGCTTTTGAATTATCTGCAATAAGCATATATTAATCCAATCCTGAAGAAACATTGGGAAACAGTTAAGAACATAAGATGTGTTCTTGGTGTATGGTAATGGCAGCCTCCTGCAGGAGACGGTTACCGGTTTAGACTTCCAAGATGACCTGGATGACAGAGTAGCTGTCAGAGCTATAAGTTTACCTTCTTTTGAGGTACAGTATGTTGGATAGTTTTCTAAGCAGGATACTGAGGTGATCATGGCGTTGGGTGATGATTACATCAGCTATGGATACAGTCTAAGTAACTTGTTGGATTTGGTGTTCATGTTATGAACAAGGTCCCATCAGATATCCAGACAAGTTCTAAAACAAGTATCGCTCATTTCGGGAGATGGTTGTTCTCCACGAAGTTGAGATATAAAGAGAAAGATAGAAACATTGGAGCGGATCTACCCACTGAGGCTATTTCTCGAACACGTAAGTTTTTCAAAACTCGTTTTGAGAAACTTACGTGCAGAGAAGTTGGATATTCGGTAGCACACAAACTGTGAGTGCGATACCGCAAAAATTAGCCTTAAGTGCAAGTGAGAGATTGTTAGATATAGTGCCCTCAAGGAAATTATTGTAATTGCAAGTAGGCGATTATGATAGTTGAACAAGGACATATACAGATCGAGCATCCTTACTCGACATGATAGTATCCTATCCGGTTTGTTTTTATCATTTTGTGTATACGTTTTAATAAAGCCCGTAGGATTATTGCTTGACTACCAGCATTATGATGGCGATCATATATGTGGGAGCTGGGTGGTTCATAAGCACATCCTTAAATGTCCATAGTTGAGAGAGTATCGAGACTGGGCATCGATACTCCGGAGTAGACTGGTGTATACTTTTCGAGACCCTGACGAGAGGCGGTGGCCGGTCTCACAAGCCATTGGTGTTGAATCACCTGAGATAGTATACAGGTGCTCACTGGAGGTGAGTACAACGGACGGAGTCACCGAGAACTTCTAGATGGTATTATACCTATCGTCAGATGGAAGTTCTCTTGTGGCATAAGTACAGATTGGTCATTTGACCTGAGATTTTCATTTGTCTCGTATGATTTACCACTGTACTTAGATTACTACCCTACCACGGCTCAAAAGAGTCGTGCAAACAGGTTTTAGTTAGATACGGTCCCGAACCACATTGAGGCAGTGAACAATCATCAGGAATTCGTCTTTCTCGGTACTGGAAATCGATATCGCGCTGTATTGGGTCAACCATCACTAGAAATTCTTAGCCAAGATGGATGAGATTTACTGATGTGATATCAGTAGTTTCTCAGTGGGTGATGAGCTTCAGACCGGCACGACTTATCGGGTTAGTAGGGATCTGATGTTATCCACTCCCTAGATCCGATTTGTGATTATCTCAGACGAAGAGACCGGACTGTACGAAAATTGTCATAGACAGGCTCAGTAAGGGTAAAGATGAGTTTGCTCGTCGGCCTTCCTTTCGCTCAATACCTGGGTATCCGTTACGTCCAGCTAGTGCCGCTGACGTGCTTTTGGTTAAACCCACTGCCAGCATATTGACGAGTCTTTAGAGCCACACAGAGGGTTTTCCCGGTTCTGTCACGCCCCGCTTCCCAGAGTGCGCTACGATCGGCACGTGACAGAGCCAACCATGCTACCTGTGGTTAGGAAACATCCCTCCACAGTCACATTGCGGCTGTCTATATGATATCATGAACAGTAAAATAAAATAAACTATCTAGTACATGTCCATATGCCAGAATAAACGAGTCAAGACATAATATGCGGAAGAAATAGATCCAATAAACAATAACATCTGGAAATACGTCCCAAATACGGGCTCACAACAGGAAATGAAAGTACGGAAAGAAAACTAAACTAAACTAAACACTAACAAGATCCTCACTGCTCGGCCTGATAGCTGAAATACTCCTGATCGGCCTGCGAAAAAGATAAAGGATCTGGGCCATGCAAAACCCAGACGTCAATGCGTCATAATATCAAATAATAGAATATAATCATGAGGTAACAAGATATGCAGGCATGAGTATGAACAATAATATGGGTATAACAAGTAACACGGATATGGAACAGTGAAGAGTATAAGCATATGTGACGTGCAATGAGTAATCTGAACTAAACTACCGGGTTATCTATTCTACAGTTTGTGAAATCAATTTAATGGAATCGTCGATGTAACTCAATCGTATCCCGTGCGTGCCCGGGACTACGGTCCAGATTCTCGGGCTGAAACCGAGACATGCCGCCAGGCAATAAACAGGAATATGTACAGATGAATGATGTCAGCAGTATCATCCCGGGGCTGGCCTAGCCCATAAAACTGAGCAGTATAAGCGTCGAATTGTTGAGTTACAAGTCAGGTTTCATCATTGATTTCCCCTTACCCCCAAGGTTATGTGTTCAAGTCAGGTATTGATAAATCTGGAGCTAATGCCAACACAGGATTATGCAAGTACAGGTTTTGTCTGAATAAACAACAGGATATATCCGTCGGGACAGCAAGTCAGGATTGTCGGCATTAGAAACAATATCAGGTATCAAGTCAAGCAGTGGTGTATCAGGTCATGTCAGGTAGTGCATATATATCACACGGGTGCCTAAAGTAAAATTGTAGTAAGTGTCGAGTCACGGTAAAAGCACGGATGCACGAGTAATAAGCAGTGATATCATAACATGGTCAATGAGTCATGATGTACATTATCAAGCATGGGGTACTAATATAATGGTAACATGATATAATATGACATGACATGTAACTAAACATATAATATGTGATACGGATACGAACGGCTATCGGAAAACGGTAAAATTGTGACAGGGATGCACGATACAGTAAACATGCGATATTTTATTCATAGGAATATACATGTATTAGAATAGCATGTAGCAAGGTAAACTTGCCTAAACGGATCGCACGACGGATGTGTACGGCGGCGAGGGTGACGGCTCGGGCGTGGGTCCGTGCTCGAGAGAGGCAGGAAAGAAATGAAAAGAAGAGGAGGGAGAAAGAGTGCGAGAGGAGAGAGAGAAAGAAGAGAAAGAGAGACAGAGTGTAAAGAGAGGGAGAAAAGAACAAAAGGAGAGAGAACGGGAGAGAGAGGGGGGATCTGGGTGGGGGGTTAATTAATATTATATATAATATATAATTAGAGAAAGAGACGTGAGGGGGTTTATAAAAATTTAAAAAAATAAATTAATATAAAGAGAGGAGAGAGACAGGCGAGATTGTCGGCGGGATTTGGATAAAGAGAGTGATTTACGGAGTGGGTTGGTGGAAGAAAAGAGAGCGTGGAAGAGAGGGAAACGTAAGTTTATAAAAATAATTAATTAATAATATAATATATATATTATAATAATATATAATATAATATATGTTATAATAATAATATATATGTGTGTGTGAGTGGAGAAAGAGACGGTGGGTATGTAGGTGGGTTTAATTAATTAACTAATATATATATATATATATATATATATATATTATTATAATAATATATAATATAATATAATATATATTTATATAATAAACGTGTGCACAGTGTTTGCATAGTAAAATTAGTTTTAGACATAATAATATATAAACTTGGTTTTTAGGCTAAAACAAAAGTATTCCGAAAAATTCCCGGGTTGTGTCTAAAAATCTAGTTTTAAAATATAAAGGATATACGGATAAATTAAAATCATAATGCGATATCCGGTTGATAAAAATGTATACCCCCAAAAACGGATGCACGTAAAATGAATGTAGCGATCCAGACGAGTCTGTTTCAATAAACGGAATGAGAACACGATGTAGTAATGGAACCACAGGGTCAGGGGTATGATACAGGTCATGCTAGGTATTTTTAAAATATATTATTTGATTATATTTGTATTATTAAAACAATGTAAATGCCCAATATATGATACGGGTAAACAGGATATAGAACAAGAAGGTGCACGGATTCTTAAAACTAGCCGGGATAAATTATAAACAGGAATCAAGATGGGTTTCCAGTAAGCGGGTCGGGTCGGATGCAAATATAGATACCAATTACACTATTCACACCCATAACAACAATAAATCAAGAAATAGCCATCCAATATATTAATTAATCAAATCAAGTCATGGTATAACGAACTAGGATGTTACATTATACCCAACTACAAAAAGAATTTCATCCTCGAAATTCCCAAAACAAGAAAAGACAACCAAACATGAATCTGCGAGAAGATGTGTGGAAACTTCTGTCGAATCCGGTCTTCTCATTCCCAAGTCAATTCTCCATGCGAGCGATTCCCCCATGAAACTAGTACGAGAGGGATAACCTTGTTCTTGAGGACCTTTTCTCTTCGATCAACAATCGACATCGGTCGTTCTTCATAGATCAAGTCTTCCCTTACTCTCAGCTCCGAATGATCTAGCACGTGCGTTTCATCTCGAACATACTTACAAAGTTGAGATACATAAAACACGTCATGAACGCTCGCTAAAGATGGTGGTAAAGCCAATCGATAAGCTACTTCTCCAACGCGCTCAATAATATCGAAAGGCCCCACGAATCGAGGGCTGAGCTTGCCTCGACTCCCAAAACGAATCACTCCTCGAGTCGGTGATATCTTCAAGAATACGAGATCACCAATGGCGAACTCTAGAGGTCTTCTCGATGTATCAGCCCAACTCTTCTGTCGATCTTTTGCTGCCTTCATGTGCTTCCGGATCGTATTAACTTTCTCCACGGTTTGCACAATAAGATCTGGTCCCAATAACCTCTGCTCTCCGACATCGTCCCAGCAAACAGGTGAACGACACTTGCGACCATATAACGCTTCGAATGGAGCCATCTGTATAGTCGCCTGAAAACTATTATTATACGAAAACTCCTCCAAGTGTAGAGGATCCTCCCACGAACCCTTGAAGCCCAACATGCAAGCTCGCAACATATCTTCAAGAGTTTGGATCGTTCTTTCTGATTGGCCATCTGTCTGGGGATGATAAGCAGTACTAAACTTCAATCGGGTCCCCAAACTTTCCTGTAAGCTTCTCCAGAAGTGCGATAAAAATCGGGTATCACGGTCGGAAACGATGCTCACAGGTACTCCATGCAATCTCACAATCTCCTGCATGTACCGTTCTGCTAACGCTTCCGTCGACTGACCAACTCGAAACGGAATGAAATGAGCTGCCTTGGTCAATCGATCAACAATTACCCAAACTGCATTATTGCCTTTTGGACTCCGCGGTAAAGCTGTCATGAAATCCATGGTTATATGTTTCCACTTCCATTGAGGAATAGGAAGTGGTTGCAATAAACCAGCTACCCTTTAATGTTCAGCCTTAATTTGCTGACACACCAAACACTTTGCTACAAAGCGGGCGATCTCCCTTTTCATGCCTTCCCACCAGAAATGCGGTCGTACATCACGGTACATCTTCGTGCCTCCTGGATGTACGGAATATGCGGAACTGTGCACCTCCTTCATAACTTCTTCGCGAATGTCTCCTTTCGGCACACACAAACGGCTACCATATCACAACGAACCATCTTCATGAATCAACAAGTCCGTCCGAAGTCCCGCTTCAACCTGCTCTCGAAACTTCTGCAATCTTGGATCCTGTGATTGCGCTGCCTTAATATTATCGATCAACGACGACTGTACTTGCAGCTGCATCAACTGTCCCGAAGAGTGCGGTAGCAGGATCTCCAACTCGAATCTCCGAAAATCATCGATAAGCTCTTTCTGTGCGGCCAACACCCGAATTGCTGGCAACTGACCAAGCGCATCCGGCACTATATTAACTTTCCCCGGATGGTATTTTAAATCAAGATCATAATCAGCCATCAGCTCCAACCACCTACGCTGCCTCATGTTGAGCTCTTTCTGTGTGAACACATACTTTAGGCTTTTGTGATCGTTGAATACTTCTACCCTTTCGTTCAATAAGTAGTGTCTCCAAATTTTTAGAGCGAATACTACAGCTGCTAGCTCCAAATCGTGAGTTGGGTAATTCTTCTCATGGGTCTTCAATTGTCTTGATGCGTATGCTATAACCTTCCCATGCTGCATAAGAACACACCCTAAACCTTTCCCAGATGCGTCACTATGAATAACCAATCCTCCGGAACCGTCTGGTACGGTCAGAATAGGAGCGGTTATCAATTTTTGCTTCAACGCCTCAAAAGCTGAAGCACAACTATCCGTCCATACGAACGGTACCTCCTTCCGCGTAAGCTTGGTCAAAGGCTCAGCTAAACGAGCAAAATTCTCTACGAACCTTCTGTAGTATCCGGCAAGTCCAAGAAAACTTCTGATCTCTGCTACATTCTTCAGAATCGGCCAATCTTGAACTGCTACAATCTTTTCAGGATCAACAGCGATTCCATCTCCGAATACGACATGCCCCAAAAACTTCACTTCTTCGAGCCAAAACTCGCACTTGCTCATCTTCGCATACAATTTTTCTTGCCTCAACGTTTGCAGTGCGATCTTCAAGTGTTCGGCATGCTCTTCCTGGCTCCTTGAATACACCAGAATATCATCGATAAACACCACTATAAACTGGTCCAAGAACGGTGAAAACATTCAGTTCATCAAGTCCATAAATATCGCTGGTGCAATCGTGACTCCGAATGGCATCACTAAATACTCGTAATGCCCATATCGAGTTCGGAACGCAGTCTTGCAAATATCTTCTGATTTAACTCGAACTTGATGATATCCGGATCGCAAATCCAGCTTCGAGAATACCCTCGCGCCACTAAGCTGCTCGAATAATTCGCCAATGCGAGGGATCGGGTACTTGTTCTTAATAGTCACCCGATTTAATTCTCGATAATCGATGCACATCCTCATTGTGCCGTCTTTCTTCTTAACTAGAAGAACTGGAGCTTCCCAGGGTGAATTGCTGCTGCGAATCCAACCCTTCTCTAACAATTCAGTAACCTGCTTCTTTACTTCTTCCAACTCCACTGGTGCCATCAGATAGTATGCCTTTGAGATTGGCGCTGCACCAGGAACAAGATCAATCGCGAACTCCACATCTCGTTTTGGCAGTAAACCCGAGATGTCCTCGAACACGTCCATAAACTCTCGAACTACTGCTGGCGCTTCCTCCTTATCAACTTCCATCGACGAAAGAACGGCGCTCGTCAGCATAGCCCTAAACTTGACTGGCCCTACAGAACTGCTACCTCCAGCAAATACAAACTCTGGGTGTCCGGGAATCAGGAAAATCACTTTCTTTGCCCTACAATCAATGTGAGCATGGAAAGTGCCGAGAAAATCCATTCCCAAGACAACATCGTAACTTCCAGTCTCGATCACCAAGAAATCCACGAATAATTCTCGTCCGCAAATAACAACAGAACAATTTTTGCGCTCACTACTAAATATGATTTTCCCGTTCCCAGTGTGTATATCCCAACAACAAGACATGGTCGTGCAAGAAATTGAATGTGTAGCAATAAACTTGGAGGACATAAAACAATGGGATGCACCAGAATCAAATAATGCTAATGCGGGAGAATCATGAACAAGCAGGATATCTGAAACGGCTTCCTCTGAAGCCTTGGCCTCTTCGGCCGTCAGGGTAAAGGCTCGAGCTTGATTTGGCCCTTGTGTTATCTGCTTCAGCCCCTGAATTGGCCTCTGTGGTGATTTCTGAGCAATTCTTTCAAACGTAGCTTTGACGGGCAAGCATTGACAGTATGGTTAGCTGATCCGCAAACCAAACAGAGTCCAAGCATCCTTCGGCAATCTCTCTTTAGGTGTCCGGGCAGGTGGCAAAAGTCACAAATTACGCTCCTTCTCTGATCAGCTACGACGGGCTTCTTCATCGGTACCACGCCACGTTTGTCCACCGGTATACCTCTGCGTATAGGAGCTTGGTTTGGCGTAAACGTCGGCTTCCGTACTGCTACGGCTTGCTTTTGCGTATCCCTTGCTTTCCCCAATAAGCTCTGTTGTTCTCTGGCTGCCTTTAAAACTTGCGAGAAAGTGGTCAATCCCAGAGATATAATGTGCCTCTGAATTTCCACATCCAAACTGCGCATGAACCTTCGTGCCCTATCGGTATCTTTGGCAACCAAAGGTCCTGCAAATCGACTGAGCCGTGTCCACTCAGCCGCATGCACATCCACGGATCCGCCATTCTGCTTCAGACTGATAAACTTTTCTTCCATTTCTTCCCGTGCAGTCTGCGGAAAGAACTTTTCCAAGAAACTCTGCGAGAAAGTTGTCCAACTGATTGGCTTGAGCAAACGGGTCTCTTCCACGAGCCACCACTCACGGGCATAGTCCACCAATTGGATGCGTACCACATCCACTCTCTTATCATCCGGAATCTGGGCAGCGACGAGCAGATTCTCCGTATCGACTAGCCATTGTTCTGCTGGCAATGGCTCCTCCAAACCAGTGAAAGTGGACGGACCAAGTCTTCTGAAATCCGCCACAGTACCTACACGCTGTGCTGGTTTGGCTGCAACTGCGTCTACGGACTGCTGGACTGTCCGCAGACCTTCCTGAAAAGCTTCGGCTTGCCGCTGATTCAGCTCGGTTTGTCGCTTCTGGTTTTCTAGCATTCCACGAATCACTCCAAGCAATGCGGCGTTATCAACGCGCCTCTGGTACGTTCGCAGATCTTTATCCGCCATGATTCTAAAGCCCAGACACAGGAGAAGATTAGCACGATAAACAGGATTCAAGAAACAGGATAGTTGTAGATTCAAGAATATCAATGTGGCAGGACATGTTCCTAATTACGGGTTCTCTGATTCGTGTATTGGGTCCAATACCCAACTACAAAAGAACCAAACCCAATTAACCTAAAACCTATGGCTCTGATACCAAACAAACCCTGTCAAGCCCCGCTTCCCAGAGTGCGCTACGATCGGCACGTGACAGAGACAACCATGCTACCTGTGGCTAGGAAATATCCCTCCACAATCACATTACGGCTGTCTATATGATATCATGAACAGTAAAATAAAATAAACTATCTAGTACATGTCCATATGCCAGAATAAACGAGTCAAGACATAATATGCGGAAGAAATAGATCCAATAAACAATAACATCTGGAAATACGTCCCAAATACGGGCTCACAACAGGAAATGAAAGTACGGAAAGAAAACTAAACTAAACTAAACACTAACAATATCCTCACTGCTCGGCCTGGTAGCTGAAATACTCCTGATCAGCCTGTGAAAGAGATAAAGGATCTGGGTCATGCAAAACCCAGACGTCAGTGCGTCATAATATCAAATAATAGAATATAATCAGGAGGTAACAAGATATGCAGGCATTAGTATGAACAATAATATGGGTATAACAAGTAACACGGATATGGAACAGTGAAGAGTATAAGGATATGTGACGTGCAATGAGTAATCTGAACTAAACTACCGGGTTATCTATTCTACAGTTTGTGAAATCAATTTAATGGAATCGTCGATGTAACTCAATAGTATCCCGTGCGTGTCCGGGACTACGGTCCAGATTCTTGGGCTGAAACCGAGACATGCCGCCAGGCAATAAACAGGAATATGTACAGATGAATGATGTCAGCAGCATCATCCCGGGGCTGGCCTAGCCCGTAAAACTGATCGGTATAGGCGTCGAACTGTTGAGTTACAAGTCAGGTTTCATCATTGATTTCCCCTTACCCCCAAGGTTATGTGTTCAAGTCAGGTATTGATAAATCTGGAGCTAATGCCAACACAGGATCAAGCAGGTACAGGTTTTGTCTGAATAGACAACAGGATATATCCGTCGGGACAGCAAGTCAGGATTGTCGGCATTAGAAACAATATCAGGTATCAAGTCAAGCAGTGGTGTATCAGGCCATGTCAGGTAGTGCATATATATCACACGGGTGCCTAAAGTAAAACTGTAGTAAGTGTCGAGTCACGGTAAAAGCACGGATGCACGAGTAATAAGCAGTGATATCATAACATGGTCAATGAGTCATGATGTACATTATCAACCATGGGGTACTAATATAATGGTAACATGATATAATATGACATGACATGTAACTAGACATATAATATGTGATACGGATACGAACGGCTATCGGAAAACGGTAAAATTGTGACAGGGATGCACGATACAGTAAACATGTGATATTTTATTCATAGGAATATACATGTATTAGAATAGCATGTAGCAAGGTAAACTTGCCTGAACGGATCGCACGACGGATGCGTACGGCGGCGAGGGTGACGGCTCGGGCGTGGGTTTGTGCTCGAGAGAGGCAGGAAAGAAATGAAAAGAAGAGGGAGAAAGAGTGCGAGAGGATAAAGAGAAAGAGAGAGACAGGGTGTAAAGAGAGAGGGAGAAAAGAACGAAAAGAGAGAGAACGGGAGAGGGGGGGATCTGTGTGGGGGGTTAATTAATATGTATATATAATATATAATTGGAGAGAGAGACGTGAGGGGGTTTATAAAAATTTAAAAAAATAAATTAATATAAAGAGAGGAGAGAGACAGGCGAGATTTGGATAAAGAGAGAGTGATTTACGGAGTGGGTTGGTGGGAGAAAAGAGAGCGTGGAAGAGAGAGGAAGAGAGGGAAACGTAAGTTTATAAAAATAATTAATTAATAATATAATATATATATTATAATAATATATAATATAATATATGTTATAATAATAATATATATGTGTGAGTGGAGAAAGAGACGGTAGGTAGGTAGGTGGGTTTAATTAATTAACTAATATATATATATATATTATTATAATATAATATAATATAATATATATATATATATATATTATAATAATAATATATAATATAATATAATATAATATAATATAATATATATTTATATAATAAACGTGTGTGCACAGTGTTTGCATAGTAAAATTAGTTTTAGACATATAATAATATATAAACTTGGTTTTTAGGCTAAAACAAAAATATTCCGAAAAATTCCCGAGTTGTGTCTAAAAATCTAGTTTTAAAATATAAACAATGTACGGATAAATTAAAATCATAATGCGATGTCCGGTTGATAAAAATGTATACCCCCAAGAACGGATGCACGTAGCGATCCAGACGAGTCCGTTTCAATAAACGGAATGAGAACACGATGTACTAATGGAACCACAGGGTCAGGGGTATGATACAGGTCATGCTAGGTATTTTAAAAATATATTATTTGATTATATTTGTATTATAAAAACAATGTAGATGCCCAATATATGATACGGGTAAACAGGATATAGAACAAGAAGGTGCACGGATTCTTAAAACTAGCCGGGATAAATTATAAACAGGAATCAAGATGGGTTTCCAGTAAGCGGGTCGGGTCGGATGCAAATATAGATACCAATTACACTATTCACACCCATAACAACAATAAATCAAGAAATAGCCATCCAATATATTAATTAATCAAATCAAGACATGGTATAACGAACTAGGGTGTTACATTATACCCTCGTGGAGAAAGAGACGTGAGGGGGTTTATAAAAATAATTAATTAATAATATAATATATATATTATAATAATATAGAATATAATATATGTTATAATAATATATATATGTGTGTGTGTGAGTGGAGAAAGAGACGATAGGTAGGTAGGTGGGTTTAATTAATTAACTAATATATATATATATATATATATATATATTATAATAATATATAATATAATATACGAGAAGAGGTATAATGTAACACCCTAGTACGTTATGCCATGACTTGATTTGATTAATTAATATATTGGATGGCTATTTCTTGATTTATTGTTGTTATGGGTGTGAATAGTGTAATTGGTATCTATATGTGCATCCGACCCGACCCGCTTAGTGAAAACCCATCTTGATTCCTGTTTATAATTTATCCCGGCTAGTTTTAAGAATCCGTGCACCTTCTTGTTCAATATTATGTTTACCCGTATCATATATTGGGCATCTACATTGTTTTAATAATACAGATATAATCAAATAATATATTTTAAAAATACCTAGCATGACCTGTATCATACCCCTGACCCTGTGGTTCCATTAGTACATCGTGTTCTCATTCCGTTTATTGAAACGGACTCGTCTGGATCGCTACGTGCATTATACGTGCATCCGTTCTTGGGGGTATATATTTTTATCAACCGGACATCGCATTATGATTTTAATTTATCCGTATATCTTTTATATTTTAAAACTAGATTTTTAGACACAACCCGGGAATTTTTCGGAATACTTCTGTTTTAACCTAAAAACCAAGTTTATATATTATTATATGTCTAAAACTAATTTTACTATGCAAACACTGTGCACACACGTTTATTATATAAATATATATTATATTATATTATATATTATTACTATAATATATATATATATATTATATTATATATTATTATAATATATATATATATATATTAGTTAATTAATTAAACCCACCTACCTACCTACCTATCGTCTCTTTCTCCACTCACACACATATATATATATATATATTATGAGAATAATGGAGAAAAGATGCCATAGGAGGGAATTCCCTCCTATGGCGTCGAAAAAATACCCCCTCCACCAATTTTTCCGACGATCGGCCCCCATCATCTTCATCGTCATCATTTAAGATGTGGGTACACCAAATTTCATGTGATTCTACAACTTTTTCACCGTTGATTTAGCAATGTAAAAAGTTCTATTGTCGGTAAACCGTTAATTTTGAACCCACTAAATCAACGGTGAAAAAGTTGTAGAATCACATGAAATTTGGTGTACCCACATCTTAAATGATGACGATGAAGATGAAGATGATGGGGGCCGATCGTCGGAAAAATTGGTGGAGGGGGTATTTTTTCGACGCCATAGGAGGGAATTCCCTCCTATGGCCTCTTTCCTCCATTAATCTCATATATTATTATAACATATATTATATTATATATTATATATTATATATTATTATAATATATATTATATTATTAATTAATTATTTTTATAAACTTACGTTTTCCTCTCTCCCTCTCTCTTCCACGCTCTCTTTTCTTCCACCAACCCATTCCATAAATCACTCTCTCTATCCAAATCCCGCCGACAATCTCGCATGTCTCTCTCCTCTCTTTATATTAATTTATTTTTTAAATTTTTTATAAACCCCCTCACGTCTCAATCTCTCCAATTATATATTATATATACATATTAATTAACCCCCTACACAGATCCCCCTCTCTCTCCCGTTCTCTCTCCTTTCGTTCTTTTCTCCCTCTCTCTTTACACTCTGTCTCTCTCTTTCTCTTCCTTCTCTTTATCCTCCCGCACTCTTTCTCCCTCCTCTTCTTTTCATTTCTTTCCTGCCTCTCTCGAGCACAAACCCACGCCCGAGCCGTCACCCTCGCCGCCGTACGCATCCGTCGTGCGATCCGTTCAGGCAAGTTTACCTTGCTACATGCTATTCTAATACATGTATATTCCTATGAATAAAATATCACATGTTTACTGTATCGTGCATCCCTGTCATAATTTTACCGTTTTCCGATAGCCGTTCGTATCCGTATCACATATTATATGTCTAGTTACATGTCATGTCATATTATATCATGTTACCATTATATTAGTACCCTATGCTTGATAATGTATATCATGACTCATTGACCATGTTATGATATCGCTGCTTATTACTCGTGCATCCGTGCTTTTACCGTGACTCGACACTTACTACAGTTTTACTTTAGGCACCCGTGTGATATATATGCACTACCTGACATGACCTGAAACACCATTCCTTGACTTGATACCTGATATTGTTTCTAATGCCGACAATCCTGACTTGCTGTCCCGACGGATATATCATGTTGTCTATTCAGACAAAACCTGTACCTGCTTGATCCTGTGGTGGCATTAGCTCCAGATTTATCAATACCTGACTTGAACACATAACCTTGGGGGTAAGGGGAAATCAATGATGAAAACTGACTTGTAACTCAACAGTTCGACGCTTATACTGATCAGTTTTACGGGCTAGGCCAGCCCCGGGAAGATGCTGCTGACATCATTCATCTGTACATATTCCTGTTTATTGCCTGGCGGCATGTCTCGGTTTCAGCCCGAGAATCTGGACCGTAGTCCCGGGCACGCACGGGACACTATTGAGTTACATCGACGATTCCATTAAATTGATTTCACAAACTGTAGAATAGATAACCCGGTAGTTTAGTTCAGATTACTCATTGCACGTCACATATACTTATACTCTTCACTGTTCCATATCCGTGTTACTTGTTATACACATATTATTGTTCATACTAATGCCTGCATATCTTGTTACCTCCTGATTATATTCTATTATTTGATATTATGACGCACTGACGTCTGGGTTTTGCATGGCCCAGATCCTTTATCTCTTTCGCAGGCTGATCATAGGTATTTCAGCTACCAGGCCGAGCAGTGAGGATCTTGTTAGTGTTTAGTTTAGTTTTTTTTCCGTACTTTCATTTCCTGTTGTGAGCCCGTATTTGGGACGTATTTCCAGATGTTATTGTTTATTGGATCTATTGCTTCCGCATATTATGTCTTGACTCGTTTATTCTGGCATATGGACATGTACTAGATAGTTTATGTTATTTTACTGTTCATGATATCATATAGACAGCCGTAATGTGATTGTGGAGAGATGTTTCCTAGCCACATGTAGCATGGTTGGCTCTGTCGCGTGCCGATCGTAGCGCACTCTGGGAAGCGGGGCGTGACAAGGTTTGTTTGGTATCAGAGCCAGGTTTCGATCCTGGGACCTGTGGCCATAGGTTTTAGGTTAATTGGGTTTGGTTCTTTTGTAGTTGGGTATTGGACCCAATACACGAATCAGAGAACCCGAAATTAGAAACATGTCCTGCCACATTGATATTCTTGAATCTACAACTATCCTGTTTCTTGAATCCTGTTTATCGTGCTAATCTTCTCGTGTGTCTGGGCTTCAGAATCATGGCGGATGAAGATCTGCGAACGTACCAGAGGCGCGTTGATAACGCCGCATTGCTTGGAGTGATTCGTGGAATGCTAGAAAACCAGAAGCGGCAAACCGAGCTGAATCAGCGGCAAGCCGAAGCTTTTCAGGAGGGTCTGCGGACAGTCCAGCAGTCTGTAGACGCAGTTGCAGCCAAACCAGCACAGCGTGTAGGTACCGTGACGGATTTCAGAAGACTTGGTCCGTCCACTTTCACTGGTTTGGAGGAGCCATTGCCAGCAGAACAATGGCTAGTCGATACGGAGAATCTGCTCGTCGCTGCGCAGATTCCGGATGATAAGAGAATGGATGTGGTACGCATCCAATTGGTGGACTATGCCCGTGAGTGGTGGCTCGTGGAAGAGACCCGTTTGCTCAAGCCGATCAGTTGGACAACTTTCTCGCAGAGTTTCTTGGAAAAGTTCTTTCCGCAGACTGCACGGAAAGAAATGGAAGAAAAGTTTATCAGTCTGAAGCAGAATAGCGGATCCGTGGATGCGCATGCGGCTGAGTGGACACGGCTCAGTCGATTTGCAGGACCTTTGGTTGCCAAAGATACCGATAGGGCACGAAGGTTCATGCGTAGTTTGGATATGGAAATCCAGAGGCACATTATATCTCTGGAATTGACCACTTTCTTGCAAGTTTTAAAGGCAGCCAGAGAACAGCAGAGCTTATTGGGGAAAGCAAGGGATACGCAAAAGCAAGCCGTAGCAGTACGGAAGCCGACGTTTACGCCAAACCAAGCTCCTATACGCAGAGGTATACCGGTGGACAAACGTGGCGTGGTACCGATGAAGAAGCCCGTCGTAGCTGTTCAGAGAAGGAGCGTAATTTGTGACTTTTGCCACCTGCCCGGACACCTAAAGAGAGATTGCCGAAGGATGCTTGGACTCTGTTTGGTTTGCGGATCAGCTAACCATACTGTCAATGCTTGCCCGTCAAAGCTACGTTTGAAAGAAGATGCTCAGAAACCACCACAGAGGCCAATTCAGGGGCAGAATCTGATAACACAAGGGCCAAATCAAGCTCGAGCCTTTACCCTGACGGCCGAAGAGGCCAAGGCTTCAGATAAAGTCGTTTCAGGTATCCTGCTTATTCATGATTTTCCCGCATTAGCATTATTCAATTCTGGTGCATCCCATTGTTTTATGTCCTCCAAGTTTATTGTTACACATTCAATTTCTTGCACGACCCTGTCTTGTTGTTGGGACATACACACTGGGAACGAGAAAATCATATCTAGTAGTGAGCGCAAAAATTATTCTGTTGTTATTTGCGGACGAGAATTATTCGCGGATTGCTTGGTGATCGAGACTGGAAGTTACGATGTTGTCTTGGGAATGGATTTTCTCGGCACTTTCCATGCTCACATTGATTTTAGGGCAAAGAAAGTGATTTTCCAGATTCCCGGACACCCAGAGTTTGTATTTGCTGGAGGTAGCAGTTCTGTAGGGCCAGTCAAGTTTAGCGCTAGGCTGACGAGCGCCGTTCTTTCGTCG
The DNA here is from genome assembly GCA_030015575.1 of Agapanthus africanus. Classification (NCBI taxonomy): domain Eukaryota; kingdom Viridiplantae; phylum Streptophyta; class Magnoliopsida; order Asparagales; family Amaryllidaceae; genus Agapanthus; species Agapanthus africanus. The sequence goes on from JASDDO010000010.1 coordinate 372,536,725, forward strand.
ATGGAAGTTGATAAGGAGTAAGCGCCAGCAGTAGTTCGAGAGTTTATGGACGTGTTCGAGGACATCTCGGGTTTACCGCCAAAACGAGATATGGAGTTCGCGATTGATTTTGTTCCTGATGCAGCGCCAATCTCAAAGGCATACTATCCGATGGCACCAGTGGAGTTGGAAGAAGTAAAGAAGCAAAGAAGCAGGTTACCGAATTGTTAGAGAAGGGTTGGATTCGCAGCAGCAATTCACCCTGGGGAGCTCCAGTTCTTCTAGTTAAGAAGAAAGACGGCACAAAGAGAATGTGCATCGATTATCGAGAATTAAATCGGGTGACTATTAAGAACAAGTACCCGATCCCTCGCATTGGCGAATTATTCGAGCAGCTTAGTGGTGCGAGGGTATTCTCGAAGCTGGATTTGCGATCCGGATATCATCAAGTTCGAGTTAAATCAGAAGATATTTGCAAGACTGCGTTCCGAACTCGATATGGGCATTACGAGTATTTAGTGATGCCATTCGGAGTCACGAATGCACCAGCGATATTTATAGACTTGATGAACCGAATCTTTTCACCATTCTTGGACCAGTTTATAGTGGTGTTTATCGATGATATTCTGGTGTATTCAAGGAGCCAGGAAGAGCATGCCGAACACTTGAAGATCGCACTCCAAACGTTGAGGCAAGAAAAATTGTATGCGAAGATGAGCAAGTGCGAGTTTTGGCTCGAAGAAGTGAAGTTTTTGGGGCATGTCGTATCCGGAGATGGAATCGCTGTTGATCCTGAAAAGATTGTAGCAGTTCAAGATTGGCCGATTCCGAAGAACGTAGCAGAGATCAGAAGTTTTCTTGGACATGCCGGATACTACAGAAGGTTCGTAGAGAATTTTGCTCGTTTAGCTGAGCCTTTGACCAAGCTTACGCGGAAGGAGGTACCATTCGTATGGATGGATAGTTGTGCGTCAGCTTTTGAGGCGTTGAAGCAAAAATTGATAACCGCTCCTATTCTGACCGTACCAGATGGTTCCGAAGGATTGGTTATTCACAGTGACGCATCTGGGAAAGGTTTAGAGTGTGTTCTTATGCAGCATGGGAAGGTTATAGCATACGCATCAAGACAATTGAAGACCCATGAGAAGAATTACCCAAACTCACGATTTGGAGCTAGCAGCTGTAGTATTCGCTCTGAAAATTTGGCGACACTACTTATTGGGCGAAAGGGTAGAAGTATTCACCGATCATAAAAGCTTAAAGTATGTGTTCACACAGAAAGAGCTCAACATGAGGCAGCGTAGGTGGTTGGAGCTGATGGCTGACTATGATCTTGATCTAAAATACAATCCGGGGAAAGTTAATATAGTGTCGGATGCGCTTAGTCGGTTGCCAGCAATTCGAGTGTTGACCGCACAGAAAGAGCTTATCGATGATTTTCGGAGATTCGAGTTGGAGATCCTGCTACCGCACTCTTCGGGACAGTTGATGCAGCTGCAAGTACAGTCGTCGTTGATCGATAATATTAAGGCAGCGCAATCACAGGATCCAAGATTGCAGAAGTTTCGAGAGCAGGTTGAAGCGGGACTTCGGACGGACTTGTTGATTCATGAAGATGGTTCGTTGCGATATGGTAGCCGTTTGTGTGTGCCGAAAGGAGACATTCGCGAAGAAGTTATGAAGGAGGTGCACAGTTCCGCATATTCCGTACATCCAGGAGGCACGAAGATGTACCGTGATCTACGACCGCATTTCTGGTGGGAAGGCATGAAAAGGGAGATCGCCCGCTTTATAGCAAAGTGTATGGTGTGTCAGCAAGTTAAGGCTGAACATCAAAGGATGGCTGGTTTATTGCAACCACTTCCGATTCCTCTATGGAAATGGGAACATATAACCATGGATTTCGTGACAGCTTTACCGCAGAGTCCAAAAGGCAATAATGCAGTTTGGGTAATTGTTGATCGATTGACCAAGGCAGCTCATTTCATTCCGTTTCGAGTTGGTCAGTCGACGGAAGCGTTAGCAGAACGGTACATGCAGGAGATTGTGAGATTACATGGAGTACCTGTGAGCATCGTTTCCGACCGTGATACCCGATTTTTATCGCACTTCTGGAGAAGCTTACAGGAAAGTTTGAGGACCCGATTGAAGTTTAGCACTGCTTATCATCCCCAGACAGATGGCCAATCAGAAAGAACGATCCAAACTTTTGAAGATATGTTGCGAGCTTGCATGTTGGACTTCAAGGGTTCGTGGGAATATCATCTATACTTGGTGGAGTTTTCGTATAATAATAGTTTTCAGGCGACTATACAGATGGCTCCATTCGAAGCGTTATATGGTCGCAAGTGTCGTTCACCTGTTTGCTGCGACGATGTCGGAGAGCGGAGGTTATTGGGACCAGATCTTATTGTGCAAACCGTGGAGAAAGTTAATACGATCCGGAAGCACATGAAGGCAGCACAAGATCGACAGAAGAGTTGGGCTGATACATCGAGAAGACCTCTAGAGTTCGCCATTGGTGATCTCGTATTCTTGAAGATATCACCGACTCGATGAGTGATTCGTTTTGGGAGTCGAGACAAGCTCAGCCCTCGATTCGTGGGGCATTTCGATATTATTGAGCGCGTTGGAGAACTAGCTTATCGATTGGCTTTACCACCATCTTTAGCGAGTGTTCATAACGTGTTTCATGTATCTCAACTTCGTAAGTATGTTCGAGATGAAACACACGTGCTAGATCATTCGGAGCTGAGAGTAAGGGAAGACTTGACCTATGAAGAACGACCGATGTCGATTGTTGATCGAATAGAAAAGATCCTCAAGAACAAGGTTATCCCTCTCGTACTAGTTTCATGGGGGAATCGCTCGCATGGAGAATTGACTTGGGAACTAGAAGACGAGATTCGACAGAAGTTTCCACACATCTTCTCGTAGATTCATGTTTGGTTGTCTTTTCTTGTTTTGGGAATTTCGAGGACGAAATTCTTTTTGTAGTTGGGTATAATGTAACACCCTAGTTCGTTATACCATGACTTGATTTGATTAATTAATATATTAGATGGCTATTTCTTGATTTATTGTTGTTATGAGTGTGAATAGTGTAATTGGTATCTATATTTGCATCCGACCCGACCCGCTTACTGGAAACCCATCTTGATTCCTGTTTATAATTTATCCCGACTAGTTATAAGAATCCGTTCACCTTCTTGTTCTATAACCTGTTTACCCGTATCATATATTGGGCATCTACATTGTTTTAATAATACAAATATAATCAAATAATATATTTTAAAACTACCTAGCATGACCTGTATCATACCCCTGACCATGTGGTTCCATTAGTACATCGTGTTCTCATTCCGTTTATTGAAACGGACTCGTCTGGATCGCTACGTGCATTTTACGTGCATTCGTTCTTGGGGGTATACATTTTATCAACCGGATATCGCATTATAGTTTTAACTTATCCGTATATCCTTTATATTTTAAAACTTGATTTTTAGACACAACCCGGGAATTTTTCGGAATACTTTTGTTTTAGCCTAAAAACCAAGTTTATATATTATTATATGTCTAAAACTAATTTTACTATGCAAACACTGTGCACACACGTTTATAATATATATATATATATAATATAATATAATATATATATATTAGTTAATTAATTAAACCCACCTACCTACCTACCGTCTCTTTCTCCACTCATACATATATATATATATATATATATATATATATTATTATAACATATATTATATTATATATTATTATAATATATATATATATTATTATTAATTAATTATTTTTATAAACTTACGTTTCCCTCTCTCCCTCTCTCTTCCACGCTCTCTTTTCTTCCACCAACCCACTCCGTAAATCACTCTCTCTTTATCCAAATCCCGCCGACAATCTCGCATGTCTCTCTCCTCTCTTTATATTAATTTATTTTTTAAAATTTTTATAAACCCCCTCACGTCTCTCTCTCCAATTATATATTATATATACATATTATTTAACCCCCCACACATATCCCGTTCTCTCTCTCCCGTTCTCTCTCCTCCCGTTCTCTTCTCCCTCTCTCTTTACACTCTATCTCTCTCTTTCTCTTCTTTCTCTTTCTCCTCTCGCACTCTTTCTCCCTCCTCTTCTTTTCATTTCTTTCCTGCCTCTCTCGAGCACGGACCCACGCCCGAGCCGTCACCCTCACCGCCGTACTCATCCGTCGTGCGATCCGTTCAGACAAGTTTACCTTGCTACATGCTATTCTAATACATGTATATTCCTATGAATAAAATATCACATGTTTACTGTATCGTGCATCCTTGTCACAATTTTACCGTTTTCCGATAGCCGTTCGTATCCGTATCACATATTATATGTCTAGTTACATGTCATGTCATATTATATCATGTTACCATTATATTAGTACCCCATGCTTGATAATGTACATTATGACTCATTGACCATGTTATGATATCACTGCTTATTACTCGTGCATCCGTGCATTTACCGTGACTCGACACTTACTACAGTTTTACTTTAGGCACCCGTGTGATATATATGCACTACCTGACATGACCCGATACACCACTGCTTGACTTGATACCTGATATTGTTTCTAATGCCGACAATCCTGACTTGCTGTCCCGACGGATATATCATGTTGTCTATTCAGACAAAACATGTACCTGCTTGATCCTGTGTTGGCATTAGCTCCAGATTTATCAATACCTGACTTGAACACATAACCTTGGGGGTAAGGGGAAATCAATGATGAAACCTGACTTGTAACTCAACAGTTCGACGCTTATACTGATCAGTTTTACGGGCTAGACCAGCCCCGGGATGATGCTGCCGACATCATTCATCTGTACATATTCCTGTTTATTGCCTGGCGGCATGTCTCGGTTTCAGCCCGAGAATCTGGACTGTAGTCCCGGGCACGCACGGGATACTATTGAGTTATATCGACGATTCCATTAAATTGATTTCACAAATTGTAGAATAGATAACCCGGTAGTTTAGTTCAGATTACTCATTGCACGTCACATATGCTTATACTCTTCACTGTTCCATATCCGTGTTACTTGTTATACCCATATTATTGTTCATACTCATGCATGCATATCTTGTTACCTCCTGATTATATTCTATTATTTGATATTATGACGCACTGACGTCTGGGTTTTGCATGACCCAGATCCTTTATCTCTTTCGCAGGCTGATCAGGAGTATTTCAGCTACCAGGCCGAGCAGTGAGGATATTGTTAGTGTTTAGTTTAGTTTAGTTTTCTTTCCGTACTTTCATTTCCTGTTATGAGCCCGTATTTGGGACGTATTTCCAGATGTTATTATTTATTGGATCGATTGCTTCCGCATATTATGTCTTGACTCGTTTATTCTGGCATATGGACATGTACTAGATAGTTTATGTTATTTTACTGTTCATGATATCATATAGACAGCCGTAATATGATTATGGAGGGATGTTTCCTAGCCACAGGTAGCATGGTTGGCTCTGTCACGTGCCGATCGTAGCGCACTCTGGGAAGCGGGGCGTGACAGGGTTTGTTAATATAATATATATTTATTTAATAAACGTGTGTGCACAGTGTTTGCATAGTAAAATTAGTTTTAGACATAATAATATATAAACTTGGTTTTTAGGCTAAAACAAAAGTATTCCGAAAAATTCTCGGATTGTGTCTAAAAATCTAGTTTTAAAATATAAAAGATATACGGATAAGTTAAAACTATAATGCGATATCCGGTTGATAAAATGTATACCCCCAAGAACGGATGCACGTAAAATGCACGTAGCGATCCAAACGAGTCCGTTTCAATAAACGGAATGAGAACACGATGTACTAATGGAACCACATGGTCAGGGGTATGATACAGGTCATGCTAGGTATTTTTAAAATATATTATTTGATTATATTTGTATTATTAAAACAATGTAGATGCCCAATATATGATACGGGTAAACAGGTTATAGAACAAGAAGGTGCACGGATTCTTATAACTAGCCGAGATAAATTATAAACAGGAATCAAGATGGGTTTCCAGTAAGCGGGTCGGGTCGGATGCAAATATAGATACCAATTACACTATTCACACCCATAACAACAATAAATCAAGAAATAGCCATCCAATATATTAATTAATCAAATCAAGTCATGGTATAACGAACTAGGGTGTTACAGTTCAGGCAAAATGATATAGCGGTCGTATATTGATATGTGCATGGTTCCGATTAGGTATGTGTGCTAGCCACACGGACTTCAATCGGACGGATGATAATACTAGCCGGCTTAGGATTAAGCCGGATTATTAAATCAAGTTTTGATTTAATAATTTACTTAATATATATATTTTGATATGTATATTCTAGTATTATATTCATTGTATTTTTCTATCTCTTGGATATTCGTATTTTGATACGAATACGGGCATGTATTTGCGGGGACGTATTCTTGTATTTATATAAGAATACTTTTAGAAGAAGAACTCATTTCCAGGATTTTCTTTTAAAGAAAATATGAAATGAGGTGGAAAGGAAAAATGGTGGAGGGTATGGGCAAATGAACTATAAATTCATTTGCAAGTACTATTCAAGCATGGTTGTAGTTTTAAAATGGAGAAATTCTTTTAACAAAAGAAATTGAAGCATGCTTGAATTTGTAAAGGTTTTTATTCATTTCACCATCCTAGCTTTCTCTTTCTTCCATGGCTCCTCTTTCTTCTTCTTCATCTTCAACACTCTCATGAGTTGAGAATCATGAAAATAAAGAGAAAGAAAAATACTAGAACACTCACACACATAACTAAGCATCCTAGATTAGCAACCTAAGATCTTTAGTTACTTTATTGATGAAGTTGAAACTTGAACTTGGTTCTTTCGGGTGGATCGTCTTCGGCAAAGGAAGACCGGTTTGCAAGCGCGATCCGGACCTCTTGAGAGCATGGTAAAGTCCAACCCAATTGGAGCAAATGAAGACGCTACAAAGGTTGTGATTTCTTTCCTCTAGTGTTTGTTAGTTTAGGCGTTTGCTTTAGATTCTTGAGTGTAAGTTTTTAGTGCCATGAAAATTTTTATTTTTGGATTCCGCATTAGCCGTAGGTTAGCGATGAGAGCACTAGAAACTTTCAGGCAAAGCCGTCGGAACAAAAGAAGTCGCCAGACGCCGTTAGCAAGCTCAGGCGATGCCTTTAACGGACGTGCGAGTGAATGTCTTATTAAGGCTCTCCATCACTCGGCCTACGGTGGCTTCCCGAAGAGCAGAAGCCCACCAGGTGCTCAAATCGGAAAAGATGAGATAGAAGCGGCTCAGATATAGGGCGAACAAAAGGGCTGGGGCTCCGGCCAAGTTAAATTTTATGAAGTTCCAATGCCCGGACCGCCTCACGACCACAGCCATGTCAACCGTGAAAACCTGCAATTCTTTCGAACACTTAAAGTGAGTCCAGAAGAATGTTATGTCTGCTCAGATTAAGAAGGCTGCAATTCAAAATATGCTATGAAGAGATGTGTCCACGCCCCGACAAAAATGACGTGACACCCTCTCTTCAGAAGTCTACCAAGCACTTTGTGCAGCGCGAAAGCAACAGGGCAAAGCCAGAAAAATTGTACCGGCACCACTCAAGGACCTATCAATGCCAACCGTCTTCAGTCGCTTGTCCTTTCCTGAAGAGGTAGGGCCACGGCGACGGTCCTAGAAATCAACCGACAAAGATAAAAAGATGGTATGATATGTGATCCACACTATCAATATGGTCGGCACGCGCAACAAGAGCAAAGATGGGGCCACCGCATCTCAAGCCCAATCTGGCTTGAATGTAGCTGCCACTTCCCAATATCAATCTCCTCCGCAGGATAATGAAAACCTCCTCATTGGGCCGATAAGCAGAAAGACCCCTCTGTCCATATGGAACCAAGCTCTGACAGCGAAGAAAAGCCGATTTTCCATCTTAAGACCGCAGAACATGACTCCTCCAAGAGCTCCGAAAACAGCTCAGAAGTAAAAGATAAGGAGATGGCCAAACTTTACTCTAATATTGATGACTTGACGAATATTGTGATGCAGCTCAGTGCTCAAGTTGCTCGAGCACCCTCCAATCAAGCGCAAGTCTCTACTCATGAGCCGGGTGATAACGACTCGAAGCAGTCAATGCCTATCCCCTAAAGTCCAAAAGCAGGTGAACTGCATGAAAATCGGCCGCATCCTATCTCAGGAAATGCCTTGACTACCGATAACAGCAACCCGCTAACACAAGATCAAATCATGGATTTGGTCGCCAACAAAGTCAAAAGATTAATAGTCGAAACCGAAGCGCAAAAAAATGTCAGCAGTAGCGGAAGACCATATCCTGCTCGGTATGATCTGGTAGAGTTTCCTAGTGTCTGTCATCCCCAAATTCGGAAGATTCGATAGGACGGGAAATGCGAATCGGCACATTGCCCACTTTAAAGCCTCGTGGAGGAATACTGGAGGCAATGATGTGCTTCTCCTCCATCAGTTCGTTAATAGCCTAACCGATATCGCTTTCGATTGGTACGCGAGCATACCAGATGGCTCCGTTACTGCTTTCATCCAAATAGAATCATTTTGTTTCGACAAAGATTCATGAGTGTCAGCGATAAAATCACCATTGCCGATCTCATAAAGACTAAACTACAACGAAAGCAGTACGGATTTTATAACCCGATGGCGCAATCTCTCCGTCAAATGTGAGCCACCGTTAGAACAAGACCAATTCGTCAATCTCCTCATCGGAAATCTCGGCATCTGGATGAATCCTTTTCCATGCACCGCGGGTCTCAAGACATTTCAAGAGCTGACCAAGAAGGTCCAAATGTTGGAACGCTAAAAGCCCGAGTCCACTCAGGATCTCCAATTCACAAAGAGAGCGAGACATCGATGGGACGACAATCGGAAAGGCGAAAGTTCCAACAACACCGATTCTCTCAATAAGCAGAGAGCGGGCGGAGCGAAGACTAACAAACCCCGAGAGCCAATTTTGAAAGAAATGAGAAATAAGATCTACTCTTTCAGAAGAGCTAGTGTCCACAAAATATTCAAAAATGCTCTGAAGAATGGCCTGCGGCTACCAGAACCAAAAAGACTAAGTAAGCGAACAGGACTGATCATCCCAATTTTTGCCCATACCACCGAGTGTTGGGACACACTATTGAAGACGGTTGCATTTTTAAGGATTGAGTCGAGAAACAATACAAGGCGGGAAAAATCTCATTGTCTCCTGGCGTGTTGACAAACGATCAAGTCGCGACCGCCAATTTTATACAAACAGAGACCGAGATATTTCGAGAACCATCCACTCTCAGTTGTTCACCCATCCCTGAAAGGAGCAAACCACGGCGACAATCCAAAGGTCCAGCGAGTAACGTTGACAATAAGGGGGCAACGAACAGATGCGCGATCCATACGGTCTACATGACCGGACATAGAGAAACGAACCCTCATACGCTTCACAGCCATGGTGATGATATGGTTGACGCTGCCTAATACTGGCTCGGTTTAGACAATGACGAGGACAATGCTCGAGCTGCTAAGCAAAAAGAGCCTATAGTTCTTGGAGAATCAAGCTCGGGCGATGAGAATAGCACAGTCATCGTCCCCAAAACTACAAAACAAGCGTTATTCCAATGGCTTCAAGAGCAATTTCAGGTTCGTGACAAGGACCCAAGATCCATTCCAAAGTCGACAATCTGAAGAATGTTGTGGCAAATCTCGCAACCCGAGTCCTTCAAGTGCAATAACAACAAAATCAAATTTTGGTCCATGAACTAGGGATTGATGTCCCAAATCAGCCAACAGCTATTCTCTCCGATCTAAGAGCGGAACACCTTCATGAAAGTCGACGACGACTATCCCCCAGGAAAGTCCCGACGCATGAGTGCGACCAGTTGACACGGGACAGAATCAAGGGAAAGTCGTCGGCGGATCCCGAAACTCTCGTGGACTTATTTAAAAGAGTTCAGATTTTAGAACATACGAGTCACGGATCTCTTCCAAACTTCCAATATAACAAGTCCGGATATCCGGAGAACAACAACCGCAAAGGTGGGCCTTCTAAGGATACTGAATCCTCTAATACATCTGCCGACCAAAGTAGGCAAGGCCTAATGCCGACCAGCCTTGAAAACCAGTGTTGGGAGGGGGAAACGCCCCTGGAAGAGAAATTGAAAAAGATCTATTCTTTCATAAGGGGCATAGTCCATAAAATATTCAAGATCGTCCTGAGAAACGGTTTGCAATTGCCGAAATCAAAAAGACCATATGAAGCAAACATGACTGATGATCCCTTATACTGCTCGTATCACAGAATGGTGAGTCATACCATAGAAAACTGTTTTGTTTTCAAGAATTGGGTTGAAAAAAGAGAGTGGTCTCATTGACCAAAGACGCATTACCAAAAAACCAAGCTACGATCGTCCGCTCCATTCAAGCGAAGACCAAAACCCTCTGGGGGCAGACGGCTCAATCGCCTGCTCCAGAAAATGACCCGGTCCACCGCAGTTTCTACGGGACACACGCACACGTCTCTCTAAAAAGACAGAGAGTATTGAAGCACCGTGAGATCAAAGTCCAAGGATTTTGAATAAGCGCACAACTATGATCTCTAAGTCGTTAAACTGAGAAATAAAAGAAAAATAATGTAAAAAAACGGTATGTCCACAAACAAAACGGGCACGGATGAAAATCCGAAAAGACTCCGTGAGTAAAAACAGCAGGACTGTCAGCGAGTTTGTGAAAACCCGAAAGGGCGTAAACTCGTGAAAAAGAGACGAAAATACAATCGTAAAGTCCTCTTGACCTTGTGAGGAGAATACACCTTCGTGGGATCATTACGACTCACAAAGGGGCAATACTTAGGAATCCTCACTATTCCTAAAAAATATACACCTACTAGATCCTCTTGACTCATAGGGAGAAAATGTTTTTATAAGACCCTTACGGCTCATAAAATTAAAAAGCCTTAGATAATAGGAACCTAAACCAGTCTCCTAGCTCCCCAACAGGCAAAGACAAATGATGAATTACTCTTGGCACCTGTGCTCCAGTGTTAGCAACGATGATACCGACCCCAGCCCCAAAATTCCAAACTTTCGATCCAATATATGACCCATAAGTCGTTAAACTGGGAATATATGACCTTTAAGTCGTTAAACTGAGAACAGATAACCCTTAAGTCGTTAAACTGGAAACGAGAGAAATCCCCTCACGGCAAATGATGATTCGCTCTTAGCACAATATTCCAGTGTCGCGATGCTGATGCCAATCCAAATCCCTTAAATTCTCTCAGCCCTACGGCCAATCCCCAAATTGACTACCGTATACAATCAACGGCTCAAATAATCCTCATCACACCCATGCCTCACAGCAATAACCAGCCCCGCGGCCGGTCTCCGCCATCGGAATTATACTCCATTTGGGAAGACCCGCTCATATATCTTCACGATACATGAGAACAGAGCCTACGAGATCCTCTCGACTCGTAAGAAAACACCTTCGTGGGATCCTTACGACTCACAAGAGAAAAACACACTTGGGAGTCCGTGCCGAGAAAACGTCAAACAGACACTCCGTGCCGGGGAAACGTCAACAAGCGACGCTCTGTGCCGGGGAAACGTCAAACAGTGACACTCTGCCTCGGAGAAACGTCAAACAAACACACTGTCTCGGGACACGTCAACCAGCGACACTCCGTACCGGGACATGTCGACCAGCGACACTCTGCCAGGGAAACGTCAAACAGACACTTCGTCTCGACGAAACGTCAAACAATGACACTCCGTCTCGGGGATACGTCAAATAGACACTCCGTCTCGAGGATACGTCAAATAGACACTCCATCTCGGGGATACGTCAACCACCGACCGTCCATGTCGTAAAAAGGGCAGTGCTAGCCTCCTAAAAATAGGAACCAAATCAAGTCAACCTCCACACGGAAGAAGATCCATCAATTTCATACACACGACCCATATATGTAGCATGCATTCATTGATGGGGGCACTTTGTTAGGGTTAAAATTTCCATCCCATTGGCTAAAGGTCAAAGTCAACGTCAAACCGCGGACAATTAGGCCCAATCTAAAGCAAACAAACCCTACTATTGAATCAAGCCGAGCCCAAATCCGAACCCAAGTCCAAGCAGGTGGGCCCAAGCCCGTACCATCTCCATGCTAAGAAAGTACAGCAAATAAATGTAATATTTAAATAAATGGGCAAAAAGCCAATTTTTTGTAAAACCCATGGCTCATGTGCAAAAAAAATAAGCATATGAGGCATGTGATGGGCAAAATACCATTTTGTAAAGCCCAATGAGCTATGTGCAAATTTGTAAACCTATACAAGACAGCATTATGATGAAATGAAACATAATTCATTCCCGTCAAAAAAAGATTAGGCATATGTACCTCCTTCTCCTTCCTTAAGCTTCTAAACATTCTTCCTTTTTTGAATTAAATCAAGAGTCTAACTCTCTTTTTCCTAAAAAGGAATAGTTTTTCACCATAAAACCCTCGAAGGGGAGCTTAGATCTCCCATCAAATCTCTAAAAGAGAAACTTTTAATCTCAACGCTCCTTTTCTCCAAGATCCAATAAAAAGAGAGGACGAAGGAACCCATCTCAGAATAACCCATTTTTGAGAAATCCAAGGCTCGAAGAGGACGAAAAGAGAACTCCTTCCACTATCCAAGATCTAAATCTTTTAGGAGTTTAATTCCAAATCAATCTTTGAGGAGTTCAACTCCAAAATCCAAATCCTCAAAGGAGTTCAACTCCAAATCCAGACATCTTAAGAGTTTAACTCTAAATCCAAGCCTTTTGGGAATTTTAACTCCAAATTCACATTCAATTTCTTCCTTAGGAATTTAACTCCAAAACCCCTCGGGAGCTCAACTCCCAGCCCAGGGGCTAAGCCGTTTCTTCCGCTGGTGTTTCCAGCGGCCCGCTGGTTCCCGGCGCCCACGTGCCTGGCACGTGACCCGCCGGCGTGTGCTGTCTCACGCGTCCTTAGGACGCTTCTCACCTCTCTTTTTTCCAAACGTTCCCCACTAAAAATACCTTCCCCGTTAGAAAAAATTTCTAACGTCAGCGGGACCCCCGTAAACTCTGTGAGGCCCCCGATACATCCAAAACATCTTCAAAACACAACACACGCATATTGCACATTGAGTTCGTATGGTCGGTTTTAACCGTCAATCAAAGGTTCCCTTGCTCTAAAGGCGATGGGTAATTAACGGCAGCTTAGTCCACGGTTGCCGGAGATTCGGATCTATACAATCAATAAACCCCAGTCTACCCTAAGCAGGGAGAATCTATATACGCCTGATAAGCGCGCGCATTTCCATCTCAATAGGGTGATGGAAAAACACCCTATAAATAGCGGTTGCTCGAGGCACATGACAGAAAATATCAATTGTTTCCAAACATTATCAAGAGAGGATGGTGGTACCGTGACATTTGGCGATAATAAAAGGGCCAACATTATCGGTAAAGGTATCATTTTATTTAAGTATAATTCTAATATTACTATAATACATGATGTTTTGTTAGTAGATAATTTAAAACACAATCAATTTAATGTTAGTCAATTCTGCGATAAAGATTATAACGTTGTATTTGGAAAAAACTTATATAAAATAATTTATAATAATATAACTATTTTAACGGGAAAACGTTACAATAATTTATATATAATGTACACACATGACTTTAACAATAAAGATTTAAAATGTTTAGTTGTAAATAACTCATGGCTTTGGCATAAAAGGCTAGGTTATGCGTCAATGGATATTTTATCTAAAATAACAAGGAATAATTTAGTCAAAGGCATTCCATTATTAAAATATGTAAAAGATAAACAATGTGAGGCTTGTCTTAAAGGAAAACAAACCAAAACTTCATTTAAACCAAAGAATAAAGTTCATGCCGACTTACCTTTACAACTAATTCACATGGATTTATTTGGTCCAAGTAGAAATGCGAGTTCAGGAGGTAAGTACTATGTTTATGTTATAGTTGACAACTATTCTAGGTTTACGTGGGTATTCTTTCTTAAAACCAAAGACAAAACCTTTAACGTCTTCAAATTCTTTTCTAAAAGGATTCAAAATGAGATAAATTTTAGGATTTCCAAGATCAAAAGTGATCATGGAGGAGAATTTGAAAATAATCTCTTCGAAAATTATTGTAACAAGAAAGGATACTAGCATGTGTTTTCATATGCCGGGACACCACAACAGAATGATATCGTTGAAAGAAAAAACCGTTTCTTACAAGAAATGGCACGCACCATGATAAATGAGAACAATCTGCCCATGTATTTCTGGGCAGAAGCAGTAAACACGTCATGCTATATCATAAACCGTGTTAGTGTTAGAAAGTTTCTCAAAAAAAACCCTTATGAACTCCTCTATAAACGAACGCCAAATATAAAATACTTCAAAGTTTTCGGATGCAAGTGTTTTATATTAAATACGCTAGATAACTTAGAAAAAATTGAGTCTAAGTGTAACGAAGGTATCTTTATTGGTTACTCCATGACTAGCAAAACATATCGCATCTATAATAAAAGAACACTAATAATACAAGAGAGTATGAATGTCGAATTTGATGAAAATAACTCTTCATCCAAGATTATAGACAATGATGATGAGCCAAACATCTCAAAAGATCTGGATATTGTATCACCAGAAAAGGAAATTGCTAAACCACAAATAGAAAATGCACCACAAGTTGTAGAAAAAGATCTTCCAAAGAATTGGCAATTCAATCGAAACCATCCAAAAGATTTGACTATTGATGATATTGATAAAGGAGTTGTTACAAGATTATCAACATTCAATACTTATATTAACTTGCTTTCATATCCCTGATTGAACCCAAAAACATTAACGAGACTATTGATGATGAAAATTGGATAATAGCCATGTAAGAAGAACTTAATCGATTTGAAAGAAATAGCGTCTGGGATTTAGTTCCAAGACCAGAAAATAGACCCATAATAGGAACTAAATAGGTATTTAAAAATAAACTTGACGAATTAGGTAAAGCCGTTAGGAACAAAGCCTGCTTGGTTGCTCAGGGATATAACCAAATAGAAGGAATACACTACGACGAGACATATGCACCAGTTGCAAGTCTTGAAGCAGTACGTATCCTCTTAGCATACGCTTGCTATAAGATTTTCAAAGTCTTTCAAATGGATGTTAAAAGTGCATTCTTAAACGGTCAAATAGACGAGAAGGTTTATGTATCTCAACCCCTGATTTTGAAGATCATAAATTTTCCGATTATGTCTGTAAGCTAAGAAAAACATTTTATGGTCTAAAACAAGCACCACGTGCTTGGTATGATCGTCTAAATTCATTCCTAGAAAACATAGGTTTCACGAAATATGTAGTGGATAAAACTTTATTCACCAAAATCTCTAACAAAGATATAATTTTAGTACAAATATATGTTGACATCATTTTTGGGTCAACAAATGAAAGTCTTTATGAAGATTTTGCCAAATCCATGCAAGACGAATTTGAAATGAGCATGATGGGAGAGCTTAATTACTTTCTTGGCTTTCAAATTAAACAAATGGATAATGGTATCTTCATCAATCTGGTCAAATATACTAAGAAATTAATAAAGAAATTTAGCTTGGAAAATGCAAAGACCTGTGAGACACCGATGGCTACCAATACCAAACTCACTGAGGATAATAATGGTCAAAATGTTGACACTAAATTTTATCATGGCGTGATAGGTGGTCTACTATATTTGACCGCTAGTAGACCCGATATCATGTTCGGTGTATGTTTGTGTACGAGATTCCAAGCCAACCCTAAGAAATCATATTTGACTGCAGTCAAACGAATTCTTAGATATCTAAAAGAAACCATTAATTTTGGCTTATGGTGTATTCTAAGAACCACTTGTTTCATTTAACAAGTTATTCTGATACGGATTATACTGGAAGTCTCATAGATCGAAAGAGCACAAATGGTACATGTCACTTTTTAGGGGATTGTCTTGTTTCTTGGATTTCAAAGAAACAAAATTTTGTTGCTCTATCGACGGTCAAGACAGAATATATTGTTGTCGGTGCATGCCGTGCATAAAGTTTATGGATGAAATATACACTCAAAAACTATCGAGAAAGTATTTCATAAATTCCTATACTTTATGATAATACCAGCACGGTTTATATGACCAAGAATGCAGATCAACATTGTAGGACTAAATATATCGATATACGATACCATTTCCTTCATGACCATTTTCACAAAGGAGATATTGTATTAGAAAATATATCAACCGAAAATCAATTAGCCGATATCTTTACCAGACCATTAAACAAAACTAGATTTTCACACCTAAGAGGAGATCTAAATATGCTAGAATTCGTCACATCTTAAAAACAATAAAATACGATAACTTGAATCATCAAAATTAATCATGTATATCTAAATCTTATTAAGCTGGCGTCATCAGGAGACGCCAGTACTCATTACTGACGTCTGA
Source organism: Agapanthus africanus (assembly GCA_030015575.1). Lineage (NCBI taxonomy): Eukaryota > Viridiplantae > Streptophyta > Magnoliopsida > Asparagales > Amaryllidaceae > Agapanthus > Agapanthus africanus. The sequence continues at coordinate 372,553,254 of JASDDO010000010.1, forward strand.
ACGATCTAATGGTTATTTCTTTTAAAATTTAAAACTGTTAATTTTTCCACATAATTTTTTTTAATTATCAATAGGCATTTAGTCAGTTTTAAGGATCCAGAATATAATTATTTTATACAATTCAAATTTTAGTGGGAAATTTGAAAACTCGGTAGTTTTTCAAACTCCCCGGTGGTTATTCAAACTTCTTCTCATTTTTTCTCGATAAATAGGATTAAAACTGACTTAGTTTTCATCATTCCTATATTTGAGGAAAATGGAGACTAGAAACGTCAACAAGAGAAAGAATGAGTATGAGAATGGTGAGAGTTCAAAGAAATTCAAAAAGGAACCAAAGGAAAAACTTCTAACTCCTAAATTGGAAGAAAATCTTAGAGAAGACTCCGTTCCTCTGTCATCCTATCCACCACCACCATTCCCAATTCCACCAAATTTGCTAACATCTGGAGGAATTGTGATTCTTTTTCATCAAACCTTTTCAGATGACGCGTGCATACTTTATGACCCTGAAGATGATATGATCATAAAGAAGAGAACAACCGATATCGTGGAGAAGTTCAAGAAAGAACACTAGGATAGCACGTTCTTTAAATGTGTTTCAAGTGTGTCTATGTTAACTTTGTTTGCATCTGTTTGTATTTTTTATATTTGTTGTAATGTTTTTATTTTTCAATTCAATAAATTTTTCATGTTTGTGTTAATTTTTTTAAAATTTTGTTAAAATCTTTAGTCACCAACGGACGTCTGTTGAAGAGATTTTTGAACCACTGACGTCTGGACTGTCGTCGGTAGTGCAAAATGGGCCACTGTTTTTCCCTGCACAGACGTCATGAACAGTGTCACAGATGTCAACACGGGAAATTTTCTCGTGTCGAGTCGTTTTCCTGAGTCGTTCAAAATCCCCAAATTAAATCATAACCGTCCGTTAATAATTAAATTGGTTCACACCCTTCGTCTTCCAACCCAAGACGTCCATATATACACATAATCCCTCTCTCCTTTTCTATCGTGTTTTCAATATTTTCACCTCAAATTTTCAAACTCTAAAATCCTAATTTTTCTCACCTACACCATGGCTCCAAACCCACCTCCGGCGAAGAAAGTTATTATTCATAAGAAAAAACTAAAGGCATCCTAGTCCTCTCCCGCATCCAAGAGGGCAAGATGAAACCCCAAGCCGAGTCTTCATCCAAGATAAAGGAATTCACCAATGCAGAGGCTAAGGATCGTTTCACCATACTCGCTAATCGAACAATCCATACGGGAGTTAAAGGTAATCTTCTGAGAAATAGAAGATTTTCATTTTCAAAAATTGTTTGAATTCCAAGGATGGATGTCGTTTCTCACACTCTCTTGCCTTACATACGACACAGCCGTGAGATATTTCTATGCCAATCTTGTGAGCACATATGATAATCCTACGAATTATTTAACTAGAGTTTTTAGAAAGGAATTCCAATTCACTCCCGGGACAATCGGTCGTGTATTAGGCATCCCCTTCGAAGGTGTAGAAGTATATAACATGACGCTGGAGACCTTCGAGTTTTCCGAGCCTCATACGACAGAAGTTGCTTCACAACTCCTTCATGGACAAGATTTTCCACACCTCTATAGGGATTGCTATGCCAAGACACTCACAAGACATGCCCATGTTCTATCAAATTTGCTTGCTCATGTGATCATTCCTAAATCTGGTAGCTGTGATATCTTATATGGCCTCCACAAGTTTATAACATACTGTGTTCTGGCAAAGATTAAAGTTAATCCTCCATCATTTCTAATTCAGACCATGTGGGACATCTCCGGCAGCCAATCAGATTTGTAATATGGACGAGTCATCACTAAGCTTCTCCAATACAGCAAAGTTCTGATCCCTAATGAAACTACTGCAGTTAAAGATTCAATAGACTTTGGAACTAGGATTCTGAATCTCATGAAATTGGATGCCGCTCCTCAACCCCAAGCCTCAGTGAATGCCCCTCCAGTTGACATTCCTCCATCTCAACCCACTTTTGATTTTGTTGCATTTGAAACTCGTCTTGGTGATCGTATCCATGCATGCCACGATCACATTTCTTCTCGACTCGATCAAATTTTGGTGAAATTGATCGTCTTCGTGGCAAAATTGATGAGGTTCAAACACGATTGTCTGCCCTTACTGCTCCAATTTCCACATCACCACCACCACCATCCGACAAGTAATAGGATCTGTTGTTCAATGTTATGTTTTGTTATGATGTATACCGATGTGCATATAGTTATGTGTTAGGTCTTTTGGAATGTGTTGATGATACTTGATAGTTTAAATTTGTATGCGTGTTATTGCTACTCTGGCTTGTATTAAGGGTTGCTAAAACTATTAACAACATCCTGTTTGTTTTTATATATTCATGTCCATTTTATTTTTCCATTGCACTAATTGTTTATATTCATATCTCTCGCTATATTTCTAAAATCTTTTCGAGTATTTTGCAAAAAGGGGATAACATATTCACGAATTATACCTGCACATGCTTAAATTGGTTAATAAAAATTCGAATTAAATCACTCGCCTTCATGTCATATTTCTTGAGAAATAGTATCAATGGTATGAGATGCTGGTATGAGTTCAAAGAGTTTCTCAAATAAACATGAATTGAGGGGGAGTATGTAAATCGAATTTACTTTTTTCATATATATCATAAATTCTTTAAATAAGTTTTGCTAAATATCAAAAAGGGAGAGATTGTTGACATCTGTGTCATACGATCCTCAATTTTGATGATTCGGTTCAAAACGTTATTTAGACGAATTCATATGTTACTAACGACGTTTCCAGGTTTTAATCTTGAAGTCCAGTTTGCAACATATCCAACATCAAGTAAGATTGCCTACAATATGATACACACTCAAACCGGCAATATGATATGACGACTTGATGCAATCGACAACGTGAAGCAAGAAAATTCAAGATCCATTCACGTCAAATGTAACAAGTCAAGGAAAATGAAGCAAATTGAAGAACCAAGATTAAGATCGAAGATATGAGCGATATACATGTAATTAGTAATGAGCTCATAAGGTTAGAAACCTCATTTCAACCCATTCTTAATGTCCATGACGTCCTTTTCTCTTTTAGAGACGTCATAGCTATCCGTTGGAATTCAAATCTGCCAAATTTCAAACCAAATGTATCATCCATGTCAGAACATTGACGTCAGCCCTTAACATCAATATAAGAAAAAGTTTGAACAACTGACGTCGGCCCTTGACGTCAGTATAAGAAAAGTTTGAACAACTGACGTCAATAGAACAAATCTCTGAATTTCATTTTTCTGTTTAAGTTCTCAGTGACAGCTACCCTGACGTCACTAGAACTTTGTATAGCTGACGTCTATCCTTGACGTCAGCACGGGAAGTTTGAATTAAAAATTTGAATTTCAAATTTTGAAATGAATGGACGCTTGCGCCAAAATTGCTCATAACTTCCTCTAAACGGCCATTAACTGTTTTATGGCAGTTATTGACAGTTACAATAACTTCTCATTCAATTCTCTATAAATACTTTTGAGATCTCACAATTCAAAATAAGGAAATTCATTGCAAATATTTCTGAAAATCTTCATGTTCTTCGCGCTTTAACTTGTTCAGATTTTTCATTTCCTCAAGAGCCTTAAAGTTGTTCATATCTCTCAAAACAATCTGTGTGCCTAACCGGAAATAATCTTTAAGATCAATATGATTGTGGATGGGTGAAATCGTTTATAATAAAAGCGATTTGTAATTCAAAAGAAGAGGTGCTTCTCCTTTCACTTGAATTGTAAATTCGGAACGGAAAAAGAGATCTTCCTAGAGAGACGGGAATTAATTAAAGAGAAAAGTGTGGCTTTCCTAGAGAATCACGATCTAGAGAGGAAGAAGACTTGTTTCCTAGAGAATTGCAGTTTAAGTGATTGATCCTTATAAAGAGAGATCTTGTTTCTTCACATCCCTGTGAAGTGGGATTTGTGTACTTCACACATATAATGAAAATCCTGAGTAGGAGACTCAGGCGGGGACTAGCCACAGGTGGTGGTGAACCCTAATCAACATATCGTTGTGTTTGCATTGCTCTTACTCTTTTACTTTTCTGTGTTTTGATTTGATTACCGTATTAAGTTTCTTGTTTAAAACTTGTTTTGAATATTTTCCGCAGAAACTCGACAATCACTTTAGAAATAGTATTTAAGTTTTAAATTTGCCATAGCATATTATAATTATCTTATTCATCTCTCTCTAAGGTATTTTCAAAAACCACAAAATTCAAGGGTGTTTTAGTGTAGATTATCCGAAATTACAAGTGCTTATATGGAATTTGCACATTTCCTTAATAGGAAATATATATTATAAAGCAATCATTGTTCGTTAACACAAATAAAATGACTAGTTAGCGTCCTTCAAGTTCAACTTAATTAGTGAAGATCTAGAAGAGAAAGAATCTAGAATTTCTGTATTTGGCAATTTGCATTTCTAGACTAGGGAAATTATTTGTAAAAATTATATAGATTTGCTAAAATAATTTTTTCTGCTATTTATCGATATTTAGACAATAAAAACTAAATGTATCCTAAGGGATCGTAAGCCAAACTTACATATATTGTGAATCGGATGCGAACCCCTATCATATACCGTATCCCATATCCAAATCCATTTTCATAAGGGCACATGGGGGATTTTTGGGGGTCATTCCATTTTCTCTCTTCTCTTTTCTAACATAATTAAGGAACTAAATACATAATTATATAGTCCAACTATTACTGTATCTTCAATATCAAGAGATAAATAACTTTCAATACAGGGATGCTGCTATGAAAAGAAACTTGTAGGAACTTACAGAGCCAGTTATGCCCTTCATTAGTTGGGGAGTGAGAGTATCTTGAAGGCGCTGAGCAAGAGTTGGTGTAGCGAGTTCTGAAACTATTGTCTTCAAAGCTATACTGCAAATGTCACGATGTTGATCCTTTCCATTTAACAGTTTATCACAGAGCTTATTGGCCATTTCCAAAACCCTATCCTCACTGACCTTCTTGACGATTGGTGGCAAACTGAAAAGAACAAAAGGCCAGAAATTGAAAAGATGTCGTCCAAAGTACGACTACCTTAAAACATTTAAATAAGCGTGAAACAATTGCACAAGGAGTCAAAATAGTGAGTAATCAACTTTAAATAACAGCGAGCAAATATGCTCGAACAAAACTCTGGGCTTTTGCCCTCGCCTTTGGCAAAAAAATGCTCGAACCGATACAAATTGATAAGTATGCTAGCATGAGTATTTACAAATTTAAACATCTTCTTCATGCTAGAAGAATGAAAATATCAGATGACTAGAAATTTGGTATCTAGACAAATATATCATTTACGAGACAAAATATTCAGCAATGAAAATTATGTTTTGGAAGGGTTATTCATCTTCGATGTCATTTTCCCTCTGTACCAAAACTGTTTCTAAGTTTCATAATTTTTGAAAATTTCAGATACACAATAATATAGAAGGAAAAGGTCGCATTGCATGAGATAACAAATAAAGGCTTTTCAGAAGTTGGCATCTTGAATAGGCAGACGGATTTAAGTGTATATGCAAGGCTCCAACTAGCAGATATCTAGATAGAACTATTGTAAATCATTGGTCTAATAACTTTCAAAGAATAAGTATAGATTAAAAAGTTTTGATAAAAATTTACATACATAAAATATTTAAGAGAGCAATGTAAGAATATTGTGGGAATAATAAATACACGATAGAATAATAAGTACTGTACGGGTAGTCTGCAATTAAAGAAAGGATCATATGTCACGAGTAATCGACACGAACCATTTCACAGCCAATCCGGAAACATCTCCAGAAGGATCTTCAAGTTGCTGAATGACAGTATTTGTCAACTTTGCCTCCAGCTCAACATCGGCTTTAAAACTTTCCTTGTTCAACTCGTTCAGCAAGTCTGAGGTCGCCATATATCTATAATCTTTATCCTTTCCTGTCATCTGTGAGAACCAATAAAATTGCCATTAAAACACCCGATATAAGGACAATTTTCTGGTAACAAAATGCCAAAGTTCAAGAATACCTTTTCTAAGATGGTGATTACAGCCACACTCGACATCTTTTCTTAACCTTCTCGGACTGGGATTGTGCTATTCAAACCTGAAATTATGCCTGCAAGGAAAACTATTAACTATCAACTATTTTTGGCACGTTAAGGTTTTTCTTTTTAGAGAAAGGTTCCTTTACGTTCTGAAATATCTTGACATTCTAGACATCTTATTGGGATTTTTATGGTTATGCATAATGTTGTGATTTTCTCAACTAAAAATGAGCCAGAAGTTTGAAAATTCGGCATCTGGCTCGAAGCAGAACTTATTCAATGTGAGAATGGAATAGACCCAGTGACGCTACAAGACTCAACAGAAAGGTTTGTTTTCAAATAAAAGATGGAGTACGGGGATTATCTAAAAGAGCAAACAATAAAAGTAAAGATCCAAAACTTTTGGCTAAAATCTAATATGTTATCTGATAGAACATATGAATCACGTCATTATTAAAAAAAATCGAAACAACTAAATGGAATCAACAATGATGCAATTTATATCCACTCCTAACAAATATGAAGACAGCAAATCCAATTTTTTTCTTCGGAAAATTTACTAAATAGGCTGTGCCAGAGCCAGATTCACCAAAGATGGGAGAGAGAGCTAGGGTTAGGGTTCGTATAACAGTAAACAAGTGGAGAGGCAATCGAATAAAAAAAACAAATAAAAAATCACAGAAGCGCCTCAACACACAGAAACCCTAAAAAGCTCGAAGATTCAAGTAAACTTAACAGTATTTCTTATTGCGTGAGTGATTGATTCGCTGAAATAAAGTAATACAAAAACCTAATCACGCTGTGATCTCTACAAAGTAACAGGGGATAATAGCACTATAAAAGAGGCGCAATGCGATGAAATTGAATGCATCGAAACCCTTGATGGATATGAGGAGTGAACTTACTTTTGTTCGAGCTTCTGAGATTTAACCAAAACCCTAGAGAGAGAGAAAAATCAGTGATCAAAGAGAGAGCGAGAGAGAATGGGGGGAGGGGGGGAGGGGGGATATAGCGTTTCGCAATTGTTTCGATTAACCTTTAAGAACAATTTTTAGGGTGATTTGTCTTCTATCCCCCTAGAAATTACCGATTTTGCATTATCCCCCTGAAATTTGTGTTTTGGTTTCGTTCTCTTTCTTTTTTAGTATGGATGAAGACAGGAAGTACCCAAAGAGATGCTATTAGACTAATTAAAATTTGTCATGGAAGTTAATGTGTTTTAATTTTTACTTTGTTAGATTTCCTTTTTTCCTCCATTATATCTATGGTTTATTATTCATCTCTTTTTTCTCTAAGCTTCCTTTTTCCCTCCATTATATCTATACATTATTTTTCTAATTTGATTCTAAAATGATCGAGAAGATTTCAAATATAGGTTGTGATATGTTTTTATTTTAATTAATTCTGAACATTTTTTTCCGTAAGGATTGTTTAACATATTGTTCCTCAAATTCTTTATTATCTATAACAGCGCATTAAACTTAATATTTTTATATTTCTTCCTTAACTCTCTTAAATTACTCAATATTGTTCTTTTAAACATTCCATCAAAATCCGATTATCTATTATGTTAAATAGAGCTATTTTTAAAATTATGATAACACTATATTTATATAATTTATTTATTTACCTTTAGATATCAACTCATTTTTCATGAAGAAAAACGCCAACCTTGAGAAAACTTGATGACATGACAAGACTGAAGAAGCAAAGCATAAATTATGAGTTGGGTGGTCTCAAAGATCAAGGGATAAATTTAAAAAATTGAAGTTTACCAAAAACATGAGAGAATTTGAGGAGCAACATGAAAAAAATCCAAAATAGATATTTATCGTTGATAACAGAATATTCTTAGAATATGGGTTAGGAGTTGGCCATAGGAAGAAGTTTGGATGACATAAAATATTTATGATAGAAATTAAAAAAATATTAAGATAAAGAGAGTATTTGAAAATAAGAAATTGTTTAAGAAGATATATTGAAGTTAACCCTAAAAGCATAGAAGGTTTAACAAACTACGAGCACAAGATGACTCAAACGGCAAAACTTTATCTCCAAAATGAAAACTTGTTTAATTTCTTGAAAAGAGCCACATACCGAAAAGATAATCTAACAAGCTACATTGTACATCTTTCCGTCAATCTTTTCTTGTTATTTCTGTTTATTCATAACTATGCCTCATGCATCAACTTGCTTATAATAATCGAATTATTCTTCTGCTATTGATGACATGATTATTGGCGATAACTCTTTTCCATTGCTGCTTCGAAACATCTCTACAGTATCAATTATTATCTTGGTGGAGTAAACTTATTCTTGTCTATTATACAATTTTATTTCTTTATCACATCATGCGTTTTGGTGTTGATGGGTTAATTATCTTAATGATGACCAGCGCTATTAGATTTTGCAATCGTCTTCACTCGTACTTTCGATCTCGCAAGAAACAAAGTAAAATTTCCTGTTCCAACATACAAGCCGAGGGGTAGGGGATACTATGATGAGATGAGCTTGGCATGGTCATGTACGTGCATGATGTTAAAATTTCTCATACATTTCCATTATGACCGTGAAAATGTCGTTAAACAATCCTGTGTTCATAGGCGCATGAAACATGCAACTGGATATTAAAATTTTATACGGTCGTTGAAACATCAGTCGCTGATAACTGTATGAGCGATCGTATAATAAACGGTCGCTAATAAATCTGGTCGCTGATCAGCGACCGTCCCATACGATCACTGATATGTACACGTGGAATGTCTCACCACTACGAATAAGGCTTGCCTCTGCGGTGGAACCGTAGGTATAAACGCATCCCCTACGGTGGAACCCGTAGGTACAAACTTTTTTTTTTTTAAAATACCGCCTTTTATTTTTTGTCCGCCCTTTACATAATAATACACACAATAATATATCACGCATCCAAATACAAAAATATATATCAATAACATCACACGCATAATACATAACGAAATACATAAATGTAATAAATAACAAACATTATCTAAATATTTATACCATTAGTCATCTTAGTTTATATACAAAGATATAACAAATAGAAATATACATTTTCCAAAGGAATATAGCCTTACTCCTACAATTTGAAGTTTATTTTTGGTTAACTCTCAATATTTACTCATCTATCATCTACACGTCGTCGTCGTCGACATTCTCCTCCTTTCGGTTGACAAACACAAGTGTCTATACATCCGGTTATCAACGGATATAGAAATCTATATCTAACAAGTTAACAAATAACAACCCACTAAATATCCAACATACGGTTCAAATAACTCTTATATAGATAATATCAAACAAGTTAAAATGTATAATGTGTTGACAACAATATTGAAAGGAAAAAACATTAAGAGAACTAACTTTAATCGAAACAATAGTTCATCCCGCCGTTTTCTTGATGCACCTCGCATCATTATTAGCAAAAATTATGACCTACATGAACATCATGAGCATAAATAAATTATCAACAATGAATTAAAACACCAAGTACAAAACCAAAAATAGTAAAGTGCTTCTCTCAAGAATGTGAATGTGTATGTGTGTGTCTTGTGAAATAAAAAAAACACTAAGCTTCTACAATATCCTAAACATTACGCATAAGCCCAAATTAGCACACAAACAATCCAAATTTCTACAAAACGAGACTCTAAATTTAACAAAATCTTGATCGATCCAATAAGACAGAATAGACAGCATCCAACATTGATAGGGAAATACTTATTTATTTTCAACCTCTCCTCAAGCATATATATATATATATATATATATATATATATATATATATATAGCTAAGACATAGGAATGAAATATGCTTTGCTCATATATAGATTTACACCTAATTTTCTCCAACCATTCCTTACATAAGCATATTACAATATAGAAAAGCCATCAAACTTGTTGACATATAAAAACCTTAATTAATCTACACTTCTCTAATTTTCTTGCTGCAAGATCAATCAAAAAAATGGTAAACTAAAAGGTTATTACCCTTTCTTTCAAAGTTCAAACTCTCTCCACATTCTTACCACCACCGATCTTTCCTTTTTCCTCTATTGATGATGAATCACAAGAATGCCATATTCTCCAAAAGAGATAATTGAATAAGGTAGCCAAAGTCAACCCAGCCAAAAACCAATCATAAAGATCCAACCTATTCTTATCCAAATCATTACACTAAGCCAACCCTTTGATGAACCATAGCTTGCACTAACCCTATTCACCAATGAAACAAGCAATGAGCTAAAAAAGAAGCCAAATGAGTAAGAGCAATAAGTGATCGCGGTCAAAAAAGATTGCATCCCCTCCAATGGCTGCTTATAAAAGAACATAATCAGCCCGATTGCAGTAAACATTTCTAAGACCCTGAAGATCAAAAACTGCGGCGAAATTCAAAATATAGACATCAACCTACTGTCATCTCCTTCCAAAGCCATTTCTCTACTCCTCTTAGCAAATTGGATATAAGGACCTTGGAGTTTCAATTTATTAATTTCGCCATTTTTTGTGAAATAATAAAAATGTGTAATGATACAAATTTTTACCGAAAGTGGCATTAGGTAGTAATTGAAAGTTCAAGGTATTCATGAAACTCGACTCGATTATATTGGTCGCTAAACATAATTTCTTCCAAGTATTCCAGTGTCAACTCATGTAACGATATAAATTTTTACCGGTCTAAGGGTGAATACATATTTGTTACCTATGTTTTCTCAGAAAACCTAACTCAATTATATTTGAATATTTCTTTCACTTGGTTACATCATGACCTTACCTTAGGGAGTGGACATTTCACATGGGTCAATTTGAAGAGATATGCTGCTTCCTTAGAAAAAAATAAATAAAATAGAAGACACGCATCATGTCTTGGAAATGGTACGTGACCGGCATTTGAATCACGTGAAATCTAAAGGACCCCACTGTAATCCAAATAAGCCAAAAAAACAGGAATCTAAACCATTTATAAGAAAATAATGGAGGTACAGTTTTGAAATAGGTTTATTAAAATAAAATCAAGTTTGTTTTGAAATATAAATAAGTTTGATTGAAAACAATTTCGTCATTTAAAATCAGGCAACAGCTCCTTTGTAAATTTTAAAGAAAACCATGTACAATGCATAATATATACAAAAGCATCCCCAACAGGAGCTAACTTCTACATCCAAACGACGGAACAACCACCCAATTCATATACAACGCTCAAAGCGAAGGGTAACAAGCGAAACCATAACATAATATAACAACACCAAGTATACCATACTAACTTCTACCACTACTAGTGGATCATTTCAAAACCAAAGTTGGAAGAGTTTAACCTATAAAAATATCATTTTTATGTAGAAAAATACACTTTTTCATGACCAAGACTTTAAAAACATAACTGGCTTGATGAAAAGAGAGATCTTTACCAATTGAGTGGGTAAAAGTGGAGATCCAAGCTCTTGATGAAGCTTCAAGTGGCTTCAAAGGTTGAGGATGACTCCACTTGATGTCTTGAGGGTTCTAATTGCAAAACTTGGCACCAACCATAGATTTTGGCTGTGGAGAGCTAGGGTTTTGATGGAGGAATTTGGGTGTTGGAAGTTAAAGATATTTTGAGAGGAGAAAAGAGATATTTTTGGAGGAGAGAAAATGTAAATGAAATAATGAGAGGATGAGAAGAAAGGGAGTGATGGTATAGGCTCTCTCTCATATAATTCTATCATTTAACACAAAAATCCCATATAATTTCCTAATACAAAATGTTAGTGTATATGCCCTAGAGGCCATTACTGTATCATACTAGTTTGTATATTACTTAATGGAAGCTTAGGATATTCACAGTTGTATAGACAATCTTGCTCAAAATAGTAGTATGCTACTTGGTTTGTTTCTACTTTAATGTGTACATGTGTTTCTTTTAGTATATCACCTATACACATTAGTGGAGCCCTTAGGATCTTTACTTGATTACCAGCGTTGTGATGGCAGTCACACTCGTGGGGGCTGGGTAATCCACAAGCACATCCTTATGCAGGTCCTTAGTCGTAGGACTATCGAGACAGGGTATCGATACTCCAGAGTAGACTAGCGTATGCGCTTCTCATCCCAGAATGGGAGACGGTCTGTCCCACAGCCGTCAGTACGTCGTACTTGAGATAGTATGCGGGTGCTCGTTAGGTTACGAGTACACTGGACAGGACTCGTCGGGAACTGTTGGTTGGTACTATACCTATCGTTAGTTATCAGTTCCCAGGTGACATAAGTACAGCTTAGTCCGCTGACTTGACACTGTCACTTCGCCTCGAGTGTGTTCCCACTGTACTTTGATTACTACCCTACCACGGCTCAAAGGAGTCGTGCAAACAGGTAGTAGTTGGGTGCAGTCCCGAAGCACTTGGAGGCAGTAACGGTTAGACATGATTCGTCTCTCCCGGTATTGGGGGTTGATATCGCGCTGTGTCTAGGAGAGCCATTACACAAAGTCCCTGGCCAGGGCAAGCGAGATATACTGGTAGGTTTCCAGTGTTATCTCAGGGTGTTCAGGGCTACACTCCGACACGACTTGTACCGCTATTAAGGGACTGACGTTTACCACCCCCCTAGGCCCGCCATGCGATATTCTCAGACGAACAGACCGGACTGTACGCAGATTGTCACATTCAGGCTCAGTAGGAGTTCAGATGGGTTTCACCTCGTCCGTCTTCTTATCGGCATCTACCTGGGGGCCGTTACACACAGCTAGTGCCGCTTGCGGTCTGTGGTTAAACCCACTGCCAGCGTAGTGTCGAGTCTTTAAAGTCCCATAAAGGAAGCTATTCGTCTTTAGGCAAAAAGAGTAGAGGTCGCATGGTTTTGCGACAAGGTTCGGTCACATCCGTGCACTTGTGCACGTTTAGTGTCTGGGCAGTTATCACTAGCGGGCTTTGGTTTAAGCCAGATCCTAGTGTACGTTTTGGGATTGGTTTTATCTCGTTTGTATTCGTGTTCCTCGGAACGCGGATGCGGGTGCGTATGCACGGTTGACAGAGACAGAGGCAGAGGATTCTCATTAGGGTTGTTGACTGTTGACTTTTGCTAAACCCTAATGAGAATAAGAAATATGATTAATGATAATATTAATTAAGTATTATTGTGCCATGGTTGGGTTGAAAGGTTGACTTTGTTGACTTGTTGACTTAGTTGACCGGTTGACTAGGTTGGACTTGTTGACCATCATCATGACAATGACTATCATTTCTTGGCATTGACCTTTGCTTGCTTGTTTGTTCACAAATTGCATTTAATGCATGAAATGATATTGCCATTTGATATGATGACAACCATCACATAATACTCAATTATTATTATTTGTTATGATTATTTTGGATTATGAGAGCAAGGGTGGAAAAAGTCTTGCTCATTCTATCATTCTCATTCTTTCTCATCCTCAAGCTCTCCCTCTTCCTCTTGCTCTCTCTCTAGCTCAAGGAAACTCTCTCTTATGAGTTGAGAACCATTTCCTTAGAGATAAAACCCAAAACATTTCTTTACTCATCCTAGTATACAAGGTCTAGCAAACCAAGTGTTCTAGTTTCCTCTAAATTGAGGTTGGAGCCAAAGGTAGAAGCTTTCAGGTGGATCCATCTTCGGCACAAGGAGACGACGAGGAGAGAACAATCCGACCACCACAAGGAGTCGAAGAGAAGGAGTTCAAGTTAAGGTATAACCCCCTAACCGAGTAGGTAAAACTCCTAGTTAGGTTGTTAGATAGTTGTTTAACAAAGGTCCGTATTTTGAGTCCATGTTACCCTCAAAGAAAAATCGTTTTTCACCATTTCCGCAACCCCAAAGAACCGGGAACGGGTAACATGGACTTACAGTGGTATCAGAGCTTAGTTAAACACTATCTAACATGTTAGCAAAGTAACTAGAAGTTCGATCGGAGAAAAAATCACAAAACACGCCCGAAATGTAAGCTTTCTGCCGTTTTTTTTCCTGTTCAAAAATTAATTAATCTTACACTAAAAATCGGCTCGGGATTTTTAAAGAACACTGGAGAAAATTGATCCACTAACTCAGTCAACGTGCCGCGGAACCGCGGCACGAGATTGCTCCTGCCGCGGATCCGCGACCGAGTTAACTCGGTTGTGGGTCCATTTTCCTGCAGTGTTCTTATAGGGGTATTTTGGGATTTTTGGAATATGATTTTTCTGCCCAGATTTTCCAGAAAGCAAAATTTATTTTTGGGGTTTAAAAATTCGTATTTTGATCGAACTTCTAAAGACTTTAGCTAACGGGTTTATATCTGTATGTGATATATGTATTGAACGTCTGCTAATCGCTATGCGTCGATTAGTGGGGGTTATACATATCTGTGATGAATTCATTGGATTGTCGCGGATGAATAGCCGGGGGGTTGTGAGATGAGAGTTTTCTTTTTCTTTCAATTCATATAATTTGTAATTGATATAATATTATTTATATGGCCGCACAACCGGGATGGGGTTGTAGCCGTCATTGTATAATTTCTTTTACTGTTTTTGCTCCTAGGATAGACCCAAGGTGGGGTGCACAAACTACCGGGTACCTCGAAGTGCAGAGTGGCCTACTCACGGTGTTGAGGGAGGTTGCTTCGCTTCGGGTACTTGGTGGGTAGTTTGCCGCACCCGTAGGGGTCTAGGGTGGGGTCTTGGCTATTCATCGCGACCGTGTAATCCGCTCTTTGTTACATGCTCGTACGGAATGCAGATTCCTAGTATATCCAATGTGTTCATCTGTGATCTGGAATGGCTATCATTGCATGTGACGAATGTATATATCTATATATGATATCTATTTAGGCGTTGCTTATGTTTTGCATCCGCGCTAGTCCAGCCCCCGCTCTGTCGTTAGTTAAGTAACCTAACGGGTAATGACGGGGCCCCGTGGCGAATGCGGATGGCATAAGCGTACGTCATATTTTCGTTATTTTCTGCAATGGTAGAATTAAATGATGGGATGCATTAAAATTAATGCAAGAAAATAAACCAAGTAAAAGTCGTTGGAACACTTTAAAAGCCACTCGGTTCTTTTCAAAAACCAACTTTTAAATGCGGAGCTTGAACCCCTCCTTTTAAAAGCTATCTCGTTCCATCGATTATATCAAGTTCACTACGTTCACGGTTTCGCCAAAACCATTCGTAGCCCTCCATCATTTCAGTTAAATATTCGGTAGTACTCAAGCTATGTATTTTGACCTCACGCCAAGGCATAGTGATTGGTAGCTGCCGGATATTTATCTGTTGCATAGATAGAATGCGTTGGTTTGAGACAGTCGTACTGCCATTTTGGCCTACGTCAAGGGTAGGTACGGGTGGGTTCAAATTAACCTGGATAATGATGGGTAGAACTTGACATGTGACTTATGACATTTTGACCTCACGCCAAGGTCATAAGAGCATGGGGCAAAAATCCACATCGGGAGTTTCAAAGGAAACTGAAACTTGCTAGCGCTGCATACCATTTGGAGTGTGATGATTCTGGTAGGATTCCGTCAGTTTTGTCACGCGATGATATTTAGATCCCGATCCTACTGTGAGTATATGCTACTCCTCCGGAACTTTCTCACTTAACGATCAATGCTATAAACCAAGTAGGTGTCTAGAAAGGTGTTAGCGGGGCTACGCCCACAGGAAAAAGAGGTTATTTAATTAAGGAACTTCGCGAAAGCGTTGGAAAACCTCCCTCGAAGTACCAACACTGGCCTGGCTGAACGGTTAAGTAAGTATTGTACGGTGAGATTGATCCCGACTAATTCTTCCTTTTTGGTTTGAGGAGGGATTCGAGAGACAGTGGGAGCCATCCTGTTTAGAAAAACTAAAAACCACTCTAAACTTGCAAGAGCATCATGCTAAAGTGTTTCTTCTCTCTCTCCTAATTGCAGCGACCAAACATCATGACTGGACTTAAGTTACTACTAGATAAAAACATACTGACAGGGCCAAACTATAAAGATTGGCTCAGGAATGTCAAAATGGCAATCACTTATGACAAGTTGGGGTATCTCCTTACCACCAAAGCTCCCCCTGTCCCAGGTCCCAAAAACCAGCGTCGCGGATAAGGAAATCCGTAAGACCTGGGAAATCGACTGCGCGAAGGCCAAGTGCCTCGTGCTTGCCTCTATGGACAATGAACATCAGAGGAGGCACGAGAATATGGACCTTGAATCCATATTTCTCCATACAAAAGAACTGTATGGAGAGCAATCCCGTATAGCCAGATACGAAGTCTCGAAAAAGCTGTTTTCGGCGAGATTGGCCATCGGATCATCGGTAGCGGAACACGTGCTTAAGATGATTGACTTCATTGAGGAGCTCGCGGACCTTGGGACCACGTTAGAGAACGAGCTCTACACGGACTTGATTCTCCAGTCACTTCCTTCCACTTACGCCCAGTTTATCCTGAACTTCAACTTGCAAGAAAAAGAAGTTGAACTTTCAGAACTCCTCAACATGCTGAGGAGTACAGAGGGCACCCTACAGAAAGGTAGGGAAACATCCACTTTGTTTGTAGGAGAATCTTCCTCTTCTAGGTCCAAAGCGAAAGCCAAGGGAAAGAAGAAGAAAACCCCCACCAAACCAAGGGGCGGTGTTAGTAAAGTGGATACGAAGGGAAAGGCAAAGGCAACAAAGGTAGCGGGAAAGCATGTGGGGAAGGAAGAATGTTTTTACTGTCACAAGAGTGAACACTGGAAAAAGGATTGCAGGGCTTGGAAGGCCAGAAACCAGGACTCGAAGCAAGTTGCGGCTTCGGCTTCAGGTGTGTATGTTATTGAAAACTGTCTATCAATAAACTCTACTTCCTGGGTATTGGATACCGGATCAGGATCTCATATATGTAATTCTTTACAGGCACTGAGAAAGCGTAGGGTTTTGAAGGCAGGTGATATGACCCTCAGAGTTGCAAACGGAGCTGGCATGGATGCTGAGTTCGTGGGGGACTATCACCTGGGATTGTCAGATGGACAAGTTTTGGTTTTGCATGATTGTTATTTTGTACCCAATGCAACTTGTAATATCATATCTGTATCTTTATTATCTAAAGAAGGTTATGAATTTGCATTTGTAAGCAATGTTGTAAACATTCACCTTAATCAAGTTTTGATTGGGTCAGGTACATTAAACAATGGTATATACGTATTAAACCAACCACAGATTTTCAATGTCCAGAATACACACAAAAGAAAGTCTCCGGAAACAAATCAGGCTTTCTTATGGCATTGTAGACTGGGTCACATCAATGAGAGAAGGTTGACGAAGTTACATATAGAAGGATATTTGGATCCGTTCGAATATCAATCATATGCAACTTGTCAATCCTATCTCAAAGGAAAGATGACAAAGACTCCGTTCACTGGACACGGAGTAAGAGCGAGCGAACTCTTGGGACTCGTACACAGCGACGTGTGCGGTCCAATGTCTATACATGCGCGAAGCGGTTATTCTTACTTCATTACTTTTACGGATGACTTTTCAAGGTACGGATATGTCTTCTTAATGAAACATAAATCCGAAGCCTTTGGAAAATTCCAGGAATATAAGAATGAAGTAGAAAAACAAACAGGCAAAAGTATAAAGACACTGAGATCTGATCGAGGTGGTGAATACTTAAGTGCCGAGTTCCTGGATTACCTAAAAGAGAATGGAATTCTCTCTCAGCTTACTCCTCCGTACACTCCGCAACATAACGGTGTATCGGAGAGACGGAACCGAACCCTATTGGATATGGTACGGTCCATGATGAGTAACGCTGAGTTGCCGCGATCATTCTGGTGATATGCGCTAGAATCAGCTGCATACCTTTTGAACCGAGTTCCAACTAAGACTGTGCCTACCACACCATATGAGATATGGAGTGGGAAGAAACCCTATTTTCAATATCTGAAGATCTGGGGATGTCCAGCTTTTGTCAAAAAGCAGCATGCGGACAAACTCGAGGCACGCTCAGTACTGTGCAAGTTTGTGGGATACCCAAAGAACTCCAGGGGGTATCTCTTCTATTACGCAGAGGAACAAAATGTCTTTGTTTCTCGTAATGCCCACTTTCTGGAACACCAGTTCTTAGAAAAGGAAATAAGTGGGAGCGCAATAGAACTGGAAGAAATTCCAGAACCACAGAATATTACTGAAAGCTTAGTAGAACCAGAGGGTTCAAAAGAACAGGACATTCCCACGCCGCTCCGCAGGAGTAGTAGGCAGTCTCATCCGCCCGAGAGATACTACGGTTTTCTCATAGACGGGGATAGAGAGGATTGCATCATTGATTATGATGAGCCGACTAACTTCCAGCAGGCCATTCAGAGCGTTGACTCAGTAAAATGGCTGGATTCAATGCGGACCGAAATGGAGTCCATGTACACCAATAAAGTATGGACGTTGGACGTTGCTCCAGATGGGGTAAAACCCGTAAGATGCAAGTGGATCTTCAAAAGGAAGATTGGTGTAGATGGACAGGTTGAGACCTATAAGGCTAGACTTGTTGCAAAGGGTTTTCGTCAAAGACCTGGTTTGGACTATGACGAAACCTTTTCTCCAGTGGCTATGCTGAAATCCATTCGGATCCTTTTTGCCATTGCTGCCTTCCACGATTATGAGATTTGGCAGATGGACGTAAATACCGCTTTTCTAAATGGAAATTTAGAGGAGTGTGTCTATATGGACCAGCCAGAGGGTTTCATTCAGAGTGGGAGCAGCGGAAAGGTGTGCAAGTTGCTTAAGTCCATCTATGGACTAAAGCAGGCATCGCGGAGTTGGAACATCTGTTTTGATGAGACGGTCAAAGAATTTGGCTTTATCAAAAATCTAGATGAACCATGCATCTATAGTAGATTTTGTAGCAAGAACTGTCGTATTCCTCGTTTTATACGTGGATGACATTCTCTTAATAGGAAATGACATTCATATGCTACAATCTGTCAAAGGGTTCTTGTCACACAGGTTCTCCATGAAAGACCTGGGTGATGCCTCTTACATTCTGGGGATCCGGATCTATCGTGACAGATCCAAGAGGATATTAGGACTTTCACAGTCCAGGTACATCGACACCATACTGAGAAGATTCAGTATGGAAGATTCCAAGCGCGGTAATCTACCGGCTTGTCACGGGATCACCCTCTCCAAAGAGATGTCTCCCAAGACTGATTTGGAAAGGGATCGCATGCCTATTATACCCTACGCTTCTGCGGTAGGCTCTATAATGTATGCGATGTTGTGTACCAGACCAGATGTAGCTTATGCACTAAGTGTGGTAAGCCGGTATCAGTCAAACCCTGGGGAGAAGCACTGGATAGCGGTAAAGAACATTCTCAAGTACCTGAGAAGGACTAAGGAGATGTTCTTGGTGTATGGCGGAAAAGACCTCCAGATCGAGGCCTTTGCTGACTCCAGCTTCCAGAGTCACAAGGATGATTCCAAGTCCATGTCGGGTAATGTATTTACCCTCAATGGAGAGGCGGTGTGTTGGAAGAGTTCCAAACAGGAAACCGTTGCTGACTCGACGATGGAAGCGGAATATATCGCTGCTGCAGATGCCGCAAAAGAAGCCGTCTGGATAAGGAAATTCTTGACAGAACTTCAGGTGGTTCCGTCCATTGTTGATCCAATACCTCTGTATTGCGACAACAACGGGGCTATAGCTTTAGCGAAGTAACCCAGGTCCCATCAGAAGTCCAGACACATCTTGAGGCGGTATCACCTGATCAGGGAGATCGTGGGTCGCTAGGAGATCGAGGTTCGGAGAGTTGCTACGGAAGATAACACTGCTGATCCACTCACGAAGGCCTTACCCCAGACTCAGTTCGAGCGGCTGATCGAGATGATAGGTCTTCGATACGCCAGTACATGGCCTTAGTGCAAGTGGGAGATTGTTAGTGTATATGCCCTAGAGGCCATTACTGTATCATACTAGTTTGTATATTACTTAATGGAAGCTTGGAATATTCACAGTTGTATAGACAATCTTGCTCAAAATAGTAGTATGCTACTTGGTTTGTTTCTACTTTAATGTGTACATGTGTTTCTTTTAGTATATCACCTATACACATTAGTGGAGCCCTTAGGATCTTTGCTTGATTACCAACGTTGTGATGGCAGTCGCACTCGTGGGGGCCGGGTAATCCACAAGCACATCCTTATACAGGTCCCTAGTCGTAGGACTATCGAGACAGGGCATCGATACTCCGGAGTAGACTAGCGTATGCGCTTCTCATCCCAGCATGGGAGACGGTCTGTCCCACAGCCGTCAGTACGTCGTACTTGAGATAGTATGCAGGTGCTCGTTAGGTTACGAGTACACTGGACAGGACTCGTCGGGAACTGTTGGTTGGTACTATACCTATCGTCAGTTATCAGTTCCCAGGTGACATGAGTACAGCTTAGTCCGCTGACTTGACACTGTCACTTCGCCTCAAGTGTGTTCCCACTGTACTTTGATTACTACCCTACCACGGCTCAAAGGAGTCGTGCAAACAGGTAGTAGTTGGGTGCGGTCCCGAAGCACTTGGAGGCAGTAACGGTTAGACATGATTCGTCTCTCCCGGTATTGGGGGTTGATATCGCGCTGTGTCTAGAAGAGCCATTACACAAAGTCCCTGGCCAGGGCAAGCGAGATATACTGGTAGGTTTCCAGTGTTATCTCAGGGTGTTCTGGGCTACACTCCGACACGACTTGTACCGCTATTAAGGGACTGACGTTTACCACCCCCCTAGGCCCGCCATGCGATATTCTCAGACGAACAGACCGGACTGTACGCAGATTGTCACATTCAGGCTCAGTAGGAGTTCAGATGGGTTTCACCTCGTCCGTCTTCTTATCGACATCTACCTGGGGGCCGTTACACACAGCTAGTGCCGCTTGCGGTCTGTGGTTAAACCCACTGCCAGCGTAGTGTCGAGTCTTTAGAGTCCCATACAGAAAGCTATTCGTCTTTAGGCAAAAAGAGTAGAGGTCGCATGGTTTTGCGACAAGGTTCGGTCACATCCGTGCACTTGTGCACGTTTAGTGTCCGGGCAGTTATCACTAGCGGGCTTTGGTTTAAGCCAGATCCTAGTGTACGTTTTGGGATTGGTTTTATCTCGTTTGTATTCGTGTTCCTCGGAACGCGGATGCGGGTGCGTATGCACGGTTGACAGAGACAGAGGCAGAGGATTCTCATTAGGGTTGTTGACTGTTGACTTTTGCTAAACCCTAATGAGAATAAGAAATATGATTAATGATAATATTAATTAAGTATTATTGTGCCATGGTTGGGTTGAAAGGTTGACTTTGTTGACTTGTTGACTTAGTTGACCGGTTGACTAGGTTGGACTTGTTGACCATCATCATGACAATGGCTATCATTTCTTGGCATTGACCTTTGCTTGCTTGTTTGTTCACAAATTGCATTTAATGCATGAAATGATATTGCCATTTGATATGATGACAACCATCACATAATACTCAATTATTATTATTTGTTATGATTATTTTGGATTATGAGAGCAAGGGTGGAAAAAGTCTTGCTCATTCTATCATTCTCATTCTCTCTCATCCTCAAGCTCTCCCTCTTCCTCTTGCTCTCTCTCTAGCTCAAGGAAACTCCCTCTCATGAGTTGAGAACCATTTCCTTAGAGATAAAACCCAAAACACTTCTCTACTCATCCTAGTATACAAGGTCTAGCAAACCAAGTGTTCTAGTTTCCTCTAGATTGAGGTTGGAGCCAAAGGTAGAAGCTTTCAGGTGGATCCATCTTCGGCACAAGGAGACGACGAGGAGAGAACCATCCGACCACCATAAGGAGTCGAAGAGAAGGAGTTCAAGTTAAGGTATAACCCCCTAACCGAGTAGGTAAAACTCCTAGTTAGGTTGTTAGATAGTTGTTTAACAAAGATCCGTATTTTGAGTCCATGTTACCCCCAAAGAAAAATCGTTTTTCACCATTTCCGCAACCCCAAAGAACCGGGGACGGGTAACGTGGACTTACATAAAATACTTATCATATTAAAATATCTCACATTTCCAAATCCCAACAATAAATATGCATATTCATTCAAAAACCAAAATCCATAATTGCTATTGTTTATTGCCAAAGACTGGGTTGAGGCACGCGGAGCGCGTCTAGCCTGAATCTGGGGGCAGATGCATAAGTTTGATCCATCCACCTTTTCAAAGATACCAAGTTGATTTATGGTACCATATATCAGAGGTTTGGACAGATACGACCAATATAAATGACTTCAGATTCCCTCTCACGGATGAGAGATTTATTGATTCTGGGGACGCCTTTTCCTGCATGCGCAAGCCCTTGCAGTTAATTACGTTATAACGAACGATAACAACTTTCTGCACTCCAGGTTTATTTCTTCATGTGTCGTGTTTTAGATTATTTTGGGTTGCCTTTGGATTGTATACGGAGACTAATTTATGTCGTCGCCCGTAGGACGCGGATTAGCTCAAATCCGTACATATTAGATTTGGGAGTTTTGGGTCCATTTTGGTATCTTAGTTTACCAACAGGAATGAACTTAGGTCGTATTTATCATATACATGAGGTCCGTCAGTTCAGAGGATACTTGAGTTTATCTAAGAATCGTTAATCAAGTTTTGGATTAAGATCAACTTAGATATCAGGGTCATAAATTTAAGAATATACTCTTTATTGATCATTAGATCACATATAAAGCATAAGATTCCATACTTGGTTTATTTTACTAAGTCTTTAAGGTTTGGCTTGGTATCATGTATGCTTGCGTATTGTGGATGCGTATGGCATCAGCGTACGTGCATAGCATGAGGTGTGCATGCCTTTGCAAAGTTCTTAATGGGACTTGACTTTGTTTGAAGTCAGTGCGCACGCATGTGTTTTTTCACGTGTACGCAGAGCATCATTTTCAGAGAAGAGCCCTCTTGACTTATGCGTACATGCATAGCACGTGGTGTGTATATCCTTATAGGAAGTACTTTCCACTTGCGCACACGTTTATAGCACGTGGCGAAACGCATGGTACAAATTTTAGGGAGTGTGCCCAAGGTTATGATGCATCCTTAACTTTTCCAGAAAGCTTTTGCTTTCAAAAAACCGAAGTCCATTCTTTGTGGCATTACGTTTTCATGCAGGTACCCACTTCTGTTGGGTGTGACTTAGTCTTTGCAGAGGAGACTGCTTTTTGTGCAGTGTCACGTCCCGCTTCCCAAAATACGGGAGAAGAGACGTGATGAGGACCGCGGCGTATTTATTCCGAGAAGGTCATTTCTCGCAATAAATACGCTAAGCATATATAAGAAATATAATCATAAAGAGCCTAAACAGGTGGCATACTGAAAGGAAAAGCTGAAATGAAATGCGAAGATGTACATGACTAGTCGTCCGCTTGAGAAGCGAGTTGAGAGTACTCCTCTTCGACCGCTTCCAAATCCTCTGTCTCCAAATCACCTGATGAATATTCTAAGAAAGAAGAAATATGGGTGGAATGCCCATCAGCGAACCTCCGCTCGGTAAGTTCCCAAGATAGGTGTGAATTATATAAATTAAAGTGCAAGGTGATATATGATATAACATGAATAGAAATCATGAACAAGTGAATAAGTATGGCATGTTAATGTTGTGTCAACTATATAGGCATGGCAAGATAACATGAGCATGGCAATAAGGTATAGCATGCGTTGGTCAAATAAGCAAGAGATAAATGTGTATTGGTGAATATGAAGTGAATATTAATGTGTCCTAAAAGTCTCTATAATGGTAAATTATTTAACATTAGTTTAAGTATGAATGTTAACCAATCTCAAGAGTGTTCTCGACCCCGGTAGACTGTAATCCAAGGGTAAGGAACCATGGACTCGAATCAAGTGTCAGTAATAAGACTTCAACCGTCGTTGAAGTATTCCAAACCCAACAGGCTATAATTCAGGGGTAAGGAAACACGGGCCCTCATGATATAATGCATGTGTTAGTATTCAAACATGAATACTCAAACTACCCCAACATCCCGCGTATCTAATTTATAGTTAATGTCTCAAGTCTTGCCCGAAACCATGAATACATAAGATAGAGTTCAAGTTTAAGTATTCGAGTCAAGTTTCAAGTATTCATGTCGAGTACAAGTATTCATGTCAAGTCATTATGTAATCATGTTTTGAGTCAAATCAAGTCAAACATGCAATAGATTTATTGTCACGTCCTGCTTTCCAAAAGAGTGGTAATGACACGTGACGAGGCCTGCGACGTATTTATTCCGAGAAGGTCATTTCTCGAAATAAATACGCTAAACGTTTATAAGCAACATAAAGTAATAAGAATAAACAAAAGAATAAAATCCAACTTTGATTTATTACATTCAAGATTCACAATTGATAAATTATCATAATACAAGATACGATAACATGATAAGTGATTGTTAGAGATTCTGCGTGCTTAGTTTTAATTACCGCAATCAAGACGGTTTCGCTTGGTAGCTAGCCGGTTGAGTACGAGTCGGTCCACGGAGAGATAGGAATCTTTTTCTTAGTGTTTTAACGAGTTAAGTCCAATTTGTCCAGGTTTGTTTAGTTTCACTGTTTGTGCTAAAATATGTATAAAGAGAGCTTGTTAGGGTTAGGATTAGATTAGTTTGAGTTAGGAGTCGCTCACTTCTTTCGTTGCCACTTCTTAATATCGATGTTACGGTAATCGGCAACAACGGGGATTAGCATGACTAGGAAGGAAACTTGCGAGTATAAGCTAGGCTTTCCAAGGCTTAGTTCTTTCCTTTTGGTCCCTGTCCGTCCGTTCTTGGCTCTTAGCCGTAACCTCCGGTTAATTCAACCACAACCGGTCTCACTAGAGAATCACCGCTATCATGTAGGATAGGGTGCCGTAGGGAGCGGATTGTGGTTCAATTAATGGGAGTCCGAATCAAGATGTTGGGCAAACAAAAGAGTGAGAAAGATTTCCTTCTCTCAAACTTCTCTTATCCTACCCTAACAAGTGAAACTACTCACCCATTAAAAAGAAAAAGAGAGTAAAACAAAGAAGGAAGATAGAAAGAAATGAGTTAGAGAATCACAACTAGCTATTTGGGACCTCACTGAGGCAAGGATCACACTTAAGTATCATTGTTGTAAGGATAAAGAAAAAGAGAAGAAGAAAGCAAACAAAAAACAAATAACAACAACTACTTAACAAATAAAATTACAAGCAAAATATAACAACACAATTATAAGACATGCATGTTAAAAAGAACTCTTCTTTTATTCATCATCACTCATAAAACTCACTACAATTTAATGGAGAAAGATGAAGAGGAAGAAGAAGATACAAACTCTTATTCTAAAATCTAATACAAGAAAAATCACCCTTTACTTGGCTTGGAACTGGGCTATTTATAGGCAGATACATGAAACCCTAGGGATACAATCTGAGCCCAAACGAAGTTACAAAAATACCCTCAAAAAACAAGCCAACACTGAGTTGACTCGGCCGCGGATCCGCGGCCTAAGTGCCACTTTGGTCGCGGATCCGTGGCCCTTTGGTTGACTTGGAGGGTCGTATTTTTTAGGGATTTCCATGTAGCCGTTCTTCTCTGTTTGGTACACTTGGTTTCTCAAAATCTCTTTATTTTTCTCCGAGATTTTCAGCAGTCCAAAAAGGTGAAATGATGTGGATTTTTGCCTTGATTTTCTTGAGCTCCGTATTGAAATCTTGGATCTTGTGCTGTCTCTTGTGCTTTGTGCATGAAATGACCAATGATTTGCTATTTTATCCCTTAAACTGGTAGGCGTCATCTAACGGATAGTGAGAGGAGACCCGTATTTATCTGTTGTTGGCCGTAGTCCTGAATTTGTTGCGACTTTTCATGAATTTCACTGTTTAGAGCTGAGAACCTGTAACCTACAATTATTTAGCAAACACGGATCAAGAGTACCTACCTATATGCAATGTGATCAAGAATGGACGGTATAAAAATGCAAAAATCTGATATGAACAAATACCCCCAAACTTACCTTTTGCTCGTCCCGAGCAAAACCATTTTATTCACAAAAAATCCTAACCTCACTTTCTCAGGGAACGCGATTGCACTGAGCTTGTGCAACAAGCCGTTAAACCTCTAGGTTGCCGTAGAGGAGGAGTGTTTTCTCCTGAGGGTTTTCAGCGGATACTACCCACAAAATCCGATCAAATTGGCCGTCGACTCTAATCCTACAGTTCAGCATTCTAGCAAGAAACTCTATCATCTTTAACGTAGAAATCATCAACCCTTATTCTTCAGACTTCCTTTTTATTTAACTTATGATCCTATACGTTTTGCCAGTTTATAAGCTCTCAGCATCTCTTGAGTTTTCCTTCTAAAACGCCATCTCAAATCCGGAATTTTTATCATCTCTATTGAAAATATAAGCCCTATTTTTCATTCCTATCTCTCCTCCAAACTCCGATCATATACCCCTACGTGTGTGTAAATATCACCCCTACATTTGGAAATTCAATTCAAGCTATAATACCCTTATCTTAATACCTAGCACTACTTCTTCTTTATTAATGGTGGACGGATTTGCTCACACATCTTTCATGCGACTATTACAGCTTCCTGAGGCATTAATCAGCCGATTACTGAATATGCGAGCATTTAAAGCGTAAATAGCAGTTTCCAGGTCTTGTATTTATTATTATTATTTTTTTTCAAGACCGGATATATTTTTCAATGATGCTCTTCTGGTGGTTAGCTTTAAATGCCGTTTTTTCTTTCATACTAGGCTTTCAGGCAAGAGTCTTTTTTGGTATTCTCTACTATCCCAAGTTTCAAGGTGCGTGTATGTGCGATCTGTAGGGTATATATATTCAGAATTTGGACTTAAGGTTCAAAATTATTTTTCAGACATACTCTTCAAATAGAAATTTCAATACTCTTCTCTCATTTCAACTTAGCCCAAGAACTGAATTCAAAATTGCACGGTTGCGATGAATAGCCAAACCCATACCCATAGACCCCTACGAGAGCGGCAAGCAACCCTACCAATTCTAGAGTTAGGAGACCCGGACTCGACTCCTCGAGTTGGTCTCCCACTGGACTCCAGAACCTGGTTACTTGTGCTCTCCTCCTTGGGTCTATCCTAGTGCGGAAAAGTAAATAATATACAAAAGGTGACATCAACCTCATCCCGGAAGTGCCCCAATAAAAGAATATTACATACATTTTATTTTACATGAATGAAAATAAAAACTCTCATCTCACATAAAACCCCCCGGCTATTCAGAACGCGACGATCCAATATAACATATCCAGCAACATATAACATCACATGTTATCAACGTAAGTAAATATGCGCATCCCAATTGTCGTTGACATATAGCAACGAAACCGGCGATATCACATATTACACTTACGGTCACAGAAAAGAAAGTGTAAAACTACAACATTTGGAATCCACAATCTCTTTAGACATCGTAAATCCGAAATATCACATACTTCGCATTTCATGCCTAATTTTATGAATTCCACATATTGTATCACATTCCAGATAAATAGACAGTATTAAACTTTCCGATCGAATAATCAAATACCCAAGATTTCCTAAATAGCTCAACACTTGAGCGGAGTTCAAAAATTCCAGAATACGTCACAGTAGCAACGGTCCAGCCGTAGAAGGGTCAAACCAACGCCTCACATGTGGCACGCCGTACTGCCCCAAACCCTATGGTTCAAAAGGCAGTTCAAGACGGTCACATAATCGAGTTAAGGTTTGTTGTCTTCTAGAGGGTCCATCGCATTACTTCACGTTTTTCCGAAAGATTTAAACCCGAGAAAAATTCAACACTTGAATGTTTTTCGTGCCGGGAAAAATTGAGTTAATGATATCCGTTCGAACATTTTAATACTTTCTAAATTATCCGGAATAACAAAACAAAATTAAATTCTCCGATCGAATCGACGATTACAAAATAAACCCCAAAATACTCAACACTAGAGTTAGATTAAAAATACCCAGAAAATATAAATCACAGAAATAGAAATAATAGTGTAAAAACGAGTACGTATGTCCCCTGTACTGCCGCGGTTCCGCGCCCCAAGCGTGGTACGGCCGCGGTTCCGCGGCGGTTTGGACGTATTATGTGTTCGTTTTCACCACAATTCTTAGAAAACCCTGCCGAATTTTTTAGGTATTTTTAATACTGAAAATACACAGTTTGAAAAAATGTACAGAGAGGGGGTTAACTTTGACGTATTCGGGTTCGTTCGGAGTTTTAACTTTGTTAACACATCGCCTAATGTTCTAGCTAGGCTCTGATACCACTGTAGGGTTACTAGGCACTCTAATAAGGTTTAAGGAAGCATCAAACATATCCGTTTAAAATTTTAGCCGTGCCGAATAACCCTAAACAAGATCGTTGCTAGAAAATTAGGGTTTCATATGCAAGTAAACTATATTTACGATTAAGTGAATACGAAATACAACCTTTGTAGATCGGTCCTTCACTTCTATTTCTCCTTGTTGAAGTCCCTTCGCTGCGATCGTGGTTCTCCCGGACCCTTGCATGGCTTCACGAGGCGAAAGACGCGTCCTTGCTTGAAGTCTTCGAGGCCGAAGATGATCTACGTCGAGGGGATGCCAACTAAAGTTTCTACTTCACTAACTTGAGAATTAGTGAAGCAAACACCCTAAACTAAAGTGCTAGTCTAGTAGAGGATAGAGAAATAGGAAGTGGGTTCTCTTTAGAATTTTATTTCTCACAATCTTTCTCACTTTGGATCAAATCCTAGCAAGCTTTTTCTTTTTAACAATGAAGAAGAAGATGAACAAAAGAAAGAGATGAGGATAATGATCAAGTGAGAAGTTTAAGCATGGTGAGTGAGTATCATATACTAACTCATGTAGAGACATAACCATGGCTAATACTTATGGTTGGGTTAAGAAATATCCATAGTAAAAACAAATTTAGTGGAATTAGTCAATGCATCCACAAGCTTCCACAAGCTTCATGCATTGTGCTAATCCTCCACTAATTTTGTAATTACTTAAAATATAAAAACCCAACATAAATAAATAGCATGGTGTAAGTCTCATACACCCAAGTCATGTGTATCATCAACCATGATACAATAAAAGAAAACACAATTTTAATATATATCACATATATATCAAAGTTGTGTACATGTGAGAAAAAACCTAAAGTGAACAAGTGTTAGTTAATGTAAACTAGTATATCAAATATACAATTATACAATAAATTATTAAATCAACACTTGACTTAATAATCCGGTCATATCTCATATAACCGACTAACATCCATTGTATCGACTTATCGAATCAACACTTGATTCGATAACCCGGCTATATCACATATAACCTTGTGATACAAAAAGTCGCGATAATAGAAAACGGTATCACATACACGCATCATTCTCGGTCTCGCACATATCACATATGCGCTCCTATTTCGTTTTGCCTGAGCCAGTAAAACCTCTGTGTAGGACTCTAAAGACTCGTCAATACGCCGGCAGTAGGTGATGATCACATCAAACACCCACAAGCCATCAGCGGTACTAGCTGGACGTAACGGCTACCCGGGTATTGAGCGATCAGAAGATCAACAAGCAAGCCCGCTCCAACTCCTGTAAAAGCCTGCCGGTAACACTTCCCGTACAGTCCGGTCTCCTCGTCTGATATGTCGCATATCAAGTCTATGGGTGGTAAACGTCAGACCCCAATAACCGATAAGTCGTGCCGATGTGAGGCTCATAACGGGTCGAGAAACTACTGGTAACACTTACCAGTAAATCTCTAAATCAGCCCTGGCCAGGGACTTCCCTGTTATGGCCAATCGAGCACAGCGCAACATCAACCCCCAATACCGGGAGAGACGAAACCCCTCCTATCGCTCATTGCCTCCATGTGACTCGGGACTGTACCCAAAAACCACCGTTTTTCAAGCCCTCATGGACGTGGTAAGGTGGAAATCAAAGCACAGTGGGAATCACACAAGACTCTATGACGTCTCGGGTCTATAGACTAACCTGCACAAGTGTCACCAGAGAACTGCCATCTGACGTGAGGTATAATATCATCTGGGAGTTCTCGGCGAGTCCGTACAGTGTACCCAGTCTCCACTGAGCACCCGTATACCATCTCTAATGTCAAACACCAATGGATATGGGATCATCCATCGCCCATCTCATGGGTCGAGAAGCGTATACGCTAGTCTACACTGGTATATCGATGCCTCGTCTCGATACACCCACGACTAGGGACCTTGAAGGATGTACTTATGGACTACCATGTCCCCACTAGTATGATCCGCATCATAGTTCAGGTAGTCAAGTACACATCCTAAGGGCTTTACCAACATGTAACTATAAGACAGTATAAAGATGCAAGTATACATGTTAAGATAAAGAGCAACCAGATAGCATACTATCAAATCGAGCAAGAAAGTCCTCTCTATATATGTCCAAGCATCCAATATAATATACATCATCTGTACAATACTGGCCTCTAGGGCATACATACAACTAACAATCTCCCACTTGCACTAGGGCCAGCTGCTGTAGTATCGCATACCAAGCATCCCGAAGTGTCTCTCAAACTGTATCTAGGGAATGGCCTTCGTGAGTGGATCCGCTGTGTTGTTCTTCGTGTCAACCCTCCTGACCTCGATCTCCCGGCGATCAACTATCTCCCGGATCAGGTGATACCGCCTCAGAATATGCCTGGATCGCTGATGGGACCTGGGTTCCTTGGCCAAAGCCACCGCTTCATTGTTATCGCAATACAAAGGTATTGGATACTCAATGGATGGAACCACTCCAAGTTCAGTAATGAACTTCTTGATCCAGACAGCCTCTTTGGCAGCATCGTTGGCAGCGATGTATTCAGCCTTCATCGTCGAGTCTGCCACGGTTTCCTGCTTGGAACTCTTCCAGCTAACTGCCCCTCTGTAAAGGGTAAAGACAAATCCCGACTGCGACTTAGAGTCGTCCTTATCACTCTGGAAGCTCGAATCGGAAAAGGACTCCACTTGGAGTTCTCCGTTACCATACACCAAGAGCATCTCTTTAGTCCTTCGTAAGTACTTGAGAATGCTCTTCACAGCTGTCCAGTGACTCTCTCCAGGATCAGCTTGATACATACTCACTACACTTAGTGAGTATGCTACATCGGGTCTGGTACATAGCATCGCGTACATGATAGAGCCTACAGCTGAAGCATAGGGTATCCCTTGCATGCGAGCTCTCTCCAAATCAGTCTTGGGAGACATCTCTTTGGAGAGAGTGAGCCCTGAGATCGTGGGTAAAAACCCACGTTTGGACTCTTCCATACTAAACCGCTTTAGTATGGTGTCAATGTACCTGGATTGGGACAATCCCAATATCCTTTTAGATCTATCTCTATAGATCATAATTCCCAATATGCATGAGGCATCACCAAGATCTTTCATTGAGAATCTTTGTGATAAGAAGAGCTTGACCGATTGCAGCATAGGAATGTCATTTCCTATCAAGAGTATGTCGTCCACGTACAATACGAGGAAGACAACCTTACTTTCTGCCACCTTCTTGTAGATACAAGGTTCATCTACGTTTTTGACGAAATTAAACTCTTTGATAACGACGTCAAAGCAGATGTTCCAACTCCGCGATGCTTGCTTTAATCCATAAATGGATTTAAGCAGCTTGCACACCTTCCCGCTGCTCCCACTATCTACGAAGCCCTCTGGCTGAGTCATGTACATGCATTCTTCTAAATCACCGTTTAGAAAGACGGTCTTAACATCCATTTGCCAGATTTCGTAGTCATGATATGCAGCGATGGCAAGCATGATCCGGATGGATTTAAGCATAGCCATTGGAGAAAAGGTTTCATCATAGTCCACACCTGGTCTTTGACGAAAACCCTTTGCAACAAGTCTAGCTTTGAAAGTCTCCACTTTCCTATCTACACCAAGTTTTTTCTTGAAGATCCACTTGCTCCCAATGGGTTTTACCCCTTCAGGAGCATCTTCCAAAGTCCATACTTTGTTGGTGTAGATGGATTCCATCTCGGACCGCATTGCATCCAGCCATTTCACTGAGTCTCCACTCGTGATGGCCTGCTCGAAGCTAGTTGGGTCATCATCAACCATGATGCAATCCTCGCTCCCACCATCAATGAGAAAACCGTAGTATCTCTCAGGTGGGTGAGGAACCCTACTAGATCGGCGGAGAGGCTGAGGTTCGTTGGGAACTACCGAATCCTCCGGTTCAACCAAATCTTCTGTCGTAGTCTGTATTGCTGGAACCTCTTCCAGTTCTACCTCCATGCCACTAATCTCTTTTTCAAGAAATTCTTTTTCTAAAAAGGTGGCATGTCGAGAAACAAACACTTTTTGTTCCTCGGTTTGGTAGAAGATATACCCGCGCGAATGTTTGGGATATCCAATAAACTTACACAGAATGGACCTTGCCGCGAGTTTGTCCGGATTTTGCGTTTTTACATAGGCCGGACAACCCCATATCTTAACATAATTAAGACATGGTCTCTTTCCTTTCCATATCTCATATGGAGTGGTTGGCACAGATTTGGTGGGAACCATATTCAATAGGTCTGCAGCTGTTTCCAGTGCATACCCCTAGAAGGAAATAGATAACTCAGCTGTGCTCATCATAGAGCGCACCATATTTAATAGGGTGCGGTTCCTCCGTTCCGATACACCGTTGTGCTGTGGTGTAAATGGAGGAGTTAGCTGAGAGAGAATCCCATTCTCTTTTAGGAAGTCCAGGAATTCATTGCTCAAGTATTCACCTCCTCGATCAGATCGAAGGATTTTAATACTTTTCCCAGTTTGGTTCTCGACCTCTTGTTTATATTCTCTAAATTTCTCAAAAGCTTCTGATTTGTGTTTCATCAGGAACACATATCCGAATCTAGAGAGATCGTCAGTGAATGTAATGAAGTAAGCAGAACCATTCCTGGCATGTGTAGACATGGGGCCGCATACATCACTATGTACCAGTCCCAAGAGTTCCGTAACTCTCTCTCCGTGTCCCGTAAACGGAGTTTTGGTCATCTTGCCTTTGAGACATGACTGGAAAGTGTCATAAGATGAAAATTCAAACGGATTCAAATATCCATCCTTATGCAACTTAGCTAGTCGTGTCGCATTGATGTCACCCAGTCTACAATGCCATAAGAAGGATTCGTTCATTTCTGAACTCTTCCTCTTGTGTGTGTTTGTTATACTCAGAACTGTTGATTGATTTAGAAAATAAATGCCATTGCACATCGTGCCTGATCCAACCAACTTTTGGTTTAGAAAAATGTTCATAACATTATCCTGTAATACAAAATTATATCCCTCTTTACTCAACAAAGAAACCAATATAATGTTGCATATCAGGTTCGGCATGTAATAGCATTCGTTCAGAATCAATGTATTACCAGTTGGCAATACAAGGTGATATTCCCCGACGGTTTTAGCTGCAACAAATGCACCATTTCCAACCCTTATGTCTTTATCACCTTCTCCAAGTTTTCTATCTTTCCTAAGCCCATGTAACTGATTACATATATGGGATCCTGACCCGGTATCTAATACCCAGGACGTAGAGGAAATGGAGAAACAGTTCTCTGTAATGAACACACCCGAAGAAAATGCATAAACATGTACTTTCTTTATTCGGGTGGCATGGGAATCCTGGTATTCCCCTATATCCTGTTCAGTCTTATAACTCTTATAAGAAAGAACGGAACCAACGTTCCCCAGCACAGTATAACATGCGGGTTCGGTCAATACATCCATATTATTATCTTGATTAAGGCATGATATGGTCGCTACCTGGAGAGAGAGAGAAGAAAACAATTTAGCGTATGCTCTTGCAAGATCAGATTGGTTATTATTTTATCTAATCAGGATGGCTCCCACCGTTTTTATCAAATCTTCCTTCAAACCCTAAAAGTAAAGACTAGCCGGGATTAATTACACCCTACAATTTCGCCAATCTTTCAGCCAGGCCAGTGTCGGTACTTTGAGGGAGGTTCCCCGTGCTTTCGCACGGACCTAATTAAAGTAAACCTCATTTTCCCAGAGGCGTAACCCCGTTGACACCTTTCTAGACACCTACTTGATCGGCTAATTGTCCTGTGTAAAACTCTCCCGGGAGTAACAATTACTCGCAGTGGGTATCGGGATCCAACTATCTCATAGAAGGTATGCAATCTCATTGCAAATTTCAACACTTGAAATTCCCGATAATATTTTGCCCCTAGCGTCCCATGACCTTGACGCAGGCCAACAAACCATAGTGCGCTAGTCAAGTTCAACCCGTCATTTCTTGATTGAATTAAACCCACCCGTACGACCCTTGACGCAGGCCAACAAAGTCGCACGACTACCCTAATCCAATCTGCATCATATGCATAAGCAGATAAATACTAGTTAGCTACCGCACACTACGCCTTGACGCAGGCCAACAAACGTAGCACGAATACTAAGTAGGATTTATCTGAAATGACGGAGGGCTACGACAGGTTTTTCTGAAAACCTATTGCGTAATGAACTTGATATCGTTGTAGAATCATGTGAATTTTGAAATGGAGTGATTTTGAGGCTTTTATTAGTTTTGCTAAAGAGGTCACTCCCGGTGAAGGGATCTCGGCTCTTTCCTTATGGAATAAGGTGCAGGATATATCATATACATCACTATGCAAAGCAAAACTCCAAAATCAATCAAAAACAAACCGAGTGTTGTAGCATCTGCCAGTTTTGCTAAAGAGGTCACTCCCGGTGAAGGGATCTCGGCACTTTCCCCATCGAATAAGGTGCGGGATATATCATATATATCGCTATGCAAAGCAAAACTGTAGCTACCCTTTTTGAAAAATTTGATTCTACAACATCTTTTAGGTTTCTTTTCTTTCATTAATCACATTAATGAAGTCCAATCATTTAAGTCACCTAAACATCACAGATAAATACGACGTACACTTATGCCATCCGCATTCGCCTCGATGTCCCCTCGTGCACCGTTAGGTTAGGTAACTAACGGCAGAGCGGGGCAGGGCCAGCGCGGGTGTAAAACATAAGTAACGCCTATATAATATATCATATATACTATATACAGTATTTATCACAGCACATCAAATGATCACATCACAGATATAGCAGCAGAAGAAACATATGAAACATTGGATATACTAGGACGTCCGTGTTTTATTTTGAGCCTCTATAAAACACAGATTCCACGGTCGCGATGAATAGCCAAACCCACACCCCTAGACCCCTACGAGAGCGGCAAGCAACCCTACCAATTCTAGAGTTAGGAGACCCGGATTCGACTCCTCGAGTTGGTCTCCCACTGGACTCCAGAACCCGGTTACTTGTGCTCTCCTCCTTGGGTCTATCCTAGTGCGGAAAAGTAAATAATATACAAAAGGTGACATCAACCTCATCCCGGAAGTGCCCCAATAAAAGAATATTACATACATTTTATTTTACATGAATGAAAATAAAAACTCTCATCTCACATAAAACCCCCCGGCTATTCAGAACGCGACGATCCAATATAACATATCCAGCAACACATAACATCACATGTCATCAACGTAAGTAAATATGCGCATCCCAATTGTCGTTGACATATAGCAACGAAACCGGCGATATCACATATTACACTTACGGTCACAGAAAAGAAAGTGTAAAACAACAACATTTGGAATCCACAATCTCTTTAGACATCGTAAATCCGAAATATCACATACTTCGCATTTCATGCCTAACTTTATGAATTCCACATATTGTATCACATTCCAGATAAATAAACAGTATTAAACTTTCCGATCGAATAATCAAATACCCAAGATTTCCTAAATAGCTCAACACTTGAGCAGAGTTCAAAAATTCCAGAATACGTCACAGTAGCAACGGTCCAGCCGTAGAAGGGTCAAGCCAACGCCTCACATGTGGCACGCCGTACTGCCCCAAACCCTAAGGTTCAAAAGGCGGTTCAAGACGGTCACATAATCGAGTTAAGGTTTGTTGTCTTCTAGAGGGTCCATCGCATTACTTCACGTTTTTCCGAAAGATTTAAACCCGAGAAAAATTCAACACTTGAATGTTTTTCGTGCCGGGAAAAATTGAGTTAATGATATCCGTTCGAACATTTTAGTACTTTCTAAATTATCCAGAATAACAAAACAAAATTAAATTCTCCGATCGAATCGACGATTACAAAATAAACCCCAAAATACTCAACACTTGAGTCAGATTAAAAATACCCAGAAAATATAACTCACAGAAATAGAAATAATAGTGTAAAAACGAGTACATATATCCCCTGTACTGCCGCGGTTTCGCGGCCCAAGCGCGGTACGGCCGCGGTTCCGCGGCGGTTTGGATGTATTATGTGTTCATTTTTCACCACAATTCTTAGAAAACCCTGCCGAATTTTTTAGGTATTTTTAATACTGAAAATACACAGTTTTGAAAAAATGTACAGAGAGGGGGTTAACTTTGACGTATTCGGGTTCGTTCGGAGTTTTAACTTTGTTAACACATCGCCTAATGTTCTAGCTAGGCTCTGATACCACTGTAGGGTTACTAGGCACTCTAATAAGGTTTAAGGAAGCATCAAACATGTCCGTTTAAAATTTTAGCCGTGCCGAATAACCCTAAACAAGATCGTTGCTAGAAAATTAGGGTTTCATATGCAAGTAAACTATGTTTACGATTAAGTGAATACGAAATACAACCTTTGTAGATCGGTCCTTCACTTCTATTGCTCCTTGTTGAAGTCCTTTCGCTGCGATCGTGGTTCTCTCGGACCCTTGCATGGCTTCACGAGGCGAAAGACGCGTCCTTGCTTGAAGTCTTCGAGGCCGAAGATGATCTACATCGAGGGGATGCCAACTCAAGCTTCTACTTCACTAACTTGAGAATTAGTGAAGCAAACACCCTAAACTAAAGTGCTAGTCTAGTAGAGGATGGAGAAATAGGAAGTGGGTTCTCTTTAGAATTTTATTTCTCACAATCTTTCTCACTTTTGATCAAACCTTAGCAAGCTTTTTCTTTTTAACAATGAAGAAGAAGATGAACAAAAGAAAGAGATGAGGATAATGATCAAGTGAGAAGTCTAAGCATGGTGAGTGAGTATCATATACTAACTCATGTAGAGACATAACCATGGCTAATACTTATGGTTGGGTTAAGAAATATCCATAGTAAAAACAAATTTAGTGGAATTAGTCAATGCATCCACAAGCTTCCACAAGCTTCATGCATTGTGCTAATCCTCCACTAATTTTGTAATTACTTAAAATATAAAAACCCAACATAAATAAATAGCATGGTGTAAGTCTCATACACCCAAGTCATGTGTATCATCAATCATGATACAATAAAAGAAAACACAATTTTAATATATATCACATATATATCAAAGTTGTGTACATGTGAGAAAAAACCTAAAGTGAACAAGTGTTAGTTAATGTAAACTAGTATATCAAATATACAATTTTACAATAAATTATTAAATCAACACTTGACTTAATAATCCGGTCATATCTCATATAACCGACTAACATCCATTGTATCGACTTATCGAATCAACACTTGATTCGATAACCTGGCTATATCACGTATAACCTTGTGATATAAAAAGTCGCGATATTAGAATACGGTATCACATACATGCATCATTCTCGGTCTCGCACATATCACATATGCGCTCCTATTTCGTTTTGCCTGAGCCAGTAAAACCTCTGTGTAGGACTCTAAAGACTCGTCAATACGCCGGCAGTAGGTGATGATCACATCAAACAGCCACAAGCCGTCAGCGGTACTAGCTGGACATAACGGCTACCCGGGTATTGAGCGATCAGAAGATCAGCAAGCAAGCCCGCTTCCACTCCTGTAAAATCCTGCCGGTAACACTTCCCGTACAGTCCGGTCTCCTCGTCTGATATGTCGCATATCAAGTCTATGGGTGGTAAACGTCAGACCCCAATAACCGATAAGTCGTGCCGATGTGAGGCTCATAACGGGTCGAGAAACTACTGGTAACACTTACCAGTAAATCTCTAAATCAGCCCTGGCCAGGGACTTCCCTGTTATGGCCAATCGAGCACAACGCAACATCAACCCCCAATACCTGGAGAGACGAAACCCCTCCTATCGCTCATTGCCTCCATGTGACTCGGGACTGTACCCAAAAACCACCGTTTTGCACGCCCTCATGGACGTGGTAAGGTGGAAATCAAAGCACAGTAGGAATCACACAAGACTCTATGACGATCTCGGGTTTACAGACTAACCTGCACAAGTGTTACCAGAGAACTGCCATCTGACGTGAGGTATAATACCATCTGGGAGTTCTCGGCGAGTCCGTCCAGTGTACCCAGTCTCCACTGAGCACCCGTATACCATCTCTGATGTCAAACACCAATGGATATGGGATCATCCATCGCCCATCTCATGGGTCGAGAAGCGTATACGCTAGTCTACACTTGTATATCGATGCCCCGTCTCGATACACCCACGACTAGGGACCTTGAAGGATGTACTTATGGACTACCATGTCCCTACTAGTATTATCCGCATCATAGTCCAGGTAGTCAAGTACACATCCTAAGGGCTTTACCAACATGTAACTATAAGACAGTATAAAGAGGCAAGTATACATGTTAAGATAAAGAGCAACCAGATAGCATACTATCATATCGAGCAAGAAAGTCCTCTCTATATGTCCAAGCATCCAATATAATATACATCATCTGTACAATACTGGCCTCTAGGGCATACATACAACTAACAATCCGGAATCGCGAACTCGTTTGGATGGTTAAACAACAGAAAATTCCATCCGCGTTTTCAGATCTCGTCACCGAAATAGCTACCATAAATGTCATGGGCAAACAATTGGGAGAAATCCCGTTCTAATTGAAATGTAGGAGC
Organism: Agapanthus africanus; assembly: GCA_030015575.1. Classification (NCBI taxonomy): domain Eukaryota; kingdom Viridiplantae; phylum Streptophyta; class Magnoliopsida; order Asparagales; family Amaryllidaceae; genus Agapanthus; species Agapanthus africanus. The sequence continues at coordinate 372,592,249 of JASDDO010000010.1, forward strand.
CATGGAAATAAAATGCAGAAAGCTGTAAATTTACAGAGAGGAAAATCAGAGATGCAAACCTCCTCTGAAAATTTCAGAGGGAGACGAGGCTAGGCAGCGGCGTTTGCGCGGCAGAAGAGGAGTTGGGCAGCGGTTCCGCGGCAGGGAAGGAGGATCTCTGGTGGAGTTTTGGGCGGCGGCTAGGGTTTGTGCTGAGGAATGAATGGAGGCTCGGGTATTGCAGAGAAAAGAAAGAGGGTATTTATGGGGGCTGTTGGTTATTTGTAAAAAAGCCCTCCCAAAAAGAATAATTATTTATTTTATTAAAAAAATATTTTATTTTTATTTTTTTAATTTAATTTTATTTATAGTTCTGAATATTTACAAAAACACCCCCCTTTTTTTCATTTTCATTTTCATTTATTTAAATTACAAATGGGAATTTCACCAGGCAAGGAATATCCCGACACAAAAAAAAAATGGTATATACATACCCCCAAACTTATGTGAAACAGTGTTTCCACTGTTTATGGTTGGATAACCGAAATTTGGAGGTAAGCGGAGGAAGATTAGTCAATATAAACTGGCTCCTGCAACATCAGGAGCTCCTCCGAAAGTTCTGCGGTGAGGAACGGTTTTAACCTGTGTCCGTTCATTTTGAATAGTGAACCGTCCTCTGGATTCTCCAAATCCACCGCGCCGTGCGGGTATACAGTTCGCACAAAAAATGGTCCTTTCCAGCGAGATCGAAGTTTACCGGGATGGAAATGGAGTTGGGTGTCGTAAAGAAGTACCTGTTGTCCAGGCGTGAAAGTTTTGCTCGTAAGGTGTTTATCATGAAACACCTTTGTTCGGTTCTTAATGACAACCGCGTTTTCATAAGCTTCATCCCGAAGCTCGTTCAGCTCGTTGAGTTGTAGCTTCCGATAGCTGTCCGCATCTTCAAGGGTTAGGTTCATCTCTTTGATCGCCCAAAATGCGCGATGCTCGATTTCCACAGGCAGGTGGCAAGCCTTTCCATACATCAGTTAGTTTCAAAGACCAATCTTTATGGTTCTTGGAAACCGTTTTCTCCAAAATCTGCTTGATTTGCCGATTTGAAACTTCGGCTTGCCCACATATTTGGGGTGGTAGCGCGTGGATAGCTTATGATTAATGGAGTATTTCCGCATCAAGGCCTCGAAAGTCCTATTACTGAAATGCGTCCCATTGTCGCTAATGATCGCGCGGGGGTGCCCGAACTAGGAAAAGATGTTTTCTTTAAGGAATCTAACGACAACCTTGTTGTCGTTCATCCGGATTGGCACTGCCTCGACCCAATTAGAGACATAATCAACAGTTAGAAGAATATACAGGTTTCCAAAAGAGCTGGGAACCGGCCCCATAAAATCAATCCCCCAAACATTGAAAATCTCTACAACCAAGATTGGTTGGAGCGACATCTCGTTTCTCCTGGAAATCCAGCCCAAGTGTTGGCACCGGGAGCAAGTCTTGCAGTGATCGTGTGCATCTTTGAAGAGTTGTGGCCAGTAAAAGCCACAGTGCAAGACTTTCTCAGTTGTCTTTCTTAGGCCAAAATGCCCGCCACACGCTTGATCGTGGCAAAACAACAGCACACTCTTGAACTCATTATCAGGAACACACCGACGAATAATCTGGTCAGGACAGTACTTGAACAGGTAGGGTTCGTCACAGTAAAATTGTTTTACTTGGGATAGAAATCTAAGTTTGTCATGACTTGACCATTTGGTCGGTAGTAGTCCTGTTGCCAAATAGTTCACAATATCTGCGAACCAGGGTTCGCATGATACTGTTAAGAGTTGTTCATCAGGAAAAATATCGTTGATTGGGAGTGGAAGCGTCGGCGAAGAAGGAAGTCATGAAAGATGGCCGGCCACTACGTTTTCACACCCTCTTTTGTCCTTAATGACAAGGTCAAATTCTTGAAGTAAGAGGATCCAACGTATCAACCGAGATTTTGCATCCTTTTTCGCAAAAAGATGTTATAGAGCTGAATGATCAGTGTACACAATGACTGGAGAGCCGATCAGATAAGGCCTGAATTTTTCTAAAGCGAACACAACAGCCAAGAATTCTTTCTCGGTTGTTGTGTAATTCAGTTGGGCATCATTCAGGGTCTGGCTTGCGTAGTAGATTACGTGCGGTATTTTATTGATGTGTTGTCCTAGGACCGCACCGATAGCAAAGTCGGATGCATCGTACATAATATCAAAGGGATACATCCAGTCAGGTGAAGAAAGAACATGAGCGGAGGTGAGTGAGCTTTTCAGTAATTCGAACGCAGTCACACAGCTTGAGTTGAAGTCGAATGTGGTATCCTTGGCCAGCAGAAGAGTCAAGGGTCTAGCAATTTTGCTAAAGTCCTTGATAAACCATCTGTAAAAACCGGCATGGCCAAGGAAATCTCGGATATCTCTGATGCATCTGGGAGGAGGGAGATTGGAAATGACTTCAATCTTCACTTTGTCAACCTCAATGCCATTTTGCGAAATGATATGTCCTAGGACAATACCTTCGCGTACCATAAAGTGGCTCTTTTCCCAGTTTAACGTGAGGTCTTTATTCTTACATCGGGTAAGGACATCGTCGAGATGTTGCAAACACTCATCAAAAGAATCGCCAAAGATGGAGAAATCATCCATGAATTTCTCAAAGAATTTCTCAACCATGTCAGAGAAAATTCCCATCATACACCGCTGGAAGGTAGCGGGAGCATTGCATAGCCCAAAGGGCTTACGGCGATATGCGAACGTGCCGAAAGGACAGGTGAACGTGGTTTTGTCCTGGTCTTTCTCGGCGATGGGAATCTGGTGGTGGCCTGAGTAGCCGTCCAGAAAACAGTAGTACTTATGTCCAGCCAATCTTTCGAGCATTTGGTCAATGAATAGTAGCGGAAAGTGATCCTTCCGCGTTGCGGCATTGAGTTTTCGATAATCAATGCATACTCGCCACCCAGTCTGGGTGCGAGTAGGGATTAACTCGTTTGTCTCGTTTGTGATGACTGTTATGCCCGACTTCTTGGGGACAACATGTATAGGACTGATCCACTGGCTGTCTGAGATAGGGTAAATGATACCACTATCCAGACATTTGACGATCTCTTTTTTCATAGCCTCCTTCATGACTGGATTTAGTTGCTTCTGTGGATCCCTGGCTGGTTTGGCATCATTCATCATATGAATGTGATGTTCAACGATCAGGGGACTAATCCCCTTGATGTCCACCATTGTCCAGCCAAAATCTTGCCGATTGCTTTGCAAGACCGTGAGAAGGGCTTTCTCCTGCTCAGGAGCTAGAGAAGCCGAGATGATGACAAAGAGGGTCTCGTTCTCACCTAAGTAAGCATACTTGAGGTGAGACGGCAGCGGCTTGAGTTCGAGCGTCGGAGGTGAAACGATTGAAGGTAAGATTGGCGAAAATGTTTCGAACTCAAAGGATTCTAACAGAGGCTCAAAATGAGTGTATGCGACCGAGTTGGATGGTTCAACTAATGCATCCGAAAATTCGAAATATTCAAACTCAGGTGGCGACAAGCTAAGATCGTTCGAAAACGTGAAACACTCATACTCATTGTCGGGAGCGGAAGCAGCAGCAGGTTCAAAGAGGAACACACTAGTGGCGTCAAGATTGCAGTGATTGAACAATAATTCCTCAAATTCACAGTCCTCTGGGGCGATCTCCTGGATGGAACAAGCATCGAGTATATGAGCACTAGGTCCGGATGGCTGATTCCCTAACCTAAAAATGTTGAGTTCAATTGTCATATTGCCAAAAGATAGGTTCATCGAACCATTTCGACAATTGATTACAACATTTGAGGTTGCAAGGAATGGGCGACCGAGTATAACCGGAATTTGATTCCGGGGGTTAGCTACAGGTTGTGTGACTAAAACAATGAAGTCAATGGGGAATATGAAGTCCCCAACTTTGATTAACACATCCTCTAGCTCACCCCTGGGATGGGTGATAGATCGGTCGGCCATTTGGAGAGTACAGTGTGTGGGTTTCAGCTCTCCTACACCTAATTGCTCATATACAGAATACGTAAGCAGGTTAACATTGGCACCAAGATCTAAAAGAGCGCGGTTGATGTTCTTATCCCCAATGGTTATTGAAATCATAGGACAGCCAGGGTCCTTCCGTTTTTGAGGTAAAGCTTGGGTAAGAGCATCACTCACGGCACTAGCTAAGAAAACCTTCTTGGGTACCTGAGATTTCCGCTTCTTAGTGCACAAGTCCTTCAAGATTTTTGCGTAGGAAGGGACTTGTTGGACTGCATCTAAGAGGGGAATGTTGATGTTAACCGATTTAAACAACTCCAGAATCTTTTCCATTTGTGGATTTTGTTTATTGGACCTCAACCGGTTTGGAAATGGAACGTTTTTGAAATTGGTTGAGTCCAATGCTTGTGGAGGAGATTGTGGAGTTGGAACGGATCCCAGAACTGGAGTTTTAGTGGAGTGAGATGTGGGTCCGTTCGGAGCAGAGGAAGAAGAAAAGCCTTTTGAAGAATGGAGAATAGGCTGTCATGCCCCGCTTCCTAGAGTGCGCTAAGATCGGCACGTGACAGAGCCAACCATGCTACCTGTAGCTAGGAAACATCCTTCCACAGTCACAATACGGCTGTCTAGGAGATATCAAGAACAGAAAAATATAGTAAACTATCTAGTACGTGTCCATATGCCAGAATAAACGAGTCAAGAAATAATATGCGGAAGCAATAAATCCAGTAAACAATGACAATCAAGAAAGTACGGAAATAACTAAACTAACTGGATACTAACATGATCCTCACTGCTCGGCCTGTCGGCGGAAATACTCCTGGTCAGCCTACGACAAAGGTAGAGGATCTGGGCCATGCAAAACCCAGACGTCAGTGCGTCATAATATCAATAATAATATAATCAGGGGGTAACAAGTCATGCAGGCATGAGTATGAACAGTAATAAAAGTATAACCGTAACACGAATAAGAAACAATGAAGTGTATAAGCACATGTGACGTGCGGTGAGTAATCTGAACTAAACTACTGGGTTAACTACTCTCAAGTCTTTGAAATCAATTTAATGAATCATCGATGTAACTCAATAGTATCCCGTGCATGCCCGGGACCACGGTCAAGACTCTCGGGTTGAATCCGAGATGTGCCGCTAGGCAGTAAACAGGCAACAAGTACAGACGGATGATGTCAGCATCATCATCCCGGGGCTGGCCTAGCCTGTAAGACTGATCAGTATAAGCATCGAACTGTCGAGTTACAAGTCAGGTTCATCATTGATTTCCCATACCCCCAAGTTATGTGTTCAAGTCAGGTATTGATAAATCTGAGACTAATGCCAACACAAGATCAAGCAGGAACAGGTTTGTCTATACAGACAACAGGATATGTCCATCGGGACAACATGTCAGGATTGTCGGCATTAGAAACAGGATCAGGTAACATGTCAAGTAGTGATATATCAGGTCATGTCAGGTAGTGTACATGTATCAGGTCATGTCAAGTAATGGTGTACCAGGTCATGTCAAGTAGTGTATATGTATCAAGCGGATGCTCATAATCAAACTGTAGCAAGTATTGAATTAGGGTGGAAGTACAGATGTACAATAAAAGCATGGATGCACAAATATCGATCAGGGGTTACATCATGACTATGTAGGGTATACAATATCAAGCATGGGGTGTCGATATAACAACAATATGTAATAATGTGACATGATATGCGAATAGATATAGAATTAATGGTATGGATGCACAAATATCGATTAGGGGTTACATTTACAGTCCAATACTAATTAGGATGCACTTTATTAATCATGGGGTGTTACTACAATAATAACATGAATTAATATGATCTATAGATGCAGTTATATATATTTTAAATGATATGGATGCAAACGGGTATCCGAAAACAGTAAAACTGTAAAATGGATGCACAATATGATAAACGGGTAATATTTTACTCATATGGATGCACAATACTATACCTAGCATGTAGCGAGGTGAATTAGCATGCGAATACTTATGTAAATACTGATATGGATGCATACGGATGTCATATAACCGTAAAATGATAAACTGGTAAATGCGGGATGCACAACTAAATAATATGAAATGGAAATATTCAATTGGATGCAGTATATTGTAGTATAGTATGCGACAAGATAAGTTTGTATGCACTAAATAGGAAATAGATTGTACGGACGCATACGGATGTCCGAAAACGGTAAAACATGCCGAAATGATAATGTGGATGCATAACTAATCATTATGGAGTGTTATTATTCAAAGGGATATAGAATATAGTAATATAGCATGTAGCAAGATTAACTTGCCTCGATGGATCACAATACGGATACGTACGGCACGTCGGAAGTTGGTAAAAGTTGCGATGCACACACGCGTGTCCGGAACGGAACCAGCTAATGCAAGAAGTGACCACGCTGCACGAGAACGTCTTCTGGGTCGCCCGGATCGTCGGTGACGTTTGCTACTCCGGCGATGGCCGGAAAAACCAAGAATCAAGAAAAGAAAAGAAAAGAAGAAGAAGAAAGAATAGAGGAGAGGGAGAATGGGTTGGCTCGGCCGTCGGCTCTGGGTTCAGAGGACAGAGGGGAGGTGACGTCGAAGATGGGCCGTCGACGGAGAGATCCATGGCAAAGGTGGGTTCTTGGGTTGGTTATTGGGGTCGGGTTCTAGTGCAGGGAGTTAGTCGCGATGCAGGGACCGCTTGGGAATGGAGGAGGATGTAGTGGTAAGGTGGTAATGAGGAGGTGAGACGAGGGTGGTGGCGACGGTGAAGTTTTCTGATGGTGGAGGTCTGGGTCACGGTGGGTTTCTTGGTTGTCGGGGGTTTGCAGTGGTGTCGGGGTCTGCTGGGAAGGTGAGGAGAAGAGAGAGGGAAGAAGAAGGTGAGGTGATGAGGCGGCGATGGTGTAAGGGGATTGGCGACGAGGTGGTGAGAAGTCGTGGGCGTGGGCTGCAGTCGTGGATAGGGTTTTCTGTGGATTCTCAGGGTGAAGTCGAGGTCGGGAGAGGATAGAAAGGAGGCGGAGAGGGTGGTCGCGGAGGCAAGGTGATGGTGGCGACGACGAGGGCAAACGAGGGTGGAGGTGGCTATGGTTTGAGGAGATTTTGGGTTCTCGTGGGCTCGGGCTTAAATAGAGGAGGAGAAGAGATTTGTGAAGGGAGGTGACGATAGCGCGCGAGCGGTGACCGCACTCGAGGAGAGGACAATAACCGCGAGAGGAGAGAGAGAGGCGCGAGAGGAGAGAGAAAGAAGAGAGAGAGAGAGATTGTGAATGGTGGGGGCCAGAGAGGGAAGAAAGAGAAAGAGAGAGTGAGGTTGTTAGGGAAATTTGTTTTAAGATTTTAAATTTTAAAACAAGAACTGTTAGTTAAAAATAAATTTTAAATATAACCGTTTAAATAAATATTATATGAAATAAAAATTGGGTTTTCTGGTAAATACAGATTTAGTCCAAAACACGCCCGGGTCGGGTCTAAAATTCAGTTTTAAAATACGAAAAATATATGCGACGACCAAAATTAAAAATGAATATCCGGGTAACGAAAATGCATACCCCCAAGAATGGATGCACGTACGTGCGCGTAGCCATCCAAACAAGTCCGTTACAATGAACGGGACGAGAACAAGATGCGCGGATGCTACGACAGGGTTAGGGTATCATGCAGGCCATGCAATGTATTTTTAAAATATCTTATGTGACTTTAAATGTTATATATAAAAATGCAGATGCCAGATATAATACGAGAATGCAATGTATAAATTAAAATGAAAGTGCACGAGTCTACGTAACAAGTCAGGGTAGATCATAAATATGAATCAAGACAGGTTTCAAGCAAGCGGGCCGGGTCGGATGCAAATACAGATGTCAAAATACTATTCGCACCAAAAACACAGTAAATCAGGAAAATACCATAAATAAAGAAATATGTGCACTGGAATTGGTATAAATGAACTAGGGTATTACATTATACCCAACTACAAAAAGAATTTCGTCCTCGAAATTCCAGGAATAAGAAAAGATAAACAATCAAGAATCTACAAGAATAGGTGTGGAAACTTCTGTTGAATCTCGTCTTCTCGTTCCCACCATGCGAGCGATTTCCCCAAGAAACAAGTACGAGAGGGATAACCTTGTTCTTAAGGACCTTTTCTCTTCGATCAACAATCGACATCGGTCGTTCCTCAAAGCTTAAATCCTCTCCTACAGTCAGCTCCGAATGATCCAACACGTGTGTTTCATCTCGAACATACTTACGGAGTTGAGATACATGAAACACGTCATGAACATTCGCCAAAGATTGTGGTAAAGCCAATCGATAAGCCATTTCTCCAACACGCTCCATAATCTCGAAAGGCCCCACGAATCGAGGACTAAGCTTTCATCGACTACCAAAATGAATCACTCCTCTAGTCGGTGATATCTTCAAGAACATCAGATCACCAACAACGAACTCTAGAAGTTTTCTCGATGTATCGTCCCAACTCTTCTGCCGATCTTGTGCTGCCTTCATATGATTCCGGATGGTATTAACCTTCTCAACTGTTTGCACGATTAAATCCGGTCCCAACAATCTTCGTTCTCCAATATCGTCCCAACAAACAGGTGAACGACACTTGCGACCATACAATGCTTCGAATGGAGCCATCTGAATAGTCGCCTGAAAACTGTTGTTGTACGAAAACTCCACCAAGTGTAGATGATCCTCTCACGAACCCTTGAAGTCCAACATGCAAGCTCTCAACATGTCTTCAAGAGTTTGGATCGTTCTCTTCAACTGGCCATCTGTCTGAGGATGATAAGCCATGCTAAACTTCAATCGCGTCCCCAAACTTCCTATAAACTCATCCAGAAGTGCGATAAGAATCGGGTGTCACGATCGGACATGATGCTCACAGGTACTCCATGCAATCTCACAACCTCCTGCATGTATCGTTCTGCCAACGCTTCCGTTGATTGACCAGCTCAAAATGGTATGAAATGAGCTGCCTTGGTTAATCGATCAACAATTACCCAAACTGCATTGTTGCCCTCTGGACTCCGCGGTAAAGCTGTCACGAAATCCATGGTTATATGTTCCCACTTCCATTGAGGAATCAGAAGTGGTTGCAATAAACCAGCAACCCTTTGATGTTCAGCCTTAACTTGCTGACACACCAAGCACTTCACTACAAAGCGAGCAATCTCCCTTTTCATGCCTTCCCACCAGAAATGCTGTCGTAGATCGCGGTACATCTTCGTGCCTCCTAGATGTACGGAATACGCGGAATTATGTGCCTCCTTCATAACTTCTTCGCGAATATCTCCTTTTGGCACACACAAACGGCTACCATATCGCAACGAACCATCTTCATGAATCAACAAGTCCGTTCGAAGTCCAGCTTCAACCTGTTCTCGAAACTTCTGCAATCTTGGATCCTGCGACTGCGCTGCTTTAATACTCTCGATCAATGATGACTGTACTTGCAGCTGCATCAACTGTCCCGAAGAATGCGGTAGTACGATCTCCAACTCGAATCTCCGAAAATCTTCGATAAGCTCCTTCTGTGCAGTCAACATCCGAATTGTTGGCAACCGACTAAGCGCATCCGGCACTACATTAACTTTCACCGGATGGTACTTAAGATCAAGATCGTAGTCAGCCATCAGCTCCAACCATCTACGCTGCCTCATGTTAAGCTCTTTCTGTATGAACACATACTTTAGGCTTTTGTGATCGGTGAATACTTCAACCCTTTCGCCCAATAAGTAGTGTCTCCAAATCTTCAAAGCGAAAATCACAGCTGCTAGCTCCAAATCATGAGTTGGGTAATTCTTCTCATGGATCTTCAATTGTCTCGATGCGTAAGCTATAACCCTTCCATGCTGCATCAAAACACATCCCAAACCTTTCCCAGATGCGTCGCTGTGAATCACCAATCCTCCGGAACTGTCTGGTACGGTCAAAATAGGAGCGGTTTCAACCTTTGCTTCAACGCCTCAAAAGCTGATGCACACTTATCCGTCCATACAAACGGCGCGTAAGCTTGGTCAAAGGTTCAGCCAAACGAGCAAAATTCTCCACGAATCTTCTGTAATATCCGGCAAGTCCAAGAAAACTTCTGATCTCTGCTACGTTCTTCGGAATCGGCCAATCTTGAACTGCTGCAATCTTTTTAGGGTCAACGGCGATTCCATCTCCGGATACAACATGCCCCAAAAACTTCACTTCTTCCAGCCAAAACTCGCACTTGCTTATATTTGCATACAATCTTTCTTGCCTCAATGTCTGCAGTGCGATCTTTAAGTATTCTGCTTGCTCTTTTATGCTCCTCGAGTAGACCAGAATATCATCGATGAACGCCACTATAAACCGGTCCAATAACGGTGAAAAGATTCGGTTCATCAAGTCCATAACTATCGCTGGTGCATTCGTGACTCCGAATGGTATCACTAAATACTCGTAATGTCCATACCGAGTTCGGAACGCAGTCTTGTAAATATCCTCTGATTTAACTCGGACATGATGTTATCTGGACCGCAAATCCAGCTTTGAGAATACCCTCGTGCCACTAAGTTTCTTGAATAATTCGCCAATGCGAGGGATCGGGTACTTGTTCTTAATAGTCACCCGGTTTAATTCTCGATAATCGATGCACATCCTCCTTGTGCCATCTTTCTTCTTGAATAGAAGAACTGGAGCTCCCCAAGGTGAATTACTGCTGCGAATCCAACCCTTCTCAAGCAATTCTGTAACCTGCTTCTTGACTTCTTCCAACTCCACTGGTGCCATTGGATAGTACGCCTTTGAGATTGGCGCTGCACCAGGAACAAGATCGATCGCGAACTCCACATCTCGTTTTGGTGGTAAACCCGAGATGTCCTCGAACACGTCCATGAACTATCGAACTACAGTTGGCGCTTCCTCCTTATCAACTTCCATCGACGCAAGAACTGTTCTTGTCGGCCTAGCCCTAAACTCGACTGGCCCGACAGAACTGTTACTTCCAGCAAAAACAAACTCTGGATGTCCGGGAATCTGGAAAATCACTTTCTTTGCCCGATAATCAATGTGGGCGTGGAAAGTGCTGAGAAAGTCCATTCCCAAAACATCATCATAGCTGCCGGTATCGATCACCGAGAAATCTGCAAAACATGAACTGGTAAGCAATGACACCAAGGTAATAAAACGACCATGGAACAAGGAAATGAATCAATACCTGGACTCCAAGTTACTTAAATAGAGTACCGTATTGTAACCATGCTGCAGTTCATGGGTATAATCACATAACTCCGTTCAAGTCGCCCAAATCCTAGTATCAGAATCAAAAGAATAGGATGGGAGAAACAATAGGGAACCAAAAGGATTTCAAGTCGAGATGTAAGGTAGTTTGCATATCGTCAAGACAAAGTATCAAGAGGAAGATAAGATTCAAGAATCACGACAACAATATGGCAGGACATGCTCCTAATCATGGATTTTCTGATTCGTGTATTGGGTCCAATACCCAACCACAAAAGAATCAAACCCGATTAACCTAAATCCTATGGCTCTGATACCAAACAAACCCTGTCACGCCCCGCTTCCCAGAGTGCGCTAAGATCGGCACGTGACAGAGCCAATCATGCTATCTGTGGCTAGGAAACATCATTCCACAGTCACATTACGGCTGTCTAGGAGATATCAAGAACAGAAAAATATAGTAAACTATCTAGTACATGACCATATGCCAGAATAAACAAGTCAAGAAATAATATGCGGAAGCAATAAATCTAATAAACAATGACAATCAGGAATGTACGGAAATAACTAAACTAACTGGATACTAACAGGATCCTCACTGCTCGGCCTGTCGGCGGAAATACTCCTGGTCAGCCTGCGATAAAGGTAGAGGATCTGGGCCATGCAAAACCCAGACGTCAGTGCGTCATAATATCAATAATAATATAATCAGGGGGTAACAAGCCATGCAGGCATGAGTATGAACAGTAATAAAAGTATAACAGTAACACGAATAAGAAACAGTGAAGGGTATAAGCACACGTGACGTGTGGTGAGTAATCTGAACTAAACTACCGGGTTAACTACTCTCAAGTCTTTGATATCAATTTAATGAATCATCGATGTAACTCAATAGTATCCCGTGCATACCCGAGACCACGGTCAAGACTCTCGGGCTGAATCCGAGACGTGCCGCTAGGCAGTAAACAGGTAACAAGTACAGACGGATGATGTCAGCAACATCATCCCGGGGCTGGCCTAGCCCGTAAGACTGATCAGTATAAGCATCGAACTGTCGAGTTACAAATCAGGTTTCATCATTGATTTCCCCATACCCCCAAGTTATGTGTTCAAGTCAGGTATTGATAAATCTGAGACTAATGCCAATACAGGATAAAGCAGGAACATGTTTGTCTATACAGACAACATGATATGTCCATCGGGACAACATGTCAGGATTGTCGGCATTAGAAACATGATCAGGTAACATGTCAAGTAGTGATATATCAGGTCATGTCAGGTAGTGTACATGTATCAGGTCATGTCAAGTAATGGTGTACCAGGTCATGTCAAGTAGTGTATATGTATCAAGCGGATGCTCATAATCAAACTGTAGCAAGTATTGAATCAGGGTGGAAGTACGGATGTGCAATAAAAGCATGGATGCACAAATATCGATCAGGGGTTACATCATGACTATATAGGGTGTACAATATCAAGTATGGGGTGTCGATATAATAACAATATGTAATAATGTGACATGGTATGCGAATAGATATAGAATTAATAGTATGGATGCACAAATATCGATTAGGGGTTACATCTACAGTTCCAATACTAATTAGGATGCACTTTATTAATCATGGGGTGTTACTACAATAATAACATGAATTAATATGATCTATAGATGCAGTTATATATATTTTAAATGATATGGATGCAAACGGGTATCCGAAAACAGTAAAACTGTAAAATGGATGCACAATGTGATAAACGGGTAACATTTTACTCATATGGATGCACAATACTATACCTAGTATGTAGCGAGATGAATTAGCATGCGAATACTTATGTAAATACTGATATGGATACATACGGATGTCATATAACCGTAAAATGATAAACCGGTAAGTGCGGGATGCACAACTAAATAATATGAAATGGAAATATTCAATTGGATGCAGTATATTGTAGTATAGTATGCGACAAGATAAGTTTGTATGCACTAAATAGGAAATAGATTGTACAGACGCATACGGATGTCCGAAAATGGTAAAACATGCCGAAATGATAATGTGGATGCATAACTAATCATTATGGAGTGTTATTATTCAAAGGGATATAGAATATAGTAATATAGCATGTAGCAAGATTAACTTGCCTCGATGGATTACAATACGGATACGTACGGCACGTCGGAAGTCGGTAAAAGTTGCGATGCACACACGCGTGCCCGGAACGGAACCAGCCAATGCAAGAAGTGACCACGCTGCACGAGAACGTCTTCTGGGTCGCCCGGATCGTCGGCGACGTTCGCTACTCCGGCGATGGCCGGAAAAACCAAGAATCAAGAAAAGAAAAGAAAAGAAGAAGAAGAAGGAATAGAGGAAAGGAGAAGGAGAATGGGTTGGCTCGGCCGTCGGCTCTGGGTTCAGAGGAAAGAGGGGTGGTGACGTCGAAGATGGGCCGTTGACGGCGAGTTCCACGGCAAAGGTGGGTTCTTGGGTTGGTTATTGGGGTCGGGTTCTAGTGCAGGGAGTTAGTCGCGATGCAGGGACCGCTCGGGAATAGAAGAGGAGGTAGTGGTAAGGTGGTGATGAGGAGGTGAGACGAGGGTGGTGGCGACGACGAAGTTTTATGGCGGTGGAGGTCTGGGTCACGGTGGGTTTCTTGGTTGTCGGGGGTTTGCAGTGGTGTCGGGTCTGCTGGGAAGGTGAGGAGAAGAGAGAGGGAAGAAGAAGGTGAGGTGATGAGGCGGCGATGGTGTAAGGGGGATCGGCGACGAGGTGGTGAGAAGTCGTGGGCGTGGGCTGCAGTCGTGGATAGGGTTTTCTGTGGATTATCAGGGTGAAGTCGAGGTCGGGAGAGGATAGAAAGGAGGTGGAGAGGGTGGTCGCGGAGGCAAGGTGATGGTGGCGACGACGAGGGCAAACGAGGGTGGAGGTGGCTATGGTTTGAGGAGCTTTTCGGTTCTCGTGGGCTCGGGCTTAAATAGAGGAGGAGGAGAGATTTGTGAAGGGAGGTGACGATAGCGTGCGAGCGGTGACCGCACTCAAGGAGTGCACAGTATCCGCGAGAGGAGAGAGAGAGGCGCAAGAGGAGAAAGAGAGAGACTGTGAGTGGTGGGGGCCAGAGAGGGAAGAAAGAGAAAGAGAGAGTGAGGTTGTTAGGGAAATTTGTTTTAAGATTTTAAATTTTAAAAAAAGATCTGTTAGTTAAAAATAAATTTTAAATATAACTGTTTAAATAAATATTATATTAAATAAAAATTGGTTTTTCTGGTAAATATAGATTTAATTCAAAACACGCCCGGGTCGGGTCTAAAATTCAGTTTTAAAATACGAAAAATATATGCGACGACCAAAATTAAAAGTGAATATCCGGGTAACGAAAATGCATACCCCCAAGAACGGATGCACGTACGTGCGTGTAGCCATCCAAACAAGTCCGTTACACTGAACGAGACGAGAACAAGATGCACGGATGCTACGACAGAGTTAGGGTATCATGCAGGCCATGCAATGTATTTTTAAAATATCTTATGTGACTTTAAATGTTATATATAAAATTGCAGATGCCAGATATAATGCGAGAATGAAATGTATAAATTAAAATGAAAGTGCACGAATCTACGTAACAAGTCAGGGTAGATCATAAACATGAATCAAGATAGGTTTCAAGCAAGCGGGTCGGGTAGGATGCAAATACTGATGTCAAAATACTATTCGCACCATAACACAGTAAATCAGGAAAATACCATAAATAAAGAAATACATGCACTGGAATTAGTATAAATGAACTCGGGTGTTACATAGGCTCAGAAGAAGAAGAAGAAGCGGCCGGATTGTCATCATCTATCTGCGTGCCAATGTTGTTGTGCAGCATCCTTTCAGATCTCAACGTAGTCACAGCACTCACATTATGTTTCTGTTGTTCAAGAGCAACATGTATATTATGTGGGTGACCAGGATTTGGGAGTGGTTGAGATGGAAGCTTCCCTTTCTCTCACTCGCTTAACGACGCATTCAGCTGTGCAATCTGGGTTTCGATGATCTTTATGCTTTGCCCGTGTGCAGCGGTATGTTGCACCAGAGACTGAATAGAAGACTAGATGTTGGCGGTGGATTGAGTCGATTGCTTTACAAACGCCTCCAGACTTCATTCTAGCGAGGAAACCTTATCGTTGTTTGACGGAACAAAGTTGTTTTGAGGAAAAGAATTGTTGGGTGCAAAGTTGTTCGTCGGATTTTGAAAAGGTTGGGGTTGGAAGGGTTGCTGATATTGATGTTGAGTTTGTTGTTGAGGAGGAGGAGGCCTCTGGAAGTTGTTGTGGCCTTAAAATTGATGCTGGTTCTAATTCCAAGCGAAATCGGGGTGGTTCCTCCAATCGGGATTGTAAGTGGAAGAGTATGGATCATTTCTTGGTCTTTGCTGAAATGCAGCATTGACCTAATCCTGTTCTTGAGAATGTGGATTGTAAGGACACTCTTCGGTCAAATGGGATGGATCAGAACAACAAGCGCAGATGGTATGAGGGGGAAGAGCAGGGGCAGGAGAAGGAGATGAGAATTTGCTCTCAATTGCTTCCAGTTTTCGCGTGATTGCTGCCATCTCGGCCTTCCTTGCAATTGAGATATCGAGTTGATGAACTCCTGCCCTAGAGAGACCGAAAGAAGTAGTAGAAGAAGAAGTGTTCGGTCTGGTGCTTTCCCACTGAAGCGTCTGTTCCGCAAGATCATCGAAGAATTGCCAAGTTTCCTCGTCAGATTTGGATAGGAAATGGCCTTGACAAATGGTTTCTAACAACTGCTTAGTTGCTAGATTCAGGCCCTCATATAAGGTTTGGCAAAGTTGCCATCTCTCAATGCCGTGATGAGGGCGCTGTACAAGAAGGTCTTTGTATCGGTCAAAGCGCTTCCAAAAAGGTTCCGTAGGAAGCTGGGAAAATTGGTTAATTTCATTTCAGATCCTCGCGGTTTTGTGATTTGGGTAGAATTTTTTAAGAAACGCTTTTACAAACTCGTTCCAACTAGTTATGGAATGCGATGCGGTGCTATACAACCACTTCTCAGCAAGGTCACACAGAGTGAAAGGAATGACTCGTAGCCGTATAACATCATCGGACAGTTGGGTTGTTTCCATCATTGCACAAACTTTTTGGAACTTGTTGATGAAGCTGTAGGCATCTTCGGATTCCAGCCCGTGAAATTTGGGCAACATGTTGATTAAGTGGGGCTTAATTTCGAAATTATCCCCATTGGCCGGTGGAAGTGAAAGACATGTAGGAGTGTGGCGCGGGTAGAATAGAAACGATCCTGGAGCGCGATTCGCTGTGGCGCTACAACAGGAGGTGGTTGCGGGTTATTCGCACCCAACGGAGGTTGAATTAGTCCCGGTAAAGAGATGTTAAGAGGAAATCCTGACATCTCAGAAGAAGAATTTGGTGATGGTGAAGGTAATGGTGATGGTGAAGGTGAGGATTATGAACAGAATCCTAGTCAACGTCGGAGTTGGCCGGCAAAGGTAAGGGTGAAAGAGGCGTGGAGGGAGTTTCGACGTCGGAGTCGATCGCGTAGTCGGTAGCGACTAACGTAAAGCGGACTAGGGGAGCACTAGTGTCCCGAGTCCAACCGGACATACACTAAACGAGTTTAGTATGGTTAAAGCGTAGAAAGCGAGGGTAAGAAAATGTCAATGGAGAAATGCGGATGAAAGGTGGGTGAAAATGGAATTCTGGTGGCAAAGGGCAAGTTTTTATAAAAGTTTTTGTTTTGTTGTTTTTTTAGAGAGCTTTGCAAAATAAATACGGATTTATGGCACAACTTCAAACAATCACAATCAAAACATGCACAATCATACCTAGAGTTATGGTCTTCAAAGTCCACTAGACTGCTCCTAACAGTTCTAAAGTGACAAGTTGTGAGACAACCCTCAAATCGTCTCTTCACTGCCAATTGTGGCCAGGTAAGCACAAGTGAGGTAAGGAGGGTTCCGCTCACGAATCACCGTGAGACGGGCCTTTTAAAATTACCTTTCTCACTTGTTTAGCCTAGGCACCACAAAGTCAAGTTTAGATAAACGACCGAATGCCCACAACCTTCCTCTGTCCTATTGAGCACGACAGTCCTTAGTTGGCTGAGTCTAGATATTTTTTATTAAGCTTAAGGGTAATGCGTATGCTTTTAGTGATTTTTGGAGTCTTAGGAAGGGTGATGAAATCCCCATCCAATCTGAATTGGTGTTATATGCCCTTAAAGTCCGTATTATTTATGCAAAACAGTAACAAACAAAAATCTAAAACTCGAGAAATAGATAAAAAAAAGAAAACACTTGCAAAATTTTATTTGGCGGCGGCGCAAAGAATCCTGCACAAAAAACAGTTTTATTGGAGAGGGGAAGAGAGTTTGTGCAAAGGATTGCTGCAGAAAGAATAGTTCAGTGGAGTTTAGAGGAGGTGAGAAGAGGATTGGAATATTCACAGAGGATTTTTGGTTGCTGACGTCAGAGTTTGACCGCGGTTCCGCGGTCAAACATGCACTTGTGCCGCGGTTCCGCGGCTTTACAGTTGATTGGAAGCTTCAAATTTCTTCCTTGTGCTGACTTCAGTCTCCTCTTCTTGGTTAGAGCCCCTGAATCTTGATTTGGTCACTGAATTTGCTCCAGAATCTTACAGTAAATCGTGGTTCCGTCTTAATCCGCCGCGGTGTAGCCGTGAGATATGGGTCTAACTCCTCACGACTTTGTTACTGAACTTGACCTTCTTCCTATCCTGCACACTTGCACAAAAAAGAATAAAAAATAACAAGATGATTTTTTTACAATATATTTTTTTGTTTTTTGGTTATATATATATTCACAAATTAACCCGAAATGACACAAAGAAATAAACTACCGTCTCCCCGGCAACGGCGCCATTTGATTGTTAGAGATTCTGCGTGTTTAGTTTTAATTATCGTAATCAAGACGGTTTCGCTTGGTAGCTAGCCGGTTGAGTACGGGTCGGTCTACAGAGAGATGAGAATCTTTTTCTTTGTGTTTTAACGAGTTAAGTCCAATTTTTCCAAGTTTGTTTAGTTTCACTATGTGCTAAAATATGTATAAAGAGAGCTTGTTAGGGTTAGGATTAGGTTAGTTTGAGTTAGGAGTCACTCACTTCTTTCGTTGCCACTTCTTAATATCGATGTTATGGTAATCGGCAACAACGGGGATTAGCACGACTAGGAAGGAAACTTGCGAGTATAAGCTAGGCTTTCCAACGCTTAGTTCCTTTCTTTTGGTCTTTGTCCGTCCGTTCTTGGCTCTTAGCCGTAACCTCCGGTTAATTCAACCACAACCAGTCTCACTAGGGAATCACCGCTATCATGTAGGATAGGGTACCGTAGGGAGCAGATTGTGGTTCAATTAACGGAAGTCCGAATCAAGATGTTGGGCAAAGAAAAGAGTGAGAGAGATTTCCTTCTCTCAAACTTCCCTTATCCTACCCTAACAAGTGAAACTACTCACCCATTAAAAAGAAAAAGAGAGTAAAACAAAGAAGGAAGATAGAAAGAAATGAGTTAGAGAATCACAACTAGCTATTTGGGACCTCACATAGGCAAGGATCACACTTAAGCATCATTGTTGTAAGGATAAAGAAAAAGAGAAGAAGAAAGCAAGCAAACAAACAAATAACAACAACTACTTAACAAATAAAATTACAAGCAAAATATAACAACACAACTATAAGACATGCATGTTAAAAAGAACTCTTCTTTTATTCATCATCACTCATAAAGCTCATTACAATTTAATGGAGAAAGATGAAGAGAAAGAAGAAGATACAAACTCTTATTCTAAAATCTAATACAAGAAAAAGCACTCTTTACTTGGCTTGGAACTGGGCTATTTATAGGCAGATACATGAAACCCTAGGGATACAATCTGAGCCCAAACGAACAAAAATACCCTAAAAAAACGAGCCAACACTGAGTTGACTCGGCCGCGGATCCGCGGCCTAAGTGGCACTTAGGCCGCGGATCCGCGGCCCTTTGGTTGACTTGGAGGGTCGTATTTTTTAGGGATTTCCATGTTGCTGTTCTTCTCTATTTGGTATACTTGGTTTCTCAAAATCTCTTCATTTTTCTCCCAGATTTTCAGCAGTCCAAAAAGGTGAAATGATGTGGATTTTTGCCTTGATTTTCTTGAGCTCCGCATTGAAATCTAGGATCTTGTGCCGCCTCTTGTGCTTTGTGCATGAAATGACCAATGATTTGCTATTTTGTCCCTTAAACTGGTAAGCGCCATCTAACGGATAGTGAGCAGAGACCCGTATTTATCTTTTGTTGGCCGTAGTCCTGAATTTGTTGCGACTTTTCATGAATTTCACTGTTTAGAGCTGAGAACCTGTAACCTGCAATTGTTTAGCAAACACAGATCAAGAGTACCTACCTATATGCAATGTGATCAAGAATGGGCGGTATAAAAATGCAAAAATCTGATCTGACAATAAGCCTTAACAGGGAGGCATACATAAATAAGCTGAAATGAAATGAAAATCTAAATGAAATTAGACGTCCGGTTATGATGCGAACTGGTTATACTTCTCTTCGACCGCTTCTATCTCCTCTGTCTCAATACCACCCGACGAACATTCCAAGAAAAAAAGAAAGATGGGTGGAATGCCCGTCAGCTAACTAACACTCGGTATGTCCCCAAAAGGATGGTGTGATGTATATAAATGAAATGCAAGGTGTAATGTGATATATGGTATAGCATGGATATAAATCATGAACATGTAAACATGTATAGTAGCATGCATGGTAATGTGTATGTCAACTATATCAGTATGGTAAGCAAGTATAATATGACAGTGGAGTGTAGATATAGTGAATATGAAGTGAATGTAAGTGTCCTAAAAGGCCTCTAAAAGGGTAAAACTAACTAATGTAAGTTTAAGTGTCAATGTCAACCAATTTTAAGAGTATTCCCGAATCTAAGAATATTGTCTAGGGGCAAGGAATCATGAGCCCAAAATAGCGGAACTTCAATTTTTATTGAAATATTCCAAACCCAACAAGCTATCATCCAGGGGTTTGGAAATACGGCCCCCTATTCATGAATTCGTGATTTGTACCGTTTCAGCCCGGTACCACAACAACATGATTTGTAGTAATGAGACTCATGAAATTCCGTTGGATTCATACTCAAACTACCCCAACACCCTGTGTATATTAGTCTATGATTAATGTTACGAGTCTTGATCGAATTCATGAACACAAAAGGTGATGTATGATATCAAATTTTCAGGATTGGGTTCATGTAGTCATGTCAACTGCAAGTCATGCCAATTGTATTCATGGTTCAAGTCAAGTTGGTTCAAGTGTACATATTAGGTTCAAGTATTCATGATTGAGTCGTGTCAAGATCAAGTCAATTCTAGCATGTAATGGTTTAATCACAAGTCATATAGATAAAAATAAATAACCAATCACAGAATATGATATGAGATAAGTATACAAGTAACGTCCAAAAATAATGTTGTAAATATGTGATATGTACGACTAGTTAATCAAGTCAATTGAAGTTGGAAATATAAATGAAAACACGGCCTTAAGTATTATACACACGTGGGTTCCAGTCTTGCCTAAATACAACTATCGGTTTAGGAGATATATTTTTTTTCGTATCGTCACGCAAAACAGATCAGAATCTGTTCAGCATCGTCACACATTTTAAAATATAGTTTGGGTCAATTTCCATCAGGTTTCAGATTACGAAGATTATTAGAAAATTGTAGGTATTTCGATATAATTATCCAAAACACTAAGATTCACGCGATTTGGATTTATAAAGCTCTAGTTATGATCATTTTAACATCAGCGTTTAACACAGAAATTCAGATTTCCGGACAGCAACTATATGTTATATTGTAAAGTCTATATCGGGTTGTTTCATGCATTCTAAATAATCTAATATACAGGAAATTATAACTCTATTAATTGTGCATCTACACATCAAAATTTTGTCACGAATAGACATCAGGAGTTCGAGTTATGTCCTATTTAAAAACAGTGTGCGAATCATTATTGATTCTGTACAGATTCGTCGCTTAATATTGTAACGCAGTATTCTATATTTTACGCCGGTTTTCAGTAAAAACTTAAAAATAATAAAATCTATATCTTTCGATGTAGATATTCAAAACATCTAAAAACACTTAATTTGGATCAACGATTATAGATTTATAGTCTCTTGAAGAAGACCCTTAATGACAGTTTGCTGGTTTTTAAAACAGTGAATAAAAAACGACGTAACTCCTAAACCGTTATTCGGTTTGATATAAATTTTTTACTGTAGATTTGGAATTCAATCTATTATTTTATCCTAATGTTCCAAGAATTTTTAGAAGTGAAAATTAATTTCTAAAAATTATATTAACGATAAAGGTATTTTAAGGTCGTATTTGAGAATGACAGAACTATGGTTTTTTTATTAAATAATTACGAGATCTAGGGTTTCAAATATGTGATCTATGGAATAACAGTGGAATATATGAATAATATTCTAATATCAATAGTTTACACAAATCAATAAATTAATATGAATCTGACATAAACTACAACACAAAAATATGAAAAGAACATACAACTAATTGCTACATGTACAACTATATTTAATGAAATACATATATAAATATATATTTAATTAGGAACTACGATAAGGCAAGGGCTTACATGCATAAGCCGGTATCGTCACCCTGCTTGTCTATCCGACGATAGCCTCATGTTACTTGCGAGACTTTCTTGAAAGTTTTTTTTTTATGTTCTACTCCTAGGACTCTAGGTGAAGAAGGAGAAGGGAGAGATAAAAAATTGTGAGGAAGAAAAAAAAAGAGAATGACAAATAAAGATGGTGTAATGGTGAATTGTCTCTAATAATATATGCATCCAATATAGGAATTAAAAGAGAAATGAAAGGTTACAATTCATTTTGGAAATGAAATGTCTCATTTATAAGTTATGAGAAGAATAAAAATTGATAAAAAAATAATTGCAAGAATGGAGATTTGAACATGTGACCTATAAAATAACAACATAAAGACATAATCAACGAGCTACAAGATTGTTCATGCACATATTTAACAAGAATTAAATATGTTGTACCTTGAAAAGAAAGTGGGCTTAGAAAAAGAAAAGAAAGAAATCAAATGGAATTGTCTTGGTTTGGGTTTTGGGTTTTGAAAAATTATAGAATGGATAAAATAGATGAAGTGATAAAATAATATATTTACTAGAAAACAAAATATATGAAAAATAAATAATTGCAATATATTATTAAAGAAATGATACGCGAAGGTATAGGAATTTTAAGATCGTTACATTTATTCACACAAGTCATGTAGATACAACAAAATGAGGAATTACATAGCATGAGATGAGATAAGTATATTATTCAAGTAACGACCAGACACAATTCTGTAAAGAAGTGCTATGTACAACTAATTACTCAAGTCAATCGAATTCGAAATATAAACAAAAAACATAGCTATAAGTGTTATGCAAACATGAGTTCAAGTATTACATAATTACGACTACTGGTTTAGGAGATATACCTATTTTCGTATCGTTGCGCGGAACATATCAGAATTTGTCCAGTACCGATACGCGTTTTTAAAACACAGTTTGAGTTGAATTCCGTCGGTTTTCAGGTTTCGAAAATTATTAGAAACTTGTAGGTCTTTCCAAAAAAGTTCCACACGATTTGGATTCCTGAAGCTCTAATTATAGTCATATTAATATCAGGTTTTAAAGCAGAAATTCTAATTTCTGGACGGCAACTAAGGGTTATCTTGCAAGGTATATAACGGGTTGTTCTATATGTTTCTGGGTCACTGAGTATATAGGAAAGTTATAAGTCTATCAATTATGCATCTATACATCTAAAGTTTGTCTTGAACGGATAATGGGAGTTCAAGTTATATCCTATTTAATAACAGTGTACGAATCAGTGCAGTTTCTGTCCATATTCGTCGCTCAATTTTGTAATTTAGCTGTCTATAATTTACATCGATTTTCAGGAAATCTATATAAATAATAAATTCTAGATCTTTATATCTAAATGTCCAAAACGCTTGAGTTTGCTCAAAACGGACATCGATAGACCGAGTTAAGTGTCCTCAAAGGTGACCGATAAAAACAGTTTTCTGATTTTAAAAACAGTGAATAAAAATTACGTAACTCTTAAACCGTTACTCGATCCAATCTGAAATTTTAATTGTAGATCTGAAATTCTATCTAATATTTATCCTAATTGTTGGGTTTCCTAGCGCCCTGGCCGTCTACCGCAGCCGTTGCAGAACGGAATTTTTTGGCTTTTTAAAATCCGGCGCTAGAAAACACATCCTAGAATCTGACCATACATCGAAACTAGCTAGCTAAAGAGAATTAACTACTGTGATAGGAGTTATACCTAGAGACACGTGTCCTTTGGGTCTTTACTCCTCTTCATAAGCTCCTTAGGTGATCTTGATCGAACTTGATGGCCGGTCTTCTCGGTCTTAGATGATCCACCTAAAGGTCCTTGATCTAAGATCCTACCTCTTAAAAAAGTAAACTAAGCAAACTAGTTTGCTAAACTAGTTTCTTAGGTGATGTGGTAATGCTTAGTGGTAATTTTCTATCTCAAACCCTTTGGTTCTCAAGACATGAGATGGTTAAGGATTTGGAATGAAGATGAACTGAAGAAGAAGAGAGTGAGAAAGCTCTCAAAGATGAGAGATAAAAGCAAGTTAAGAATGAGCAAGTGAAGAATGACTAAGTCTTTTACCAAAAATCAAGCAAGCATTAT
Source organism: Agapanthus africanus (assembly GCA_030015575.1). Lineage (NCBI taxonomy): Eukaryota > Viridiplantae > Streptophyta > Magnoliopsida > Asparagales > Amaryllidaceae > Agapanthus > Agapanthus africanus. The sequence goes on from JASDDO010000010.1 coordinate 372,616,301, forward strand.
TTTTCCATAGAAAAATGCAACCATGCTTGAATAGGAAGAGCAAATGAATAAATAAAAGAATTAGCCATGCTTTATCCCATACCTCAAATATCTCCATTCCTCCACTTCATTATCTATTTTCAACAAACTAGAAAAAATACAAGATGAGGCGTCATCTTCTAGAAGGTATTTTGTATAAATACAAAATACTTTCTACCGTATATACATACCCGTATTCGTACCAAAATAAGAGTATGCAAGAGATGGAATAATACCACTAGAATAATACTAGTATTAAATCAAGATCCGATTTAATGAACCGGCTTAATCCTAAACCCGCAAGTATTACCAACCGTCCGATCGAAAATCTGGATAACACTAGAATATACATATCGAAATATGTATACATAAGTTATTAAATAAATACCTGATTTAATAACCCGGCTTAATCATAAGCCGGCTAGTATTATAATTCGATCGGAACCCCGCTCGATCGAAAACCTAGATGACACTAGAATATACACATCAAAATGTGTATATGTAAATTATCAAATCAATACCTGATTTAATAATCCAGCTTAATCCTAAGCCGGCTAGTATTATCATTCGATCGAAACCCTGCATGTATAAACATACGACCACCATATCGTTTCTCCTGAATCAGAGAAACTCTCTGTGTGGGACTCTAAAGAATCGACCGTACGCTGGCAGTGGGTTTAACCACAAGCACGTCAGCGGCACTAGCTGTACGTAACAGCTACCCAGTTACCTGTCGAAAAGAAGGCCGACGAGCAAGCTTATCCGGACAGCTACTGAGCCTATCCGTGACAATCTTCGTACAGTCCGGTCTCTTCGTCTAAGAGTATCGCATACTGGGTCCAGGGGGTGGTAAACGTCAGACCCCTACTGACCCGATAAGTCGTGTCGATTTGGCTCAGGACCAATCCGAGAAACTACTGATCTAACCATCAGTAGTTCTCAACTGCCTTGGCCAAGGTCTTATGGTTTTAGCCAACCGGACACAGTGTGATATCGACTCCCAATACCGGGAGAGACGAATCCCTGACAATCACTCACTGCCTCAATGAGGCTCGGGACCGCACCCAACCAAAACCTGTTTGCACGACTCAGTAGAGCTGTGGTGTCACGACCCGAAAGAGCACGTGACTGGCCCTTGAACCATATGAAGTCTATAGGACTCCATCTGATCCATGTAAGCCAAAAGCCCAGAAATCTAAAAACATTTTTAAGAATAAGTAAAGAAACTGGTTTAAAAAAGTGAAGAAAAACATGTTTGAAATCAAGGTTTTTAAATAACTAAGCCGAATATGCATTTTTAAAAACAGTACAGTCTTTTCTAAAAATTTCGGCAGAGTTTCTTTTGTAAAACTGGCCCCGAATGGGGTATAACAAGGATAACAATATATGCAATGATAAAGGCATCCCCAAGCGGGAGCTAGCTCTTCGTCAATCGACGGTCACCACCACATGCAACAATAATATACAACGCCAAGTGGCGAGGATCAAATCCAAAAGAAAGCTCAAAAGCAACAAGAAAACCGCAACACTACTAAGCGCGACTCTATGGTCGAATAATACATCACTAGTCTAGGTCTGAAACAATATACGAGTTTTGGTTGATGGATATTCTAGATACAATGAATAATATAAATACAACGGCGGTTCTGATACAAAAGAACCCACCTATCCAAGCAAATCACCCAAAAGGAAGCAGTGTGCCAGAAATGCCGCTATAGAACTGTACGGCAAACCTGCAAGAACTGGGGCACAACGGGGGTGAGTTGCCAACTCGTGAATAGAAAGATATCTACAAGCAGAGATCGAATGCATGACCCAACCTAGGTCAATACGATCAGATATAAAGAAACCTCAATATGAATAAAGCTGAAGCATGCTAAACTGGCAATGTAATCTCTATACGTGAATGTAGTGCCAAGTGCTCGTGCTAGTGCCTCAGGTAATAGTATGTCATGAATATGAGGTATGAATGCATGAAAGCAGAATACATGTAAATGAAGAAACTGTTTTCATAATTTAGTGAGATTTCCCTTGTATTTTTAGTTGAGGTATCATAATGAAATCAGCATAAAACAGTGCCTAGCATCGGCACAAAACGTAATCCCAATATCTCGATATCTCTGTATCACAATCTCTGTACCTCGAAATCTCGAAATCCCAATGTCTCAATCATAATATCTAGGGCGCCGTCAGTCCAGACCGGCCCCTACCATCCATCTCAAGACCACGACGGTATCCTCCGGATATCCGACGCGTCGGGTAAAATCACCGGTAGGTAGTGCTCCCCTGCCAGGCTCACATCGTCATCACCACGCGCTTCTTGCCCCGGGGTACCTTACCGGGTCCACCATGTACCCGAAACGGTTCATCCGTCTCCTCGAATCGGGTTTCCAAATCCATCAGCAAACTCATGGTGGACGACTCATACATCATGGGAAAACCGCACTTTTTATTTTAAAGAGAGAAAAGAAGTTTATATAAGTTTTGCGGTTTTCCCCCAAATCCAGAAAATCTCATGGAAATCCGAATCCAATCCTCAATAGCATGTAAACAGTGCATACAGGCATAAAAATCCAAGAATAATAACATGCATGATGTAACAACTAATAATTACAACGTCTAATCTAGCATATAATGCAAGTACACTAATATCATGTCTAAATTATTAGCTAACAACCTATGTCGATGCAATAATATTTTCTAAGGTGTACGTGACATGGCAATTACCGATGAAGATGTGTGTGAGCCGGCAAGTAAGTGTACGTGGTACATACGCATCATCGGTAATGGTGCTGGTGTCCTAACAGCATAACATCAATAATGGAGTATGAAACATAATATAAGCATGCGATGCGATGCGAACCACAATAATGAGCGGAAGCTGAATACTAGACGCAACTATAACTAATCTGCATTAATCTAAAAATAACCTCTACAATTGGTGCCTTTTGAAATAACACGAATCATGGGGTTTTGAAAATAAGGGCTACGGTGTTTTTATGAAAAGATACGTCTTTTGAAATATCCGTAGGATCCCTTGGACTGTCTTTTAAAATACCCACGATTCGTTAGTTTTTGAAATAGGTAGGAGTCTAATCTAATCTAACAACCATCCTAAACTATACGGCTGAACTAACAAGTAGAGCTATGGGTGAGGAAACCGCCTAACATCTGAGTCGATACATATACATACATGTATATATATTAGTCGGTGATCCCGCCTCAATAATATCATATCCGATACCTTATCTATAATCAGACATCCCAAGTCAAGAGTGCGGATCAATCATCAAAATATAGCTTGTACGTAAATCCGTCGTACGGCATCCCAAATATGGGTACGGGTCAATATCACATTCATCATACTATTTATCTGGTATCCTCTTTATCAAATGTCATGATCGGGGTACTGATCTACGTCTAGTACAATATTGATACCCTCTATGTATGCATGCAGGTGTAAGAATCACTACGTCAAAAGACCCGCTAAAACATCGTGTCGTATCTCAATACGAACCAAATCACATCACCGATCTCCTGGCCTCAAGCCCAATCTCATCGACTCATCTCAAATCCCAAATACTATCCTCAAATCCAGTATATAAACACATAGTCCCATACCCATGTGTAGATATACGCACCATCATATGCACTCTAATAAATGAAAGAATGAATGCAAGTATGTGTGTAAATGTATGTGTGAGTGCAACCACTACTCTAGGGTTCGCACTAAACTAAACCAATATATTCTTATCATCAAAATATCATTATTACCATCAATAACCCTAAACAACACATAAAAAAATATTCGTGTGTATACGTATTCGTATACATCACCACGGACTGCGGGGGTGCTATACGCCATCCACCCGACTTCTCCCCACAGATATAAATCTACTCACATTGCTCCTCGTGTGCCAAAGCCGATGTCGCTATCTTCACCTCCTTTGCCTCAACATCACGCGGGGTACCTACAAGTATATCACAATGCTAAAGCACATGAAAATCACATCGGAAACCAAAATAGCACACGCTACCCGCATAGGTAAAAACCTATCGACTCGCATGTAAACACAATCAAAATCCACTTGTCGTTGACGTCCAAACGCCACCCGACAGGAATGAATCACCAAATACCAAAATCCATGCTAAAACAAGTCTCAAATTATACACCAACATAGGAAAATCAACCCAGATTTCACCCTAGATGGAATCAGTCAAAACTAGACATACTCAGGGTCAAAACTAGAGGAAATGGGGGCATGCACAGAAAACGAAGCAATTCCTTAAAATACCTTATTTTAGAATTTTCCATAATTTTTCCCCATTTATCTGTATTTAATTATACCAGAATATTAAAATATTCATTAAAATAATATTAAATTATAAAATTTCCCAAAAATCATATTTTATTATTTTGAAGACGTTACAATCTACCCCCCTTAAAGAAATTCGGTCCCCGAATTTAAATTTAAACCCCCAAATACTAAAATATTTCAATACAAATTCCAAGTCATCGGGGCTCCGAAATCATCTATACATAAAACATCATAGCGCAATGCATGCGCATGAGTACTGAGCAGATAACTCAAATGCAACACTCCATCAAGCATCCGCAATCATCGGAGTCATGGTAACGACACAATGTCAAATCCAATACAAAATCAATATGATATGGACCAAGACTATACATGTAGACATCCAATCTATACATGTAAATAGCTGATGCAAATGTATGCCAAATCTTTTTAAGTCGATGTGCGATGCGCGTAACACTGCACAGTGGCGGACGTTTCTCATAAGAAAATAACTATATATGTGTATATATATCCTTTGTTTAATAGGTACGTTCCGCCGTTTTGAAAACAGTTTAGAAGGGTTTCCTTATTTTTAAAACGTTTCGTGTCATATCGGACACGTAGGTATATACTGAGACTATAGCTCGCTTTTCGGAAATCCCTTCGATAACTATCGATGCATGCAAAATATATCCAGGTACTGCCCACTGACTAGTCCTGCTCAGTATGAAAGCAAATATCCAACATCATAAAAATGTACTGCTCCAAAAGGAATAAATCCCAAAAATCACATAACACCACCCTGTGCGTCTGGTGCGCACGGAAATCAAAATCCATATATGTGCTAAACATGTGCACAAAACAACATCTAGGTGCAACGGGTGTGCACGAAGCATCTGTCATAGGCAACGTGTGCCTGGCAGCCAAAACAGGTGCATCTGACATGCACGAAGAATCTCGATTTAGTGCATCTGGTGTGCCCCAAAATCGTATCTCAAAACATGCGCCCAACATGCGCGAAAATCCAAATCGGTGCATCCATCATGCACGAATGAAAATCTAGACCCTGCGCACTCAATATGCACGGAATCACAAAATCCAATAGCAACGTCGAATATGCGTAAGTCCAGTCAAAAGCACGGAGTGCAAGAATCCACATCAATATCACAATCAAAATCGACATACCGAAAGGCATCAAATCGAAGTCAGGTGCAATCGTAATGCACAAAATATAAATCCGGTGCAACAAAGGCACGAAATATAAATCTGATGCGATAAACGCAAGAAACATAAAACTGGTGCGATAAATGCACGAAGTATAGAACTGGTGCATCCCATGCACAAATACCAAGCAATAACTCAAATACGTAAGCAGCAACACCAAGTGTATCCAGATATGAAGAAAATCATAAACGTGTGCAGCTGCGGGCACAAAACACATATCGATACACTACAAGCACATATAAGCTATACCGAGTGCAAAATCAAAACACTAAAATTACATGAAACTCTGCTGGAAGCGTAAATCAAATCACCAGCATAAAATAGGCATGAAATCGCAATCAACAGCTCAAGAGTAATAACTATGTACAAGGTATAAATACCCAGTAGGTGCAACCATGGTGCACAAAATCAAATATCATGAAACTCAGTCATCAAGACTAAATCATGTGAATAGATCGCCCAAAATACCGAAATCCAAAGCAACGGATACGTGATAATCAAATCACAAAATCACAAATCATAATTACCGTCGTCGGTATACCATCCTTCAGGGTCGAGAAGGTACCGGAACATCCGATGCTAGCTGCGCAAGATATCTACTTGCCTCTTGCTCGCGGCTGGCGTCCTCTGCCTCTGGTTCCTGATCTTTCCTGTAGATTACCAATCTCGCAATCCATCGGCTCATCGGCCCGGTCAGGAGTACTGACAGGAACGATTCCGTTCTGGCACTTTCCTGGTCACCTTTCGGTCAATCCTCACGACCGCTCGTAAGGCAGCGTATCACTGGCGTCGGCCTCTGGCTCTCTGAAAGCACGTCACACATCTGATCCTGGGTGCAAACATCATTGCAGCAATGTCCTGGAAGGAATCCTGCTCAAGGTCTCTTCCGATCATGCCTATGCCGATCTGTACAGAGGCTGGCTTCCTACACAACCTCTTCTCGCTCAAAAACACCTGTGTCCTCAGCACAATATTTTCTCGGAAACTGATCACATTCCAACGTCTCTGTAAGCATATCAGGTCTCTAGTCTCGACGGGAAGCAATGACAGCTCATCAGTGTCTCACACGAACCTCTTGTTCCAACTGTCTCTATCGTCGTCCACTATGACGTCACGCCAAGCTACTACGCACTGCACTGTTCTCGGCCACGGTCAATCTGAAGTCTCTCGCACGGACTCGAAATCGCATATTCTGTAGCTTCATCATTCTGTAGAGGATGTCAGGCCGAACAGGTCCTCGGGAACACGTCCCAACCATCGGAGGAATACTCATCACTCGTCCGTCCCTGATCAATCTGCAACGCATCTGGGTAAGTTCCTTTATCCGAACATGGTCAACTACCTCGTCGACAATGCCGAACTCTGTCCTGCTGGGTGTGCGCAATACGACCACTCCTGGTCTAGGTCTTCTCGTAACGTACTCCAGAAAGGTCCTGTCGAGGTTCCTTTCTCAAATCTCAATCCTGCCGAAATGCCCGGAAGTCATCATCCAATGCTGAAGCTAAAGCTTATTCCGGAACGGCTGCATACCTATCGCGCTTCTCTCTGGAAGATACATCCATATACCACGCCTCGGGGTGCATATCACATCTCTAATGTCAGCGGAGTGGGACGTCATCTCGTCGAAATCTCGTACGAACTCTTTACTCCACCTTGCTCAATGTCGACTGATTCGGACTTAACTCATCGTGGCTACACGAACTGCGCTCCGACGGCTACGCTCGCATCTGGAGTCTCCCAAGCAGTGTCCCATCACGATATCCGAAAGATGTCGAACCATCCGATCGACTCGTCAGATCCTCATAATCCCCCAAGAGATCACATCATGGGTACAGTTTAATAGTATCGAGTACATGCCACAGCGTCGGTGGTCCAGCCGTAGAAGGGCAAACCCAAGCCTCACTAATGGCGCCGAGGAACCGCCGCAAATCCGAAGGTTCAAAGGCTTTCACACGGTCATTAAGTCGAGTTAGGATTTCATTCTTCTAGAGAGTCCATAGAATCACCTGCATGTCTTTCCGTATACTTTAAACTTGGAAAATGGGCTCCTGACATTCGATCGTCTCTATCGACTCTCAACGAACCTGCGTGAAGTCGTCTCTAGCTGGAAACAATCTATCTGATGACCTCGCATCGGTAAACAAACGAACCACCTGTCCTAGTCATTCATCCTCAGGTGACTAGCGACTCGCTATCATCTCTCTAAGTATATGCTCACGCTGCAGTAGCTCCAACCATCTGGGCGACATCTCGTCATTTGCAGCAGCAACTGGCTTATTCGCCTGTACGTCGAACAGCGCCTCAATCCTCCAGGAAAGGCAATACATAGGCGGTCATCTCTGAGTCGGTCTGCTCTAGATCTGAGTAAGACTCTCCACACTGGAAATCTTCAACTCATCAGGGCCCGCTCCGGCGCAAAATCGGACGAATCACCTTCGTCTCTCAAATCGGGTAGACTAGCTATCATCTGTCTCATATCTGCCTGAAAGCTACGGCAATCTCAGCTCGTAAGCTTCGGAAGCGACATCCTGTCAATCTCAGCAACAGCTGGTCCATCTGTCTGCACGGTAGGCGACATCACAATCTCTAAGGTATGCTGTACATCAACAGTCCTCTCTCAACTGGCAGCTCTAACAATGGCCCGATCATCCGGTGCAAGACCAAGCACTCGCCTCCACTAGAGGTCACAATCACCAACACTAACTCGAGACGTTCCCATGTCACCAGAAAACACAATGGTCGGCCCTCGTACCAAACGAGCTCACACCGGCCGTAACCCTAGCAGCAGCCCAAACTGCCCTCAAACATGGTGACAGGAACCTCAATCGAGTATCAAGGAGAGCACATCAATGGCAAGAAAGGAAACAACAGATCCAAAGTGGATACATGATCATGGGAAGGAACAGCATCAATAAAGGTATGATCATGAAACTAATAGAATCGGGGATCTCAAATGGATGTATAATCCTGGATATAAAGAGGATCACTGATCTCGAAAATATGTACATCCTAAGGTTCCTTAAGCGGAGTGGCGTGTCGTAAGTATGCCGCGGAACATACCAACGGTACGTCACTCTACTTTAGTTACCTATTCCATCAACCAAGGGTCATCCTACACGACGAAAGTTCGGGTCTAATACCCCCTCGACCAAGTCTAAGTTCCGTAAGGTCAAGCCTAAGTTCCGTATATATATAAACGCCCTAGGCTCCACATAGTCAAACTTAGACTCGAACCAAGGTCAACCTAGCGCTCTGATACCAACTTTGTCACGACCCGAAAGAGCACGTGACTGGCCCTTGAACCATATGAAGTCTATAGGACTCCATCTGATCCATGTAAGCCAAAAGCCCAGAAATCTAAAAACATTTTTAAGAATAAGTAAAGAAACTGGTTTAAAAAAGTGAAGAAAAACATGTTTGAAATCAAGGTTTTTAAATAACTAAGCCGAATATGCATTTTTAAAAACAGTACAGTCTTTTCTAAAAATTTCGGCAGAGTTTCTTTTGTAAAACTGGCCCCGAATGGGGTATAACAAGGATAACAATATATGCAATGATAAAGGCATCCCCAAGCGGGAGCTAGCTCTTCGTCAATCGACGGTCACCACCACATGCAACAATAATATACAACGCCAAGTGGCGAGGATCAAATCCAAAAGAAAGCTCAAAAGCAACAAGAAAACCGCAACACTACTAAGCGCGACTCTATGGTCGAATAATACATCACTAGTCTAGGTCTGAAACAATATACGAGTTTTGGTTGATGGATATTCTAGATACAATGAATAATATAAATACAACGGCGGTTCTGATACAAAAGAACCCACCTATCCAAGCAAATCACCCAAAAGGAAGCAGTGTGCCAGAAATGCCGCTATAGAACTGTACGGCAAACCTGCAAGAACTGGGGCACAACGGGGGTGAGTTGCCAACTCGTGAATAGAAAGATATCTACAAGCAGAGATCGAATGCATGACCCAACCTAGGTCAATACGATCAGATATAAAGAAACCTCAATATGAATAAAGCTGAAGCATGCTAAACTGGCAATGTAATCTCTATACGTGAATGTAGTGCCAAGTGCTCGTGCTAGTGCCTCAGGTAATAGTATGTCATGAATATGAGGTATGAATGCATGAAAGCAGAATACATGTAAATGAAGAAACTGTTTTCATAATTTAGTGAGATTTCCCTTGTATTTTTAGTTGAGGTATCATAATGAAATCAGCATAAAACAGTGCCTAGCATCGGCACAAAACGTAATCCCAATATCTCGATATCTCTGTATCACAATCTCTGTACCTCGAAATCTCGAAATCCCAATGTCTCAATCATAATATCTAGGGCGCCGTCAGTCCAGACCGGCCCCTACCATCCATCTCAAGACCACGACGGTATCCTCCGGATATCCGACGCGTCGGGTAAAATCACCGGTAGGTAGTGCTCCCCTGCCAGGCTCACATCGTCATCACCACGCGCTTCTTGCCCCGGGGTACCTTACCGGGTCCACCATGTACCCGAAACGGTTCATCCGTCTCCTCGAATCGGGTTTCCAAATCCATCAGCAAACTCATGGTGGACGACTCATACATCATGGGAAAACCGCACTTTTTATTTTAAAGAGAGAAAAGAAGTTTATATAAGTTTTGCGGTTTTCCCCCAAATCCAGAAAATCTCATGGAAATCCGAATCCAATCCTCAATAGCATGTAAACAGTGCATACAGGCATAAAAATCCAAGAATAATAACATGCATGATGTAACAACTAATAATTACAACGTCTAATCTAGCATATAATGCAAGTACACTAATATCATGTCTAAATTATTAGCTAACAACCTATGTCGATGCAATAATATTTTCTAAGGTGTACGTGACATGGCAATTACCGATGAAGATGTGTGTGAGCCGGCAAGTAAGTGTACGTGGTACATACGCATCATCGGTAATGGTGCTGGTGTCCTAACAGCATAACATCAATAATGGAGTATGAAACATAATATAAGCATGCGATGCGATGCGAACCACAATAATGAGCGGAAGCTGAATACTAGACGCAACTATAACTAATCTGCATTAATCTAAAAATAACCTCTACAATTGGTGCCTTTTGAAATAACACGAATCATGGGGTTTTGAAAATAAGGGCTACGGTGTTTTTATGAAAAGATACGTCTTTTGAAATATCCGTAGGATCCCTTGGACTGTCTTTTAAAATACCCACGATTCGTTAGTTTTTGAAATAGGTAGGAGTCTAATCTAATCTAACAACCATCCTAAACTATACGGCTGAACTAACAAGTAGAGCTATGGGTGAGGAAACCGCCTAACATCTGAGTCGATACATATACATACATGTATATATATTAGTCGGTGATCCCGCCTCAATAATATCATATCCGATACCTTATCTATAATCAGACATCCCAAGTCAAGAGTGCGGATCAATCATCAAAATATAGCTTGTACGTAAATCCGTCGTACGGCATCCCAAATATGGGTACGGGTCAATATCACATTCATCATACTATTTATCTGGTATCCTCTTTATCAAATGTCATGATCGGGGTACTGATCTACGTCTAGTACAATATTGATACCCTCTATGTATGCATGCAGGTGTAAGAATCACTACGTCAAAAGACCCGCTAAAACATCGTGTCGTATCTCAATACGAACCAAATCACATCACCGATCTCCTGGCCTCAAGCCCAATCTCATCGACTCATCTCAAATCCCAAATACTATCCTCAAATCCAGTATATAAACACATAGTCCCATACCCATGTGTAGATATACGCACCATCATATGCACTCTAATAAATGAAAGAATGAATGCAAGTATGTGTGTAAATGTATGTGTGAGTGCAACCACTACTCTAGGGTTCGCACTAAACTAAACCAATATATTCTTATCATCAAAATATCATTATTACCATCAATAACCCTAAACAACACATAAAAAAATATTCGTGTGTATACGTATTCGTATACATCACCACGGACTGCGGGGGTGCTATACGCCATCCACCCGACTTCTCCCCACAGATATAAATCTACTCACATTGCTCCTCGTGTGCCAAAGCCGATGTCGCTATCTTCACCTCCTTTGCCTCAACATCACGCGGGGTACCTACAAGTATATCACAATGCTAAAGCACATGAAAATCACATCGGAAACCAAAATAGCACACGCTACCCGCATAGGTAAAAACCTATCGACTCGCATGTAAACACAATCAAAATCCACTTGTCGTTGACGTCCAAACGCCACCCGACAGGAATGAATCACCAAATACCAAAATCCATGCTAAAACAAGTCTCAAATTATACACCAACATAGGAAAATCAACCCAGATTTCACCCTAGATGGAATCAGTCAAAACTAGACATACTCAGGGTCAAAACTAGAGGAAATGGGGGCATGCACAGAAAACGAAGCAATTCCTTAAAATACCTTATTTTAGAATTTTCCATAATTTTTCCCCATTTATCTGTATTTAATTATACCAGAATATTAAAATATTCATTAAAATAATATTAAATTATAAAATTTCCCAAAAATCATATTTTATTATTTTGAAGACGTTACATGTGGTAGGGTAGTGATCAAAGCATAGTGGGAACTCACATGAGACAAATGATGACCTCAGGTCTTAAGACTAATCTGTACTCATGTCATCTGAGAACCGCTATCTGACGATAGGTATAATACCATCTAGAGGTTCTCGGCGAGTCCGTCCAGTATACTCATCTCTAGTGAGCACCTGTATACAATCTTAAGTGATCACACCAATGGTTGTGGGACCAACCACCGCCCCTTGTCGAGGTCTAAAACGTATACACGAGTCTACTCTGGAGTATCAATACCCGATCTCGATACTCCTGCAACTTGGGACCTTTAAGGATGTGCTTATGGGCTACCCAGCTCCCATAAGTATGATCGCCATCATAACGCTGGTAGTCAAGAAAAATCCAACGGGCTTTATCAACATGTAACTGCCATATGTTATATCGAGTATAACATATGCACATATTAAGATAAAGTCAAACCATAATAGTATACTATTGTATCGAGTCATTATCAATATGTGCAAGCAATATAAAGTATCAATAGAAAGAAATACACATATCAAGATAAAGATAACTCAAATAATATATTATATAACACTGAGCAAGATTGTCCTGTTTATACATATCCCTAACATCCTATACAATACATGCCTCTACGGCATACATATCCAACAATCTCCCACTTGTACTAAGGCCTGTAATCGGCGTACCGAATACCCAACGTCTGCTCTAAGACCAGTTGTTGGCATACTGCATACCCAACATCTCAAAAATTCGCTCAAACTGCGCTTTGGGGAGGGTCTTGGTAAATGGATCCGCCGTGTTGTCTTTCGTATCTACTCTCCGGACCTCGATCTTCTGGCGATCTACGATCTCCCTGATCAGGTGATACCACCTCAAGATGTGTCTGGATTTCTGATGGGACCGTGGTTCCTTCGCTAAAACTGTAGCCCTATTGTTATCGTAATACAAAGGCATCGGATCAACAATGGACGGAACCACCTCAAGTTCAGTAATGAACTTTTTCATCCAGACCGCTTCTTTTACGGCATCGTTTGTAGCAATGTATTCAGCCTCCATCGTCGAGTCTGCGACGGTGTCCTGTTTGGAGCTCTTCCAACACACCGCCCCTCCATTGAGGGTAAACACAAAACCCAAGGCAAACTTGTTGTCATCCTTGTCACTCTGGAAGCTTGAGTCGGTAAAGGACCAGACCTTAAGGTCTCCATTACCGTATACCAAGAACATCTCCTTAGTCCTTCTCAGATACTTGAGAATGTTCTTCACGGCTGTCCAATGATTCTCACTCGGGTTTGACTGATACCGGCTCACCACGCTAAGCGCGTATGCTACATCTAGTCTGGTATACAGTATCACATACATTATAGATCCTACCGCCGAAGCATAGGGTATATTGCTCATGTGAACCTTCTTCTCATCAGTCTTGGGAGACATCTCTTTTGAGAGGGTGATTCCGTGCAATGCGGGTATATTACTGCGCTTGGAATCTTCCATACTGAATCTCTCTAGTATGGTCTCTATGTACCTGGACTGTGAAAGTCCCAACAATCTTTTGGACATATCTCTGTAGATCTTAATCTTCAGAATGTAGGAGACATCATTCAGGTCCTTCATGGAGAACTTTTATGACAACAACAGCTTGACCGATTGCAGTATAGGAATGTCATTTCCTATCAATAGGATGTCATCCACGTACAGGACGAGAAATATGACAGTTCTCCCTACAATTTTCTTGTAGATACACGATTCATCTTCGTTTTTGATGAAGTCAAATTCCTTGACCGCCTCATCAAAAAAGATGTTCCAGCTCCGCGACGCCTGCTTTAATTCATAAATGGATTTAAGCAACTTGCACACCTTCCCGCTGCTCCTACTGTCTACGAATCCCTCTGGCTGATCCATATAAATGCACTCTTCTAAACTTCCATTTAGAAAAGCCATTTTAACGTCCATCTGCCAGATATCATAGTGATGGTAGGCAGCAATAGCAAGTAGAATCCGAATGGATTTCAGTATAGCCACTGGAGAAAAGATTTCATCATAATCCACTCCTGGTCTTTGACGAAAACCTTTTGCAAAAAGTCTAGCTTTATAGGTTTCCACCTGTCCATCTGCACCAATCTTCTTTTTGAAGATCTACTTACATCCAACGGGTTTTACCCCAGGAGGAGCAACATCCAAAGTCCAAACTTTGTTGGTGTACATGGACTCCATTTCGGATTGCATAGTATCGAGCCATTTTACAAAGTCCCTACTGTTAATGGCCTGCTCGAAACTAGTAGAATTATTTTCTTCCAAGATGCAATCCTCTCGATCCCCATCTATGAGAAAACCATAGTATCTCTTATGCGGACGAGAAATCTTACTGGATCTGCAGAGTGGTTGAGGTTCGTCGGGTTTCATTGAATTCTATGGTTCTACCAAATCTTCAGTTGCAGTTTGTGCTTCTAGAATTTCTTCAAGTTCTACCGCGCTCCCACTAATTTCTTTTGCAAGAAATTCCCTTTCCAAAAATATAGCGTGGCGAGACACAAACACCTTCTGTTCCTCAGTGTGGTAGAACAGATATCCAAGCAAATTCTTAGGATATCCCACAAACTTACAAAGAATCGATCGTGCCTCTAGTTTATCCAGATTTTGCTTTTTAATATAAGCCGGACAACCCCATATCTTAATGAATTTAAGACATGGTTTCTTACCACTCCATATTTCATATGGAGTCTTAGGCACAGATTTGGATGGAACTTGATTCAATAAGTGTGCCGCAGTCTGAAGTGTATGTCCCTAAAATGAAAGAGGCAGATCAGCAGTACTCATCATGGAGTGAACCTTGTCCAATAGGGTACAGTTCCTCCATTCCGATACACCATTGTGCTGTGGTGTGTACAGAGAAGTAAGCTGAGAGAGAATACCATTCTCTTTTAGAAAATCATGGAATTTCGTACTCAAGTACTCCCCTCTTCAATCAGATCGAAGGATTTTAATAATTTTTCTTGTCTGGTTCTCTATTTCGCTCTTATATTCTTTGAATTTCTCAAAAACTTCAGATTTGTGTTTCAAAAGGCAAATATATCCGAATCTAGAGAGATCGTCGGTGAATGTAATGAAGTATGAGAACCCACCCCTCGCAAGTATAGATATCGAGCCACATACATCACTATGTATAAGTCCCAAGAGCTCTGTAGCTCTTTCTCCGTGTCCGGTGAACGGAGATTTGGTCATCTTTCTTTTGAGACAGGACTGACAAGTTTCATAAGATGAAAATTCGAATGAATTCAGATAGCCATCCTTATGCAACTTACCTAGTCTTTTCTTACCGATATGACCAAGTCTACAATACTACAAGTAAGTTTCGTCCGTATCTGAACTCTTCCTCTTGCGTGTGTTTTGTATATTGAAGACTGTGTTTTGATTTAGAACGTAGATATCATTACACAGTGTACCTTCTGCAACCAATATCTGATTAAGGTGAATGTTCATGATATTTCTATCTATAACAAAATTATATCCATCTTTATCTAGTAAAGAAACTGATATTATGTTACAGAGCATGGAAGGTACATAGTAACAATTGTTCAAGATCATAGTATTGCCGCTTGGCAATACTAGGTGATATTCACCGACTGCAGCAACACTAACCTGTGCTCCGCTCCCTACTCTGAGGGACATATCACCTGGTCTAACCATTCTACTTTTTCTCAGTCCTTGTAATAAGTTACAGATATGAGATTCTGACCCGGTATCTAGTACCCAGGAGGTAGGGTTGACCCAAAAACAGTTTTCAACAACAAATACACCTGAAAAAGATGCATTAGAACGCTTCTCCTTCAATAGGGTTATCTGGAATTCCTTATAATCCTCTTTCCCTTACTCATACTCGTGACCATTGTCACAAGTTAGAGCTGAACCGGCGTTTCCCAGCCCAGTGTAGTAAGCTGGTTCGGTCAAGTAGAACATTTTATTATTTTGATTAGAGTGTGAAATGGTTGCTACCTGGAGAGAGAGAAAAGAAACACCCAGCGTGCGCTCTTGCAAAATTAGATTGATTATTAGTTTACTTAATCAGGATGGCTCCCATCGTTTCCTCGAATTTTCCTTCAAATCTTTAAAAGGAAAACTGGTCGGGATTATTCGCACCTTACAAGTTCGTTAACCGTTTATCCAGGTGAGTGTTGGTACTCCGAGGGAGGTTCCCCGTGCTCTCACATGAACCTAATTAAAATAAACCTCATTTCCGCAGAGGCGTAGTCCCGTTAACACTTTTCTAGACACCTAATAGGTTAGCTAATTGTGAAGTGAAAAATATCTTCCAAGAGTAATCCTACTCATCAGTGGGATCGGGATCCAACTATCATTGCGTGATAACCTAGATGGAATCCACTCTAGTCACCACACTCCAGAAGGTATGCAACACTAGCAAGTTTCCTGTATATTTGAAACCCCCGATGTGGTTTTTGCCCCTAGAACCCAAGTGACATTGACGAATAATTAACAAATCAAAAGGTCCTAGTCAAGTTCAACCCGTCATTATCCAAGATTGCATTAGACCTACCCGCATGACCCTTGACGAATGATTAATAAAGTCACACGACCGTCCTAACCAATCGCATTTATTTATGCTACAGACAATCATTACTTAGCTACCGTACACTATGCCTTGATGAATAATCAACAAACGCAGCACGAATACTAAGTAGTAATTATCTGTAACGACAGAGGGCTACGGCTAGGTTTTTGGCGAAAAACCTTTTAACGTAATGAACTTGATATCGTTGAAGGAACCGAGAAGTTTTTAAAAGGAGTGGTTTATGCTCGGCTTTTGAAATCTAGTGGTTTTGAAAAAACCCGACTAATTTATAGTAACATAAACTTTTGCTCAGGAGGCCACTCCCCGTGAAGGGATCTAGGCTCTTGCCTCCTCGAATGAGGTGCGGGATATTCCTAACCGAATACCACTATGCAAAGCGAAAGAGTATGACTATAGTTTTTCAAAACTTGTTCCCACAACATCTTTTAGGTTTCTTTTCTTGCATTAATTAAAATTAACGCGGTACCATCAATTAATTCCTATCACACCAGAAAAGAACGAAAATAAAATGTACGTATATGCCATCCGTATTCACCACGGGGCCCCGTCATGCACCGTTAGGTTACTTAACTACCGACAGAACCGGGGCTGGACTAGTGTGAATGCAAAACATATACAACATCTACTAGTGTGTGTGTGTGTGTGTGTGTGTAACCATTCGTCCCAGGCATGATATAAGCAGGATCACAGAACAGTAATAAGCAACATGGAATAGCGGATAATCTTGGAGCCTCAGGTTTCATTTGAGCCGCAAATGAGACCCGAAGTTCCCGTTCGTGTGGATAGCCCGTGCAATGAAAAACCTAGACCCCTACGAGGGCGGCAAGTTACCCGCCAATCCCGAAAGTTAGGCAACCCCAATCAACAAAGTGAATAGTCCATCCAGCACTTCACGGAATCCGGTAACTTGAGCACCCCTCCATGGGTCATCCTATACCCCCTACGAGTGCGGCGAACAGCCCGCCAATTCTAGAGTAAGGCTCCCTCCGTCTCAATACCATGAGATGCGGGCTCGTTGCCCTCTAGAACCCGGCTATTTGAGCACTCCTCCGTGGAGTAATTCTAGTACAGAAAAGTAAAACACACACACACACACACACACACACACACACACACACACACACATATATATACGGTGACATCGACCTCAACCCGGCCATGCCCCATATGCAATCTGGAAGAAACGACAGTCCATATGTCGGACGCTCGTCCCGCAATAATGAATATACAAATGAATCTGAACTGTACAACTACCATTGCACTATAGGCTATCCACCACGACAATCCATCCACAACATCAGTGCAACACAGAACATTAACGCGAATATTATGTTCGTAAACCCGTCTGATTGTACATATAACAATCAGTCAGGTTATACCGCTCAATGATATTCCCGGCCGCAGAAACAAATACACGGAAAAGTAAGAATTTAGAATTTTGAGCGATCAAAACTTTTCGCATTTACCCCCATGTACAAAGCAGTACACAAACAAATCTAGGTAAAATCCAAATGACCAAAAAATCACATTTCCATGAACTTGAACACCTAAAAAATTTAGAGCACAGCAGCCACGCCAAATGACCAATTTGGCCGCGGATTAGCAGTCCAATTTGGTGATTAAGTGCTCAATTTTTTTTCTTGGCTCTGAAAAAGCCTGCACATAATTTTAATATGTCTGAAAATATTTTTTGAACAACTTTAAAATTCGAACAGCGAGTAAGGTTTTTGGAAATGCGATTCGGATAATTTTGTCGATCGAAGTTCTAAATTAGTGCAAATTTGCTAGTTAAGGTTTATGGACCTGCTCTGATACCATATTGGGTTTCTTAGTGCCCTGGCCGTCTACCACGGCCGTTGCGGAACGAAAAAATTTGACTTTTTAAAATCCGACGCTAGAAAACATATCCTAGAATCTAACCATACACCGAAACTAGCTAGCTAAAGGGAATTACCTACTGTGATAAGGAGTTATACCTAGAGACTCGTGTCCTTCGGGTCTTTACTCCTCTTCTTAAGCTCATTAGGTGATCTTGATTGAACTTGATGACCGATTTTCTCGGTCCTAGATGATCCACCTGAAGGTCCTTGATCCAAGCTCCTACCTCTAAAAGAAGTAAACTAAGCAAACTAGTTTGCTAAACTAGTTTCTTAGGTGATGTGGTAATGCTTAATGATAATTTTCTATCTCAAACCCTTTGGCTCTTAACACATGAGATAGTTAAAGATTTGGAATGAAGATGAACTCAAGAAGAAGAGAGTGAGAGAGCTCTCAAAGATGAGAGAGAAAAGCAAGTGAAGAATGGGCAAGTGAAGAATAGCTAAGTCTTTTACCAAAAATCAAGCATGCATTATTTTTCCATAGAAAATGCAACCATGCTTGAATAGTAACAGCAAATGAATAAACAAAAGAATTAGCCATGCTTCCTCCCATGTCTCAAATATCTTCTGTTCCCCTCCGAAAGACGGCGCAAGACTGTGCGTCTTGGCACTGAGATTCGAGGCAGATGCTATTTGGTGCTATCCGTCCACCTTTCCGAAGATGCCAAGTTGATTTATGGCACCATGAATCGAAGGTTTAAACGGATGCAGCCGATGTAGCAGACTTAGACAGATTCCCCCTCGCTTGAGGGGTTTTTGATTGTGGGGACGCTCTTCCCTGCAGGCGCAAGCCCCTGCGGTTAATTACGCTACCGCGTCGCGGTAACAACTTTCTCCTTCTCCAGATGGTCACTTCGTGTCGTGGGTGTTTGTTTTGCGTTTGGTTTCCCGTGGATTGTATACGGAGACTAATTTATGTTGTCGCCCGTAGGACGTGGATTAGTCCAAATCCGTATTTTCTTAGATTTGGGTTTGGGGTTTTGGTTTAAGGATACGTTAGTCTTATTTTGGACTAAGATCAACTTAAACGTTTGTTAAGGATACGTTAGTCTAATTTTCAGACTAAGATCGACTTAACGGGATCTTTTAGATCCAACAAGAGAGCATTTGGGCTCTATTGTTTAGTTTCGGGACATTGCGGTCAATTGCCTAGTTTAGGGACATGGTGGTCCAACATTCCCATTTTGAGGACGAATATTAGTTTAATGACATTTCGGTCCAACATTCCCATTTTGGGGACGAATATTAGTTTAATGACATTTCGGTCCATGAGTTTAAGGACCCCACAGTCCGTAGCAATGTATGGTTGTCGGGACCCGTCACCTCTCTGATGACGTTGAAGGATTACAACGACAAATATCAGAGGAGTTCAGAGATGTACCCTTGAACCGGGTGTAAATTGATTTGGGAGAGCAGTTGCGCTCAGTTCAATTTAATTTGAGGACTTACGGCCAGAATTGGGTTAAGTCCATCTGAAAATGTTTAACATTTTGTTCATGATTGGCCTGTTTAGGCCTTTGCTTGGGCTCTGCCCTTTTTAAACAATGCACAGCATTAGGCTTTTTCATTAAATGCACAACATCTAGATTAGGCATGTTAGGCCTTTTAATTGGGCTTTGCCCCTTTTTTAATAATGCATAGCATTTGTTTTGGTCTGTTAGACCTTTTAATTGGGCTCTGCCCCTTTTTAATAATGCAGAGCATTTAATGGTCTGACAGTGCGCCACGTGGCCTGTCAGGCGCTCTCGCCAATTAAAGAGCGCAAGGCGCCAGCGTATGTGGAGGTGACACGTGTCACGCTCTGGTGAGCGCAAGTCTGTTAGCGCAGTGCGCTGCGCCAGTGCGCTGCTGACACGTGGCGCGCTCTGGTGCAGTGCTCCAATTCAAGAGCGTAGCGCTCTGTTTTGGAAGCGCAAGGCGCAGATTGACACGTGGCGCTCTCTGGTGACTTGCGCCAATCCAAGGAGCGCAACAGCGCAAATTAAGAGTGCAGGGCACTGTTCCAATAGCGCAGAGCTCATCTTGATCTAATTTAGATCAAAGAACAAGTTCTTCTTGTTCCAAAGAGGTTATACCTTAAGATTCAAGAACCAGTGGTTCATCAAAAGGTTGTGCCTTTATATAGATCAAAAGATCTAATAATGAAGTAAATTACTTCTTTTTTTTATGATTGGATCATTTTTGATCTTTTTTCTTTTTATTGAAGATCTTGATCTTGTTCTTAGATCATTGATCTTTTTAGAAGAAATTCTTCTTTTTTCAAAGGTTTGCCTTTTTTTCTCTTTGAGTTTTTTCTCAAAGATTTTGGAGGAGCTCTGTATATCTGAGACTTGGAGTCTAGGGGCCTTTATATAGGGCCAATTAGTTTATTAGGTTAGTTACAGAGATCATTTTCTGATTGATCTGGGGATATTTCCCAACCGTTGGATCTTTGATCCTAAGGCCTTTGTTTTACAGAAGATAATTTTCTTGTTTTAATAAGATTAAAAAGACCTTTCTAGAATTTTAATTCTGATTAATTAAATAATTCATTATTTAAGTTTTAGTGCTGGCACAGTTGGCGCAAGTGCACCTGCGCTTGATACGTTTCGCGCAGCGCAACTGCGCTAGCGCACCTGCGCTGACATGTGTCGCGCAGCGCAGAGCGTAGCGCAACCGCGCTAGCGCAACCGTGCTGACACGTGTCGCGCAGCGCAGAGCGCAAGTTATCTGAAGCGTTGCTTCCTTTATTTTTAAAGTTTAAATTTTAAAACAGAGCCTTGCTCTGATTGGGGTGCGCTGCCTTGCGCGCAGCGCCCCTTGCGCTGGCGTGTCTGCTTTTGACACGTGGCGCTCAGCGCGCAACGCAAGGGATCTGAAGCGTTGCTTCACCTTTTGAATTTGAAATTCAAACAGAGCTTTGCTCTGATTGGAGGAAACAAATACCCCCCACCGTTGCGTTCACGTGGCGCACACGTGAGTGCAGCGGTGGCAAGATCTGATCCGTTGGATCAACTCAGGAGTTGAAGGGGCGCTTAAGCGCCTATAAATAGGACCCTTGGTCCTCAGCAGATGATTATCATCTTCAAGAATTTTATTTTCAGAGCCTTGCTCTTGTTTTCAAGAACCTCAGAGCCTTGCTCTCATTTTAGAGTTAGAACTCTAGAAACATCTTAGGTAAAAATTAACTTAACTTAATTAAATTAATTTTAATTAATAGAGCCTTGCTCTCATAGATCTTTTGATCTAAAGAAAACCCTTTTGGGGTTTCACAAACAGAGTTGTGCTCTCAAGAATTTGTTTCAGGGTTTTTTAACCCATGAACAGAGCTTTGCTCTTTGACAAAACCATAGATCTTTTGATCTAAAGATGATGAACTCTTAAGAGTTTTTCATGGATCTTCAAGATCCCAAACTTTAATCTTTTAGAAATTAATTTTTCTTTGATGGATATTTCCATCATTATTACAGAGCTAGGCTCTTTTAAGGAATTTTATTCCCTTGTGACCAGAGTTTGACAAGTGTCACTCTGTGACAGAGCTTTGCTCTGAAACGGGAGATTTTCTCCTTGTCTCTAGGGATTTCTCATTTAATGAGAATATTTTTTTGAGGATCTCTTCATTAATTGACAGTCTCATCCAATGATGAGGCTGTCTTATTAACTGATGCATTGTCATCTGGATTTTGTGGGTCCCCCTTTGGTCCCTTTTCCACTGCATTGCAGTGTGGTATAAATTTTAAAGTACCAAGCGTGGGAATTTTTAAAATTAACTTATGATGCTGATAATTGAATTTCACTTTTTCTTGCAGGCACCATGTCTGCTGATCTTTCATTCCCATTCTTCCGCTCAGAGGGAGGATTCCCTGAGGCGCCGGTGGACCGGGAGGTTCTTACTCTTATTAAGGATTACGACCGTGAGTATAAGAACCTTCATCTGTGGGGCAGATGGTATAGTGAAATCATCAAGGGTCGCCGAAGCTTCTCTTGCGCGACGCCGTCAGAGCCAATCTCGTCGATCCTATATGCAGATGCACCCGCGGTGAACTATGCCGTGGAGGTCGTAAATTGGAACTCGGAGGATCTTCTTCAACCTTCGATTGCCGCCATACCCGTGCAGCCGCCGGCGACCGTGGATATTTTTGGGCGGCGCATATGCCAGGGTGAGTCGCGCCCCTGGGGACAACCCTATAACATTGGATTGATCCCTCGGCTTTTGGACGGGTACTTGCAGTGGGCCAGGTACATCTTGTCAGCGAAGAAGACGCATTTGCTGAAGATTGGTCTGTACCCCGCAGTCTACGCCTCATTGTTCTAGTACCCTGCTTCTCCGACGTTGTGGGTTAAGGCATTCGTGGAACAATGGAACATCCCCACCCATACCTTTCTTCTGACGGACAGGGAAGTCTCCATCCCCCTGGAGGAATTTGCTGAGATTTCGGGTTTGCCGGTGGGGGGAGCATTATGAAGAGTTACTTCCTCCTGACGAATACGTCTTCGCCACCAAGCCGCTGGTAATGGGCCTAATGCCGGAGAATGCTATTCAGCACCAGTTTCCGAGTCTAGTGAAGGTGCTGAATATGTATGAAAGTCTCTATTTAGAATCGGGAGGCCGGGGAGTCAGTTTCGCAGATTTCATCGCCCGCTTTCTTCGACCGGAGATTCTATCACAGTGAAGCGAAAAGTTCGCCAAGCTCGACGACCCCTTCGGCTTTGGCTTAGATCGTTGACCAGTATTGGAGGATGACCAAAAGGGTTTTTACCTTCCTGACGCTGCAATCATGCCCTTCTCGGAAATCGCTGCCCCGGGCATCGACGAGGAGACCTTCTTTCTGGGGTTTCTGGGGCTATGGCTGTGCTGGTTCGCGCTCCCCATGCACCCGCGCTACATGAGGCCGTCCGTCTTCTACCCAGCGCACCAGATGGTGGCTGGTATACAATTATCGATTGGAATTGCCGGGTTGGCCCACCTGTACCATGGACTCAGCGTGGCGGCGGACGCAAATGAACCAGGGGTGCAACCCGCCAATTTCCCGATGCACTATTTTAATTCATGGATGGAAATGTATGTGCTCGGGGTATTTGGTGTTCATAAAAGACCCTCGCTTTACGAGAAGTACAGATTCCCGGGAGTTATGCGGCTGATCGGCGCCTCTATTGTGAATCCGTCTCCGCGGGAGGCTAGGGGGTTGCTTCTTCGTCCGCGCATGGTCGGAGCGAGCATTTCTTTTACGGACAAGGTCATGACCATCGGCTCGGAGACCTCCAAGGCGGTATTGGCGTTGCGCGATAACTTCAAGGACGGGGCCTCCGTATTGAAAGCCCGGGAGATTCTTCACTTATACTCCATTCGGCCGGGCTTCCTGGTGTTTAGGCAAAATGATATGGCGCTCTTCATGAGGTACAACCCCCATCGGTTCGCCCAACAATTAAGCTATAACCAGGGGGTCCCACTGGAGGCGTTTTTGGAAGAGCCTGCAGCCACCGGAGAGGGGATACGGAATGCATTACATCACTTCATGTGGCTAAACACAGGCTCCCATTTCTTCATTAGCGAGCCGACTTGCGTTCCAAGGGCCCTCAACGTGTATGTGGCTTGGTACGCGCACGCGATGGGTGCCGTCATCCAGGAAGAGAAGCGGTTGTTGGTTGACCGCAAGGGTGTGCCCCCTGGCAGCGACCGCAAAGCTCCCCTGAGGCCAAGGATCTCTGTCGTTCCTCCGCTGAGAGATGCTGGAGCTGAGCCACCGCGCGTGCTGAGCCCTTCGCGCGGATTGCCTCGTGATACCGTGGACGTTCCCCCAGCGCCCCGTGCTCCAGTGGAGACGGTGAATGTGGTTTCGCCTGAATCCGGCGTGGGCTCGGACATCGGGACCCGCCGTCCTAAGGTGCCCACGAAACGTAAGTTGATTTTGGGTGCGTCCGGGGTTCGTGCGCAGAAGAGGAAGAAGAAGTCGGTTCTTTCCCTTGACGCCGTCCTCGGCTTAGAGCCTCAGGCCCCTCTCACCGAAGGCTTAAGTGAGTATGGAACCAACGAAGGTTTCGTCGTAGCGCCAGAAGACACCGATCTGGCCGCCGGCATTGCAGCTTCTGAGCGATCGGCAAGGCTTGACACGTAGTTGGCTAAACTCACGCAATCAGGTAATCACTAGTTGCATTCTTCGTCATTTAATCGTACTTTTATCATTGTCCTTGACTAACGCTTTTCCTTTCTTTGAACAGGCATTTCTACCGAAGAAGCCATCGCTGCTTCCCTCAAAACCTTCCAGGAGGAAGAGATGAAACGCACTCTATCGGGTGTTGGTATGTCTCGGCTCACTGAGTCTTTATTCTCCTTTTTATGGCCAATCTAATCTTTTCTTTGTCTCTTTGCAGGGGCCGCGGGATCTACTGCGCAAGCCGATGCGGGGATTCTCCCCGGGCCAGCTACCGATGTTCCGGCCTCTTCGGAATTGTCGCAAGAGACCCGACTCAAAAAGCCGATGATGGATGCCTTGAAGGTTCTGGAGGCAACTCTAAATGCGGACGACGACGCCTTGCTGAAGGAGGCCTCCAAGAGGTCCGTCGTGACGGCCCGGGAGGAGAGGAAACGCTTGAGGCGCGCAGCGAAGGAGCGCAGCGCTGCTTTGGCCGTTGGAGCGGGCCCAAGTGCCGTTACTCCCGCTGCTACTCCTTCCGAGGAGCCACCGGTCGCCTTGTCTACTGCTCATAGACGGGCGGTGCGTGCAGCTCGAGAAACCAACGATCAATCCACCTCAGGTAACGTGTTTTTTGAGGCTTTGTTGTAAGAGTTGTAAAACTATCGGTTCTTATACATCTTGTCCTGCAGGGCCAAGTCCAACTGAAGGAGCGGAGGGAACCGTCGAGCCTGAGGGGACAGTGGAGAAGGTAGCAGCTGATCCCGAGGCGACGGTAAGCGGTGCAGCCGTGGTTGCCGGGCCCGAGCTAGTGGCTGACGAGACAGTCACGCCTACTATGCCCGAGAAGGTTGCTGATGCCGAGCCCGAGGGGGCGGCAGTTGAGACGGCTGCTACAACCGAGCCTGGGGCAGCAGCGGATGGAGCGGCTGCGACCGATGAACCCATGGCAGTGGTGGACGAGACGACTGCGACCGCCGAGCCCGAGGTGGTAGTGGATGAGACGGGCATGATCGCTGAGCATGAGACGGCCGCTCTTTCTCAAGAGTCGGGTGCCGCTCCGATCATCGCTCTCCCCGTCTACGGCTCTTTGTCGTCTCCCGGCGCCACGAGCGTGACGACGGCTCCTGTGGAGTTGGGCGATGAGGCAACGGGAGGTGAGACCGTCCCAATGGAGGAGGAAGACGCCACTGTTACATCAAGTAACGCCCTCGTTAGGGCCCTGGCTGGCGGCTCATCAGGTAAATTTTAGGTCACCGCCCTTCTCTTTTTTTTTATTCTGCAGTCTTTCCTAATAAAATTTATCTTGCTTCTGATGCAGGTGCGGCTGGTGCTGATATAAAGCTACTCGAGACAGCACCGTTATTTACCGCCCTGACAGTGGCCACCTCTCTACCCTCTTTCGTACCGTCGCAGATGTTGGAAGGTATAGATTTGTGACTTATCAGTCTTATCTTGGCTGCATAATTTATGTACTGATGTCGTACTATTGCATCTTTGTAGGAGTGCTTTTTGATCATCTTTACCAGGTGTTGCACCCACACTTCTCCTTCCCGTCGGAGCTTGCTTCCTCCAGCGGTGCTGGTGAGTATAGTTTTCAATTAATACCCTTTCTTTTTTCAATAATGGAATTATTTCTGATTTTTCCTTGCCCTGATTGCAGTGCTACAGCTCGAAGGAGGAGATGTAAGATCAGTCGCGCCACCGGTCCTCCCGGCTTTGCCGCCTGCTGCAGCCGGTATAGTAGACCCTACTGTTCATGAGTCTCCTGTATTTTTAGGTCCGTCATCTGATTGTGATTTGTTTTGCAGCTATCGCTCCGGTTCCGGTCCCCTTCGAGTCTCGCATCATGATGCCGGTAGGCCCGTTCTCCAGGCATCCATCCTCAAAGGGTACTACGATGAGTTTGAGCATGCTGAGCGGATGCGTCGAGGAGCTTGACGCAGACGCTCCCACATCTGCCGCAGATTTTGCTGCCGAGGTTAATCCGATGCTGGCGAAGCTTGTAAATTTCCATAATGAAGGCGTCGTCGAGTCTTGGGTTAACTACTGCAGGGAGATCGAGGCCCGCCTGCATCAGCTGGAGCTTATGCGTCCTGCCCCCGAGGTTTTGGCCACGAGTACTCAACGGGCGGCATGGATCGAGCAGAGCGCTTCTTACTTCCAACATCTGGAATAAGAAGCGGCTTTAAGGCGCAGGGACTGCCAAGAGACCTCAAGCGAGTCTGCTCGACTGCGTGTTGAGGTTGACGCGAATGCTGCCCGGGTGAAGGCTATCTTCGAGGGCCTTCTGCAAAGTATTTATGATGGGCTAACACTGAAGCAGAAGCTCGATGCCGTTGAGCGTGATGCCCAAGGTCGCGAAGCAGCTCAGCGAGCCGTTGAAGAACAGCTTTCATCCTACTTGCAGCAGCGGGCCCAGGTGGAAGCAGAGTTGGCTGCGGCAGCCGCTCAGGAGGAGGCGTTGAAGGAAGTGCGAGAGCAGCTTGCGGATTTGTTGAAGACGCTTCTTTCTCCATGAACATTTTGTATCATTTGTAATTGTAAATAAAATGTATTTGTTTCTTTTATTCTTTAACACAATGTATCTTGTACTCAATCGAATTTATGAATAAAAGATATACATTCTTCATAATGTCTTATGTCATTTCTCCGCTTTCTTCTTTCTTTTATTATCAGTATGTTACCTTAGTAAACATGGTCGACAGATGATAGAGCGAGCATCCTGTCTTGGCTTCTTCAAGAGGTAGTGATGGATTAGGAGGCAGGTTCAGATCTGCTGCCTAAGGCTTTTCAACTTTAGGAGCCGTGAGGGTCTCACAAAGACTTTTCTCCCTACGAATCGAGAGGATCTCGTAGGTGTATTTTCTCCTTAGGAATCGTGAGGATTCCTAAGTACGTTTTCTCTTATAAGTCGTAAGGATCTTATAAGAGAATTTTCCCTCTTACGAGTCGAGAGGACCCGTAAGCGGTTGTTTCCCTCCTTGTCGAGATTCGACTTTAGAGAGTGTGACCCGTGAATAGTATGCAAAAGTCCATTTTGGACCGACTTGAAGGGTCCCAGTGCTTAGGAAACAGGTTTTTTAATCCCCGCTGCCTAAGGCTTTATCTCACAAGTCGAGACGAATCGAGAAGTTCTCGTAAAGACACTAATTTCCTCACGAGTCGAGACGAATCGAGCAGTTCTCGCAAGAATATCCTAACGTCACAGTTAACCTCTGCTCTTTACGACATGGGTCCTTTAGGGTCTGTGGTACTTAGGGTTTTGTCCGTCGTACCGTCGCGTTGGCTGATGTATTCCTCGATAGGCAATCTTGCTGTTCGAGTAGCCTTGCGACTGTCGTGTCTCTGATCCCTTCGGGGGCTGGACAAGACGTCTTTAAGCAATCCTCCTAGGCAGTTTGACCGTCAGAAGAGCAAGCGTTAAGAATTTTGCCATGCCGCTTTTTACTTGAGGTTAGGCTCATTTTGGAGAGCCCCGATAAGTCATAACCACTCCGCGCTGGTGTGGGATGATCTCCGATAGTCTTTCAGGTTTTATATGAGTTGCCGTCAAGACCTTGAAGCTAGGAATTTGGCCTTCGCTTCGTTTGCTGTCATTGCGTCTGTTATATCTAGACGAATGTCATGGTTGTCTCAAGGTTGTTGGTGAACCGTCGAGGTTTGGAACTAGGGATTTTGCCGTGGCTCCGTTGTTTGATTGTCGCGTCTGAATCCTGCTGGAGGAAAAACGCTGTGGTGACATCTCGTCTGCTGTATCGAGACGGATGTCAAGGTAGTGATCACTCTATGCTGGTGTGAGATGATCTCCGATGGTCTTTCCGGTTTTATATGAGTTACCGTCAAGACCCTGAAGCTAGGAATTTGGCCTTCGCTTCGTTTGCTTTGGCGTGTCCGAATCCTGTTGGAGGAAGGACGCTGTAGTGACATATCATCTGCTGTATCGAGACGAATGTCGCAGTTGTCTCTAGGTTGCTGGTGAACCGTCGAGGTTTGGAACTAGGGATTTTGCCGTGGCTCCTTTTGGTGATGTTGCGTCTGCTGTATCGAGACGAATGCTGAGGTGGAGTTGGGATTTTGCCATCACTACGCTTTGCTCTGACCGTGAGGTCTTTTGTTGACGTTGCGTCTATTGTAACGAGACGAATGCTGAGGTGGAGTTGGAATTTTGCCGTCACTCCGCTTTGTTTTGACGTTGCATCTTCATCCTGCTGGATTGCGAAGGAACGCCGTTGTTGACATTGCATCTGTTGTAACGAGACGAATGTTGAGATGATCTCTAAGTTGTCTGTGAGCCGTCGAGACTTGGCTCTCTTTCTGGTGGAGCCTGAGGAGGGAAGGCGTGATTCCTTCTTTGTTTGCGCCCCTGGATTGTATACAGGGATTGATGCGATAGCACCTGTAGCGCATAAATTTCATTTTTCTTTATTTCTTTCCGCGATGCTCCATCATTTCAGCTTTTGTATCGCGAAGGTTGCGATTGCCCAATCATTTCGGCTATTTTTCGCGGTGCCCAATCATTTCGGCTATTTGTTTTATTTTTACTCGCTGCTTTTTATTGCGAGTTGTCCAATCATTTCGGCTATTTGTTTTATTTTTACTCGCTGCTTTTTATTGCGAGTTGCCCAATCATTTCGGCTATTTTGCATGCATGCATTTTTACTTGCTGATTTTGTTGCAAGTTGTCCAATCATTTCGGCTATTTTGCATGCATTTTGGCTCACTAGTTTCTTACTGCCAGCTTGGGATTAGACACTGATTTAGGCATCAGCACCGCTACGACTGGGATATTGCCAGGAGCGAATCATCATTTGCCTCTGTCGATGTCGAACAAAGGTGGCTTAGTAAACAGGATTAGGATCCTGTCGACTAAGGCTTTTGACTTCTTGAGCCGTAAGGGTCTCACAAAGGTATTTCTCCCTACAAGTCGTGAGGATCTCGTGGGTGTGTTTTCTCCTTAGGAATCATGAGGATTCCTAAGTGCATGTTCCCCTGTAAGTCGTAAGGATCTTACAAAAGGGTTTTCTCCTTATAAGTCGAGAGGACTTATAAGGGTTGTTCACCATATGGACATATCCCTAGTCACGGGTGGGAATTGGTTAGGGAAATGTTTATTCGCGCCCGTGGATTGTATACAAGGGTCAGTATTGAACCACTTGTAGGGCAATATCGAAGGTTTTGGGGGTTGCTTAAGAACAGGTTCAGGTCTCTGTAACTTAAGACTTTCAAATCTTATGAGCCGTGAGGGTCCCATAAGAGAGTTCTCCTTACGAGTCGTGAGGATCCCGCAAGTGTAATTTCTCCTTAGGAATCGTGAGGATCCCTAAGTGTATTGTTCCCTTGTGAGTCGTAAGGATCTCACGCAGGTGGTTTCTCCTCACAAGGTCGAGAGGACCATGTAAGTGTCTTTTAACGAGGCTGCGCCCTTTCGGGTTTTTACAAACACTCGCCGGTAGCCCTGCTGTTTTTACTCACGGAGCCCTTTCAGGTTTTCATCCGTGCCCATTTTGTTTATGGACATACCATTTTTTTTATTCTCTTTTTCTTTTCTTTTTTTTTTTTGTTTTTTTTTATATAACGAGGTTGCGCCCTTTCAGGTTTTCACAAACACTCGCCGGTAGCCCTGCTGTTTTTACTCACGGAGCCCTTTCGGGTTTTCATCCGTGCCCTTTTTGCTTATGGACATACCGTTTTCTATGTTTTTTTATTCTTTTTTTTATATATCGGCTTTGGGATGTTGCAATTCACCGTAGTTTATCGAAATCTCGGTCAACAGCTAGTTTTAGGACGTAGTGGTCCGTCATTAGTCTAAGGACGTTTCGGTCCGTTGTTGAAGAAGGCCGGCTACTACTTATAGAGTTTGGGCTTAGGAAGATAGCGAGCGTACATAGTCGTCGTCATCTATCATTGACCTAGGCTGTGACTCATTAAGCGTAGTATTTCTTTAGGAAGCGACCGTTTATTGGCCTGAAAGGCCTTTCACCGTGCATATCCATGAGTAGATAGGCTCCATCCTGGTAAACCTTGTCTATGATGTACGGGCTTTCATAGTTCGGCTCGAATTTTCCCCGCTTGGCGCGATTGGGGATCATAGGTATTTTGACCACTAGCATGAGTTCGCCTTGGCGGAATGTCCTCGGCCTGGTCAATCTTTCATATGAGCGCGTCATTTTTGCTTTATAAGCTTCCAGATTTTGTTGCGCTATGAGCCGGGTTTCATCAAGGGCATCAAGCTCCTCAAGCCGAAGGTGAGCATTTACTTCGTCCGTCAGCTCGTAGTGGACTGCCACTCGTAGAGAGGGTAATTCTATTTCGAGGGAGAGTACCGCTTCTGTACCGAATACCAACGCATACGGCGTTGTGTTCGTGGCCGTCTTGAACGTAGTTCGATACGCCCAGAGAGCTTCTAGCAGTCTCTCATGCCAGTCCTTCTTATTTCGGGACACCGTCTTCTTCACGATCTTTGTCAAGGTCTTGTTGAAAGCCTCAGCTAGACCGTTAGCACGGGGATTATAAACTGAGGAATATCTCCAGTCTATGTTGTGTTATTGTGCGAAGCGGCTTATCTTGTGGCTTCTGTAGGCTGGCTCGTTATCGGAGATGATCCGTCGCGGAGTTCCAAACCGATAAATGACGTGCGTTTTGAAGAAATGGAGGATATTCTCCGTCTTCACTTCCCTCAGCGGTACTGCTTCTGCCCATTTGGAGAAGTAGTCAGTCGTCGCCAAAATGAATCGATGTCCCCTGGACGATGCTGGTTCGATGGGGCCGATTACGTCAGTTCCCCGCATTTCGAACGGCCAGCTAGCTACCGTTGGATGTAGTGGATTTGGATGTTGATGGATAAAGTCCCCATGAATCTGGCATGAGTGGCATTGCTTCGCATATTCGAGGCAGTCCTGAATCATCGTGGGCCAATAGTAGCCCATCCGTTTAATCTTTAACTTCATCTTCGGGCCTGCTTGGTGAGAACCGCAGAGTCCGTCGTGAACTTCCTGAACAACTCTTTTTGCCTCTTCAGGTCCCAGACATCTCAACCACAGAGAATCAAACGACCTCTTGTACAGAGTATCATTGACAAAGGCGAAAGACAGAGCTCGTTTCATAAGCTGATGTCTTGAGGACGCATCTTCAGGTGTTCGACGGGATTTGAAGTAGTCTATAAAGGCTTCTCTCCAATCCTCAGCCTTTTCCTGGTCTTTTATTTGCATAGCCATTTGCTCAGTCGCTCCCTTTTCTTCGGATGATTCCGGAGATATTTCTGCTGGGGCAAGCACCCGACGGCTTTGTACCACGATTCTTACGTCATCGAGGTTCTCGTCGGCCAGTTCTTTAGCGAGCTTAGCTAGTGGATCTGCTTTGCTATTTTCTGCGCGCGGTATGCTTTCCAGCATGTAGGAGGGGATTTGAGTCAGCAATTGCTGTACTCTCTCACCATACTTTACCAGTTCGGGTTTGCACGTTTGGTAGTCGCCATTTACTTGACTGACGACCAGTTGAGAATCTCCATATATGAGGAGGTTTTCAATTCCCATGTCGATGGCGATCTCGAGGCCTGCTATCAAATCTTTGTATTCGGCTTCATTGTTCGTTCTCGGCTCTGTTAAGGAGAAAGCAAAGCGCATTATCCCTCCTTGTGGAGTTACGAAGATGAGGCCTACCCCCGATTTGATTATAGGGGTGCTTTGTTTGCGCTTCTTCATGGAAGACGCTCCATCAAAATAGAGTTCCCATCGGGTATTACTACCATCGATCGCATCAAACGCATGTTCGTCTGGCAGCTCGCAATTCAGAGGGGAATTGGCCGGTATCGGATGCTCAGCGAGGAAGTCGGCGATGGCCTGGCCTTTCACTGCCTTAAGAGGTTGATAGGTTATCGAAAACTCCATTAAGAGCAAGGCCCATTTAGCGAGTCTCCCTGTCAATACGGCCTTCGACATTAAATATTTAAGGGGGTCCACCTTCGAAATGAGACGGACTTCATGCGCCAACGCATAGTGCCTGAGCTTTGTTATCGCGAAGATCAACGCCAGACAGTGTTTTTCGATGGGGGAGTAGTTGCTTTCTGCCCCTAGTAGAACTCGGCTCAAATAGAAGAGGGCTCGTTCTTTCCCTTGGTCGTTCTCCTGTGCCCATAATGCGCCTAAAGAACCTTCGAGGGCTGTTGTATACAAAATGAGAGGCTTTCCCTTGACCGAAGCAGCCAACAGTGGCGGATTCTGCAGGTATTGCTTGATTTCGTCCAGCGCGTCTTGGCATTTGTGATCCCAAACGAACGGGGTTCCCTTCTTCATCAGATGACTATAAGGACGGCACTTGCCGGAGAGATTGGCTATAAATCGCCGAATATACGTGAGCTTTCCTTGGAGAGACCGCAATTGCTTGAGAGTTCTTGGCGGGGGCATCTCCATAATCGCCTTGATCTTTGACGGATCTATCTCGATACCTCGGTGTCGGACGATGAATACTAGGAATTTGCCCGAGGAAACTCCGAATGCACACTTAAGAGGGTTCATCTTCAAGTTGTATTGTCGAAGGCGTTGAAATACGGTCTTCAGATGCTCTAAATACTCCTCGTATGATTTGCTCCTAACCACGAGGTCGTCGATATAGCATTCGACGATTTCATGTATAAGGTCATCGAAGATCTTTGTCATGGCCCTTCGATAGGTGGCACCGGCATTCTTTAGACCGAAGGGCATCACCTTATAGCAAAATATACCCAAAGGGGTCCGGAAAGCGGTGTGCTTCTGGTCTTCGGGATGCATCGTTATCTGAATATATCCTGATGAGCCATCCCTGAAGGAGAAAACCTCGTGAGTGGACGTGTTATCTATCATCAGCTCGGTGACTGGCACTGGGAAATCGTCCTTCGGGCAGGCTTTATTGAGATCCCGAAAGTCTACACATATGCGTACCGTCCCATTCTTCTTCATCACTGGGACGATATTGGCGATCCAATCAGGATAATGAACTTCTTGGATAAACCCAGAGTCGATCAGCTTCTTAACTTCGGCGTTAATGCTCACCTCAAGCTCGAGCCGCATTCTTCTCGGTGCTTATTTGATTGGTTTGACGTCCGGGGATATCGCCAATTTATGCACAGCAATTTCTGGATCTAGTCCTGGAATTTCGGAATAGTTCCATGCGAAGCAATCTTTATGCTGCATAAGCACGTCTTTTAATGAAGCCACCCTTCCTTCAGACAACAGCTCACTAACGAATGTCGGTCGCGGGTCGTTTGCCTTTCCCAAGTCAATTTTCTTGAGCTCATCTGCAGTGGTATGTATTCCATCTTCCAGCTCTTTCGGCGCCGGTGGAAATTCTGCGATCATCTCGTCATCATTGTTTTTGAAGCATCAGGGAAGGTCATCCATATTCTCGGGCTCTTCTTTTGATAGTGTTATCATATGGCAAGTACGAGCTCGCTTCGAAGACCGATGTGGATATGGTTCTATTCTCGTAGCTTTGGGTTCATGCTTTTGCGGCGGTGTTACCCTCCAACTGTCGGATAGAGCGAACTTGCCGAGATGATACTGATCTTCAACCCAATTCTTGAAGGTGAAGCAATCTTCGAGAGGGTGTCCTATTACTTGGTGATAAGAGCAATAGTTTGGGTGAGAGACTTCGCCTGCTTGCTCGGGGTGTTTAGACCCCGGAAGTGTAATCATTTGGTGTTTTATAGCTAGGCAAGTATCTTCTTTGTCTTGTCTTGAGGAAAAGAGTATGCTCGACTCATCTTCTTCATAAGGGACAAATCCGGACCGCTCGATTCCCGCTCATGTGACTTCTTGGTCCCGCTTTGTCGTTGCTGAATGCCTTTTCCGCTTTTTGACTTGTTTCTGCCTCTGCGTCGGGCCTTTTTTACAACAGGTTGGCAGGGAGGGGAATTTTCATCTTTCGCAGCCTGTTGAAGAAGGCGTTGCGTCCTGGCTTTCTCGTAGATGGTCATTTCGCGATTATGGTCGTCTCGAACTTTTTGACCAGCTTCCCTTATAAGCTTGTCCATTTGTTCTTCGAATGACGGACTGGGCATTTTCACGTTGGGGACTTTTTCTGGTTCAGGATTAGCATTCTCCCATTGTGCATCTCCTTCTTCATTAAAGTCATGTACAACGCAGCAGTCGCGTAGCGGCTCCCATTTCTTGGACCGAACATATCCAAGCCCGATTGCTTCCATTCTCCCGTTGGGTAACTTGCGCTGAGTTTCGGGAACATTCCAGATCCTGTCATAGAACTTGGCTTTTCGAGTGGTCTGTTTGAAGGGTATCCCTTGGCGTTTCAACAGTCTTTTCAAACCTTCTGTATAATATTTAGGAAGACGGATTGGCTAAAGCCTGTCAAGTGTAGGATCCGCGCCGTGCCAGATTTCTTTTTCCACCTTAGTTTCCTCGGAGCGGTAGAATAGGATCGCCTTTTCACTTTCTCGTCTGGGAGGGACATAGAACGTCTGCAGCTCTTCCACACTGTAGGTATCAAGCGCATCCAGTTCTTTATGATGTTTGGGTGGAACCATGGCAACTTGCAAACTTTGCTCTTCATCAGCGAATGTTTGTATTGAAGGCCGAGCGGAGAATATAGCATGGACCTCATCTTCCGAGTCACTGCCAAAGATCAATATGGGAGCGGACGGTCCTGGCTTGTTGTGTTGGGGTGGACCTGAATAAACCATCGCTTCTTCCTCCTCGGTATCACTCCCGAAGACTGGAATGGTGGTGATAGCTTTGTTCTCCTGTTTGTGACATCTCTCTGTGTCCTCGAAATCCGGTAAGAAGTATTTTGCATCTTCATATTTGCGGACTTCGTTCACAGAGAATGGGTTCAGCTCTCCTGTTACGGTATACTCGAGACCATCCTTAAAATATTTCATACACTGATGCTGTGTAGAAGGGATGATGTTGTACTCGTGTAACCAGGATCGGCCGAGCAAAGCATTATAGCATGTCTTGGCGTCTATGACGTGGAATTTAATGTCCGTGACGAGTAGCCCAAAGCGTAACGTCAGTATCACAGACCCGAGAGTCCGTGATGATTGAGAGTCGAACCCGGAGATGATGATCTTATCCCGAGCGAGGTGCTGGACGTTCATGCAGATTTCCTTCAATATCCGTACATTGAGGAGATTGACGGAAGACCCATTGTCGACCAGGATTTTGCCAATCTTTATATCGTGGCAGTATCCTGAGATATATAGGGGACGGTTGTGCTCGCACGTCCCAAGGAGGAGGTCTTCGTCGCCGAAGGTAATATCGGCTGTGTGTAATTCCTCCAGCTCGTCCTTCATCTTTTCTTCGGCCAGGAAGGCTTGGAATTGCTCTGGTTCCTGTAGCGCCTTGATCAATGAATCTCTCGCTTCTTTGGATAGTAGAAGGGCGTCGAGAATGCTGAGTTGTGAGGGTAACTTCCTCAAGTGTGCCAGAACGTTGTAGTCCACCTTATTTTTCTTTGGCGGGTCCTTGGCGGTTAGCTCTTTCATGACTTGGTCATCCAGGGCGATATCCTCAGAGACCTTCTCTTTTCCCTTATCTTTTTTACTCGTGGATCCGAGATTCTTTTCTGGAAGCGTGCGATTGCGCAGCTGGATGTTTTCACAGGCCTTCGGTTCTTCCTCCTTCCCCAATGAGGATTCTTTAAAGTGGGGGCCAAGAGCCATTTCTTCGTCAGAGTCGCTTCTGAAAGTGAGAATTTGCGCTTCCCCGACGTTAACCATGCGACAATTGCCGGTAGTTCCTCTAAGCTCCTCGGTCGTACTTTTCCGCTCCCGATGAGTTTTGCGCTTCTCCCGCTTAAAATGTTGCCGGTGAACAACATACCCCTGCCACCATCTATTGAAAGCTTTGCACTCTTCGGTGGGGTGCGAAATCTTTCGATGATATAAGCAGTAGGAAGGGTGCATTTCTGTTTTGCCGGCAATGTTTCCTTCAGAGGGTGGTAGCTTCATCCCCATTGATATAGCTTTAGCAAACCTTTTCCTCGTCTTGAACTTGCTTTTATTTGCAACGGATGTCTTTTGATTTGACGGGAGTGTCTCAACTCTTTCGTCTAGTCGCCGGCGCTTGGCCCTTTCAAATATGACCGTCTCGCGTTCCCGATCAGCTTTACTCTTCAAAAAAGCTTCGTTGAGGAATGCATCAATTGTTTCATCTGATGGCCCCAGAAGTTCCGGTTTAGGATCTGCCCCCAGCTTCTCAGTGCAAGGAGTTTTCTCATCTTCTGTAAACGAGTGGGAGATCATACGACAACTTACTACGTAACCCTCAGATTCATCCGACGAGCTTTCTCCATCATCTTCCTCCTGAAAGACGTGGCTGAGGAACTCTTAGAGCGTGATGGGAGTCCGTGCCTTCTGATTATACTCCTCCAGCGCGTCAATCTGTTTCTGTAAGTCCGTGCGCTTGTCGCCAGGCTTCATGGGCTTTTTGGATCTCTTCTTCTTCTTCTTTGAAGACTTTGACGGCTGGGTGTGAGTGCTTGGGCCATCACCACCGATCTTTGGAGTTGGGCGCGGCTTTAGCATCCCTTCGATGATCTGGGGTTCTAGCGGGTTCTTCCACCTGATCGCCGGGCATGTCTGGAGATCATTCGGCATCCTTTTGGTTTTGGCTGATAGCACGACCTCCCACGGAGCTTCTTCAACAAGGGAGCACGTTGCCCCCGGCATATTCACCTTTTTAGGGGTATGAGGTTGCGGCGGGTTCACCCTCCATTTTTCGGATAATGCGAACTTGCCTTGTTGGTATTGGTCTTCAATCCAGTTTTTGAAGACGTAGCAATCTTCGATCGGATGACCCAATACTCGGTAGTAGGGGCAGTAATTGGGATCATTGATGTCGTTTGGCTGTAACGGACGTTTTGAATCTGGCAGATTGATGAGTTTGTTGCGCACTGCCATCTCGAACAGTCTTCTCGTTTTAACTTGAGGAAACGAGTAAGGACGTCCTAGCCTCTCCTCGAGGGATAGGCATAGACGCATATTGTTTTGACGGACAACTGGCTTCAAGTTGCTCGGCTGTTGTTGAGCATTGGCGACAACGATCGCTTTTCCTTTCCCCTTTTCATTTTGAGAGTCCGGCTTTGGAGGAGACGGTCTATGGCCCATCTGGTCCATTTGTGCTAATTTGTCAATCAAGGCCTGGAACGTGGTTGGTTTAAAGAACATCATGAACTGTGAAATAGTTGCATGAGGATCTAGGGTGCCCACGAACATGCCCACCGCTGGCGCTTCTTCGATGCGTTGTTCGCATTTTGACCACAAGTTCCGCCATCGGATTGCATATTGAACCCAAGTTTCGCCCGGCTTTACTCTTGCATTGATCAAAGCTGTTATTGGAGTACGCTCGCTGGCGCTTGCGCAACGCTGGGTAAACAACAACTCCATTTCAACGAATGTTTTGACGGAGTCGTTCGGAAGCTCGGAGTACCATTCAAACGCCGTCTCCGACAAACTGCCGACGAATTGGCGAAGCAGGAGCTTATCATCGCCGCCGGTGTTGCCACAAAGAGCCCTGAACTGGGCAACATGTTGATGGGGATTTCCTGTCCCCTTGAAGAGATGGAATTTTGGGATCGTGTAGCCCGGCGGGTATTTGATCTGATCATACCAGCTCGGATATGGTCGCCCCGTTTTGACAACTTGACCAGTCGCTTCATTTGCCTGGTGGACTCGTATTTGCTGAGCAATGTAGTCATCCAGAGCAGCTTTGGAAATTGTCTCCTCCTTGGCTGTTGAAGAGCCGGCGGTGGATTTGACGTTTCTCCTCTGTCATCTTCAAGGATAATCGGAGGATCTTCGGCTGGGGGATCTGGCTGGATCATCATCCCGACCATGTCTTGAAACAGAAGGGCCATTCGTTTTATATTGGCTGTTTGTTCCGCAGCCTCTTTGTCCTTCTTTTCCAGTATTCTCCGAAGGAATTCGGCATCGGTTTCTTGCTCCTGGCGTTGATCCGAGGATGTTTCTAGGCTTTCTTTTGGCCCGGTGAGTGCGGCCATCGCAGTCATCATTTCTTGGAGCTTCTGCTGCTGCTCTTGAGCTTTAGTCACCGATCGCATAAGCGGTCTATGACCTGTGGATATACGGCTATCCTCTTTCCTGGACACCATGTAGACGGTATGTACCACCATGCCCCCAGACTTAGGGCGTTTGGGTTCAGTGCCTTTGACTTTTGTCGCCGGCACAGGGATCTTCTCCGGCCTTCTTTTCTCAGGAGCGGTCAAAGTTGAGGGAGCCGTCGAGGTGGGCACCCAGACAGCTTTTCGTGGCTTAGCAGGATGGCTGACTTCCTTTTGGACCTTCAGTTTCTTGTGCTGGCAGGAGAAATTTGGATCGATCACCGAGTCTCGGGACTGTCGCCAGACTTTATAGATTTTGGAGGATAGCCGTTGAGGGGATTGGGGCTGTTCTAGGTTTGCTTCCACAGCCTTTTCTAGTGGAGGGGGAGACTTCTTAGTACAGCGGTAGGAGAATTCCTACGCACTTTATTTAGCAGTTCAAAGCTGTTCCCAGTCGGAACAGCAGCATTAACTTCCATCGTCGGGGCTGGTGGAGTTAACCCAGAAGGGGAACTACCTCCGGACTTCCTCACTCGGCGCCAGTGGCGACGTCGAGCATGTCGAGTTGTGGGAATTGGCTCGGTGACAGGGACGGCCTTGTCCTGCCCCCTGTTCAGGTGAGGGGCTATAGCCGGTGCTAGCCTAGTAAAGACTGATGCCTTTTGAGTAGCCGGAGCGGGAGTAGGAGTTGGGACGATCAGTCTTGTGAAGACCGACCTCTTAGCAGGAGAAGCCGCCTTGACTACTTCAAGAGCAGGTTTGGCTACTCTCTTTTGAATAACCTTCTTTGGGACCGCAAGCTTCATCGTGGGCTCGCAGGAGTTTTGGCCTAGTCGGGAGAAGACCGAGGCATTGGTGTTGGGCGACCCGTTGAGAAGGGCCGCAGCAGCTGTAAGTCGATCGAAGACCGACTTCTTAGGACCTTACGGTACGGGCACTGGGGCCGTGAAGCTCATTGGCGGGAGCATGGTCCCGAAAAATAGTCCAGTAGTAGCCTGGGTGATTTGTTCCACCGGCATCGTGAACAGTGATGCCGCCTGAGGTCCATAGGCTATGCCTCCAGGTGTGGCGGAGCGTCGGTTGCAGTTGCAGTTGGAGCAGTTCGAGCAGTTGAACGCCATTGCTGTTTGTTGGAGATAGTGCCCTCATAGTCAATTATTGGATCGCAGGTACGTGATTGCAATGATTGCGGAGGACCTATCCCGGTAGGACAGTCTTACTCAAGATGATAGTATGCTATCTGGTTTGCCTTTATCAGTCGTGTACATGTTCAGGTGACTGATTGCATGCTCCACTTTGATAGAGCCCTTAGGATCTTGCTTTACTACCAACTGTATGATGGCGATCATATACGTGAGAGTTGGGTAGTTTATATGCATATCCTTAATTGTGGTCCCTAGTCGTGGGAGTTTCGAGATAGGGCATCGATACTCCGGAGTAGACTAGTGTGTACAGTCGAGACCCCGACGAGGGGCGGTGGCCGGTCTCACAAGCCACTGGTGTCAGTTGGATCACCTAAGATGTATACAGGTGCTCATTGGGTTATGAGTACACCGGACAGGACTCGCCGGGAATCTGCTAGTTAGTATTATATCTATCGTCAGATAGCAGTTCCCTGGTGACATGTGTACAGGTTAGTTCATCGACCTGAGGTCGTCATTTGTCTCGTATGAGTTCCCACTGTGCTTTGATTTCTACCCTACCACGGCTCAAAGGAGTCGTGCAAACAGGTAGCTTTTGGGTACAGTCCCGAGCCATATGGAGGCACGTGAGCGGATCGGCAGGGGATTCGTCTCTCCCGGTATTGGGGGCGAGATCGTGCTGTGTCTAGGAGAGCCATTACACAAAGCCCACGGCCGTGGCAGGAGATTTACTGGTAGGTACTCCAGTAGTATCTCAGGGTGTTATTGGGCTTCACTCCGACGCGACTTATACTGCTATTGGGGGTCTGACGTTGCTAGCCCCCTAGGCAGATATGCGATACTCATTGACGAACGGACCGGACTGTATATACATTGTCACTGTTAGGCTCAGTAGGGTTTTCGGAGGAGTTCGCTCATCGGTCTCCCTTGAGTTCGCTCCTCGGCCACCCTTGAGGTCAGTCCGTGGGCAGCCGTTACGCATAGCTAGTGCCGCTGACGGTTTGTGGTTAAACCCACTGCCAGGGTGCTGACGAGTCATTAGAGTTCCCCACAGACAGTTTCCCAAGTTCGGGCGAAACGTTGTAGAGGCCGTATGGTTTTATGGCAGGGTTCGGAAAATGCACGTGCGTTTACGCACGTGTCGATTTTCGGACAGATGATACTGGTCGGCTTTGTTTTAAGCCGGATCCGAGTATTATATTGAGTAGGTATAATATCTTTGTCTCAGTTGCATTTGTATTCGGTCGTAATACAAATGCGGGTATATTTATACAGTTTCGGGGTTGTCCTGAAATTCGTTTCAGGATCACTTTTGGAAGTTGCCAGTTTCCAGTTTTCTATCAGCCGTCTTTTAACATTCTGTTAAAGACGGATTTATCTTTTCTTCAGATATGATGAGTCATGCTTCTAGAAGCTTCTAGAAGGTTCTAGATGAGGTGACTAGGATTAATTGGTGTTAAGTTTTCATTGGTTGCATTAATGGTGTCATTAATGCAAAGATGACTAGGTTTGTTCTTATTGGTTCTATTTAATGATTCATTCTTTCTTAATGGTTATGATAACTATCAAGGTTTATGGTCACCACTTGAACCCTCCTACACTCACCTCCCTCCTTTGATATATATAGCCTCCTCTCTCTCTCTCATTCACTTACTTGATTCAAGAGAGAAAAGATTATGATAGTAATTCGGGTGTATGGAATTTCACAGTTCATTTCATTCCATCACCCAATTCCACGGCAACTTTATTCACCGATCGTCCACGGATTTGGACGAAGTGAGACAAAGTCATCTACTCATTCTCTACATCATTCTTGGTCGTCTCTTTTAGCAAACTTGACGATCGAGTTGCCTCGAGTCAGAGGCCGGAGCCCGTTTAAAGAACCGATCATGTGGTGCCACCTCGACGGAGGAGATCGGAGATCGACGAGATCAAAGCAGCCGCAACGGAGCGTGGGATGATGGTTGAAGAACGAAGGACTCGGATCGTTCGGTATAACCATTCTACACTCTTTACAGTTTGTTAGTTTAGCAATAATGGCAGATCCGGGTTAAAGTATACGATAGCGCCAGTTTAAAAGTTTTTGTTCCGCATTTTGGCGTCTGTAGACTGCCGGGGCGCTAACGTAGACTTACAGTGGTATCAGAGCCTAACCATTTTGCTATACTAACTTGTGCTAACGCGTTTAAAACATCGATCCGACCGGAAATCGAAAATTGCAAAAATCACAAAATTCAAGCCCGACAGTTTCTGTTAAATTTAAACGGTCTCAAAATTTATTTCTGGATGTCTTAAAAATCCGTGCAGGGAATTCTAAGAACCACGACCAAATTTGGGATCGTGATCCCTCCAGACCGCCGCGGAAGGGCGGCCAAACCCATGGTTTGGCCGCGCAACCGCGGCCACGTGGGGAGCACGTGCTCCCAAATTTGGACAGTGGGTTCTTTGATTGATTTTGGGGTTTTTGGAATATAAAGTTTTGGCCCAGATTTTGTTACTGTTCACCAGTAAGCAGTGGGGCCCACTTTTTGATATTTGGTCTTTGGTCGATCGAAATTTAAACACGTTAGTTTACAGTGCTTACATTATATCTCCGACCGGGAATGTCATTTGATCGGTAAACCGCGTTTAAATGCTATAGTTCTTTTAGACGGGTTTGCGAACGTGACATTCGCGTTGATGTTCTGTGTTGTGCTGT
Organism: Agapanthus africanus; assembly: GCA_030015575.1. Classification (NCBI taxonomy): domain Eukaryota; kingdom Viridiplantae; phylum Streptophyta; class Magnoliopsida; order Asparagales; family Amaryllidaceae; genus Agapanthus; species Agapanthus africanus. Next base: position 372,658,908 of record JASDDO010000010.1, read on the forward strand.
AATGTTGCGGACTTGTCGTGGTGGATAGCAGTGTGCAATGGTAGTACAGTTTGAGTTTATTTGTACATTTGATATTGCGGGGCGAGCGTCCAACTTGTGGACAGCCGTCACTGCCTGTTGTATAATATTATTTTGGGGCACGACCAGGTTGCGGTCGATGTACCTATTGTACTATTTTTCATTACTGTACTAGGTTTTACCCCGCGACGGAGTGCACGGATAGCCGGGTTCGGGAAAGCAACGGGTCCGCATCTCATGGCTTTGAGAGGCAGAGGGGCCCCACTTCAGAATTGGCAGACTATTCGCCGCACTCGTAAGGGGTACAGGTTGACCCAAGGAGGGGTGCTCAATTTACCGGATTCCGTGAAGTGCCGGGTGTTCCATTCACTATGCAGTGGGGACTACCTCGCTTCAGGTTTTGACGGGTAACTTGCCGCACCCGTAGGGGTCTAGGTTTCATTGCACAGGCTATCCACACGACAGGGGAACGTCGAGTTTCAGCAGCGGCTCTGTGAAACTCGGGGATCCCAGATTATCTGTATTGTTCTGTGATGCTTATTACTTTTCTGTAATGTTGCATACTATCACGCCTGGAGCGATTATGTATATTGGCTTATATACTATTAGATGTTGTATATGTTTTACACCCGCGCTAGTCCAGTCCCCGCTCTGTCGTTAGTTAAGTAACCTAACGGGTGATGACGGGACCCAGTGACGAATGCGGATGGCATATACGTACATTTTACTTTCGTTCTTTTCTGGTGTGATTATTTGATGGGACCGCGTTGATTCTGATCAATGCAAAGTTAAAACAAACCTGTTTGAGTTGTTGGAACAATTTTAAAAAGGTGTTATTACAAAGACGTTTCTTTCTGCTATGCATAGCGGTATTCGGTGTGAATATCCAGCACCTCATTCGACGAGGCAAGGGCTGATATCCCTTCACCGGGAAAGACCCCTTGGACAGAAGTTTGCGTCAGGATAATAACTTTACTATAGTCGATTACAAGTTGCTTTGCATAGCGGTATTCAGTGGAATATCCAGCACCTCATTCCACGAGGAAAGAGCCGAGATCCCTTTACCGGGAATGACCTCTTTAGCAAAAGGTTTTCGCCACTATATTTTAAAAAAGCTATCAGGTTCCTTCAGCGATATCAAGTTCACTACGCTAAAGGTTTTTCGCCAAAAACCAGTCGTAGCCCTCCGTCATTTCTTATGGATGGTCAGTAGTATTCAAGCTATGTTTGTTGGCATACGTCAAGGCATAGTGTTTGGTAGCTGCTGGGTATTCATTTGTTGCATAGATAGATGAGTTGGTTTGGGACAGTCGTATTACCTTGTTGGCATACGTCAAGGGTATGTACGGGTGGGTTCAAATTAACAAGATAATGACGGGCAGAACTTGACATGTGACTTATGATTTGTTGGCATACGTCAAGGTCATAAGAACATGGGGCAAGAAAATGATATCGGGAGTTTCTAAAGAAACTGAAACTTGCCAAGTATGCGCATACCTTCTGGAGTATGAATAACGTGGATGCATTCCATCACGTTAACATGCGATGAGAGTTGGATCCCGATTCCCACTGATGAGTTGGTTTACTCTTCGGGTGATCCCGATTGATTCTTCTTTAGGTTTGGAGGAGAATTTGACAGGACAGTGGGAGGTTTCCGGATTAGATAAAATGATAACCATTCTGATCTAGGTTAGAGTGCACGCAGAGTGTTTCTTTTCTCTCTCTCTCTTTGGCAGCGACCTTTGACCGACCTTAGACTATGACTCAGTGACCAGGTTGACCAAACCTTCTTAAAATACTGGCTTATTGGATTGTCTGAGTTGCATAAGTCATTGCCACTCCTTCTTTTACCCTTTGCATTTCTCAGAACACCCGTATTACTACGGATATCCACTTCCATTGGATAGATCCATCGTATGGTTATATACGAACTCGAAGGGACTTCTTCGGGGATGGATCCAGGCTCAGGAGAAATAGAATTGGTTTATTCAGTTGTCTTTTATTATCACCTTCTCTCAGGTTGCGAGAGCTCCTTGGTTTAGGAGAGTACACCTATTACGCTTATTGGATAGTCTTATTCCAAACCATAGGCTGGTGCCGAAAGGTAGGGAATGAAGAAAACCAATTAGCCTAAGTAGGGTGTGCAGAAGGCAATATGTAAAGACAAAATAAAGGGATTAGAAAGAGGGCAAAGTAAATTGCGACTGATATCATTCACGACCAAAACCGCGTACTTCATCGCCGCTCCTATTTCACTTTTAAAAGAATAAGGTATTATTCAGTTGTCTTTTATCGTCACCTTCTCTCGAGATGCGAGTACTCCTTGGTTTAGGAGGGTACACCTATTATGCTTACTGTATAGTCTTCTTCCAAACCATAGGCTGGTGCCGAACGGTAGGGAAGGAAGAAAACCATTTAGCCTAACGATGGTGTACAGAAGGTAACGACTAAAGACAAATAAAGGGATTTGGAGAGATAGCAATAAAATATACGGTTGAAGTCATGAATTGGATTATGGAAGAGGCATTGCTATGAATACCAGGATACCCCTACGAAACATTTTCATGTTTCAGTGCATTGTTAAAGAAAAACTGTTTTCCCGATTAGACACTTACTCCAAGGGTATGTATTTACCAGGTTTCATTCTCATATCTGTATGGTTTTACAGATGATGATTGGGAGTAAGATATTGGGAATTAGGTGATCATCCTCATTATATCGGAATTCGTTGTAATTGGTGATATTTGAGGAAATCGCCTGGGTACAGTTTTCCACCTACAACGCACAGGTTTTGAGTTGTTCAACTCAGTGGACTTATACAGAGTATTGTATGTTGTCCAAGTGTCCATCAGGACAAAGGGGTAGGTCCTAGTACTATGTTCTATTTACTTATAACTTCTCTAGTATTTAGACGAGTGTTTCGTAGAAATACAAGGTCTAAGTTTTGAGAAGTTGTGGGTATAAGAATAAAGTAGAGAACCAGGTATCACAAGTATCGGGATTCTTCAAAGAGATCGAAGATGTAGATTCTTGTGATTGGTATTTAGATGATAGTGATGGTTTTGAGAAACGTGTTTCTCTTTCAGGTTACTCATAATTGGATGGATTCCTAAGTTGAGTAATGCTGATTAGCCTCTTTCCATTAAGTTGATTTGCACTGGAGACAGATGCATGGATTGAATATGGTTCCAATTAAATAAGTGCCAAAGTTTCTGTATTGGATATAGAATGGATCGTACCTTAAAAGAAATTAAGGTACGGGGAGTTGTCCAGCTTATGCTTAAAACCAGACTCTGGATAACTCAAGGCACGGTTCTGTAATGGCTGTTTGTGGGTTGACCCTGGCTATGACGAGGGTTGATATTCTACCATTTGCAAGATCAATAGTGATATTGTTCTTGACTCGCCACAGTTTCAGTAAAATGGATCTTTTTCAGAAAACAGTAGTGGGAGTATGGTAGAACTGGAAGTGATTCCAGAACCGCGAACGATTACGGAAAATTTAATAGGACCTATACATTCAATCAGGTTTGACATTCCAATAGCCACTCCGCAGGTATGGTAGGTAACCTCAGACACCCGAGAGGTACTTCGGTAGGCTCAAGGACGGTGACAGGGAGGTTCTTATCTACCCAGACTTGACACTACTGTTGTTCCAGGTTATGAGACCCGGTAGGAGGGTTGTCGTAGTCAGTGGGAGCAACGGAAGCATAGTGGGCAAGATGCTTATATCTATTTATAGACTTGAGCAGTTATAGCGGAGATAGATCATCTAATTTTGATGTGACAGTCATGGGTTTGACTTCAATCAGAATAGGGGATGGATCAGTTAAGAAGGTAGTAGGGTGTGATGTCAAGGTATCTGGATGACATACACAGAGTGGGAAGTAAAATTCCTATACTACGATCGGTTGTACTGTGGTCGTCACACAGTTGTTTCTCCAGACAGGATATGGATATAATATTTGACATTCTGGTTTCTAGATCTATGGTTTTAGATCTGGATTTGGGTAGTTTCCAAATGTGGGTACTTTGACAGATATTCTAATGGTTTTTGGAATAGTTGACTCCTAGCATGGTAGTGTACCTGCAGGTGATGGAGTCACCTTCTCTAAAGGTGTCGTATAGACTAAAGGGGAGAGGGATGTGCATGATTGGCAGATCACTTGCTTAGGCAATTGAGTCAATCATGAGATGTCAAGTACCGCACCAAATGTTGTTTTTGCACTAGATGCAATGAGTTTGTATTAATCCAATCCTGGAGAAACATAAGGAAGCAATTTTAGAACATTGGTACATGTTCTACGGATTTGATAACGGCAGCCTCTTTCGGGAGACGGTTATCATTCCAGGCTTCAAAGGTGACATGGTTGACAGAGTGATTGTCAGAGTTATAGTTTTCCCTCTGACGAGGGACAGTATTATGGACAGGTGGTCCAAGAGGATACTGTGGGTGGCATGGTGCTGGATACTGATTAGGTTCAGTGATCCATACAGTCTAAGAAGTTTGGATATGGAGTTCATTTATGAACTAAGGTCCCATCAGATATCCAGACATATTCTAAGACAAGTACTACTCAATTCGGGAGATGGCTTTCTCCGCGAACTTGAGATTAAGAGAGATACAGAAAGAAACTTCTAGGCGGATCCACTCACCGAGGCTATTTCTCGAACACAATAGTTTTACAAACGGGCTTTGTGAAACTGATTAGTAGAGGAGTTGGATGTTCGGTTTCACACGGGCTGTGAGTAGTCGACATCGCAATATTAGCCTTGAGTGCAAGTGGGAGATTGTTGGAGATAGTGCCCTCATAGTCAATTATTGGATCGCAGGTACGTGATTGCAATGATTGCGGAGGACCTATCCCGGTAGGACAGTCTTACTCAAGATGATAGTATGCTATCTGGTTTGCCTTTATCAGTCGTGTACATGTTCAGGTGACTGATTGCATGCTCCACTTTGATAGAGCCCTTAGGATCTTGCTTTACTACCAACTGTATGATGGCGATCATATACGTGAGAGTTGGGTAGTTTATATGCATATCCTTAATTGTGGTCCCTAGTCGTGGGAGTTTCGAGATAGGGCATCGATACTCCGGAGTAGACTAGTGTGTACAGTCGAGACCCCGACGAGGGGCGGTGGCCGGTCTCACAAGCCACTGGTGTCAGTTGGATCACCTAAGATGTATACAGGTGCTCATTGGGTTATGAGTACACCGGACAGGACTCGCCGGGAATCTGCTAGTTAGTATTATATCTATCGTCAGATAGCAGTTCCCTGGTGACATGTGTACAGGTTAGTTCATCGACCTGAGGTCGTCATTTGTCTCGTATGAGTTCCCACTGTGCTTTGATTTCTACCCTACCACGGCTCAAAGGAGTCGTGCAAACAGGTAGCTTTTGGGTACAGTCCCGAGCCATATGGAGGCACGTGAGCGGATCGGCAGGGGATTCGTCTCTCCCGGTATTGGGGGCGAGATCGTGCTGTGTCTAGGAGAGCCATTACACAAAGCCCACGGCCGTGGCAGGAGATTTACTGGTAGGTACTCCAGTAGTATCTCAGGGTGTTATTGGGCTTCACTCCGACGCGACTTATACTGCTATTGGGGGTCTGACGTTGCTAGCCCCCTAGGCAGATATGCGATACTCATTGACGAACGGACCGGACTGTATATACATTGTCACTGTTAGGCTCAGTAGGGTTTTCGGAGGAGTTCGCTCATCGGTCTCCCTTGAGTTCGCTCCTCGGCCACCCTTGAGGTCAGTCCGTGGGCAGCCGTTACGCATAGCTAGTGCCGCTGACGGTTTGTGGTTAAACCCACTGCCAGGGTGCTGACGAGTCATTAGAGTTCCCCACAGACAGTTTCCCAAGTTCGGGCGAAACGTTGTAGAGGCCGTATGGTTTTATGGCAGGGTTCGGAAAATGCACGTGCGTTTACGCACGTGTCGATTTTCGGACAGATGATACTGGTCGGCTTTGTTTTAAGCCGGATCCGAGTATTATATTGAGTAGGTATAATATCTTTGTCTCAGTTGCATTTGTATTCGGTCGTAATACAAATGCGGGTATATTTATACAGTTTCGGGGTTGTCCTGAAATTCGTTTCAGGATCACTTTTGGAAGTTGCCAGTTTCCAGTTTTCTATCAGCCGTCTTTTAACATTCTGTTAAAGACGGATTTATCTTTTCTTCAGATATGATGAGTCATGCTTCTAGAAGCTTCTAGAAGGTTCTAGATGAGGTGACTAGGATTAATTGGTGTTAAGTTTTCATTGGTTGCATTAATGGTGTCATTAATGCAAAGATGACTAGGTTTGTTCTTATTGGTTCTATTTAATGATTCATTCTTTCTTAATGGTTATGATAACTATCAAGGTTTATGGTCACCACTTGAACCCTCCTACACTCACCTCCCTCCTTTGATATATATAGCCTCCTCTCTCTCTCTCATTCACTTACTTGATTCAAGAGAGAAAAGATTATGATAGTATTTCGGGTGTATGGAATTTCACAGTTCATTTCATTCCATCACCCAATTCCACGGCAACTTTATTCACCGATCGTCCACGGATTTGGACGAAGTGAGACAAAGTCATCTACTCATTCTCTACATCATTCTTGGTCGTCTCTTTTAGCAAACTTGACGATCGAGTTGCCTCGAGTCAGAGGCCGGAGCCCGTTTAAAGAACCGATCATGTGGTGCCACCTCGACGGAGGAGATCGGAGATCGACGAGATCAAAGCAGCCGCAACGGAGCGTGGGATGATGGTTGAAGAACGAAGGACTCGGATCGTTCGGTATAACCATTCTACACTCTTTACAGTTTGTTAGTTTAGCAATAATGGCAGATCCGGGTTAAAGTATACGATAGCGCCAGTTTAAAAGTTTTTGTTCCGCATTTTGGCGTCTGTAGACTGCCGGGGCGCTAACGTAGACTTACACTGTTTGCTTTCTGCGCCAAGCAAGAGACCAAATCTTAGTAACTTGAAACCCAAGGGCAACCATTAACAAACCACGATTCGTTCGCGAATACGACACACGAAGTGGGGAGTGGAAAGAGGAAAAGGTCCCACCGGGCGTGCCAGAATCTGTTCCCCTCCGAAATATGGCGCAAGACTGTGCGTCTTGGCACTGAGATTCGGGGCAGATGCTATTTGGTGCTATCCGTCCACCTTTCCGAAGATGCCAAGTTGATTTATGGCACCATGTATCGAAGGTTTAAACGGATGCGGCCGATGTAGCAGACTTCGTCAGATTCCCCCTCGCTTGTGGGGTTTTTGATTGTGGGGACGCTCTTCCCTGCAGGCGCAAGCCCCTGCGGTTAATTACGCTACCGCGTCGCGGTAAAAACTTTCTCCTTCTCCAGATGGTCACTTCGTGTCGTGGGTGTTTGTTTTGCGTTTGGTTGCCCGTGGATTGTATACAGAGACTAATTTATGTTGTCGTCCGTAGGACGTGGATTAGTCCAAATCCGTATTTTCTTAGATTTGGGTTTGGGGTTTTGGTTTAAGGATACATTAGTCTTATTTTGGACTAAGATCAACTTAAACGTTTGTTAAGGATACGTTAGTCTAATTTTCAGACTAAGATCGACTTAACGGGCTCGTTTAGATCCAACAAGAGAGCATTTGGGCTCTATTGTTTAGTTTAGGGACATTGCGGTCAATTGCCTAGTTTAGGGACATGGTGGTCCAACATTCCCATTTTGAGGACAAATATTAGTTTAATGACATTTCGGTCCAACATTCCCATTTTGGGGACGAATATTAGTTTAATGACATTTCGGTCCATGAGTTTAAGGACCCCACAGTCCATAGCAATGTATGGTTGTCGGGACCCGTCACCTCTCTGACGACGTTGAAGGATTACAACGACAAATATCAGAGGAGTTCAGAGATGTACCCTTGAACCGGGTGTACATTGATTTGGGAGAGCAGTTGCGCTCAGTTCAATTTAATTTGAGGACTTACGGCCAGAATTGGGTTAAGTACATCTGAAAATGTTTAACATTTTGTTCATGATTGGCCTGTTTAGGCCTTTGCTTGGGCTCTGCCCTTTTTAAACAATGCACAACATTGGGCTTTTTAATTAAATGCACAGCATCTAGATTGGGCCTATTAGGCCTTTTAATTGGGCTCTGCCCCTTTTTTAATAATGCATAGCATTTGTTTTGGTATGTTAGACCTTTTAATTGGGCTCTGCCCCTTTTTAATAATGCAGAGCATTTAATGGTCTGACAGTGTGCCATGTGGCCTGTCAGGCGCTCTGCGCCAATTAAAGAGCGCAAGGCGCCAGCGCATGTGGAGGTGACACGTGTCACGCTCTGGTGAGCACAAGTCTGTTAGCGCAGTGTGCGGCGCCAGTGCGCCGCGCTAGTGCGCTGCTGACACGTGGCGCGCTCTGGTGCAGTGCGCCAATTCAAGAGCGCAGCGCTCTGTTTTGGAAGCGCAAGGCGCAGATTGACACGTGGCGCTCTCTGGTGACTTGCGCCAATCCAAGGAGCGCAACAGCGCAAATTAAGAGTGCAGGGCACTGTTCCAATAGCGCAGAGCGCATCTTGATCTAATATAGATCAAAGAACAAGTTCTTCTTGTTCCAAAGAGGTTCTACCTCAAGATTCAAGAACCAGTGGTTCATCAAAAGGCTGTGCCTTTATATAGATCAAAAGATCTAATAATGAAGTAAATTACTTTTTTTTTTATGATTGGATCCTTTTTGATCTTTTTTCTTTTTATTGAAGATCTTGATCTTGTTCTTAGATCATTGATCTTTTTAGAAGAAATTCTTCTTTTTTCAAAGGTTTACCTTTTTTTTTCTCTTTGAGTTTTTTCTCAAAGTTTTTGGAGGAGCTCTGTATATCTGAGACTTGGAGTCTAGGGGCCTTTATATAGGGCCAATTAGTTTGTTAGGTTAGTTACAGAGATCTTTCTCTGATTGATATGGGAATATTTCCCAACCGTTGGATCTTTGATCCTAAGGCCTCTGTTTTACAGAAGATAATCTTCTTGTTTAAATAAGATTAAAAAGATCTTTCTAGAATTTTAATTCTTATTAATTAAATAATTCATTATTTAAGTTTTAGTGCTGGCACAGTTGGCGCAAGTGCACCTGCGCTTGACACGTTTCGCGCAGCGCAACTGCGCTAGCGCACTTGTGCTTGACACGTTTCGCGCAGCGCAGAGCGCAGAGCAACTGTCGCGCAGCGCAGAGCGCAAGTTATCTGAAACGTTGCTTCCTTTATTTTTAAAGTTTAAATTTTAAAACAGAGCCTTGCTCTGATTGGGGTGTGCTGCCTTGGGCGCAGCGCCCCTTGCGCTGGCGTGTCTGCTTTTGACACGTGGCGCTCTGCGCGCAGCGCAAGATATCTGAAGCGTTGCTTCACCTTTTGAATTTGAAATTCAAACAGAGCTTTGCTCTGATTGGAGGAAACATCTTCATTCCTCCATCTCATTATCTATTTTCAACAAAATAGAAAAAATACAAGATGGGGTGTCATCTTCTAGAAGATATTTTGTATAAATACAAAATATTTTCTACCGTATATAAATATCCATATTCATACCAAAATACGAATACCCAAGAGATAGAATAATACTACTAAAATAATACCAATATTAAATCAAGATCCGATTTAATGAACCGGCTTAATCCTAAGCCCGCCAGTATTACCAACCGTCCAATCGAAAATCTGGATAACACTAGGATATATATATCGAAATATGTACACGTAAATTATTAAATCAATACATGATTTAATAATCCGGCTTAATCCTAAACCGGCTAGTTTTATCATTCGATCGGAACCCCGCTCGATCGAAAACCTAGATGACACTAGAATATACACATCGAAATGTGTATATGTAAATTATCAAATCAATACCTGATTTAATAATCCAGCTTATTCCTAAACCGGCTAGTATTATTATTCGATCGAAATCCTGCACGTATAAACATACGGCCACCACATCGTTTCGCCTGAGTCAGAGAAACCCTCTGTGTGGGACTCTAAAGACTCGACAGTATGCTGGCAGTGGGTTTAACCATAAGCATGTCAGCGACACTAGCTGTACATAACGGCTACCCGGATACATGTCGAAAAGAAGGCCGACGAGCAAGCTCATCCGGACCCTTACGGAGCCTATTCGTGACAATCTTCGTACAGTCCGGTCTCTTCGTCTAAGAGTATCGCATACCGGGTCTAGAGGGTGGTAAATGTCAGACCCCTACTGACCCGATAAGTCATGTCGATTTGGCTCAGGACCAATCCGAGAAACTACTGATCTAACCATCAGTAGTTCTCAACTGCCTCGGCCAAGGTCTTATGGTTTTAGCCAACCGGACACAATATGATATCGACTCCCAATACCGGGAGAGACGAATCCCTGACAATCACTCACTGCCTCAATGTGGCTCGGGACCGCACCCAACCAAAACCTGTTTGCACGACTCAGTAGAGCTGTGGTAGGGTAGTGATCAAAGCATAGTGGGAACTCACATGAGACAAATTATGACCTCAGGTATTAAGACTAATCTGTACTTATGTCATCTGAGAACCGCTATCTGACGATAGGTATAATACCATCTAGAGGTTCTCGGCGAGTCCGTCCAGTGTACTCATCTCCAGTGAGCACCTGTATACAATCTTAAGTGATCACACTAATGGTTGTGGGACCAACCACCGCCCCTCGTCGAGGTCTAAAAACGTATACACGAGTCTACTCTGGAGTATCGATACCCGATCTCGATACTCCTGCAACTTGGGACCTTTAAGGATGTGCTTATGGGCTACCCAGCTCCCACAAGTATGATCGCTATCATAACGCTGGTAGTCAAGCAAAATCCAACGGGCTTTATCAACATGTAACTGCCATATGTTATATCGCGTATAACATATGCACATGTTAAGATAAAGTCAAACCATAATAGTATACTACTGTATCGAGTCATTATCAATATGTGCAAGCAATATAAAGTATCAATAGAAAGAAATACACATATCAAGATAAAGACAACTCAAATAATATAGTATATACCACCGAGTAAGATTGTCTTGTACATACACATCCCTAGTATCTTATACAATACAGGTCTCTAGGGCATACATATCCAACACTAATATTCTTAGAATTTCTAGAAATCAAGATTGATCTCTAGAATTTATTTTGAACATAAAGGTATTTCAAGATCATATGTGTGAATAACAAAACATTGTAATTATTTGTAACTTTGTTTTTCTTTTATGCAAAATTAAATATAAATGATTAAAATTTCAGTAACAAATAACATGAGATAACATATATAAAGCAAGCATATGAGCCGATCATGATTAACCGTTAACAACAATATTACTTAACATGTGATCAACTATTGTAAGCAAGAATTTAAAACTAAATATAGGTTCTTTATATTAAACATTTTAACTTAACAAAAATTATTTTATCATGGGACTAATCGGAACAGAACAAGTATCGTCTTCAACAACGACATGACAAGAGAAGGGAGATTCAACAAGAAGAGAGAGAGACGGAGGGGGACTTACAAGCTTAGCAATACGGTATAACAACCGTATTGCCGATTTATGAAAAAAGAATCGATTGGGAATCTTTCGACATCTCAGGGGAGCGAAGATCTTCGAGTTGTCTTGGATGGAGATTTGAAGTAAGGGTTTAAAGGAGGAAGGAGGATGATGAAGGGGGAGAGAGATGACATATAAAAGAATATTAATATGGTCATAATAATAATTCATAACTATAACCATTCTAATTATTATATGCATTCATTTTGGGGGTTAAAAGGAAGAAGAAATGAAAAGTCATATGCTATGAGAAGGGTTTAAAAAATCTGATAAAAATAATTGCAAGACCCAGTGTTCGAATATGTGGTCTATGAACTAGCAATGCAATGACTTAAGCAAAGGGATACAAGCTTATTATTGCGTATAATTAAATAGAAACAATTAGATACAGAGTTTTCAAAAGAGAATAATTTAAAAGATAAACGGAATAAATCATTTTCTCAAACTAATTTTTTTCTTTCTTTCAATAAAACAAATTATCTTTTCAAAAATTTTCTTTCAAAACAAAATCGAATAAATTCTTTATATTAGAAGAAATCAAAATAAATCTTTTTAAAAAATCTTACAAAACATTTTCCTTTTACAAAACGAATTATTTCGAAATAAATATATTTTTATTTATTAAAAAGTATTATAGTAAAAATATGGTCGTTACAGGCAGACCATGTTTTCAATGAAGCCAAAGCTTCGGTGATGTTCCTTGAGTATGCATGCCCCTTTTCTAGGGTGCGCATCATGAAGAAAGCGAAGGATTTCAAGCAAGCGATGGCTTTCGATGAAGCAAAGGCTTCATAAGATGATTTCTCATCAAAGTTTTTGATGGAAGGGTTCCTAAATTTCCCTTCAAACCCTTGATCTTGAGATGAAAAATCCCTCCATGAGAGCTTAACTTCTTAAGGAGGAGATTTGACTTAAGAATCTTTGATTCAAAAGAAGAACTTACGTTCTTTTTTAAGGTTAACCGTCCTTTTTTTTATGGAGATTAATTTCCTTACCTTGGGTTTTGGAGGAAGAAGAAGAGAGAGTTTTGTTGATTCGAAAAGAAGAACTTAAGTTCTCGGTTGCTGAGATTAATCTTAAGTTTATGGGGCGATCTTTCCATATCGAGATTAATCTTCCCCTCTCCTATAAATATGAGAGGTGATTGTTAAGCAAGTTGAGAGAATCTTTCATTGAGAGATCTCCAATTGATCTTAAGATCAACAGATGGAGCTTAAGCACCGTTGGATTATTAATCCAAAGGGATTTCTTGTTAATAAGAAAATATCTTTCTGTTTAAGAAAGATAGGGAAAATATTTTCTCAAATAGAGTTTAAGATCTTATTGAATTATGCGCTTCAACCCAACATGCGGCTCGCAGCTTATCAAAAGCTTGGCTTATGCGCACGTGCTTTGCACGAGGCACATCGCATCAAGGGCTTAGCCTATGTGCACGTTAATTGCACGGGTCACATCGCATCCAGGGCTTAGCCTATGCGTTCGTGATCTGCATGGGTGGCATCGCATCAAGGGCTTTGCCTATGCGCATGTGCATTGCACGTATCACATCGCACACACATGGTACTTATGCCAAGTATGCAACTGATGAGTGTGCCCTAATTGGATGGGAAAAAATGCCCCCTACCAGTTCGCTCACGCGCCTTGCACATGTGCGTAACGGTGTCAAGTTTTGCACCGTCGGATTTGCCTTGAGATCAGGTGAACCAACCCCACAGTGCTATAAGTAGGGCCTTAGCCTTTCATTGAGGCCACGCCTCTTTCTTTTCTTTCTTGAATTTTGAGAATTCATTTTTAGAGCATTGCGCTTGCGATGAAGCTTTAGCTTCTTTTTGACGAAGGTCAAATCATGAAATTTTTCTTGAAACGTCCCATCGTTTGGTAAGTGCGAATGCACACTCCTACCTTTGCTCTATTATGAATGCATCATGAAGCATTTTCCATTATTTGATTGGTGCGCACCTTTTGGGTTGCGCACTTGTTCTTCTTAGAACACACTCGTTTAGATTGTGCATCTATTACTTAGAAAAATCTTTGGATTTTTATAGCATACGTGCTCTAGGTCTTGACCTTTAATGGGTCAACTGTTCCCCTCCGAAAGACGGCGACGACGTTATGACGCCTTGCCTGAGATTCGGGGCAGATGCTATTTGGTTTTACCCGTCCACCTCTTCGAAGATGCTAAGTTGATTTATGGCACCGTGTATCGGAGGTTTAGACGGATGCGGCTGATGTAGCAGATTTCGTCAGATTCCCCCTCGCTTGAGGGGTTTTTGATTGTGGGGACGCTCTTCCCTGCAGGCGCAAGCCCCTGCAGTTAATTACGCTACCGCATCGCCGTAACAACTTTCTCCTTCTCCAGAATTTCACTTCGTGTCGTGGGTGTTTGTTTTTTTTGTGGTTGCCCGTGGATTGTATACGGAGACTATTTATTTCGTCGCCCGTAGGACGTGGATTAGTCCAAATCCGTACTTTCTTAGATTTGGGTTTTGGGTTTTGGGTTTTGGTTTAAGGATACGTTAGCCATATTTGAGGCTAAGATCAACTTAAACGTTTGTTAAGGATACGTTAGTCTAATTTCCAGACTAAGATCTACTTAACGGGATCGTCTAGATCCATTTCCAGTTTAGGGACATGGTGGTCCATTTAATATATGGCCGTCGGGACCCGTCACCTCTCTGACGACGTTGAAGGATTACAACGACATGTGTCAGAGGAGTTCGGAGATGTACCCTTGAACCAAAGTTGATTGGGGGTCTTATAGTCCAATTTGGGACTAAAGTCTGTTTGAATGTTTAAGGATACGTTAGCCATATTTGAGGCTAAGATCAACTTAAACGGGATCGTTTAGATCCAACAAAAGAGCGTTTGGGGGCTCTATTGTTCCAGTTTAGGGACGTAGTGGTCCATAGGTAGTTTAGGGACATTGCGGTCCATTGGTAGTTTAAGGACATTGCGGTCCATTGGTAGTTTAAGGACGCATAAGTCCATGGGTTTAAGGACCCCACAGTCCATGTTTTAGTTTAAGGACGCATAAGTCCGCGGGTTTAAGGACCCCACAGTCCGTGTTTTGGTTTAAGGACGCATAAGTCCATGAGTTTAAGGACCCCACAGTCCGTATTAATGTGTGGTTGTTGAGACCCGTCGCCTCTCTGACGTCTTGAAGGATTACAACGATAGGTGTCAGAGGAGTTCGGAGATGTACCCTTGAACCGGATGTAAATTGATTTAGGAGAGCAGTCTTGCTCAGTCAATTTAATTTGAGGACTTACGGCCATGATTGGGCTAAGTCCAGTTGAGAATATTCAACGTTTTTTTTATCTTTGGCCTATTAGGCCTGTGCTAGGGCTTTGCCCATGTTTAATAATGCACTGCATTTTATTTTGGCCTGCTAGGCCTTTCTGATTTGGGCTCTGTCCCTTTATAAATGATGCAGAGCATCTGTTTAGACTCTGCCCTTCTTTAAAATAATGCATTGCATTTAATTTGTCCTGTTAGGCCTTTTTTAATTGGGCTTGTCCCTTCTGTAAATAATGCAGCGCATTAATTGTCTGACAGTGGTCATGTGGCCTGTCAGGCGCTTTGCGTTAATTAATGAGCGCAAGCGCATGTGGAGGTGACACGTGTCACACTCTGGTGAGCGCAAGCGCAGTTAGCGTAGTGCGCTGCGCTGCTGACACGTGGCGCGCTCTGGTGTGTTGCACCAATTTCAGAGAGCAATGCTCTATTTTAAAAGCGCATAGCGCAAGTTGTTCTGGAGATGACACGTGGCCCTCTCTGGTGGCTTGCGCCAACCCAAGAGCGTAACGGTAGAGATTTACAAGTGCAAGGCACTGTTTTAATATCTTGATCCAATTTTGGATTCAAGAAAAGAATCTTTTTAAGATTCCAGAACCAGTGGTTCATCAAAAGGCAATGCCTTTGTGTAGATCAAATGATCTAATAAAGAAGTATATTACTTCTTATTTTATTCTTATTATTTGATCTTTTCCTTTTATTTTAAGATCTTGATCTTGTTCTTAAATCATTGATCTTTTCAGAAGAAATTCTTCTTTTCAAAGGTTTACCTTCTTTTCTTTCTGATTTCTTCTCAAACTTTCTTTTTAGGAGTTCTCTGAA
The DNA here is from genome assembly GCA_030015575.1 of Agapanthus africanus. Taxonomy (NCBI): domain Eukaryota; kingdom Viridiplantae; phylum Streptophyta; class Magnoliopsida; order Asparagales; family Amaryllidaceae; genus Agapanthus; species Agapanthus africanus. Next base: position 372,674,618 of record JASDDO010000010.1, read on the forward strand.
TTCTTTCTCTGTTTCTCTGTCAATGTTCTCTCTTCTTCTTTTTATTTTAGAAAGAAGGATCATTGGTCGTTGGGACCCACCACCTCTCCGACGACATTGAGAGATTACAGTGCCATATATCGAAGGTGTGGAGGGATGTACCCTTTGAACCATGTCTCACTCATTAGGGGGAAGAACAGGCTGGAGCTTAAGCTTCTCGCTGCTGAAAAAGGCTTCTTTGCGTTCGCGTACGTGCGTCGCACGTGTTGGGCGCACGTCCGTCGCACGTGTTGGGCGCTCATATTTGCACGTAGCGCACAAGGATCTTGCGCATTATGGGAGGGGGGAGCAAGCTCCTATGGAGAACGGGTCTCCTTTTAATTGAATATTCTCATGTGGTGCGCACGTGCGTTGCACGTGGTGCGCGCGTGGCGAGCACATGTGCGTTGCACGTAGCGCACATGGCATTATGAGGAGAAGCAGGGCTTCTATATATGGAGAACAGGTTCCTTTTAATATTATTAAATGTTCTCATGTGGTGCGCACGTGCGTTGCACGTGGTGCCACATGGCGGGCACACGTGCGTTGCACGTAGCGCACATGCGCATTATGAGGAGAAGCATGGCTTCTATATATGGAGAACATGCTCCTTTTAATATTATTAAATGTTCTCATGTGGTGCGCACGTGCGTTGCACGTGGTGCCGCATGGCGAGCACACGTGCGTTGCACGTAGCGCACATGCGCATTATAAGGAGAAGCAGGGCTTCTATATATGGAGAACATGCTCCTTTTAATATTATTAAATGTTCTCATGTGGTGCGCACGTGCGTTGCACGTGGTGCCGCATGGCGGGCACACGTGCGTTGCACGTGGTGCCGCATGGCGGGCACACGTGCGTTGCACGTAGCGCACATGGCGCTTGCGCATATGCGCATTATGGGGAGGAGCATGCTCCTATCTTGGAGAACTAAGCTCCTTTGAAGAACTAAGCTCCTTTGAGTATTGAATCCTTTGAGAATTGAACTCCACCCTTTCTAAGAGGTATCCCCTCTTATTTATATGGGAGTGGTAGAGAATCCATCTCTCCTTTTCCCGATGTGGGACTAAAAAATGCATTCCCCATGTAGTAGAGCATTACTTTAGATTACACGTGCATAATACATTTGCTCATAACTTTTGATCTCGGATGAATTATGAGGCCCATAATATATCCAATCGAAGGTCTTTTCGAGATGCTTTCAATATCATCAGAATTTAGCCATTTCTCGTTCCGGAGTTTGTCAAAATACAGTCGGAAAATACTGGTTCGCATCTTCTTCCTTAGATCACATGTGTATAGACATTTGCTCATAACTTTTGATCCCGGATGAATTATGAGGCCCATAATATATCAAATCGAAGGTCTTTTTTAGATACTTTCAATACCATCAGAATTTAGCTGTTTCTCATTCCGGAGTTTGTCAAAATACAGCTCGGAAAATACTGGTTCGCATCTTTTTTCTTAGATCACATGTGCATAACACATTTGCTCATAACTTTTGATCCCGGATGAATTATGAGGCCCATAATATATCAAATCGAAGGTTTTTTCGAGTTGCTTTCAATACCATCATAATTTAACAGTTTCTCATTGGGAAGTTTATCAAAATACAGGCCGGAAGATACTGGTTCGTATTTTCTTAAGCGTATCGCTGCCATTTGATACCTTGGACTCTTTTGCGCAGAAATTTTTGGCGGGAACAAATGCCCCCCACTACTTTACCCACGTAAATATATATGTGGGTGAAGTAGTGCAAAGTAATGCATAGCGTATGACCAGTTTCGGGTTGGTATATAACTTTCAGAATCTTGATCTGAGAAGATAACGAGCGGACACAAGCGTCGTCATTTATCATTGACTCAAATCTCGACTCTTAAAAGATATAGTTCCAAACTCTCAATTCCATGAGCCGCACCATTCTATTTCTTTATGTTTTACTCTGGTGTGAAGTAGTTTATATGCTCATGAGTAATTTCTCCATTTCAGTGGCATGTAGCTTTAGCAAGTGTGGCTCATAGATGGTCCATCTTAACCTCTTTGTAGGGCAGTAATGGCTTAGAAGACAGGGGTAGGATCTGCCACCTAAGACTTTTCAACTTTATGAGCCGTGAGGGTCTCATAAATACTTTTCTCCCTACGGATCGAGAGGATCTCGTAGGTGTATTTTCTCCTTAGGAATCGTGAGGATTCCTAAGTGCGTTTTCTCTTATAAGTCGTAAGAATCTTATAAGAGAATTTTCTCCCTTACAAGTCGAGAGGACTCGTAAGTGGTTGGTGAGTTGACTTGTTTCCGAGTCGAAGTATTGCTCCGACGGGAAGGTCGTTGGCTGACTTGTTTCCGGGTCGGAGCGTTGTTCCGACGAGAAGGTCATTGGCTGATTTGTTTCCGCGACGGAGGTCATTGGCTGACTTGTTTCCGAGACGGAGGTTGTTGGCTGACTTATTTCCGAGACGGAGGTCCTTGGCTGACTTGTTTCCGAGACGGAGGTCGTTGGTTGACTTGTTTCCGAGACGGAGGTCGTTGGCTGATTTGTTTCCGCGACGGAGGTCATTGGCTGACTTATTTCCGAGACGGAGGTCATTGGCTGACTTGTTTCTGCGACGGAGATCGTTGGCTGACTTGTTTTCGAGATGGAGATCGTTGGATGACTTGTTTCCAAGACGGAGGTCATTGGCTGACTTGTTTCCGAGACGGAGGTCGTTGGCTGACTTGTTTCCGAGACGGAGGTCGTTGGCTGACTTGTTTTCGAGACGGAGGTCATTTGTTGACTTGTTTCCGCGACGGAGGTCGTTTGTTGACTTGTTTCCACGACGGAGTTCATTTTTGACTTGTTTCCGCGACGGAGGTCATTTGTTGACTCTAGGTTATCTGTGAACCGCAGAGTCTTGGAACTGGGGACTTTGCCGTGGCTCCGATTGGTGGTGTCACGTCCGTGTCCTACTGGAATGAGAAGGAATGCCGCTATTGGTGTCCAGGTTGTAGATGTGGTCGTCGAGATCTGACTTCCCTTCGACGCAGCCTGGTGGGGAAATGTAATCCCCTTTCCCTTTTTTTGTTTATGCCCATGGATTGTATACAGGGGTCACTATGGACTTACCTGCAGGGCAAAAGTTTCATTCATTTTTATTGTTTTATTTCCACGATGCTCTATCATTTCAGCTTTTATATCGCGAAGGTCGCGATTGCCCAATCATTTCGGCTATTTTTCGCGGTGCCCAATCATTTCGGCTATTTATTTTATTTTTACTCGCTGCTTTTTATTGCGAGTTGCCCAATCATTTCGACTATTTATTTTATTTTTACTCCCTGCTTTTTATTGCGGGTTGCCCAATCATTTCGGCTATTTTGTATGCATACGTTTTCTTTACTTGCTGCTTTTTATTGCAAGCTGCCCCATCATTTCGGCTATTTCATATGTACGTGCGGCCTACCGGCCTTTCACCGTAAACTTGAAATTAGACACCGATTTCGGCATCAACACCGCTACAACTGGGATGTTGCCAGGAGCGAATCATCATTTGCCTCCGTCGATGTCGAACAAAGGTGGCTTAGCGAACAGGGTTAATGTCCTGTCGACTAAGGCTTTTAACTTCATGAGCCGTAAGGGTCTCACAAAGGTATTTCTCCCTACAAGTCGTGAGGATCTTGTAAGTGTATTTTCTCCTTAGGAATCGTGAGGATTCCTAAGTGTATGTTCCTCTGTTAGTCGTAAGGATCCTATAAGAGGGTTTTCTCCATGTAAGTCGAGAGGACTTATAAGGGTTGTTCATCATGCGCACATATCCCCAATCACGGATGAAACTTGGTTAGGGAAATGTTTATTCGCGCCCGTGGATTGTATACAAGGGCCAGTATTGAACCACTTGTAGGGCAATATCGAAAGTTGTGGGGGGTTTGCTTAAGCACAGGTTTAGGTCTCTGTAACTTAAGACTTTCAAATCTTATGAGCCGTGAGGGTCCCATAAGAGAGTTCTCCTTACGTGAGGATCTCGCAAGTGTATTTTCTCCTTAGGAATCGTGGGGACCCCTAAGTGTGTTGCTCCCTTGTGAGTCGTAAGGATCTCACGCGGGTGGTTTCTCCTTACAAGGTCGAGAGGGCCATGTAAGTGTCCTTTAACGAGGTTGCGCCCTTTCAGGTTTTCACAAACACTCGCCGGTAGCCCAGTTGTTTTTACTCACGGAGCCCTTTCGGGTTTTCATCCGTGCCCATTTTGCTTATGGACATACCGTTTTTTTTATTCTTTTTATTTTTTTTTACGAGGTCGCACCCTTTCGGGTTTTCACGAACACTCGCCGGTAGCCCTGCTGTTTTTACTCACGGAGCCCTTTCGGGTTTTCATCCGTGCCCTTTTTTCTTATGGACATACCGTTTTTTATTTTTTTTTTATATTCATATATATATTTTTTCTCTTTTTTTTATTCATCTCATCAGCCTAAGGATGCTGCGGTAGTAGTTTAAAGACGTTTCGGTCCTTCATTAGTTTAAGGACGTTTCGGTCTGCCATTAGTTTAAGGACGTCTCGGTCCGTCCAGGAGAAGGCTGGCCACTGCTTATAAAGTTTGAGCTTAGGAAGATAGCGAGCGGACATAGTCGTCGTCATCTATCATTGACCTAGGCAGTAACTCATTAAGCGTTGTATTTCTTTAGGAAGCGACCATTTATTGGCCTGAAAGGCCTTTCACCGTGCATATCCATGAGTAGATAGGCTCCACCTTGGTAGACCCTGTCTATGATGTACGGGCCTTCATAATTTGGCTCGAACTTTCCCCGCTTGGCGCGATTGGGAATCATAGGCCTTTTGACCACTAGCACGAGTTCGCCTTGGCGGAATGTCCTCGGCCGGGTCAATTTTTCACACGAGCGCGTCATCTTTGCTTTATAAGCCTCCAGGTTTTGTTGCGCTATGAGCCGGGTCTCATCAAGGGCATCAAGCTCCTCAAGCCGAAGGTGAGCATTTTCTTCGTCTGTCAGCTTGTAGTGGACTGCCACTCGTAGAGAGGGTAACTCTATCTCGAGGGGGAGTACTGCTTCTGTACCGAATACCAACGCGTATGGCGTTGTGTTCGTGGCTGTCTTGAACGTAGTCCGATACGCCCAGAGAGCTTCTTGCAGTCTTTCGTGCCAGTCCTTCTTATTTCGGGACACCGTCTTCTTCATGATCTTTGTCAAGGTCTTGTTGAAGGCTTCAGCTAGACCGTTAGCTCGCGGATTATAAACCGAGGAATATCTCCAGTCTATATTGTGTTGTTGCGCGAAGTGACTAATCTTGTGGGTTCTGTAAGCTGGCTCATTATCGGAGATGATCCGTTGCGGAGTTCCAAACCGATATATGACGTGCGTCTTGAAGAAATGGAGGATATTCTCCGTCTTCACTTCCCTCAGCGGTACTGCTTCTGCCCATTTGGAGAAGTAGTCAGTCGTCGCCAGGATGAAACGATGTCCTCTAGACGATGCTGGTTCTATGGGGCCGACTATGTCAGTTCCCCACATTTCAAATGGCCAGCTAGCCACTGTCGGGTGTAGCGGATTTGGATGCTGGTGGATGAAGTCCCCATGGATTTGGCATGAGTGGCATTGCTTCGCGTATTCGAGGCAGTCCTGAATCATCGTGGGCCAGTAGTAGCCCATCCGTTTGATTTTCAACTTCATCTTTGGGCCTGCTTGGTGAGAACCGCATATTCCGTCATGAACTTCCTGAACGACTCTTTTCGCTTCTTCAGGTCCCAGACATCTCAACCATAGAGAATCAAATGACCTCTTGTACAGAGTATCATTGACGAAGGCGAAGGACAGGGCTCGTTTCATAAGCTGATGTCTTAAGGACGCATCTTCGGGCATTCGACGGTATTTGAAGTAGTCTATAAAGACTTCCCTCCAATCCTCGGCCTTTTCCGGGTCTTTTATTTGCATAGAAATTTGTTCAGTCGCTTCCTTCTCTTCGGGTGATTCCGGAGATTTTTCTTCTGGGGCAAGCACCCGACGGCTTTGTACCACGATTCTTACGTCATCGAGGTTCTCATCAGCCAGTTCCTTAGCGAGTTTGGCCAACGCGTCCGCTTTGCTGTTTTCCGTGCACGGTATGTTTTCCAAAGTGTATGAAGGAATTTGGGTCAACAGTTGTTGCACCTTTTCGCCGTACTTCACCAAGTCTGGTTTGCATGTTTGATAGTCGCCGTTTACTTGACTAATGACCAGCTGGGAGTCTCCGTATATGAGGAGGTTTTCAATTCCCATGTCGATGGCGATCTCGAGGCCTGCTAGCAGAGCTTCGTATTCGGCTTCATTGTTTGTCCTCGGCTCTGTTAGGGAGAAAGCAAAGCGCATTATCCCTCCTTGTGGAGTTATAAAGATGAGTCCTACCCCCGATTTGATTATAGGGGTACTTTGTTTGCGCTTCTTTATGGAGGATGCTCCATCGAAATAAAGCTCCCATCGGGTATCACCACCGTCGATCGCATCAAACGCATGTTCGTCTGGAAGATCGCAATTTAGAGGAGAATCGGCGGGTATCAGATGCTCAGTGAGGAAATCGGCGATGGCCTGGCCTTTTACTGCCTTGAGAAGCTGATAGGTTATCGAGAACTCCATCAAGAGCAAGGCCCATTTAGCGAGTCACCCCGTCAATATGGCCTTCGACATCAAATATTTAAGAGGGCCCACCTTCGAAATGAGACGGACTTCATGTGCCAACGCATAATGTCTGAGCTTTGTTATCGCAAAGATCAACGCCAGGCAATGTTTTTCAATGGGGGAGTAGTTGCTTTCTGCCCCCAATAGAACTCGACTCAAGTAATAGAGTGCTCTTTCCTTCCCTTGGTCGTTCTCTTGCGCCCATAATGCACCTAAGGAACCTTCGAGGGCGGTTGTATAAAGGATGAGGGGCTTTCCCTTGACCGGAGCAGCCAACACTGGCGGGTTCTGCAGGTATTGCTTGATCTCGTTTAGAGCGCTTTGGCATTTTTGGTCCCAGACGAACGGGGTCCCCTTCTTCATCAGGTGGCTGTAAGGACGGCACTTGCCTGAAAGGTTGGCTATAAATCGCCGGATATACGCAAGCTTCCCTTGGAGAGACCGCAGCTGTTTGAGAGTCCTCGACGGAGGCATTTCCATGATCGCCTTGATCTTTGACGGATCTATCTCAATACCTCGATGTCGGACGATGAATCCCAGGAATTTGCCCGAGGAAACTCCGAATGCACACTTGAGAGGGTTCATCTTCAAGTTGTATTGTCGAAGACGTTGAAATACGGTCCTCAGATGCTCGAGATGTTCCTCGTATGATTTGCTTTTAACCACGAGATCGTCGATATAGCATTCGACGATTTCGTGTATGAGGTCATCGAAGATCTTCTTCATGGCCCTCTGGTAGGTGGCACCGGCGTTCTTTAGACCGAAGGGCATCACCTTATAGCAGAATATACCCAAAGGAGTCCTGAAGGCGGTGTGCTTCTGGTCTTCGGGATGCATCTTTATCTGATTATACCCTGACGAGCCGTCCATGAAGGAGAAAACCTCATGAGTGGACGTGTTGTCTATCATCAGTTCGGTGACTGGCACTGGGAAATCGTCCTTCGGGCAGGCTTTATTGAGATCCCGGAAGTCTACGCATATGTGCACTGTCCCATTTTTCTTCATCACGGGGACGATGTTGGCAATCCATTCAGGATATTGAACCTCCTGAATAAAGCCGGAGTCGATCAGCTTCTTGACCTCGGCATTGATGATCATCTCAAGCTCGAGCCGCATTCTTCTTGGTGCCTGCTTGACTGGCTTGACGTCCGGGGATATTGCCAATTTGTGCACCGCAATTTCTGGATTTAGTCCCGGCATTTCGGAATAGTTCCATGCTAAACAATCTTTGTGCTGCATAAGCAGGTCTTTTAATGAATCCACCTTCTCTTCAGACAGCAGCTCACTAATGAATGTCGGTCGCGGATCGTTCGCTGTTCCTAACTCAATTTTCTTGAGGTTATCTGCAGTGGTATGGATTCCATCTTCCAGCTCTTTTGGCGCTGGTGGGAATTCTGAGATTACCTCGTCGTTGCTGTTTTCAAAGCACCAGGGAAGGTCATCCATGTCCTCGGGCTCTTCTTTCGATATTGTTATCACGTGACAAGTACGAATTCGCTTCCAATCCCAATGTGGAACTGGTTCTTCTTCCGTGGCCTTGGGTTCGTGCTTCTGTGGCGGCACTACCCTCCAGTTGTCGGACAGAGCGAACTTGCCAAGCTGATACTGATCTTTGACCCAATTCTTGAAGGTGAAGCAGTCTTCGATAGGATGCCCTACCATTCGGTGATAAAAGCAATAGTCTGGGTGTGAGACATCGCCTGCTTGTTCGGGGTGTTTAGACTCCGGCAGTGTAAGCATTTGATGTTTTTGAGCGAGGTCAAGTATTTTCTTCGTCTTGTCCCGAGGAAAAGAGTATGCTCGACCTATTTTTCTCATAAGGGATAGATCGGAACCGCTCGGCTCCCGCTTGCGTGGCCTCTTAACCCCGCTCCGTTGTTGTTGAGCGCCTTTTTCGCGTTTCGACTTGTTTCTGCCTTTGCTTCGAGCCTTCTTTATAACAGGTTGACAAGGAGTGGCATTTTCATCTTTCACGGCCTGTTGGAGGAGGCGTTGCGTTTTGGCTTTCTCGTAGATGACCATTTCGCGGTTATGGTCGTCTCGGACTTTTTGACCAGCTTCCCTTATAAGTTTGTCCATTTGTTCTTCGAACGACGGACTGGGCACTTTTGTGTCTGGAACTTTTACTGGTTCAGGATTAGCATCTTCCCATTGAGCATCTGCTTCTTCGTCAAAGTTATACACGACGTAGCAACCGTGGAGTAGCTCTCGTTTCTTTGACCGGATGTATCCAAGCCCGATTGTTTCCATTCTCCCATTAGGCAACTTGCGTTGAGTCCCGGGAACGTTCCAGACCCTGTCGTAGAATTTGGCTTTCCGAGCGGTCTGTTTGAAGGATATCCCCTGACGCTTCAGCAGCCTTTTCAAGCCTTCTGTATAATATCTAGGGAGACGAATGGGTTGAAGCCTGTCAAGCGTAGGATCCGCGCCATGCCAGATTTCTTTCTCCACTCTGGTTTCTTCAGAGCGGTAGAATAGAATTGCTTTTTCGCTTTCTCGCCTGGGAGGGATATAGAACGTCTGCAGCTCTTCTACATTGTAGGTATCAAGGGCATCCAGTTTTTTACGGTGTTTAAGCGGCACCATAGAGTCTTGTAGACTTTGCTCTTCGTCAGCGGACGTTCGTATTGAAGGCCGAGCAGAGAATATAGCATGGACCTCATCCTCCGAGTCACTACCAAAGATCAACGTAGGAGCAGATGGTCCCGGCTTGTTGTATTGGGGCGGACCCGAATAAACTATCTCCTCTTCCTCCTCGATATCACTCCCGAAAACAGGGATGGTGGCGTTAGCTTTGTTCTCCGGCTTGTGACACCTTTCCGTGTCTTCGAAATCCGGTAAGAAGTATTTGGCATCTTCATATTTGCGGACTTCGTTCACGGAGAATGGGTTCAGTTCTCCCGCCACGGTATACTCGAGACCATCCTTAGAATACTTCATACACTGATGTTGTGTAGAAGGGATGGTGTTGTACTCGTATAACCACGGTCGGCCGAGCAGAGCGTTGTAGCATGTCTTGGCGTCTATGACGTGGAACTTAATGTCCGTGATGAGTAGCCCAAAGCGTAGCGTCAGTATCACAGACCCAAGAGTTCTTGATGATTGGAAGTCGAACCCGGAGATGGTAATCTTATCCCGAGCAAGGTGCTGGACGCTCATGCAGATTTCTTTTAACACCCGTACATTGAGGAGGTTAACGGAGGATCCATTGTCGATCAGGATTTTGCCTATCTTTATATCATGACAGTATCCTGAGACATAAAGGGGGCGATTGTGTTCGCACGTCCCAAGGAGAAGGTCTTCATCACCAAAAGCGACATCGGCCGTGTGCACTTCCTCCAATTCATCTTTCATCTTTTCTTCGGCCAGGAAAGCTTGGAATTGCTCCGGATCCTGTAGTGCCTTGATTAACGAATCTCTCGCCTCCTTTGATAACAAAAGGGCGTCGAGAATGCTGAGCTGTGAGGGTAGCTTCCTCCGATGCGCTAAGACATTGTAATCCACCTTATTTCTCTTCGGCGGGTCCTTGGCACTTAGCTCCTCCACAACTTGGTCATCTAAGACGATATCTTTAGGGACCTTCTCTTTTCCTTTATCTTTTTTGTTTGAGGGTCCGAGATTCTTTTCGGGAAGCGTGTGATTACGTAGCCGGATATTTTCGCAGACTTTCGGCTCGTTTTCTTTTCCCGAGGTGGACTCTTTAAAGAGAGGGCCAAGCTCCAGCTCTTCATCAGAATCACTCCCGAATGTAGGTACCTGTGATCCCCCGGCGTTAACCATGCGACAATCACCGGTAGTTCTGTTAAACCCTTTGGTCATATTTTTCCGCTCCCGACGAGTTTTGCGCTTTTCCCGCTTAAAATGTTGTCGATGAGCAACATATCCTTACCACCATCTATCGAAAGCTTTGCACTCCTCAGTGGGGTGCGAAATCTTCTGATGATATAAGCAATAAGAGGGGTGCATTTCCATTTCACCAGTAATGTTTCCTTCGGAGGATGGTAGCTCCATGCCCATTGATATGGCCTTAGCAAACCTTTTCCTCATCTTGAATTGGCTTTTGTCGGTAGTGGAGATATTTTGCTCCAGCGGGAGCGTCTCAGCTCTTTCATCAAGTCGCTGGCGCTTGGCCATTTCAAATATAGCCGTCTCGCGTTCTCGATCAGCTTTACTCTTCAGCAGAGCTTCGTTGAGGAATGCGTCAATTACCTCATCTGATGGCCCCAGAATTTTTGATTCAGTATCTGCCCCCAGCTTTTCAGTGCAGGGAGTCTCCTCATCGTCCGTCAACGAATGGGAGATCATATGGCAGCTCGCCACGTATGCCTCAGACTCATCAGACGAACTTTCTCCCTCATCTTCCTCTTGAAAGACGTGGTTAAGAAACTCATGGAGCGTAATGGGAGTCCGTGCTTTCTGGTTGTATTCCTCCAGCGCGTCAATTTGTTTTTGCAAGTCTGTGCGCTTGTCACCAGGCTTTACAGACTTCTTAGATTTCTTCTTCTTCTTCTTCGAAGATTTTGACGGCTGGTTGCGAGTTCTTGGGCCACCACCATCGGTCTTTGGAGTTGTACGTGGCTTCAACATCCCCTCAATGACCTGCGGTTCTAACGGGTTCTTTTACTTGATCGCTGGGCATGCCTGAAGGTCGTTCAACATTCTCTTTGTCTTAGCTGACAGCACAACCTCCCATGGGGTTTCTTCAACGAGAGAGCACGTTGCCCCCGGCATGTTTATCCTTTTAGAGGCGTGAGGTTGCGGCAGACTCACCTTCCATCTATCGGATAACGCGAACTTGCCCTGTTGGTACTGGTCTTCAAGCCAATTTTTGAAGACGTAGCAATCTTCGATCGGATGACCCAGTACCCGGTGATAGGGACAGTAGTTGGGCTCATTGACATCATTTGGTTGCGACGGACGTTTTGGCTCCGGCAAATTTATGAGTCGATTGCGCAATGCCAACTCAAATAACCTTCTTGTTTTATCTAGGGGAAATGAGTAAAGACGTCCTAGTCTCTCCTCAAGGGATACCTGTGGACGCATATTATTTTGACGAACAACCGGCTTCGAGTTGCTTGGTTGTTGTTGAGCATTAGCGACAACGATCGCTTTTCCCTTCCCCTTGTCATTTCGGGAGTCCGGCTTTGGAAGAGGGGGTTTATGGCCCATCTGATCTATTTGCGCTAGCTTGTCAATCAAGGCCTGGAAGGTAGTCGGCTTGAAAAACATCATAAATTGCGAGATGGTTGCTTGCGGATCAAGGGTTCCCACAAACATACCCACCGCGGGAGCTTCTTCAATGCGCTGCTCGCACTTGAACCATAAGTTTCGCCACCGTATAGCGTATTGGACCCATGTCTCACCTGGCTTTACCCTGGCGTTAATCAGTGCCGTCATCGGGGTGCGTTCACTGGCGCTTGCAAAACGCTGGGTAAACAGCAGCTCCATCTCCGCGAAGGTCTTGATAGAGTCGTTCGGGAGCTCAGAGTACCACTCGAACGCTGTATCTGATAAGCTGCCAACGAACTGGCGAAGCAACAGCTTGTCATCACCGCCGGTGTTGCCGCAGAGTGCTCTGAACTGGGCAACATGCTGGTGAGGATTGCCCATCCCCTTATAGACATGGAACTTGGGAATTGTGTAGCCCGGCGGGTACTTGATTTGGTCGTACCAACTCGGATACGGTCGTCCTGTTTTTACGACTTGGCCGGCTGCTTCAGTCGCATGATGAACCCGTATTTGTTGGGCTATGTACTCGTCCAAGTCAGCTTTGGAGATTGTCTCCTCCTTAGCTATTGACAGAGCTGGTGGAGGATTTGACGTCTCTCCCCTATCGTCTTCAAGGACGATCGGGGGATCTTCGGCCGGAGGATCTTGTTGGATCATCATCCCCACCATGTCTTGGAACATGAGGCCCATACGCTTTATGTTGGCTGCTTGTTCAGCAGCCTCTTTGTCCTTCTTCTCCAATATTCGAAGAAGGAATTCGGCATCGGTTTCTTTCTCCTGGCGTTCATCCGAGGACGTTTCAGGGTTTTCTTTTGGCCCAGTAAGTGCGGCCATAGCGTTCATCATCTCTTGGATCTTCTGCTGCTGCTCCTGCGCTTTGGTCACCGATCGTGTGAGCGGTCTATGACCTGTTGATATGCGGCTGTCCTCTTTGCCGGACGCCATGTAGACGGTATGAACTATGATGCCCCCGGACTTAGGGCGTTTGGGTTCACCACCTTTGACATTCGTCGTCGGCGTGAGGACTTTCTCTGGCCTCCTTCTCTTATGGGCCGTTGAAGTTGAGGGGGCCGTTGCTTTGGGCACCCAAGTGGTCGTCACCTTTCTTTGCTTGATCGGGGGATTTTCTTCTTGCCAACCTTTCGACTTCTTCTGTCGGCGAGAGAAATTAGGATCAATCACAGATTCTCGGACTCGCTGCCATGTCTTGTAAATCCTGGAGGACAGCGATTGAGGAGGCTGCTCCGGCTTTTCTGCTTCCACGGCGGTCTCTACCGGTGGAGGAGATCTTTTAAGGACCGCAGTTGGCGAGTTTTTGCGTACCCTGTTCAACAGCTCAAAGCTGTTCCCGGTTGGATCAGCAGCGTTAACTTCCACCGTTGGAGCTGGCGGAGTTATCCCAGAGGGGGAGTTGCCCCCAGTCTTCCTTACCCGGCGCCAGTGGCGTCGTCGGGCGCGATGAGTTGTCGGTATTGGTTTAGTGACGGAGATGGCCTCGTCTTGCCCCCTGTTCAGGTGTGGGGCTGTTGCCGGCGTCAGCCTATTGAAGACTGATGTCTTTTGAGCAGCAGGAGCAGGAGTGGGAGTTGGGACGGTCAGTCTTGTAAAGACCGATCTCTTAGCAGGAGAAGCCGCCTTGACGACTTCAGGAGCAGGTTTGCCTACTCTTTTTGGAATAACCTTTTCTGGGACTGCAAGCTTCATTGTGGGCCCGCAGGAGTTTTGGCCCAGTCTGGAGAAGACCGAGGCACTGGCGTTGGGCGACCCGTTGAGAGGGGCCGCAGTAACTGAAAGTCGATAGAAGACCGACTTCTTAGGAGCTTCTTGTACGGGCACGGGGGTGCTGAAGCTTGTTGGCAGAAGCATAGTTCCAAAAAACAACCTCGTGGTGGCTTGAGTAATCAGCTCCACGGGCATGGTGAACAAAGAGGCCGCTTGGGGCCCGTAGGTTATGCCCCCAGTTGAGGCCGGACGCGAGCTGCAGCTGCAGTTGGAGCACTTCGAACAAGTAGAGGCCATCGATGCTTGATTTCTTTTCTGCGCCAAGCAAGAGACTAAATCTTAGTAAACTTGAAACCTAAGGGCAACCATTAACAAACCGTGATTCGTTCGCGAATACGACACACGAAGTGTGGAGTGGAAAGAGGAAAAGGTCCCACTGGGCGTGCCAGAATCTGTTCCCCTCCGAAAGACGGCGACGACGTTAGGACGCCTTGCCTGAGATTCGGGGCAGATGCTATTTGGTTTTACCCGTCCACCTCTCCGAAGATGCCAAGTTGATTTATGGCACCGTGTATCGGAGGTTTAGACGGATGCGGCCGATGTAGCAGACTTCGTCAGATTCTCCCTCGCTTGAGGGGTTTTTGATTGTGGGGATGCTCTTCCCTGCAGGCGCAAGCACCTGCAGTTAATTACGCTACCGCATCGCAGTAACAACTTTCTCCTTCTACAGAATTTCACTTCGTGTCGTGGGTGTTTGTTTTGTTTGTGGTTGCCCGTGGATTGTATACGGAGACTATTTATTTCGTCGCCCGTAGGACGTGGATTAGTCCAAATCCGTACTTTCTTAGATTTGGGTTTTGGGTTTTGGGTTTTGGTTTAAGGATACGTTAGCCATATTTGAGGCTAAGATCAACTTAAACGTTTATTAAGGATACGTTAGTCTAATTTCCAGACTAAGATCTACTTAACGGGATCGTCTAGATCCATTTCCAGTTTAGGGACATGGTGGTCCATTTAATATATGGCCGTCGGGACCCGTCACCTCTCTGACGACGTTGAAGGATTACAACGACATGTGTCAGAGGAGTTCGGAGATGTACCCTTGAACCAAAGTTGATTGGGGGTCTTATAGTCCAATTTGGGACTAAAGTCTGTTTGAATGTTTAAGGATACGTTAGCCATATTTGAGGCTAAGATCAACTTAAACGGGATCGTTTAGATCCAACAAAAGAGCGTTTGGGAGCTCTATTGTTCCAGTTTAGGGACGTAGTGGTCCATAGGTAGTTTAGGGACATTGCGGTCCATTGGTAGTTTAAGGACGTATAAGTCCATAGGTTTAAGGACCCCACAGTCCATGTTTTAGTTTAAGGACGCATAAGTCCGTGGGTTTAAGGACCCCACAGTTCGTGTTTTGGTTTAAGGACGCATAAGTCCATGAGTTTAAGGACCCCACAGTCCGTATTAATGTGTGGTTGTTGGGACCCATCGCCTCTCTGACGTCGTTGAAGGATTACAACGTCATGTGTCAGAGGAGTTCGGAGATGTACCCTCGAACCGGATGTAAATTGATTTAGGAGAGCAGTCTTGCTCAGTCAATTTAATTTGAGGACTTACGGCCATGATTGGGCTAAGTCCAGTTGAAAATATTCAACGTTTTTTTATCATTGGCCTATTAGGCCTGTGCTAGGGCTTTGCCCATGTTTAATAATGCACTGCATTTTATTTTGGCCTGCTAGGCCTTTCTGATTTGGGCTCTGTCCCTTTATAAATGATGCAGAGCATCTGTTTGGACTCTGCCCTTCTTTAAAATAATGCATTGCATTTAATTTGTCATATTAGGCCTTTTTTAATTGGGCTTGTCCCTTCTGTAAATAATGCAGCGCATTAATTGTCTGACAGTGGTCATGTGGCCTGTCAGGCGCTTTGCGCTAATTAATGAGCTCAAGCGCATGTGGAGGTGACACGTGTCACGGTCTGGTGAGCGCAAGCGCAGTTAGCGCAGTGCGCTGCGCTGCTGACACGTGGCGCGCTCTGGTGAGTTGCACCAATTTCAGAGAGCAATGCTCTATTTTAAAAGCGCATAGCGCAAGTTGTCCTGGAGCTGACACGTGGCGCTCTCTGGTGGCTTGCGCCAACCCAAGAGCGCAACGGTACAGATTACAAGTGCAAGGCACTGTTTTAATATCTTGATCCAATTTTGGATTCAAGAAAAGAATCTTTTTAAGATTCCAGAACCAGTGGTTCATCAAAAGGCAATGCCTTTGTGTAGATCAAATGATCTAATAAAGAAGTATATTACTTCTTATTTTATTCTTATCATTTGATCTTTTCCTTTTATTTTAAGATCTTGATCTTGTTCTTAAATCATTGATCTTTTCAGAAGAAATTCTTCTTTTCAAAGGTTTACCTTCTTTTCTTTCTGATTTTTTCTCAAACTTTCTTTTTAGGAGTTCTCTGAATTCTTTTTCTATTTCTCTGTCAATGTTCTCTTTTCTTCTTCTTTTTATTTATTTTAGAAAGAAGGATCATTGGTCGTTGGGACCCACCACCTCTCCGACGACATTGAGAGATTACAGTGCCATATATCGAAGGTGTGGAGGGATGTACCCTTTGAACCATGTCTCACTCATTAGGGGGGAAGAACAGGCTGGAGCTTAAGCTTCTCGCTGCTGAAAAAGGCTTCTTTGCGTTCGCGCACGTGCGTCGCACGTGTTGGGCGCTCATATTTGCACGTAGCGCACATGGATCTTGCGCATATGCGCATTATGGGAGGGGGGAGCAAGCTCCTATGGAGAACGGGTCTCCTTTTAATTGAATATTCTCATGTGGTGCGCACGTGCGTTGCACGTGGTGCGCGCGTGGCGAGCACACGTGCGTTGCACGTAGCGCACATGCGCATTATGAGGAGAAGCAGGGCTTCTATATATGGAGAACAGGTTCCTTTTAATATTATTAAATGTTCTCATGTGGTGCGCACGTGCGTTGCACGTGGTGCCGCATGGCGGGCACACGTGCGTTGCACGTAGCGCACATGCGCATTATGAGGAGAAGCATGGCTTCTATATATGGAGAACATGCTCCTTTTAATATTATTAAATGTTCTCATGTGGTGCGCACGTGCGTTGCACGTGGTGCCGCATGGCGGGCACACGTGCGTTGCACGTAGCGCACATGCGCATTATAAGGAGAAGCATGGCTTCTATATATGGAGAACAGGCTCCTTTTAATATTATTAAATGTTCTCATGTGGTGCGCACGTGCGTTGCACGTGGTGCCGCATGGCGGGCACACGTGCGTTGCACGTAGCGCACATGGCGCTTGCGCATATGCGCATTATGGGGAGGAGCATGCTCCTATCTTGGAGAACTAAGCTCCTTTGAGTATTGAATCCTTTGAGGATTGAACTCCACCCTTTCTAAGAGGTATCCCCTCTTATTTATATGGGAGTGGTAGAGAAGCCATCTCTCCTTTTCCCGATCTGGGACTAAAAAATGCATTCCCCATGTAGTAGAGCATTACTTTAGATTACACGTGCATAACACATTTGCTCATAACTTTTGATCTCGGATGAATTATGAGGCCCGTAATATATCAAATCGAAGGTCCTTTCGAGATGCTTTCAATATAATCAGAATTTAGCCATTTCTCATTCCGGAGTTTGTCAAAATACAGCTCGGAAAATACTAGTTCGCATCTTCTTCCTTAGATCACATGTGCATAGACATTTGCTCATAACTTTTGATCCCGGATGAATTATGAGGCCCATAATATATCAAATCGAAGGTCTTTTCAAGATACTTTTAATACCATCAGAATTTAGCTGTTTCTCATTCCGGAGTTTGTCAAAATACAGCTCGGAAAATATTGGTTCGCATCTTCTTTCTTAGATCACATGTGCATAACACATTTGCTCATAACTTTTGATCCCGGATGAATTATGAGGCTCATAATATATCAAATCAAAGGTTTTTTCGAGTTGCTTTCAATACCATCATAATTTAACAGTTTCTCATTGGGGAGTTTATCAAAATACAGGCCGGAAGATACCGGCTCGTATTTTCTTAAGCGTATCGCTGCCATTTGATACCTTGGACTCTTTTGCGCAGAAATTTTTGGCGGGAACATCAACTTTGACCTAGCTGTGGGTTTCCTAGCTCTGATGCTAGAGGCTCCATACTTTTGAACCTACAGTGCTTTCTGTATTTTTGAACTGATATTCCTTTTGCCTTTCTTTGCAGATACCATGGACAGTCATTTGTATTCCATCAGGGACATCATCTCTTATGCTTACATTCGCTCTTATGGGCCGATCTATACTGACGCCCACCGTGAAGCCGTGTTGCATCGATTTGAGGATCATTGTGGGCGATTGCTTTCTCGCAGCTCTTCAATGTTGCAGATGATTTTTAAATCAATCTAGAATGCTGTACCTGGGCTTTCTGAGCCGTGGTCGCTCCAAGTATTTAATTAGGCTGAGGACAAAATACACTCGGTCTATCTGATGGGCTTGAGATCTAAAAATTAAAGGAACCGCACGACTACTCTGCTGCACCAGATTTATCAGCAGAAAGCGATAATATCCTCATACGCGAGGATGGAGGATATAAGTGGTAACCCCGAAGCTTATCTTCATGAACGGGCGTACAAGAAGATGGTAGACGATGCTGATGAAGCCTTGCTTGAATTTATCTTTGAATCCATCAATCCTTGTACCAACGCCAGTATCTTGCCGTTGTAAACTTTGAATGATGAAATGAGTTTTATTTTGAATGTTCGTCCTCTGTAATCCGTCTTTTGACGTATGAATGCAGAACACCTTTTGTTCATGAATTGCCCTTCTTTTTCTCTGCTTATGTTGAAATGTTTTTTCTTAGTTTATTTACTCGTTCCGGAGAATTCAGTTTACCTTACCCTTAGGTGTAGATAAACTCAGACTGACGTTAACATACCCCTACTAGTATAAGAGGCTGTCGGGTTTATGGTACTGGGTTTAGTCTGTGACACTGTTGCATTAGCTAACTTCTTCTTGATTTGCGTCCCATAGGTAGCGGTTCGAGTAGCCACACACTTACTGTATATTCAATCCCTTCTGAGGCGGTGATACAACATCTCAAGTAATCTACCTAGGCTGGAGTATCCATATTGCTGTCAGATGATTCAGCGTTAGGTATCACCGTGACACTTTACTTTGAGGTCGGACTCTTTCTTCGAGTCTTAGGGAAGTCATAACCACACCCTTCTGAGGTGAGATGACATCCATTGGTCCTCATGCATATATACATCATGCCATTGAGACTTGGAGTTAGGAATTTGCCATCACTCTGCTTTTGCTTTGGCTCTTTTGAGCTTTGCGGACGCTATGCCTGTACTCTGCGGAAGTAGAATGGACATCCAAGTAGTATTTAGGCTGTACGTATTGCCGTTAAGACTCCATTCTGCATTTGTTCGAACATGGTGGAACACATTTCTCCTTTTTTCTTTGTTTGTACCCGTGGATTGTATACAAGAGTCGGAACCGAACTTCTTATAAGGCAGAAAAATCTTCTTCTTCTTTTTTTATCCGCGATTGCTCTATCATTTTAGCTTTTCTTATCGCGAAAGTCGCGATTGCTCAATCATTTCGGCTATTTCATTTTATTTTTTCTCGCTGATTTTTATTGCGAGCTGCCCAATCATTTCAGATATTTCTTTTCTTTTCTTTTTTTTATTTCTCGGGTTAACGACTTAGGGGTCGGGAGTTTGGATTTCAGGTTGGCATCAGCGTTGCTAACACTGAAGCACGTATGCCAGGAGCAATTCATCATCTTCCTGGGGAAACTTGGGATTTGATACTCGTTTTGGCATCAGTATCGCTACAACTGGAATATTGTCAGGAGCGACTCATCATTTGTCGTTGCGTATTTGGACAATGGTTGCTTAAAAAACAGGTTTAGATCCATGTCAACTAAGGCTTTTTGTCTTTATAAGCCGTTAGGGTATCGTATAGGTATTTTCTCTATACGAGTCGAGAGGATCTCGTAGGTGTATTTTCCCTTAGGAGTCCCGAGGATCCCTAAGTGTATTTTTTCTCATGAGTCGTATGGATTTCACTAGAGTGTTTTCTTTTCACGAATTTGCGCCCTTTCGGGTTTTCACAAATTGGTGGGTATTCTTGCTGTTTTTACTCATGGAGCCTTTTTTGGTTTTCATTCGTGCTCTTTCTGCTTATAGACGTACCCATTTTTTTACTCCCTGATTTTGTTGCAAGTTGGTGCTCTTTTCAACATCAGCATTGCTATGCTGGAATAGTGCCAGGAGCGAATCATCATGTGTCTTTTACGGAAACTTAAGATTTGGGTTTTAGGCCGGCATCAGCACCGCTAACACTAAAGTATAATGTCAGAAGCGACTAATCATTTGTCGTTACCCGTTGGACAATGGTGGCTTAGAAGACAGGTTTAGACCTTGTCAACTAAGGCTTTTTTACTTCATGAGCCGTAAGGGCCCGATAAAGGTATTTTCTCTCTACAAGTCGAGAGGATCTCGTAGGTGTATTTTTTCTTAGGATTTGTGAGGAATCCTAAGTGGGTTTTCCCTTATAAGTCATAAGGATCTTACAAGAGTATTTTCTACTTACAAATCGAGAGAATCTCGCAAGCGTATTTTCTCCTTAGGAACCGTGGGGATCCCTAAGTGTATTTTCTCTCGTGAGTTGTATGGATCTCACAATAGCGTTTTCTTTTCATGAATTTGCGCCCTTTCAGGTTTTCACAAACCTGCAAGTAGTCCTGATGTTTTTACTCCCGGAGCCCTTTCGGGTTTTCATTCGTGCCCTTTTTCTTATGTACGTACCAGATTTTTTTTAGCCTGAAATAGCCGGTAGAACTCTCGGATGTAGCTTCGCTGCTGGTCCCCAACATTGCTTGCCAGTAGGACTTGGGGATGATATAGCTTGTTTGTGCTCGTGGATTGTATACGGAAGCCAATTTGGAGGCTTGCCGTAGGGAAGGATGCCAATTTAATGACATAACGGTCAATGCAAAATTTGGATGGGGTATGGCTTGTTTGGGCCCATGGATTGTATACAGTGATCAATTTGGAGATCGGCCGTAAGGCAGAATGCCATTTTAGGGACATAGCGATCCATATTTAGCTTTTGGAGTCTCGATTTAAGATGACAGCGAGCAGAAAAAGTCGTCGTCATCTATCATTGACCCAAGTTGTGACTCTTCAAGCATAGTATTTCTTGAGAAATCGATCGTTTATCGGCCGAAAGAGTCTTTCTCCATGCATGTCCATCCGCAGGTAAGCCCCGCCTTGGTAGACTTTTTCTACGATGTACGAGCATTCATAATTTGGCTCGAACTTTCCATGTTTTGTGCGGTTGAGGATCATCGGTCTTTTGATAACCAGTATGAGTTCGCCTGGGTAGAATATTCTCGGTCTGATTAGCCTTTCATATGCCTGGGTCATCCTTCCCCGATGGGCTTCCAGACTTTGCTGTGCTGCGAGACGGGTTTCTTCAAGAGTATC
This sequence comes from Agapanthus africanus, assembly GCA_030015575.1. Taxonomy (NCBI): domain Eukaryota; kingdom Viridiplantae; phylum Streptophyta; class Magnoliopsida; order Asparagales; family Amaryllidaceae; genus Agapanthus; species Agapanthus africanus. The sequence goes on from JASDDO010000010.1 coordinate 372,695,734, forward strand.
AAGTTCTTCGAGCCGGAGATGAGTATTTTCTTTATCTGTAAGCTCATATTGAATCGCCATTCACAGTGAGGGAAGTTCGATCTCCAGCGGGAGCACTGCTTTGGCACCGAACACCAATGCATAAGGCGTCGTCTTTGTGGTTGTCTTGAACGTCGTTCGATATGCCCAAAAAACTTCATGTAGCCTTTCGTGCAATCCTTCTTATTCTTAGACACCATCTTCTTTATGAGCTTGGTTAGCGTCTTGTTGAAAGCTTTAGCTAGACCGTTAGCTCGAGAATTATAGACGGATGAGTATCTCCAGTCTATCTTGTGTTGTTGTGTGAATCAGTTTATCTCATGGCTTTTGTATGCCGGTCCGTTTTCTGAGACTATTCGCCGTGGAACTCTGAACTGATAGATGACATGCGTTTTGAAGTAGTGTAGGATATTCTCCATCTTCACTTCTCTTTATGATATCGCCTCTGCCCATTTGGAGAAATAGTCGGTTGTCGCCAAGATGAACCGGTGTCCTTTAGATGACGCCGGTTCAATAGGGCCCATTATGTCGGTCCCCCAAATCTCAAACGGCCAGCTGGCTACGGATGCAGCGGATTTGGATGATGATGTATGAAGTTCCCATGTATTTGGCATGAGTGGTACCGTTTTGCATATTCGATGTAATCATGAATCATCGTGAGCCAATAGTAACTCATTCTTTTAATCTTCAACTTCATCTTCGGACCAGCTTGATGGGATCTGCAAAGTCCATCGTGAATTTCTTAGATAACCTTTTTGGCTTCCTTCGGTCCTAGGCATCTTATCCATATATGATCGAAGGACCTTTTATATAGGGTTCCGTTGACATAGGCAACCGACAGAGCTCTTTTGATGAGCTGGTCTTTGTGACGCGTCTTTATGCACTTGTTGGGACTTGAAGTAGTCTACGAAGACTTCCCGCCAGTCCTTCTTTTCTTCTTCTTCTTCTTCTTCTTCTTCTTTTGTATCAAGGACATTTTCTTCGGGTACTTCATTTAGAGGTTCCGAAGTTATTTCTACGGGTGCTAGGACCTTGCGGCTTTGGAAATAATCATTACATCGTCAAGGTTTTCATCTGCCAATTCTTTGGCCAACTTGGTTAATGCACCCGTTTTGCTGTTTTCTGCTCTCGGCAAGTTCTCCTATGTATATGATGGGATCTGCATCAGTAGTTATTGCACCTTTTCTCCATACTTTATCAGCTCTGGCGTGCATGTCTTGTAATCGCTATTGACTTGACCGACGATTAGTTGAGAATCCCCGTATATGTGGAAGCCTTGATTCCCATATCGATCACGATTTTGAGACCGGCTATGAGAGCTTCATATTCCTCTTCGTTGTTGGTCTTAGGCTCCGTCAACGAGATTGCATGGCGTGTTATTCCGCCCTGTGGAGTGACAAAAATGAGGCATATTCCGACCCTGATTGCTGGATGGTTCCTCTTTCACACTTTTATTGAAGATACTCCATCGAAATAGAGTTCCCATTGGCGATTTTCTTCTTCTTCTTTCTTCACAACAGCGTTGACTGAATGTTCATCCGACAGCTCACAGTTTATTAGAAAGTCAGCTGGGACAAGTTGTTTAGCGAGAAAGTCGGCGATGACTTGTCCTTTTGCCTCTTTGAGGGGGAGATAAACGATCGTGAACTCCATGAGAAGAAGGGTCCATTTTGAAAGCCTCCATGTCAGTATAGTTCTTGTCATAAGGTATTTGAGGGGATCTACCTTCGATATAAGGTGGACTTCATGCACCAAGGCATAATGTCAGAACTTCGTGATTGCGAATATCAGCGCCAAGCAGTGCTTCTCGATAGGGGAGTAATTGCTTCTGCTCCCAACATGACTCGACTTAGGTTGTACAAATCCCTTTCTTTTCCTTAGTCATTCTCATGTGCCCATAGTGCTCGTAGAGAACCATCAAGTGCGGTTGTATACAGAATGAAGGGTTTTCTCTTCATCAGGGTAGCTAATACCGGTGGATTTTGCAGATATTGCTTGATTTCCTCTAATACTTCTTGGCATTATTGGTCCCATATAAAAGGAGTTCCTTTTTTCATAAGGTGGCTGAACGGACGGCATTTTCCAGAGAGATTGGCGATGAACCGTCGGATATACGCGAGCTTTCCTTGGAGCGACCGCAGTTGCTTGAGGCTTCTTGGAAAGGGTATTTCTGTAATGGACCTGATTTTAGAAGGTTCGATTTCAATCCCTTGGTGGCGAATGATAAACCCTTGGCATTTGTCGGAGGAGACTCCAAATGCGCATTTCAGCGGGTTCATCTTTAGGTTATACTCCCGGAGACGTTTGGAGACGATCTTGAGATGATTCCAGTGCTATTCATGGGACTTACTTTTGACAAGATCATCAATGTAGCATTCGACGATCTCATGAATAAGGTCATCAAAGATCTTCATCATCGCTTTTTTATATGCCGCCTTTGCATTCTTTAAGCCGAATAGCATCACCTTGTAGCAGAATACGCCTAATGGTGTGCGAAAGGCCATATGCTTATGGTCTTTGGGATCCATCTTTATCTGATTGTATCCTAAAGATCCATCCATACATAAGAAGACCTTGTGAGTGGAGGTGTTGTCGATCATTAGCTTGGTAACTGGTATGGGGAAATCATCTTTCAGGCACGCCTTGTGTAGGTCCTGGAAGTCCAAACAGATCCGAATTGTTCCATTCTTTTTCATTACGGGAACAATATTGGCGATCCAGTCGGGATACTTTACTTCATGGATGAAGCCAGAGTCTATAAGCTTTTTCACTTCGGCATTAATGCTTATCTCGAGTTCAATCCGCATCTTTATTGGTGTCTGTTTGACGGGCTTTATCCCTGGCGTTATGGCCAGTTTGTGCACTGCTATGTTTGGATCGAGACCTGACATCTCGGAATAATTCCAGGCGAAGCAGTGTCGAAATTCTATGAGTACCGTCTTCAGAGTAGCTACCTGTTATGATAGCAATTCACTGACAAATTTTGGTATCGGGTCATCTTCTTTAAGTTGTCTGCCGTGATTTGTATCCCATCTTCCAGCTTTTTTGATGCCAGCGGCAGTTCTGAAATTTCCTCGTCTTCATTTGCGAAGCATCTGAAAAGCTCAGACATATTTTCATCTTCTCCCTCATTTGAGATGCTTATTATGCAGCAGGTATGAGTTCACTTACGCTTTCTAAATCGAACGGGCCCCAATTTGATGGCATAGACTATCTTTGGCTCGTGCTTCCATGGCGGGTTTACCCTCCAACTATTGGTCAGTATGAACCTGCCTTGTCGGTATTGTTCTTCAACCCAGTTCTTGAACATAAAGCAATCTTCGATTAGGTGATTTATCACTTGATGGTATAAGCAATAATAAGGGCGATCGATCACATTTACTTGCTCGGGTAATCGTGATTCTAGAAGTGACAACATCTGGTACTTCATGACGAGGCCAAATATCTTCTTTGTCTTATTTTGAGGGAAACAGTATTCCCGCCCCATCTTCTTTATAAGGGATGGACTACAACCGAACTTATTCCGATAGATAGGCGTCTTGGGACTGCTCTGTTGTTTTTGGGTATCGTCTACGATCATCACCTTATTCTTGTCCTTGCCGCTTTGAGATTCTCCTTCTTCATAGGAGGATGAAGGCAGCTGTGGTTGAGGAGTATCACGTTTTACCCCTTCCATGAATTACTTGTTTAGGCGCCGTCATCTGGCCATTTCATATTCGGCCATCTCACGGCTTTAGTTTTCTTTGCTTTCTTGAAAAGCTTTTCTTATCATCCTATCAACCTCGAAGTTCTTTGTGCAGGCCCTGCCCCCTGCTCGGTTGTGCTGTTTATCGGCAAAACCTCTTCTTTTTCGTTTATGGTATGACAACTGTGAGTTCACTCCCCCTTCTTGGACTGGATATATTCCAATTCGGTAGTATTGAGCTTCCTGTTGGGCTTAATTTCGCGAGTCCTGGGCACTTCCCAGATCCTTTTGTAGAATTTGGCTTCTCGAATGGTTTGCTCGAACGGTACCCTTTGATGCTTCAAGAAATCCTTTAATCCTTTTGTGAAGTATCTAGGCATGCAGATGGGCTGCAACCTGTCGATGTTTGGGTCGAGTCCATGCCGGATTTCTTTCTCCACTTTAGTCTCTTCCAATTTGTAGAAGAGATTTTCTTTTTCATCTCTACGCTTAGGAGGTATATAGAATGTTATCAGCTCCCCCACATTGTCGGTGCTAATGATGTCGAGCTCTTTAGAGTACCGAGGCTGAACCATCGTGACATGTAAAGTCCGATCAGCTTCGTTAAAGGTTTTCACCAGAGGAGGGGTGGAGAATATCGCTTCAACCTCCTCCTCTAAATTGCTCTAGAACATAGGGACGATTAGTGTCGACTTTTGTTCATCATTCTTAGGTTGGCCGGAGAACACTATTTCCTCCTCTTCTTCCGTATCGCTTCAAAAGATTGGGATAGTGGCCACCTGATTTACTTGCTTTCCGTTTTGCCGGCTTTCTCGTTATTCTCGAAATCTGGCAGGAAGTACATGGCATGTTCATACTTTCGTACTTCATTGACCGAAAAAGGATTGAGCTCACCTGTGATGACGTGCTTTTTTCCATCCTTTAAATATTTCATACAATGATATTTTGCAGAAGGGATGATATTATACTCGTGTAACTATAGCCTATCGAGCAGAGCTTTATAGCATGTCTTAGCATCAATCACATAGAACTTGACGTCCATTACCATCTGTCCAAAACAAACCGTCAAAATCACAGAACCAAGTGTCTGTGAGGATTGTGAGTCGAATCCCGAGATGATAATTTTCTCCCGCACTACGTACTGAACTTCCATGCATAGTTCCTTCAATACCCTCACATTGAGCAGGTTGACTGATCGAAAGATATTTATCGTGTCATTTTTAATTCTAAAGAAATCGCAATCAAGACGGCATCGCGTGTAACTAGCCGTGATGAGTACGGGTCGTCCGCAGGGAGATGGTGCATTTTAGGTTCTTGCTCTCACGAGTTAAGCCAAATGTCCGAATTGTTCGATTCTAACCTATATGTTTTGTATATATGCAAACGAAACGCTTGTTAGAGATAGAGATATGTTAATTTAAGTTGGGAAAATCCGTACTTATTCCTTTATGCATCACTTGACAATTGAAGGCGGGGTAATCGGGAACAATGTGGGTTAGGGTGCTTAAGCACGGTATTTGCGAAATCCGGATTATTGACCCTTATCCTTCCGTTCTTGTATTTTAACTTTCGCCTCCGGCCAAACCAAATGCAACCGGTCATGTTTAGGAATCACCGCTATTTTGGTAGGATAGGGTGTCTAACGGAGCGCTTGCGTGAGATTTGGACAGAGTTCATGTTAGTTCCGACCGCGATTAGAGATTAGATTAATGATTGTTTTGGTAAAGGCTAGAAATGAACGGAGTTCCGTGTCGAGATAAGGGTTAAGAGTGGGATTCCTTTTCCCTCCAGAAACCCTAATCTACACGCATCACTGTCGTTCTAGTTTTAAATCTATTAAAGGATAAAAAGGATAATTTTTAATTAATCGTCCATAACTACTAAATCCTAACGAACTCTACAAGCCCCTTCTTATATTAACTACATCCATAAATAATCTAGATCTATATTTTGCATTCTCGCTTAACGTAGATCTAGAAACCATTCTACAATATTCTTTATCCCTCCTCTCTTTTTCAACACATCTAAACTAAGAGTAAAAGATTCAACTGAACAAATGTGTAATAACAAATGTGCAGTTTTATCAACTGAACAAATACCCCCAAACTTATCTTTGATCGTCCCGAGCAAACTAGTTTATTCAAGAGAAGGAGAGAAAAAAGAAAGGAGAAAACAAAGCACACTTTCGTAGGCAAACACGATTGCACTGAGCACGTGCAACAAGCCGTTAAACCTCTAGGTGTCCTGTCACGACCTGAAAGTACGGAATATGACCGGCACTTAGACTACGAAACGTCTCGAGGCGTACGTAATCTAAGTAAGCCGAAAAACCCAGAAATCCAAACCAAGAAAAGTAGTAGAGTGAAGGAAAACCAATTTAAATCAAGTAGTTTTAATAGCATAAGCCGAGTTATGCGGTTTTAAAAACATCAAGTATTTCCTGAAAATTTCGGCAGAGTCTTCTTTGAAAATACTGGCTCCCAAACGGGATACAACATGAATAGTATACGGAATCAATAAAAAAGCATCCCCAAGCGGGAGCTAGCTCTTCGTCAATCGACGGTCACAACCACACAAGCAATATAATATACAACGCCAACGGCGAGTATTAAAATTCAAAGGAAACTCAAAACCACAAGAAAACCACAGAAATATAACGCGCGACTCTAAGGTCGAAGGAATAACATCACTGGTCTCTATCTCAAAATAAATACATGTTTGGTTGATGGAACTTCTAGATACAACAGAATAATGATATACAAGATATATAATGGGGATACGATACAAGTAAACCCACCTACTAGCAAATCACCCGAAGGAAACTATGCCCGCAAAGCCGTAATGAAACCTGTACGGCAAACCTGTAAGAAACTGGGGCACAACGGGGGTGAGTTGCCAACTCGTGAATAGAAAAACATCTACGAAAAGAAATCGCATGTATGACGCAATCCTAGGTCATACGATCATAATATATCCTCAATTATATATAACATGCAACCTATAACAAGGCTAGGGTAAATATCTAACCCGAGTGTAATCTCATGTGCTCGTGTCAGTGCCTCAGGTAGCAACATATCATATGAATGAGGTATGAATGCATGAAAACAGAATACATGTAAATGAAGAACTGTTTTCATAATTTAGTGAGATTTCCTTTGTATTTTTAAAATGAGGTATCATAATG